>OX424567.1:27218331-27831971 GCA_949152475.1 Terebella lapidaria
ATTTTGACAATTCAATTTTCCATGAAAACGCCAAACCGGAAATTAATGCTGCGTTCCAATCACGTTGTGCAAATGGTGCGCATGGGTTTCCGAGGAGTATTTTGCGTTCTATTCATGACACAATTGGGAAATTCCCATTTGCACAACCTGTGAAGTTGAGGCAGTTGTTCAGACTCAATGTGCACGAGTAGGAAAAACATGGCGCCAAATGGCGTATCGTATAAAAGTAATACAGAATAGAAAATTTTTGTTAGTTTTACCTAGTATCATACATACAGTAAATGAATGAAATGATTCGAGACTGAAATTTAAAGTGAAGATTTGACTGCATTTTCAATTATTCTTGGCCTGAGTTAGTTCGAATTTTTATGCAATAATTAGATTGGCAAAACGTGTGCCTTTTTCAATGGAACGCAACAACTCGTACTCTCCAACTTCCCGCTAGTGCACACCATTTGCACAACATGATTGGAACGCAGCATTAGTACCCCTCTTCCTCTGGACGCAAGCTCAAGGTCACAGAGTACGAGTTGGCAGTCCATCTCTGTTCTATGTCTATGCTTTTTATCTGTATTTATCATTTTGTGCCACTGATAAACTCATCATTGTCATTGATTATCATGGAGAAACAGGATTGCCCACTTAATTGTACATGTGCTCCCCACACTGTAGTGTAAAATTCTTGAATTAGCAAAAAAGTTCAGGAATTCACGGTCTGGGAGCACATGTACAATTCAGTGGGCAATCCTGTTTCTCTGTGATAATCAATGACAATGATGCGTTCATTAGTGGCACAAAATGATAAATACAGATAAAAAGAACATCTGGTGTGGAATAAAGAACACTTTTCTATCATAACATAAGCAATTGTCATTGCGGATCCTAGGTATGGGAGAATAGTTTACTATTTATGTATAATTTACTAAAATGATGGTCGATCTTGAATTGCTTGAAAATTGGCTGGAATGTGCAAGTCATCGGTCCTAAATTCACCACATCCCAAAATTCGCCAACTCAATATTATGAGAGGACAGAACTCAGAATCTCGCTCTGTGGAGAACAAGCTGCTCGTACAAAGATTGGATATCATTGTCTCGGTTGATGATGTGATTAAATTCATTTGTGGTGAATTAGGGACGGATGGTTCGTAGAAATGCACAAACTGGCCTCTGGGAACGGAAAAGGTGTATTGTAGAGGTTAGGTTTGTATGATGGGCATATAGGAAGTCATATATGGTGAATTTTGGGTGACCTCGAAACTGTGCTAAGGTTTGTTTTGTGAGCATATAGGGAGTCATATATGTTGAATCTTTTGATGACTTTGAAGTTGACCTCACAAGACCTCGAGTGGTAAATCTCGAGGTCACATTTGACCTGAAATATGTGGGTTGACTCCTGCAGACAAGAAGCATGTAGATAGAGCTTATGTTTGTATGAGCATATGGGGAGTCATATGTTGAATCCTTTGGTGACCTTGAACTTGACCTCAGATCACCTTGAGTGGTCAATATCAAGGTGACATTTGACTTGAACTATGCAAATCAGACTACAGACATCATGAATACAGATAGATCTTACGGTTATATTACAAGCATACCCGGTATATAAAACCACATAAGGTGGATCTGTTGATGACCTCGAACTTGCCATTTATTATCATAGTTTTTTTGGATTTATCCAGCTGTGAAAATGAACTGCAGGGAATAGCTGCGTACTGCCACCAAATTTTGAATTTATACCGGACATGAATACAATTTAGGGACTAGATCAATTTCCTTTCTGTATTATTATCATGTCAAAAAACCTACTACTACTACTACTAGTAGTAGTTAGGTGACAGTGTAGTTCTGAAGATGAACCTGTAAACTATTTTCTAGTTAGACTCTGAAAATATGATCGGCTTGATAGTGATCTATACCTAGAGTAGTCTAGACTGATAGCCAGATCTATATGCCTATAGTAATTTTAAATCATAAAATTACAGCCTTTTTTATCGCTTTCAGGTCAAGGAGCCTGCACAGACCGATGACGGCACAAGTACCAATATACCTGGAGATGCTGCTTCCGAATCTCGTTGTCTTTTTGACTCAAGCATTACAAGTATTCCTCCTTCAAGCCTCCCCAATAATGGCATTGTCACTTTTGACCCTACGGTTGCGAATGACAATTATGGAATCAACACGGAGCAGCAGGGACTTCTCCTTACCCCCAGCTCAAGAAGCCACTCCTTCATCCCTGGCAACATCACTTCACCCGAATCGGAGTGCATGAGTTCTGATCTGACAGCCGTCACGATTGCTGACGTCCAGACCGGAGACTGTAAGTTGGCCGGATACCGCTTCAGCAGATCCAAACAGTCCCCGAGGAGCAGCAGTGACAGGAGAAAGTCAGATGGTCACAAAGTGGAGAGACGTAGGATGCTCTCTTTTACCAGGTCTTAGTGCATATTGGTTTTCTACTTTTGTCTCAGTACTGGTATATGGTGAGAAAAGTACAAAGCATTTGTCGCATAGAATCTCTATTCTTTCAAAGTGTGGATATTATTTGCTTCAGAATGCATGGTAACGCAGATACACAATCAAATGTCATATTTGTAGAGTATGATCTCCCATCATGAATTTTGAATAGTCTGCTTGCCTTGCAGTAACGACAGCGGCCTGTTCTGTCGGATCTGTCACCAGGGGGAGGGTGAGGAGAGCCTGATACGCCCCTGTATGTGTACTGGCACGATGGGTGCTATCCACCAGTCATGTGTGGAGAAGTGGCTCGGTCTCGCCGGCCTAGACAAGTGTGAACTCTGCGGCTTTGCTTATGTGACTGAGAGGAAACCAAAACCCTTCTCAGAGGTGGGTGATGTACAATATAGATACACGTCATATACAGTATTTACCTTAGGAAGTTGATGAAAAATTTTGTTTTTGAAATGATGGGTTACTAGTATCTTTATCCTTAGCTTGGGTTATGATAGATTTGTGTAGTAGAACAACATATATGTCTCTGCACTTTTCCCCTTTCCATTTCCCAAGTGGCTGTGTAACCCGACAAACCCGATGGAAAGGAAGAACTTGATGACTGATCTCATGTGCTTCTTTGTTTTGACTCCCTTGGCCACAGTCAGCACGTGGCTTTGTATCATTGGTACAAGCCTTCTGATGATGGTTTGATAAACAGTTATTTCAGATTTTACTGGTCATACCTGACTGGCATTGGCTTTAAAAAGAGCACATTATCTCAAATACATACTGGTTTATATAGTCCATGCCATGAATTTGAATTTCTATCCTTCCATGTGTTAACAATCCGCCCGCAGGAGCGCTTCACTACAGTGACACGAGTGACGAGGAGTATAACTGGGAGACGATCGGACTTTCCATCCTCAGCATCTTCCTCATTCTTATCTACTTCGTCTGGTGTTTGGTGCGTCCCGTATAGTCAGATCAAAACTGTGCATAGCGGCGAGTTTTACGTGCAGATGGATTTAAACAAATAGGGTTTTTGAAATCAATATCTATAACCAGCGGAACTTCATTACCAGAATTTCTTCATCACAATACATGTATTGCAAGAATATTCATTGCACGTTTTGACTTCACTCCATAATTTTCTTTTGCAAAGGTCGCTCTACGATTTCACAAGAAAACTTTCATGAAATGGCAACACAAGAACCAGGTGGTGCGAGTTTTGGATCCCAGCCAAAAGGTCAAAGGTCACACGCAGAAAGGTCATGACCTCAAACACAAAGCCTCCTTATCTGATGTGGAACTGGACTTGAACAACAATGTTTCTCCGGCAACAGCCTCAGCATCTGTCACCATGGTGATCTCTTGTGTCCCTGGCAACTCATCCCCCGGGAAACCAAGTTGTGAAGATTGCATGCACCCCGTCCCATCTGGGGAAGTTGCCATGACAACAGTTGCGGATTCGCCGGAGAGGGCGACGCTGATGTCCTCGACCCCGAGAAAAAGGACCTTGTCTGAGACTGCGGTCAGTGCAGACTCCCGGTGCAAGCATTTCAAGGTCAAACTGGAAATTGAATCTATTGTATAGTGTCGTTTTTACCAACATGAATGTTTGGCTTAGTTGAGGATTCCAACTTAACCAGTGATGCTAAATGGAATTAGACCCAGTTTGAATGGAAAAGTTAACAATTAGAGACTATGTATATTTATATCAGCATGATAACGCATGTACCGGTAGCACCATAGTGTATGTCGAGGGAATAGATGCAAAGTTGAAACATATGACATGATTATGCAGGTGAAAGTGTGCATATTTTGAGATGATCTGGGATCCCATAAAAATCTTGTGATTCCACAATGATTCAAGTGAGCTATAGACTTTTGACTTTTATCAAGACTGGTGCTTCAACTGAACTGTGATAAAGTATTGGCTGTGATATTCAACAATGATGGGGAAATCATACAAGAATAACTTTTTAAACTACTATGTATGTCAAATGTGTACAATTAAGTATATATAGCTGTTTTCGGGGGGCTTAATAGCATCCCTGTAATGAGTGTCAATTTTAATTGTTTTTTTTTGTGTTCGGTTCATGTTCATTTCTGTTTGTTTCATATTTATTGTTTGCTTTATTTGTGTGATTGGGCTGTTCATTTCTTTTCTTCGCACCTATTTTTCCTCAAAAAAATTAATTCAATTCGGCCAGTGTTACTCAGTTTTACACATATATTTATATACATTTATATTTAATAAAATGATCCATCAATATGTTTTTACTTACTGCTCACAGACTAGATGCCTATATGAGACTGGAACGCAAAACCTAGGACTTGCTTGTTCATGACTTCACACTTGACATTGGTGTTCAAACTCCTGTTATGTATAATGTATTTGAGTTGTGGTAAGTTGATTCCAAGCAGATCACTGCTGAGCCCTGATGATTGTTCGATGATTGAGACTAGCGATACAGACGGTACCTCCTTGCACTTTACCTTAGTTCAGACTAAACAATAAATTGTACTCCACTGTTTTGTCACTAATTTTTGTTTATGAACTCGATATGACTGTCTACTGGTACACTTGTTTATTTTCAACATCAACTCTAAGACCATCATTGGTGTGTCCCCTGCATTTGCGGATAAGTATTTGCACTTGGGGAGGGGGGGGGGGGGGGAACTTTGCCGAGTTTATGATCAAATGTTGTAAAAACTGTTGTCGAGTGTCAATAACAGCACAGGTAGTTTGAGCAGTCGGTCCTCGCCATGTATTTATAGCTTGTATAAGTTCAATAACCAGTCAAAGTTATATGGCATTTTGTTTCCCAACTTATACCAAATTATGACAAACAGACTGAAAAGCATGACAATTGATCATATTGGCGAGTGAGCAAGAAAAGATTGGTTTTTCTGATCAGGTTTTTTATTACAACAATTTGGAACAGAGAATTCAACAGTAACTCACTTATACTCGATACGTAAAATATATCTGACGTGTTGCTGTTGAAAAATCTCATTTGAGTGACCAGCTTTTAGACATCACAGACAACAAATAGCTCTATTTGGTTTTAGACATCACAGACAAATTAGCCATATTTGGTTGAGGCACAAAATTCGGTTCCTGCAGATTGTCACCAAAATTTCACAGAAAGTAGGAAAGCAAAAAGATCTCAGTACATACATTTTGAACATTGACAAGCTTTCTGATTACAATACAATATACACTTGGTGACATGAAAGTACATACAGAATACTGGTAATCGCCTAACAAACTCACAGAATTCATAGAAAGTCTGTATGCAGATAACAGTGCTGTATCAGCTGGTCTCGACGAAACCTGGTTTGACGATACAGCCGTAGTAGTCTGTGATGACGATACTGCCGCGACATACCAGCGCTATCTCGGCTAGCTGAGCCTCGCACGCACAGTCACACCATTCTAGCTCCAGTTTACGCAGGTTCGGAGCGTAGATCAGTGACCGCAGGGGCAGCAACATCTCGTACTCCTGCGAGGGGGAAAGACACACTGTTATTGGCCTATTGCAACCTCACAGAATCAACATATATCAGGTACTGGATTTTACTTCAACCTGTTTACTGTAGATTACACATGTATGTGTTATACATTATGTTTATTTGATACAGTTTGTTCAAAGACAGAAATGTAAATGCCACGAATGAATGAATTCAGGACAATACTTTCCGAAACAAATGCTCAATGCATAAATCAAGAAACGATTGCAACATACTATATGTAATTCGAAAGAGAACACGTATCACAATAACCAACCATCTATATACCGAGCATACATTTGACATTCCTGCTGTCTGTCTTAGTGGGCTTACTGTTAAAAACGAAACGAAACGAAATGAAATGAAACGAAACGAGTGAAGTATAGGGTGTTCTCAAAATATTTTTTCTCCAGATTTTTTTCCCAATTAATTTCTACAATTTTTTTTTATAATCCACATCAATGAAAACGACAGGTTCCTTTTTTGTTACCCTCGCCCCGGAGGGGGGGCGAGGGTATTGCATGTCTGACTGTCTGTCCATGCGCATAACTCCGACACAAATGGTCCGATCGATGTGAGATTAATAGAGATGAAGCGGTATGGACGTGGCTTGAGCCTCAAGTTTTGACACCAAATATTGTACACACATGACATGTGATTTTACATCAAGGACAGCAGATATCCCTGGGAGGCCGGCGGAGATCAAGTGCATGAGAAAAGTGGTGGATGTACATACTGCTGCTTGACACATGATAGTTTATGGTTTAGAGATCACTGGTCAATTATTAGAATTTGTAACCAAAAAAAAATCTTGTTTCGTTTCGTTTCGTTTTTTACAGTTACCCACCACCAGTAACTGTAAAAAACGAAACGAAACGAAAAAAAAAAATTTTTTGGGAGATTTTCACAAAAATTCTCAAAGACCTTCAATATGAGGATCTGAGCTTCAGGGTCAGTTTTGACGCCAAATGCACACATGACATGTCGTATCTATTACATCATAGGAGACTATTTGCTGAGAAGCCTGACACGTCCCTCAATTTCTAATCCCAGTTTGTGGATCCCAACGTGGCATTATGGTGCAGTGCAGTATCATTAATGTGTCAAGCTGATTTAACATCACGGACAGCAGATATCCCTGAGAGGCCGGTGGAGAATAAGGTCCATGAGAAAAGTGGTGGATGTACATACCGTTGCTTGACATATGATAGTTTATGGTTTAGAGATCACTGGTCAATTATTAGAATTTGTAGCCAAAAAAAATCTTGTTTCGTTTCGTTTCGTTTTTTACAGTTACCCACCACCAGTAACTGTAAAAAACGAAACGAAACGAAAAAAAAAAATTTTTTTGGGAGATTTTCACAAAAATTCTCAAAGACCTTGGTATATGCCTTCTTTATGAGGATATGAGTCTCAGGGTCAGTTTTGACACAAAATGCACACATGACATGTCGTATCTATTACATCACAGGAGACTATTCGTTGAGAAGCCTGGCACGTCGCTCTATTTCTAATCCCGGTTTGTGGAACCCAATGTGTCATTGTGGTGCAGTGCAGTAACATGCGTCAGTAACATGCGTAACATGCGTCAAGCAATGCGTCAAGCTGATTTTACATTACGGACAGCAGATATCCCTGAGAGGCCGGCGGAGAATAAGGTCCATGAGAAAAGTGGTGGATGTAGGGCAGATTCAGGTAGACCGATACACTTAAGACTTTTGACTCAATTGACTGATTTTCTGGCTCATGATTAATAGACGGGCGTTATACTGTGGCACGTGCAGCATACACATATGCATAACACAAAATCCTTAATGTAAATTTTTAATTGCCATGCATATTGTTATTTACACACATACTTTTTCGCTTAGAGTCGGTGTATCGGTGAAACTGATGCCATTCAGTTTTACCGATACATGTGTTTCAGGCTGACCGATACACCAAGATCGAGACATATATACACCCTACATACCGCTGCTTGACACATGATGGTTTAGAGATCACTGGTCAATTATTAGAATTTGTAACCAAAAAAAATCTCGTTTCGTTTCGTTTCGTTTTTTACAGTTACCCACCACCAGTAACTGTAAAAAATTAGCCCAAAGGCTAAGATAGGTTACCGGACAATTTTGGTTTGGCCATGGCAGCATTGGCAGGTAACAGACCTTGAGATTTACCAATCAAGGTTCGCAGTGTAAACATATGACCTTGGGATTTACCAATCAAGGTCATCCGTATGAACTTCGATGTAACCATTACATGTATGTGTGCGGCATTTGATATTCTATATGTTGGGTGGAATCGTTTAGGCCGCTCAGGTCAATTTACACATTCCAAGTCAGACATTTGGCACTCAAGGTCATCTGACGTCAAGTTCAAGGTTATCATTAGTTGTGCCATATATGTCTTCCTATATGTTCATAATGCAAACAGGAGCTCTATCTGCAAGCATTTCATCTACAAAGGCAAATCTGGGCATTTTTTGACCCCAAAATGGCTGTTTTGACCTTTCAAGGTCATCCAAGGTCAAATTCAAGGTCACCACACAAGTCGCCATATATGACTTCCGATTTGAAAGTGCCAATTTCTAAGCTCTATCTTCAAGCGTTCTATGAGTACAGTCCTGACAGCTCCCATTATGAAGGAAAAAGTGCCGAAAATTTTCTAAGTCCAAAATTTTTTTCAAAGGGTGAAAATTTTTTTTTGCCTAGAAATGGCCCAAAATGGATAGTAATGTTATTTGGGGCGAAAATTTTTTTTTTCGCCGACTCGTCAAAAATTCAAAATGGCCGCCCCACTGAGATCGGCGATTCAAGGGCAACAAAACTTATACACGTCGCAGAGGTATATAAGAGGAATCTTTTTAAGCAAAAATCTCAAAACTGATCAGAGAGTTTTTGAGAAAATACAGACCAGGTGCAAATTTGAGCGTTTTTTCGACCCAAAAATGGCTGTTTTGACCTTTCAAGGTCATCCAAGGTCAAATTCAAGGTCACCACACAAGTCGCCATATATGACTTCCCATTTGAAAGTGCCAATTTCTAAGCTCTATCTTCAAGCGTTCTATGAGTACAGTCCGGACAGCTCCCATTATGAAGGGAAAAAGTGCCGAAAATTCCAGAAGTCCAAAATTTTTTTCAAAGGGTGAAAATTTTTTTTTGCTCTAGAAATGGCCCAAAATGGATAGTAATGCGATCTGGGGCGAAAAAAAATTTTTTCGCCGACCCGCCAAAAATTTAAAATGGCCGCCACACGAAAACCGGCAGATTTAGGGCAACCAAACTTATACATATCACAGAGGTATATGAGGGGAATCTTTTGAAACCAAAAACTCAAAACTGATCAGACAGTTTTTGAGAAAATGGCCGTCAAAGTCCAAAATTGAGCGTTTTTCGACAAAAACGGCCGCCATTTTGAAAAAAATGCTAAAATCAAAAAACAAAAAAATACCTCCTTCTCAAAATATTTTTAGGCATTTTTGTGCAAAATTTCAGAAAGATTTGATCGTTAACTTTAAAGATAAAAATGTTAACGCCGGACGGACGGACGGACGGACGGACGGACGGACGGACGGACGGACGGACGGACGGACGGACGGACGGACGGACGACGGACGCAACGCCATGCCAATAGGTTATCGGACCAAAGGTCCGGTAACCTAAAAACGAAACGAAACGAAAAAAATTTTTGTTGGTGATTTTCACATTTACCAAGACCTTGGTATAATTGTTTTTGAGGATTTGAGCCTCAGGGTCAGTTTTGACACCAAATGAGAAAAGTGGTGGATGTACATACCGCTGCTTGACACATGATACTAGTAGTTTATGGTCATTGACTCGTGCATCACTACAACTACTCCCACTATATTACTGAAATTTGTCGCACAAGCAAGTACGAAAAATCTCCAAGGGAATTCATTAATAACAAATCGATTAACGGGACAAATAAGTACCATTCAAAGACATATGTGTTCATTTAAGTAACTCACCGACACTATCATATGAAAAATTGGATTACACATGTGCAAAATATAAGCGGTTGAACTGAAAAATCACGAATTATCGCCCAGACCCAGCCCAGATAGCAAGACGAGCGTTATCTGGTTTTTTGAAAATCGTGTTTCCTATCTGTCACCATGTAATGTGGAGGGGGGGGGGGGGGGGGGGCTGGTCGATTTAGTTCCAAGAGTCTGAAAGACCATGAGATATGAAGATTTTGTCAGCTTGTACATGCTCTAACAGGAATAGTTTTCGAGATATCTTCAGAAAACTTTATGAACAGCTATAACATATATGACGATTGGTAGGCCTATTGATTTTCGACGAAAACCGGGAAAAGGGAAAGGCCGTCGTTGCGAGTTCCATATCAAACTTGGTCATCAAGTTTGTACATGCTTTAAGGAGAATAGTTTATCAGCAGCATGTCTCTATGACAATTGTATTGATTTTCGACGAAATCCAAAAAAGGCCGCCATTGTGTGTTCCGTACTGAATTTGGCCATCGAGTTTGTACCATAGATATCCCACAATCCTAGATGGGCCCGGCTGCTAAACGGGTGGGATTTCAAATCGCCATATTGGAAAGTGTACCTAGTTACCAAAAAGTCCCAGTTTGGCACACATAAAGCACATAAAAAAACATCCGAACTCAGATTTTTGTTCATAACTTTCATCAATAGTATAAAATAGAATGTATTATATTTTATTTGTAACTTGATAAGCATTTTAGAGGTTTGATAAAAGTAAATTTAGGCCATTTTCCTACGCCAAAAAGAAAGAGTGCGGCCGATCACGTCATTACGTTTTTGCATAGTGACCGTCAGTGACGGCCTTCTTCATTGATAAAATTTATTAAAATGACGTCATCTGATTATGACATCACAGATTTTTTTTTTTTTTCGTTTCGTTTCGTTTTTTACAGTTACTGGTGGTGGGTAACTGTAAAAAACGAAACGAAACAAGATTTTTTTTGGTTACAAATTCTAATAATTGACCAGTGATCTCTAAACCATAAACTATCATATGTCAAGCAACGGTATGTACATCCACCACTTTTCTCATGGACCTTATTCTCCACCGGCCTCTCAGGGATATCAGCTGTCCGTGATGTTAAATAAGCTTGACACATTAATGATACTGCACTGCACCATAATGCCACGTTGGGATCCACAAACTGGGATTAGAAATTGAGGGACGTGTCAGGCTTCTCAGCAAATAGTCTCCTATGATGTAATAGATACGACATGTCATGTGTGCATTTGGCGTCAAAACTGACCCTGAAGCTCAGATCCTCATATTGAAGGTCTTTGAGAATTTTTGTGAAAATCTCCCAAAAAAATTTTTTTTTTTCGTTTCGTTTCGTTTTTTACAGTTACTGGTGGTGGGTAACTGTAAAAAACGAAACGAAACGAAACAAGATTTTTTTTTGGTTACAAATTCTAATAATTGACCAGTGATCTCTAAACCATAAACTATCATGTGTCAAGCAGCAGTATGTACATCCACCACTTTTCTCATGCACTTGATCTCCGCCGGCCTCCCAGGGATATCTGCTGTCCTTGATGTAAAATCACATGTCATGTGTGTACAATATTTGGTGTCAAAACTTGAGGCTCAAGCCACGTCCATACCGCTTCATCTCTATTAATCTCACATCGATCGGACCATTTGTGTCGGAGTTATGCGCATGGACAGACAGTCAGACATGCAATACCCTCGCCCCCCCCCCCTCCGGGGCGAGGGTAACAAAAAAGGAACCTGTCGTTTTCATTGATGTGGATTATAAAAAAAAAATTGTAGAAATTAATTGGGAAAAAAATCTGGAGAAAAAATATTTTGAGAACACCCTATACTTCACTCGTTTCGTTTCATTTCATTTCGTTTCGTTTCGTTTTTTACAGTAAGCCGTCTTAGTGCTGTATAGGACGCTATTGTTTACACTGTACAAACCTCGTCACTGGGCGAATAATCGGCCGACGCAGCTCGTACTTTCTTCTCCAGTAGCAGCGCCGCCTTGCACCGCTTCAACGCAGCAATGTCTGACAGGAGAATTTGTTCATATTATGTTTCTAGTTCATGTTATAATATTAGAACAATAGAAATCTCTACATTGCTTGTGATGAAATTGTCAATATTTGAAGCCAACTGTAAGAGAACAAACTTCTTGACAATGGAATCAAACTTAGTTTGAGCTTACAAGCAATAGAAAGCAACAAATTTCCCAAATTGCCTATATATCCAATTGCCTATAAACATGCTGTAGATGACCAGGACTTACCAGATACGAGAAGCTTGAAAGGTTGTGTTGTGACTTGTTTTATCCCGATAGATATAAGATGCGTTAGACTGGTACAGTGTGTCAATAAACCAGTCATTCCAACATCCGTTACTTCTGCAATAAGTACAAGACGGCCGCCAATCAGTATAATCAGAAACCCAGAAAACCTTATGGGTTTCCGGTATAATATAATATATTATGTCACATCCACATATCCTATCAAAACCTGTCCACAACACAATCCAGTGTGAACAGTATCATTGAAGTTCTTCAATATTTCCAATGGTCAAGTGTATACTGTAAACGTATAAATTTTCGCGTGTATCAATGTTCGCGTTCTCAACATCTCAACAGGTTCGCGTGGATTTAAGTTCGTGACTGTTGTGAATGGTCGGCCCCCCCAATTCAATAACCATGTATTCGCGTGTATTTATTTTCGCGTTTTTTTTTTCAAACGCGAAATTCGTGAAATTAATATATCGCGAAATTTCATACGTTTACAGTATTTCAATGGTCATGTGTGAGTCTGCATCAGACTGGAATGTACCATCAATAATGAACTTATTCCATGACAACCCTGCGCCACCCACCAACGTTCCAACTGATATCCAGCACTTCAAGTCGCCGGAGACGTAGCGCCAGCGCGACCAGTGTGTCGTCCGTCAGTGTGTTGATTCCTGACAGGCTGAGCTGCTGTAGGTTTATACAGGACATGGATAGAATGTGTAGTGTCTGCTCCGTCACGGCACAGTGTCGCAGCATCAGGCGCCGCAATAGAGTACACCCCCGCGCAACATGGTTGATCCCAGATTCTGTCACCTCCTCACACCAGGACAGGTCCAAGTCGGTCAACTGTAGGGGGGGGGGGAGGTGATTATTGTCAATTTTGGACAAATTCTATCAATATTTTTTTGATAACACTTTTTTTTTATCAGATCAAAATCATATGTTGATAAGGCATTCAGTTGTTGATGTTATGTTTTCAAGAATGTACAACACGTGCTGACTTTGCCGTCTGTTCTCTTACCGTGCCAGCACAGCTGTCCGTCACACTTCTCAGAGTATCATCTGTAATCATGGTCTCCGACAAGCCAAGTTTACTGATCTGGCCACTGCTGAGCAAAGGAGCAACACCGCAATCCTCCACAAAGCTCACACCTGACAGAAACGAGGATGAAAGAAAACATTCATAAAAGGGTAGTTATGATGCTAGTTTTTGTTTGGAATTGTCTGTACTATGAAAAAGAATGAAAATTTAAAAAAAAATTATTGTAGAAAGAAAGGGAATAATTGAAACATGACTTTTGGAGTTGTGTAGTGTACCTATTAGTTCCAGTGAAGTTAGATGTTTACATCTGCTGCAAAGCTTAGCAATGCCCACACTAGTCAAAGCAAGAGAGTCAAACTGCAAAACACCACAAATACATGGAATAAAGTTAAGATTGTTTGCTCATGTAAAGGTGGATTCAACTCATGATATTTAGTAATCTCGCAGCATATCAGAAACATTTTTTGACATTAGAGCGTTGGGGGCGAAGCCCCCAACCCTCTACATGTCTATGTGCTGACTTTTTCATGGAGGTTTCATGCCAAACTATCGACGCCCGTTTTGGCAGGTAAACCTTCAGACACCTACTCCAAATGAGGATTTTCTTCGTCTTTGACATAAAATATGTCGAATTGATGGCAAACTTTTAATATTCCACAGATGTATAATGCATAAATCGATGTGTTAGGATTGAGAAAATAACGTAAGATCCTCAAATTATCCAAAAACGTCCAAAATGGCGGAGCCGATGGAAATTGACGTTCCCAGAATGCAAAGCAAATTTTACCGCAATGACGCGTATTATGGAACACACAATTTTCTGTGCAGCAATACGTGCATGCATACATCATCTTGCGTGTGACATTCTCTGGCGCTATGATGAAGTAAACACGATGATACGTCTGCGACGCCATGGCTAAATTTACCGTAATTTGACGTATTGTATCACATGACAATAAGGTGTTCCATGCGGGGATGCGAATTTTTATTTTAAACTGGCCTTTCAATTCGCCCAGTAGGCATATGTATCATGATATCAGATGTAGATATTTCTCATGGTTTTCAATATTTTTTTTTTATATTTTTTTTTTAAAATGAGATACCATTTTAGTAGGCGTAGATCTATCTGTTACATTGAGTTCAAAATAATTTTTTACTTATTAGGAATATGAATGAAGTAGGCCTATGTTTTTCATCATAATATACTGTCGTGGTGCTGATGATGTGCTCGAGCTCTAATGTTGTCCCCCGCAGTTATTCAATGATTCTCTTAAAATGGAATGAGTTCACATCTACAGTCAAGAGTGACACATACCAGGTGTAAACTTCGCAGTGACAGATCTGCGTCAGGTAGGACGGCCTCTAGCACTGTATCATCTATATCCCGCCACCCGAGGCGCAAGTGCTGTAAGTCAGGACTGTGTGCAAGAAGGTCTTTCAGGCACGTGATGCCAAACGCTTTACTGGTGAAGCTGATTTGTGAAATGTCCAGGGATCGAAGCTGAGGTTTAAACAGATGTTGGTGCAGGTCAAGTTGACACCTCAGTTCTGCCCCGTTTTTGTTGGTTGAGCAATCATAAGTGTTGGTCGGTTGTGGTGAAATACCATGCTGTGCAGTTGAAAAATTGTGATGCTGTATGTTGCCCAAGTATGTGGAAGATTCACAAGGGATACAGTCACACGGGTCTTGTAGAGTAACTTCACCTAACTGGACGGAATGTGAACTGATGGACTTGAGCAAATGTTCTTGAACTTCTTCATTTGAATAATGAGCTGCAATCTGATCTTCTTTGGTCAGATTGTCAACACAACTGACTGCAGAGTCTCGTTGACAAGGTTTCTTGTCTTTTATTCTTACTTCATCTGTCACTTTGGTGTGCAGATTCATCAACTGATTCGAGTTTTCACAGAAGTTCACCCTCAAAACAGGTATGATTTCCACTTTGAATATTTGTGCATAATTGTCCACGTCTCCATTCGACTGAGCAACATCTTGTCCTGGAACATCTTGTATTGAAGCGCTGACAGTCTCGCAAGGAACAACTTCAGGATGATCAGAAGGCTTGTCTTTTGGCTCTGATCGACCAGAATCACCAGGATTCTCTCCACTTTGCAAATCATTCGGCAAGGTATCAAAGTGCGGGTATTCCTTTGATGTGTTTGTGTGTCCAGCTGACACCAGGTCGGACTCACTGACCTCAGAGTTCCTCAAACTTCCTGTCCTGTTTATCTCGGCTTTCTCAACCCGAGCTAAGGACTGGTCAAGTACCGATAAAACATGTCCAGCCACCATCAATCTCTCGATTACTGTCGAGAGACTGAAGCCGCAGAGGAATAGGAGGGCACTGCACTCCACCTAGAAGAGAGATATGTCTGGAATAACGTACTTCCCTCAACTAGAATATCAACTGCATAAAACTGAATATACAAATATACTACCGTATGGTTTGTATAACATTGTAACTTACATTGTACATAGAGTACTGTGTATTTATTCATTTATTCTCGAGCATTAAATCCTGACATATGAGCGATGTAAACTATCATATTCTTCACTGTTACACCTCAGCCATGTGTCCAGATATACTCACGTTTGTGTTGGAGATATTGAGGGACTGTAGTGTTGGCCCGCAAAGAGTGACAAGGTAAAATATCGCATTCTCACTCAGACAATTACAAGAAGAAACATCAACGCTTCGTAGATTACAAAAATACTCAGTCTGTAGGGGGGAAAAGACATTTAGATTGTAGGAAATATTTTCAATAGGATATTTTGATATTTAGTAGTAACTACGTAGGACAATTGTTCAGAAATGTTTTTGATGTAGATAAAGAGGTGATGATAGCATTTTCTGAACAGTTATGTTTGTCTGCAAACCTGCGGTATTGCCTCTCGGAGCAGCTGGGAATTTTCGTCCACGAGGAAAACGTCATCCGTGATGTTCTCACTCCCCGCCAGGTGGAGTAACTGTAGCTTCGGCAGATTTCTTATCACCATCTTAGAAATTGGAAGCATAACTTTACATGTTTTATCATTGTAGAAGCCAAAACAAATTACTGATTAGGCACTGGAGATGTACAAGTGATTATGGTGTCACTGATACTCATCAATGCAGAGTTCTATAATGGATAAGGATGAACACTATATCCATGGAAGGACCACAAAAATCAAAATGTGATATATCAAAAGATTCATTCTTACATGTACAAACTTGTCAGTGACCCCCTCACAGTTGTTCAAAGTCAGAGATACCAGGTTTTGCAGTGGTTTTGACTTTTCTGGGGCACAAGTCATCATTTTGGGAAGACAATTCAACACGTTCGTGTAGACATCACGCTCACAGAATTCTATCGACTTCAGGTGTTTGCATCTGTGGACAGATATCAGCCATATTTATCTATTTGAACATACAGACATTAGATGTCTACAGTACAAGTACATATTGCAACAGACCATTTATATTTAGAGCAATTCAGTCAGCGAAAACCAAGAAAAGTATATGTATACCGTATTGGTCCTAATAGGAGCACGGCATGCCAAAGCAAGACCTCCTGCAGCAGCGCGTGCAAATATGTGATAAAACTTGAGGTCAAATTTGAGAAAATCACTGAATAATATATATACCTTCAATAGCCTTCAATCACCTTTACTATGATTCAAATAACATATATGTGTGGACTGGAACACTCTATGATCTTACTAAAAAGATATGAAGTGAATTACAAGGTCACAAATATCAAACATTTTTGGCAGAAATAGGGGGGCGCTCTACTATCAGGGCATGTGCCACTATTAGGACCAATATGGTGCATGTACATGTGCACAACCCAACATTATGATACAGCAATTCTAGCGATCACTATAGTATACTCGATGAAGCGCCATGCACGACATACTTCTTCAACAACTTGAGGAGCCCAAGGATCGTCACGCTGGTGTCGGTTGGTAGTCGCAGCTCCTGTAGTCCTGGTGACGCGATGGCAACTAGCAACGTATCAGTAACCTTGTGTGGATAGAACGTGACGAGACGATCTAACAATACGTCACTGACTGCTGAGTAATGGTTTCCGTGGAGACGCTCTATCAGGCTCCGGACAAGTGATGTTGTTACATCCGGGGGGTGGTTGAGCAATGTTTCCACGGCAACGATTGTGGATGTCAGGGACAAGGCCGGTACACGCGCCATCCCAAGATTTTTTGTATCTGGAAGCATTTATAAAGTGGACTGAAAGTTCATTCAAATGAAATGTATCCATTGCTGACTGTTTCTTCCACTACGACTCCTACAACAAGAAAATGCAGCTAACTGCGGGAGACGACATTAGAGCTCGAGCATATCACCAGAACCACGAAAGCTGAATGTATCTTACATAACGTTACTCCCCCCCGCAAAAAAATAATAATGGACCATATCCTCCCCCACATGATTCCAATTCATTCCCGTATATTATGATGAAACACATAGGTCTACTTCAATCATATTCCTATAAACATTTATTTTGAACTCAATGAAACAGATACACCTGATAAAATGATATTCAACCTCAATAAAATATCCTTAAAATATTGGAAACTATGAGGAATATCTGCATCTGATATCATGATATAGCTAACACATGCATACTGGGAAAATTGAAAGACCGGTTTAGAATAAAAAGGTTTCGCAACCCAACATGGAACACCTTGTCATGTGATAACATACGTCAAATTACGGTAAACGTAGTCGTGGTATCGCAAACGAATCTCTGTGTTTCCTTCATTACGCTAAAGAAGGCCACAAGCAAGGTTCCATGTACATGCATGCACGAAATGCTGCACAGAAAATTGTGCTTTCCAAAATACGCGTCATTGCGGTAAAATTTGCTTTGCATTCTGGGAACGTGAATTTCCATCTGCTCCGCCATTTTGACGTTTTTTCAGACGAGCTGAGCATTTTGCGTAATTTTCTCAAACATAACACATCGATTTATGCATTATATATCTGCGGAATATTCAAACCTTGCCATCAAATCGAGAGATTTTATGTCAAGGACGAAGAAAATCCTCATTCGAAGTAGGTATGCAAACGTTTACGCCCCAAAACGGGCGTAGATAGTTTGGCATGAAACCTCCACAAAAAAGTCAGCACATAGACATGTAGAGGGTTGGGGGCTTCGCCCCCAACGCTCTAATGTCAAAAACTTCTCATCAATTTTATTTACGGGCACCCAAACTAATTAAAACAGCACCCATACTAATTAAAGCGGAAACTGTATAATCAATTCTCAGTTCAGCTGTTGAATTTCTGACCGAGTACGTAGTACCTGATCCCGTGCATGAAATTTTCACGTTGAAGAAGTTTTCGCAGATTGGCCTACACCCACGAAAATATAATTACTGCTAAACATTGATAGAAGCTGCCACTGCCACATGATAAAATCATTGGTGATGCACTACGCACCTTTCGAACAACCATACACACTGCTGATATCAGCCTTTCATCAGTGGTGAATGTCTATAAATCAATAAATCTATATATTCGTTTATATGAATGTCTAGAAGCCCGTCCTTTCAAAATTTTAGTTGCGTAAGCCCATTGCAGCATTATTTTATTGGGGAGAACACTATAACAGAGCAGAGTTTTAGCCTGGGTGCTTACAAACGACAATCCGAACATAATTGTCAAATAAGCGGCGTTTATTAAAGCGCAGCCGTGTAGAGCTAGGTAACTAGATCCAGGAGGAGAAGCAGTTGTTCTTGAGCCATTCCTAGCAAATCTGTACAAATGGCAAATACCGGTAAGTCATGCTGAATGATTTTTTAATCTCTTTAATCAGCGCGTTTCATGCATTTTGATTACTTTTTGACATTAGAGCGTTGGGGGCGAAGCCCCCAACCCTCTACATGTCTATGTGCTGACTTTTTCATGGAGGTTTCATGCCAACCTATCGACGCATGTTTTGGCATGTAAACGTTTAGATACCTACTTCAAATGAGGATTTTCTTTGTCCTTGACATAAAATCTCTCGAATTGATGGGAAACTTTGACTATTCCACAGATATATGAGGCATGAATCGATGTGCTAGGTTTGAGAAAATAACGTAAATGTTCAAATTATCGAAAAACGTCCCAAAATGGCGGAGCCGATGGAAATTGACGTTCCCAGAATGCAAAGCAAATTTTACCACAATGACGCGTATTTTGAAACACAATTTCTGTTCAGCAATTCGTGTATCATACATGCATGTGGGCATCTGTGTTTGGACTTTTTTGGCGTTATGAAGTAAACACAGCGATTCGTCTGCGATGCCACGGCTACATTTACCGTAATTTGACGTATTTTATAACATGACAATTAAGCTGGTGTTCTGTGCTGGATTGCGAAGTCTTTTTATTCTTAACTGGTATTTTAATTTGCCCAGTAAAGGCATGTGTTAGGCTATATCTGATGTTATCAGATGCAGATATTCCTCATAGTTTCCAATGTTTTGAGGATATTTTAATGAGGTTCCATATCATTTTAGCAGGCATATCTTTTCCATTGATCGATTTTAAAAAAAAAATGTTTACTTATTGGTAATATGAATGAAGTAGGCCATGTTTTTTATCCTCGTATACGGAAATGAATTGGAATCACATAGGGGATGAAATTATGGCTTCTTCTTCTTCTTTTTTTCTGGGGGGGGGGGGGGGTAGGCCTTACGTTGTGTAAGATATATTCAGCTGTCGTGGTGCTGATGATGTGCTCAAGCTCTAATGTCGTCTTCCGCAGTTTGCTGCATTTTCTTGTTTATGGAATTCCCATTGCAAAATGCGAGCTGTGTAACTGCAAACTGTAACTTGCATGCTGCGAGCTGTGACCTGCGTACTGTGAGCTGGTCAAAGAGAAACGGGAAATGATGACCTAATCCGTCGTGAAAAATTGTTTAATACAGAAAAAGGAAATTCTCATTACAAATTGCGACCAGTGTACTGCAACCTTTGAGCAATAACATGTGACCTGCTATACTCTGATTTTTCTAACTTGTTTACACTGGTTTTTTAGCTTTAATTTTGCGATCTACATAGTATTGTTCAATAACTTTGCATACGTCATCTGGGAGTCAAGCAGCAATTTTTTTTACTAAATTGCAGACTTCTATCGCAAAAAATTAAGAAGTTGGCAATCTACCTCAGTGGTAAATTTCAGCCCAAAACGGAATCTTGAGGATCTGAGCATATTTGATGATTTGATCTTGTTTACATCCATCAGGATTCAAATTATTATTGTAATTTTGGACCCTAAAACACATTAGGGTGTATTCTACACACATATTAATTTCGAAAGATTGCTCCACAACAAAACCGAGCACAAACTCGTGTGCAGACCCGAAAATTCAATGAACATTGGGGTAGATTGCTAACATTTCCAGTTTTCGCGATAGAAGTTTGAAATTCGACAGAAAATTGCCGTTTGACTAAGTAACAAAACCATTTAGCATTGCACTATAATCAGTGGAAAACAGTGTGAACGAGTTAGAAAAACCTGAGTACGTATAGTTAGAAACTGTGAGACAAGTGAAACTGTGACAAGCTGACATGCTTGCAAAAAAATGCAACTAAAAACTTGATTTGCATACAGTTTCCCGAATAAACCATGGTTTACTACGAAATAAGTCATAGATCTATAATACGTGAGTTTTTTTTTTTTGATTTGATTTATTTTGGATAAACATGAGTACAAAATACATAAATATACTTACAGGAATTGAAGATACAGACATATATTGAACCCACACATACCCATAGATAGCACACGAAAGTACAGGTACTTGTTTCCAGCGTGGTCCATTTACGGGTCATGATGGTAGAGGCAAAATTGGTTTGAAACAGTTTAGTTTATCAATATTAAACATGTTAAATATGAACACATATTTGAACAACTGACATTTGGAATAGGATGACTAGTACACAAAATCTGCCCTTTCATTCCCATGTACTGTTGATAAGATGTTGTTTTACTTCACGTTTGAATCTGTCATATGATGTGATGGATTTGATACAATTTGGTAGTGCATTCCATATAACCCCGTAATACCCGAAACCCTTTGCCATGTTATTTCTAACCGAAGGAACGTGAAAATTGAAAGAAGACCCACGAGTGTAGATGTTGTGGTGTTGTTGGATTTTAACAAAAAGATCTAGGAGATAATCTGGGGCCTTGTTTTGATGGACTTTGTGCATGTGGTTTAACATAAGCTGATGAGCTCTGGATTCTGTGTTAAGAAGCCCAAGGAGGTCCCTTTCTGACTGACCACCGTGGTCTCTAGGAGACATATTTAGTAGAAAACGTACAACCTTATTTTGTGCAACTTGTAATTTTCCTTTAAGGCTTTTGTTGAGACTAGGATACCATGCAGAGACAGCATAATCGAAATGTGGTTGGATTAATGCAGACATTAACAATTTTCTACACTTGGTGTTAAGTACACTACTATGTCTATACATAAATTTGAGTTTACCCATGGTTTTGTTTACAATGGACTCTACAGTACAATAACCAGATAGAGTTTGGTCCATAAATAGGCCTAGGTATTTTACTTTGTTTGTGGCATTAATGGTGACGCCACTACAAGCAACTTTAAAATTTTTTGTCAGATGCTGTTTGTTTTTAGATGTGAACACAATGGTTTCCGTCTTGCCCATGTGCATCGACAGATTGTTATTTGTTAACCAGTGAAAACAGTTTTGGATGTCTGTACTGAGTCGCTGAGAGAGGCTACACAATTTGTTATCTTCAATTAAGAGTACCGTGTCGTCAGCATACATCAACAATTTACAAGTGACAGCTGAACAGATATCATTGCAGAAAATTAGGTAGCACCAAGGTCCAAGGATACTGCCTTGTGGTACTCCATGCTGTACATGTATGATTTCTTCACTAGATGCATTTCCATTAACATGAGCAGTTTGTTTACGACGAGTTAAGTATGACATGAACCAGTTTGGATCAATACCAGCAAGTTTGATCTTTTCAACCAACATTTCATGATTGACACTGTCAAATGCTTTCTGTACGTCTAAGAGGGCCATGCCCACGAATTTACCCTGGGATATACCTTTCTTTATACAATCATGTAGATAAATGAGACAAGTATCTGTCGAGTACGATTTTCTGAAACCAGATTGGAATGCATAAACAATATTACGAGTTTTACAATATTCCTCCACTTGATGATGAACAGCCTTTTCGAGTATTTTAGACAGAGAAGTGAGTATGCTAACTGGTCTATAATTACCAACATTTAACTTACTATTCTTTTTATAAAGGGGAATAACCTTTGCACACTTTGTTTTTTCAGGTACAATGCAAGATTTGATAGACATATTGACTAAGTGGGTAACAATTTCTGCTATGACATCAGCACCGTCTTTAAGAAATTTCGGGCTTATATCATCTAGCCCTGTGGCTTTACTTGGTTTTAAGTTTTGAAGCTGTTCTAGAACAAATTCACAGCTTACTTCCTGTAGTTTATACTGATCAGAAGTAATACCTTTATTACAGTAGAACATTTTACATTTTACTGTGAAAGCACTGTACACATCCTGTAGGTTGGGAAGTTTACTCACAAGCTTGTTTGCAACATTGACAAAGAAATTGTTAACATATTGAGAGTTAGTTACCGGGTCAAAACATTTTTTGCCATCGATTTCAAGAACCAAAGGTTCTTTACCTGGTGTAGATTTGAGTCCAAGTGACTTTAGGGTGTTCCATAACTGCTTTGCATCATCTTTATGATTGTCAATTTGACTGCTTATGTATTCAGGTTTAGCTTTTTTGACAAGACTTTGAACCTTATTTCTGTAAGAACAATATTCCTTATACAAGGTTAAGTTGTTTTCTGATTTTCGGTATTTATACAGCAATCTATCCCTTTCTGATATGGACTCCAATATTTCCGATGTTATCCATGGTTCACAATCTGCTTTAATTCTACACTGTTTTGAAGGGGCGACCTTATCAATTACAGTCAACATAAGTTTTTCAAAGTTTTCCCAGGCAACATTGACATCCATACAATTGATAACCGAGCTCCAGTTAACTTGCCTGAGTTTTTCAGTAAAAGCAACTGCTGTGTAGTGTTTCATAGACCTTACTGTTACATACTGACTAGGAGCGTTGTCTCCTGTTATTTTACCGGTTTTCCTAGTACAAAAAATCATATCGTGATCACTAAAACCCACAGGAATACATCCAAAATTTCTGATATGGTCGTCACGATTAACAATAATATGGTCTAGTAGAGTTGAAGTATTATTGGTCACTCTTGTTGGATCACAAATTATTTGTTTGAACATGTTTGACTTGAGTAGACCTCGGTATTCTTTGGTTAACTTCGATTCATGAATATCACAGATATTCATGTCACCAAACAAAAATATCTCTTTATCATGATTCAATTTGGATAAAATTTCTTGGAAATGACATAGGAAATCATTTTGTTTTGGCGGACGATATATACACCCAATTACAATTGGTTTTGACATTTTCATTTGAATACAAATCCATACTGCTTCAAATCAATATTTGGTACAATGAGGTCTGACAAAATTTCAAACGGTAAAGTGTCCTTAACATATATACAGACTCCACCTCCATGCTGATTCCGGTCGCGTCGCGCGATGTTGTAGCCGGGGAGACTCACTTCTGCATCAGGGAAACTGTCATCAAACCACGTTTCAGATACCGCGACGACGGTTGCCTTGGTGCGCTGCGCCAGGATTCGTAGATCTGGGAGCTTGTTACGTAGTGAGCGAGCATTAACGTGGATGAAGTTCGGAGATGTTTCCAGGTCAGGTCAGTGGAATTGGGTCAGGGTCAAGTGGTATAAACATATAGTCAATCCATGCACTACCATTGTCGAGTCACTGTCACCATCGGGTTACTCGATTTCGCCTGCACAATACTAGCCCTGAAAACAAAGCAAAGCAGGGTGTATTTTAACCTTTGCCGGCTGAAGTTGCATTATCTTTTGACCTCTGGCTAGCTGGAGTTGCATTTTCTTTGCGTTTTTGAGGCCCATGTATAACTCATTGGAATGTTCATATCTCCGTCAATATTTGTTTCACTTCCAATTGTGATATATCACCAAAAAGAGGACATTCTGATTCTCATACAACAATGATCTGCACTCAATATTAAATAGTTAGTTTTATATAAAATGCCTAGTCCATATAGACACCTAAGAATTCTCACCCTTTCGTTCACCCTGCATTTTTTAAAAAAAATCTCAAAATATAGCCCTGAATACAAAAGCTATATTTTGTGAACAAAGTATTTAGTATTGTACTAGCCCTGGGCTAGTACAAGGGCTAGTACAGGGCTAGTACAATACTAAATACTTTGTTCACTTCAAGTTCACTGTGTCACTCACATTTGAACACACTGCATACGAACGTTTTGTTTATACCACTTGACCTGACCTAGAAACATTTCCGAACTGGCTTATACAACATGTACAAGCATGTGTACAAGAACTGGCTTATACAAGATAATTTCTCATGCCAGGCTTTTCCAGCTCGCAAGTCACAGGGCGTAATGGGGATTACATAATTTTTTTATGGACTATTTTTTCATCAAATTAATCTTTGGTGAACGTTTTGAATAAAAAAGATCACTTAGATCAACAGTTGTGTCCATCTGATCGACCTTTTTCTAAGTTGTTTAGGTACGCAACGTCTCTTATTATCGCCCACTCTCATAGTGCACCGTGTCACTTGGAATATCGTTCATTTGAAACCATCATTCATTTTATTTTCTCGAATCGATATTACAGCCATTGGAACGGAAAAAAAACCATCTTAATTTCTTGAAATACGGTATTCACCCTTTATTCGAAGCGACAAACTGAAGTCTGCATTTTACTGTGTAAGTCTGCATTCCGTCGTTGTTTTATCAGTCACCAGGTGGCAACAGCTACAATCGCTAGAGGGCAGCACTATCGTTAACTTCTTAATACTCCAATACACTCCTCAAAATAATTTAGTGACCTCCCTGAGCAGATAAGTTGTTCAAGGCATGTGCTTATTTTCCTGAATGTGTTTAAAATTTAACAGTAGGCCTCTCATCGTATGGATTCTGTTAAATACAGCTCACCTGCTTAGTGTATGGAAATCTTTTGCTGTTAATTTTTGTTCTAATCATGTTGTCTTTTGTTTTCTTCCACCCAAAAAGAAAAACAAATTTTGAATTGGGATTCAAGTCCTTTTCTTGTGTCTGGATTGAAAAATTATCAGGATCCAGGACACTCTCTGATCCATACAAATATATACATCATATTAAACTCGCTCTAGTTATACATCTTAGCTATTTAGAAAGCAGATCATTTACAGGTGAAATTGATATGTGCAGCATTTTCTGGTCCTTAAACTCTTGAGTTTATATCATGTAGATCCATAGCCATTATCGTGCTCTTCAAATCTGTTTATTTCCTAATAGTTGATTCTGTTATATGAATCTGGAAGTTATTTCAAGTTTTACCTGCTCAGTTTTGCTCCATCTACCTTCTAATTCCAAAATGTATTTATTGTTTTGACACATCTTTTATTCACGCGGCAAGCCATCCATCAAATCATGCCTCATGAGCGCGCTTGTTTTCCTCAATTCACCTCGAGAATAATTCATACCGGGAGTAAAATACAGTTTCCACACATTTCAGAATAAAATCATGTCATGTCATTTTTTCACGTGGTTCTATTCTCTATGATTGAATGTTAATTTCTGTGGGGAGAACACAAAGAGAGCCTAAAATGTCATGAATGTCAATTTTATTACAGAAAATAAGTTAACATCTCTTGTTATATGAAATACTGTGAACTACCTCAGCATGGTCAATATTACATTAAAAGACCCGGCTGAAACAATAACTTTACAGGTATTATTTGTTTACAACTTGAAGGAAAGTCACAATACATATATCTATGTGCTAATGTGAATTGCTTCAAAAATAAAGATCATACACCCATAGTGCACCATGTGTCCTCACATTAAAGAACTGAGAAAAAAAAATACAGTGCTCCTTTCAGTATGAAAACTACATTAGTCCATGTTCACAAAACAGGACAAAAATGTACCCATGTACACTTCAAACCTAATTTGTATCTAAATCTTCGTTTTGATCGAAAATGCTTGCAAAATAAATTAGTAGCTAAAAACCTATCCAACATAGCAAAAAGAAATCACTTCTCTTGTGTACATTATCATGAGAGAAATATCCTGAAGCTCGAGCACTGTCAGTATGTCTATAGCTGTGTAATGTCTGACAAAACATATCATGCATGCGATAGATATTCTACGAGCAATTACGGTATACCGGTGGGAAAATGCCACAAAATCAGCAATGCTCATCAATATAATTCACGATCAGCTTGCTGCATACAACACACTCGGGTCACACATCAACAGATTCACAATACAAACTTGTTGGCTCAAAATAACACAACCATTTTTCATATTTTTTTTTTTTCACCAAGACATCTGCCTAATAATCAAACACCAAATACACATTTGAGTTACAAAGTGAATGCATATTATATGGTGATTACACAGTTTATTTTGTGACTAGATTGTTTAGTTTTAACAAGATTAGTAGCTACTGGTATTTGTGATAAATTCGATCCTGTTACACTTTGGCACTGAATCAGCGCAAATATATGTCTCAAGACTAATACATGATGAAAAGGTATTCAAGCAAACAAATATTCAAGCACAATCAAATTCAGTTACATTTACATAAATAAACCTGGGTGAATTACTTAAAAAGCAACTACTTTCACCTTGATCTAAAATGAAATGAAAGAAATACAAGAAAGCATTCAATTATTTAGGGAACCATCAATCTTAAAGGGACAAGCATAAATTTGATAAAACTTGACTTAAGACAGATTATTGAGACTTACATGGGTACTATGCATGATAAACACAAGTAAAACCTTGATAATATATATATATATCTTTAAATAGAGCATTTGTATTTACAGAAAAAGCTTTCCAAATGATCAAGCAGCTTTTATTATCACAATGATTTTTCATGTCAACCAGTAAAATAATGGTCTTGAGATCAGTTTCCTTTATAAATATATTGTTTGAACAACACATACAATTTTTATTAAAAAAAAATTGTGTGAGTGAAAAATTACAAATTCACATAAATCGAAATCATGACATACTTACGATAAAAAAAAAATACAAAAAGCACAATAGCATATTGTACAGCTTTTCAAACATTTAGATACTTGAGGATAAAGCATTCGTCACAAAAATTACTCAAATAGTGCAATGATATGTCAACATTTAAAAAGAGCCTATGAATCAAACCTCAAAATACACATCTACAGAAAATCTTGATAATTGATAAGTCTATCTGTATCTTCCTCGATTCTAACTGAATGTTTTCATAAATAGTTCTGTAATTCAATCAAACAATACAACATATAAAATAACTACAAAAAAATACAAAAGTAACAATTTGTACAATATTTACAATGCAATGCTTATGGGGAATGAACTTCAGATTCATTCATAAAAATCTATGGGTTTGGTAAAAAAAAACATACAATTAAGCACACACAAATTACATCCACATGATGATCGACATGAATAAATGCACCAATGACGAGTCCCGACACAACAGCCCTGATGTAAGGCGGTCAGTGATTGGCTGCTACAGAGGCTGGTTGAGACCCACTGAACTGTTGAGAGTCCATCTGTTTTTGTTTCTCCTGCTGTTCCATGTATCGTTGTAATGCCCACTTCGGCAAAATACGTCGTCGAGCGTTTGTGAACCAGTAGTTTATTTGATTGATTGTTAGTTTAGTTTTTTGTATCAACATTTCCTTCTCGTCGTCGTTGGGGTACGGATTGTCCTGATGTGCTCTCAGCCATTCCATCATGATCGCCACTGACTGCAAGCGATAAAACATCACCACTCTATAGTGTACGATAAACATTTTGCGCAGAAATGAACAAGATTGAATTTGAACAGCATACTGAATTAATCACTGTTAGCTATGGAAAATTCCAATTTTCTGCCTACTCCTATTTTACATTGTAGATAACTCTCATGGTATATTCTTATAGTAGACTAGAATATCCACTGTTTTTTATAATCCAGTCACAATCGACTGATACCTCTTTAGGTAGAACTTTGCTCTTTCCGGTGCCAGTTCCGCTCCCCGTAGATACGTTTTTCTCGCTGCCGTTTCTTGAAAGACTCCCGTCGCTGGCTCCTGGACCGTTCTTCCGCGGCGTTGATGGCAGACTGCTAGCTCGTCGGTCCGGGTATCCCGACATGTGGGGATTCCCGGGGTACATCCCCGGCCCCGGACCAGGACCAGGACCCATAACCTTCATGTGTGTTAGGTCCGTGTAGGATTGCGAGTGCATGCCGTTCATCTGGTGGGGGTGTGCGTGGGGAGGGAGGTGCGAGGGGGGACCCATCATCCCGCCGTGGACTCCCATGGAGTGGCGGTCGCCGTGCTGTGGCCCAGGTGGACACTGAGGCGGTCCCATTGAGTTCATGAACGGGTCCTGCGGTACATCCTCGTACTCATTCTACAGTAAAGGATAAATTAATAACAGAGATATTCAGAAAACTCATAATCTTCAACCGGATCAAAATCAATTCAAGGAAAGTGTTTTTGATTCGTTCTCACAAAAGTTGTCCCAAAATAGTAAGTGACGACCCTGAACTGACCTTGACCATGCTGTTTTTGACGGCGCGGTCAAATCTTTCACAGAAATCCTCGATTGCTGTCATCGGTTTCTCTGCCTCCTTGAAGCCCTCTTTCTGCTTCCGACACTGGATCTTCTCTGTCAGCACAAACGTATTCACAGCCATGAGAGAAGTATCTTAACGCTTCCATGAACTTGTGTAATATACAAAAAGCATTAACAATCTAAGATATATCTACAAATTTACATACATGATCAAGGAGATCGATCAAAAATTGAGCAGGTATAGTCCAACTTTTATCAACAAATTCCACATATGACAAGTGAGACATAGCTACTGACCTATGAGTGCCCTGTGAGCGTATTTGAGCGCGTCCATGATGACGCCTTCGACGGCCTCAGTTCCCTGGTAGGTCGGCATCGGTGGGTTTCGCTGGAGGTAGTTCTGCAGGAGTCGATCGAAGTCCTGTGGCAAGTTTGCAATGAGCTGAAACGGGAAGGACGGTGTGTGAAAGTTCATGTCTGCAATGATCAAGTCTCGAAGCAGTGGGAAGAGCGGGTGAGATCGAAAGGCGGAAGAGCGGTCGGTGATGATGGATTGCATGAAGCCATGTTGTGACACTGGGGTTTGAGTGTCTATCGGTCCCTGTGGTATCTGGTGAGAGGGGGTTTGTGGAGCGGTAGGCAGACCATCAGGCCCAACAGGGGCCATCATGCGACAGTTCTGGTTAGCGGTATGGGCACCACCCATTTGCTGGTTGTAAGGCCCCATGGCTGGCGACTGCGGCCTCATTTGCATATTCATGTGTGGGTCAGCACCCATCTGGTTGCCAGGGTAATGATTCCTGGCTTGCTGTTGCTGTTGCCCGGGTATGCCATGCATAGCAGGGTTCACTTGATTGGGAGGCTGCATTTGCTGGTTTTGCATATTTTGTGGGCCACGGTTGTACATGCCTTGTTGACTTTGACCTTGACCCTGGCCCACAGGATATGATTGGCCCTGTTCATTCCACTGCTGCCCCGAGCCTGGGTAACTGTCTGTGGAACCAGTTCGCTCAGGTTTCATTGGTGTATTAGGTGCACTAAATGACTGGTTCATGTTGGGTCTCTGGCCATAGGCATTATTTGGGTACACTCCTGGCCCAGCATTAGGCACTGGGCTAGTTGAAGGGGTCTGATATTGCCCCTGTTGTGGTTGCCCCTGGCGAAAGGCGTTGGGACCATTCTGGTATCCCTGGTGACTTTGCAAGGACATTCTTGGCTGTGCGACTGGGACGCGACTGTTTGGGGAGTATGGTCGGCCGTTCTGAGCGAGCTGCTGTACACCGGGGTGCTGCGGGTTTTGTGACGTTCCCTGTGGCCCGAGGTTCGGACAGCTCCCGTACATGTTGCCTTGTGGAGCTTGATTACCCATGTAGTGTTGACTAGAGTCAGACATTGATCTCTGGTAGTCAGTTTGGTTATACTGCTGGTTAGGTGGCACTGCCGAGTTGTTGACTCCCTGGTGACCGCGACTGTTGTCATAGTAACTGTTGCTGCGGTTTTGTTGTGGTTGTTGCTGACCGGAGAACGTAGCATTGTTGCCTCCTGAGCAGGAGCTGAACTGCGGCGTCTGAGCACAGCTACCACTGTTATTGTTCATGCAAGACGTGTCCGCAAAGTTGATTTTGGGGGTGCTGGAGAACTGGCCTTGAAAACCTTGCGACTGGGTCGTAGGTGGCGCCATCTGGGCGCACTGCCCTGATGCTGGTTGAGCGGGAGGTTTTGAATAAGTGCCGTCGATGTTTGGGTGCTGACTTGGCGTGTACATATCAGCTCCTTTTGTGAAGGCGTATCTGTTCCTCATCTCTGCCAGGAGATCGTTCCCGCTGTTGATGATCCTTGCCTTCTTAGCTACATGCTGCGGTGGACTACTGGAAGCTGAGCCCGTGTCGCTCGTGACATCACCACCGGAGGTGGTCGGAGGCTGACTCTGGTCCAGGAATCTCATGACTTTCTCCTTAGCGACCGGGTCCATGTTGTTGTTGGGTCCATGTGGTGTGTGACTGCCAGTCCCGACGTTCCCACCATGGCCTACTTCATCGCCGCTGTTTGGCGGCCGAGACTGGCCGAAGTTAGGCTTCATGAAATTGGGTTTAGAAGCTATTGATGACCTTGAGCTAGGAGTTCCTGGAGTGCTTGGTTTGAGCGTGGTGTATTTCCGATCAGGTGATGATGATAACATGCAGCTGCTTGGTTCCTCTGTGGGTCCTGGTGTGGTTGAGGTGACATCAGCGCGTCCGTTGTTGACACTAGGCGGCCCAAACCTCCCAAGACACTCTACGCTCGGAGGGCCGCGGCTACCACACGACATTGCCGGGGAGGGAACAGATGTCTCCTTCGTGTTATTGGTTTTGTACAGATGCAACTCGCTCTTCAGCTGTTTGATGTCCTTCAAGTCGTCTCCAAGGTTACCACCGGTGGCCGAGGGGTTGTGGACAGCGGGTGAGCCAGCCGCGCTGCCCTGGGACGCCGGCCGAGGTCCCTGACTTCCGGGACAGGTTGAGCTGACCGTCGGTGAGGCGAGGCAGTCATGGCTGCTCATTGAGTTGAAGACGTCCTGACTTGCACATTTCTGCTCGTCTGTGATTGGCCGCTGATTGACAGGCTGTAGGGAGCTTCCTCGGTCGTATTCTGGGTATGGAAGGCGACTAGATGTTTGCCTTTGGTCTTCTTGTTTTATTCCGAGATCACGATATTTTGAAGATTGGAATTCCTTGGAAGGCTGGAAGTCATTGAATGAAATAGTTTCATCGAGACACTCAAGATCATCCGGCAGTCTCGTCTGCCCAATAATGTACTGATCAGTCTGCGCATCAAAGTCAAATATATCCAAGTCTGTGGCATCTTTTATGCCAATGTCTGAGCAGATTTCGTCGAGCAGATCATTTTGTATACGGTCGGCACGGTAACCACCTTCTGGGGAAGGAGGATCGTCGAAGTCTTCAAACGGAGGCCGGAAGACGTTTTTGTCGCGTGGAGGAGTAACGTCTCGACGACGCGGTGGATCTCTGTAGTGCATGTTCTGGAGATAGAGGGAAATCTTTGTATTGATTTAAACATTTCCTCGATGTGGATTAAGTAGATGTTCAATGAGTATATTATACATGTCAGTCACTCAATGTATATCATCTATAAAGAAGGTTACATGAAGACTGTCTTCATGATGTTAATTTTCTTCAAATATATATTCAAGCCTGCTGTCGTGAGATACGTACGTTTGAGATGTTGGGTTTTCTGTCCCCGACACCGCCCGAGCGAGCCCCTTCTCGCTTGACGCTGGGACTCCCCGGCATGGCATTCATCGCGTACATGTCGCTGGTCACGGTGTTCATGTTAGCATCACGGCTCTTGGGAAAACTTGATGCCATTCCTGTCCAGGGAAACAAGTATAGAACATTTTATATACATGTAATCTGAATACAAATGCTCATTGCAATTCAATCTTCAATCACAATTCAATCTTCAATCCAACTGTAGCAAGTAGTACTTCAAACTGGTCTATCATAACTTATGAATTTTTACTAAATATGGAATGTCACCAGATTTCTCCATAAACTGAAGTCAGAGCTGTTTTGAAACAACAAAAGCTGAAGCTTCTCCAAGCATGACCCTTGTTGGTGATCAATCTACAGAACTGACCATTCCTGGTTCAATTACATGAATATATATCAACTCTATCACACACAGAGATGTTTGAGATCAATGTCACATGAGCTCTTGAAAACCTGATACTCCATAAAACTACGCCAGCAGTGTGAATTGAAGTTCATCAACTCCTAGAGTGAGATATGTAACCTATAATAGAAGGGTCTTCAGACTCAGGAAATGACCTTGTAATCATGTGATTGTCCTCTCTGTGCAAACAGGCAGACCTTACAAGTGTTGGCAGCCTGTATCAACATAGGACTGCTTCACTCAGTCAACTTCTCCAAGTTTACATAGTTATCTAAACACAATGGAAGGGGCTCAATATTCAAAGCTGCCATAACAACAGAATTAAATCCACTCAAGCTGAGTTTGGTCTCTGCTGGTATTTAAATTCTACAGTGCCTGCCTACTAGGTGCTTTTGTTCAAAGCAGCTGGTATCCTAGGGATAGGAAACACTCCACAGGCAAGATTACATAATACATATATGTATAGAAACTCTACAGTTAATTTCAAACTTGAAAAGCATTCCTCCAAACATAATTAATATTCCTGCAGCAGTGAACTTTGAATAACATCAGGTAATGAATGCTTATCAATTCCTGGCAGTGAGCAAGTCTCCGGTGACTCCTGCCTAATTACACAGAGTTCGTTAGAGTAATATCTGTGGAGCAGTGAGCACTGAAGTTATACCTCACGGGGATCCGTTGTGCCAAAAATTGATTCATGATTAAATGTTCACTCTGACATTATCCATGAGGCTCTGGCAGCTAGTCATATAAATACAAAAGTAAATTAAATGCAGGTCAAAATCTCCAAAAAGCAGTACAAAGTTGTTCCTGAAATCAAAGTCCCCCAGCAAATCACGAGAAGACGCGATATTGTTGACCATTCCGGGAGTCCACAGAGCTTATATAACATGGAGTAAGACATGCTCTATCTTACTGTCAACACAAGGTCTTATCTTCTCTCTCAGCTCGGGAACCCTCACAGCCACTTATATACAGAGGTTTACATATATTTTTACAAGACAAGTACATAACATGCTGAGAATACACTGCGAGTCGAGAGCCCACGTCAGGTGTCGTGGAGAAAAATTAGCCGGAGAGACGCCCCGTGGCCCGGTGTGGCGGCCTCGCAGTAAATCATCCACTGTCAATCATACAACGTCTTCTTCACAGGCAGAGTAAAACTTTATAAAGCCGCAAAGATAACTATGTACATGTACCAGAGAGTTATGGATAAGTACGAGGCGAAGAGCGAGAAATTCTTGTATTCTGTGCATGACAGCAAAAATTTGATTTCACAAAATGCACCTGACCGTTTTGTTTTGCATATTAATGCTCGCACCACTTGGATAGGAATATTTACACAATCCCCTCTGTCACTGATGTTTTGGGATATATTTGTAACCAAAGTACGATGTTGGCCCCAGTGAATTGCACAACTTTCCAGCTTTGGCCTCGACAGTCCAGTAATTTTTGTGGAGGCGTGCTCACATAAAGCTTAGGTAACCGCAAGGAACTACTTGAATCCAGCCAAGATACAAGATAGCTTGATCATGTTGATAAGCTGGACAAACGACAGGAAATCGCTGTGATTATCTCGCGATATCCTGTCGCCAGTTGAACAGTACAGCAAATAAACAGGGATTATCACAAGTTGATGATTGATATTGGTAATATATAAAATGTTATCAATGATAATAGCAAACCAAACACCTTGTCCATGGTGTAATCGGTATGCGTGCTTGAGGGATGCTATCAATTATAGACCATTTATTTTCTTTAGAAAAATCGAAAATATTTCAAAATCATGAACGTACAAGAAAGTCTCAGAAATGAGGTGTCTGGCAACATTTATCTTTTTTTATAATCTGTCCCAGGTGATTTATTATCAAGCCTGTTAACTGAACCAGACCAGCCCAAGAGTTGCCAGAGTGAGTGAAGTAATGAGAGCCCCTCCGGAGTGAACCCGTATTATCAGCTGGCGTCCGGTGTCCGTGCGTCTGTGCGTCCCAATATCACACAGCTTACACAAACACAACCTGGCACTGGTACAAAGTAGCTAATGACTGGGGGGAAAAAAACTGTCCTCATTAAAAATTTCATGGAAATACTCCATAGGGAGTTGAGAATTGTAGGATACAGTTTTCCTGCTGGTGTTGTTTTAGGGGGACTGGTATGTTATTGTTGCTATGGTGATTTGATAACAGAGGCTGCTGTGTGGCCCAGGTGATTTTTACCTGGTAATTAATGAATTTGAAAGTCTGGGGGTTTTCTTTTTCAATTTTCAGAGGGAACAAGAGGCAAGTGTTCCAAATGTTTCAATTATTTGAAGTTTTTTTTTTTTTTCGCCTCAAGCTGCATACATGCACATGAAAGTTTCAACATGTTTTCTCACATAATTCTATCTCACATTGAAAACTTTGTGGAGACAAATAATTCACATTGTTCACTAACCAAGAAAAAAGCATGGTAATTGTCAATGATATTTCTCACTGTACAAATGCATTTCATTTCTACAATAAAATATTTCAAGTTACCCGTGTTCTCCAAAGATGCTGCCATATCCAATGTGACAATATCATCTTCCTCTGACATCAAATAGTGCTCCAAACACAGAGTTATTCCCGAATATATAATCTACATCCTCCATTGTATGTGCATTATAATTCCTTATATAAACAATTAACTTCTGCCATGCAAAGTGTGAATTAAACTCATTTGCATATTGGCCTCCTAGCATACAATAGCTAGCACAAACAAACCATGCAATTGTGGAATGTACAATTGAATAGTAATTCCATTTATATAACCGGTGCTTCCTTACACACACAAAACTGTGCAGACACTCAAGAGGAAACCACTATTGTCTGAATGACTGCTAGAAACAACACTGCTGCACACACAGGAAAGATTCTCATATTAAAATATTCAAAAGAGGGCAAACAGGTTACCTGCTGTGTTAGTTAGTTGGAAATAGCACAAGGGGACAAACAGGTTTTTAAAATGATGAACATGTGCAGTACCCTCTTGTTTTATCATTATCAAGTTATGTGTTTTCATTGTAACTCTCAGCTCTTTGTGTTAAAACAGATGGTCAGTATAGATAAGTTTTTTCCAGGGGCAGAACCTGTTGTATTAAAGGTAACAGGCTTTTCTGTGAAATCCGCAGGAACAATGTGAGACAGCCCAGGTGGTACACTGAGAAACAAGACATGTGCTGGATTTAAATCCCTCTTTGCACGCAAATGTCTGGCTTTTGAAAATTTAGTAAAAATTGAATGTACTAGACCATTTGGAAACATGGTATCAGATTGCAGTGTCTTTGATGTGTAGGGTTTTCCTGGGATTAATGTTTGTATAATCTTGTCAATGTAGTTTTCTTTTCACTATATTTCTTTCATTATCAGTGATAGACAGAAAATGGGCTAATTTCTTTTGAAGTACTTAAAAAGAAAACAGGAATAATTAATATGTGTGTGGTCTCAGTTTTCTTCTTGTATTTCCTTGATTAGTGATATTTTAGCTGAACTTACTATTGTATGATAGCTTTTGTGAAATTGAATTTCATTATTATTTGTTTTAATGGTAGAAGTTATAACTGCACATCATTAAACAAAAGAACAATCACCATACTTTGCAATACCGAAGGACCACTTCAATTCCCACAGCCATTGTAATCTACACTTGCTATAAATTTATAACAAATATATACATACTGGTAAATTGACAAACATAGTTATCAACAACAGGATATGGAAATCACAGAAGTGAAGTTCAGTTCAAAGTTCATGTTGTCATTAAATCTGACAGCTGCCGATTCCAGGATCTGAAATGTTCACATTTAGCAGACATTTACTATATTTTTGGCAACCCATTGTTCATTTTGGAAAACATTCAGATTTACATTCTACGGATACTATTTAAACTATTATCTGTATAGAATTAATTGAATGCCACAAACCAATCAAACTTCATTATTGATGCTTCATGGTGAGAAATATAGTTTACCATTAGCGATAAGTTCTTGATATCATTTGCATCATACACAATGCTTTTTTAATTTGGTTCATTCAAGACAAGCACAGTTGAGCATCATGCCAAACATTAGCTTGTGTTCATAGATCTGTTCATATATTCTTTTATCAATCACTTGTTTTATACTTTGTCGTCGTAACTGCATTAAGTAAAACTTTCATTGTATGGTTGTCAATATTCTTAACATTCTACTGATTATATTTATGTTCCGTGCTCTAGTGCACTCTATTTTAAGTGGGTGAGCACGTTAATATGGTAAAATAATAAATAAATAAAGTTTCATACGTATGTATACTGGGTGAGTGGGCCTTGTGGCACCACAAACCAATGTGAGATATATATAAGCAATTCTTTGTTATTAGCACCTCTGGCTATATGTGTATTCTATATTAAATTTCAATTTGTATAGAATAGTAAATAGTTCAAAATAGTAAATAAAGACTTGTATTTTTCCTCTAGTCAAACATATAACATCGTGACATATATTGGATACAAATCATAATACAAGTATGTGGTGATTTCAATTTGTGTGAAGATTTCCTTTGTTTTTGCAATATTTAAAGCCAGTTCTGAGTTCCATAGTGGTTTTCTTTAAATATGAACAAAAGCACATGGTTGCTTTATGTCTCAGGTTCATCAGACCCTAGGGAAATGATCTCTGTAATTTTTGAGGTTTTTCATTAGACATTACATTGTCATGTATTTCCCCATCTTTTTGTTTATATTTCCAAATTGACGTTTCTATGCATGCAATCTTGTCTTGTATTCCCACCATTTTTGTTACTTATTTGGACGATACCTTTCATCAGTTGTTGCTTGGTGAGCATACAAATTGTTGTCGTGAGGCTGTCGCTAGCCTCTTAGATTTCCCCAGGATTTCCCCATAACATCATTAAACTCCAATAGGTCAATGACCAAATGTGAAACTCCAAACTGGCCTATTCAACATAACACGTAGCCTACAGATTATAAAATATATTTTACAGAAGATTATTATATAGATCTATCCATAAAATTTCTGAAAAACATGACTGTAACATGTGAATATGAGCTTTTAGAACATTTTGTAACACAACATGTACACACTCCATAAGCAAGATAATAAAGCAAGGGTCCAGATACTAGTACCCAGATCTATATCAAGAGTTTTTCATCAGACAAGATTGGTGATCCTGAAATCAGTCACTCACTATACACAACTCGGAACTCCAAGTCATGGATTTTTTACAACTGCACTTAAAGTCGTTTGTGCACTGATAAGCTTCGGTGGAGTCGATTAAATCATAGTGAATTTATCACTCTACAAATACATGACCAGTACAGTACACCATATATGCAGAGCGATACCACGGTTGTCCTGGCGCCTGGCAGGTGCCCCGGCAGGTGCGCGGTGTATGTCCGCAAATTTAAATGTCCGCTACGCTCGGACAAAAATAACTGTAAAATCTTGACAAGCGCATACGTCAAATTCCCACCGAGTTCTAACACACAGACGGGGGTATAAATACGTTGACATACCTGTCTTTTGAAACATGAATCATTGCTAGCGGATCACGATGAAATACTGGTAAACCGCCAGAGTTTACTGAGTGCAAAACGAGAAACAAACAGCCTCATTGTTGACTTTCTCCTCGAATACACAACACCGACATACGCTCAAACTTTCGCCGATTATTCAAATTTCGTGAGAGTTCATGTTAATTTGACCACGATATATGCTGAATAAAAATGTAATGATTGATTTCTCACCTTTATTAACGGAAACGCATCCTGAGTATCATAATTTCGGCAGTTTTCCTATGCCGTGTATTGCGTTTGTCCACTTTTTCAGCCTTCCAACATTTGAACATGGCCGCGGTTTGAAGTTTCATTGTGACGTCACGGCCCGCTGGGGACCGCTCACTTTCTCAGGCAAGTTCTCAACTGCCCATAAGTAGCTGGGTTTTACTTATGAGTATCTGTGGTTATTCCGTCATGTCACCCGTGTTGAATATATGCAACCAGTTCGAAAGTCAAACTTTGATAGTTCAGTGCATCCCAAACACACGAATTCGTCACGAAATGAGACTGATATCAATTATATTTTGGAAGAATTCAGGGATAATTTATTTTTCTATCTTTTGGAAATTTTCATCAACGGGCCCGTGCAGATAGGGCCTATTATTAGTACATTTGTTTCCAACAAGATTTCATTTGTTTACGCTAGGAAACCAACAAATCTCGGAGGGAACAAAAAAAATCATGTTGGAAGCAAAAAAAATCTCGGCGGGAAGCAAAAAATATTGTTGAAAAAAAAAAATCTTGTTAAAATTAAAAAATCCTGGTATGGCGGAAACACCAAAAAAACCTGACAGAAACTAAAAAGGTCTGGTCACATTAATAAATCTTGTTGGAAACAAAAAAATCTTGTTAGAAACTAAAATATCCTAGCGGAAACCAAAAAAAAAAGAATCTCGTTGGAAACAAAGAAATCTTGTTAGTAACAAAAAAATCTCTTCGTAAATAAAAAGGTTTGCTGTAAACAAAAAAAAATCTTGTTAGAAACGAAAAATAATCTTGGTCGAAAAAAAATCTTGTCAGAAACTAAAAAAAATAGTTCTGAGTGATCTGAAGAAATGGGTTATTTCTCTTGGCTACACCCACATGACGTGTACAGATAGCACGTACACTCTGCCTATATGGTCACATACAAACGTGGAGACACATACATAACACAACATACATTTTTGACTTATATATGCGAGAAATAAAAAAATGAATAACCCATAAGCACCATTTTTAGGTTACCGGACCTATGGTCCGATAACCTATTGGCATGGCGTTGCGTCCGTCGTCCGTCGTCCGTCGTCGTCGTCATCCACATTTTTATCTTTTTTGTTTACAGGCTAATTTTTCTGAAATTTTGCACAAAAATACTTAAAAATAATTCAAGAAGGAGGTATTTTTTAATTTTTTGATTTTCACATTTTTTTTAGTAACTTTTTTTCTTTTTGATACATAACACTCCTCATATACTCCTATGATGTCTATAAATTTCGTTGCGCTCGAATCGCTCGAAGTGGGCCGTTTTGGTCCAAACTCGGCCCAAATGGGACTTTCCTATGTTAAATTCTCCTATGCTTTATAATGGAACACATTATGCTTAATATCTCGCTTCAAATTGAGATTAGAGACTAGGAATCAATTGTGGATATATAGGAAATGATATATGCTGAATATTCTGATGGCCTTGAATTTGACCTTTGACCCCATTTTCAAGGTCATAGTACAGAATGGCTTATATCTCGCTTATTATCGACTCTACAGCTTAGGAATCAATTGTGGACATATAGGAATTAATATATACTGAATATTCTGATGACCTTAAATTTGACCTTTGACCCCATTTTCAAGGTCATAGGACAAAATGGCTAATATCTCGCTTGTTATCGACTTTACAGCTTAGGAATCAGTTATGAACATATAGGAAATGATATGTGCAAATTATTGTCATGACCTTGAATTTCGCATTTGACCTCATTTTCAAGGTCACAGGACAAAATGGCTAATATCTCATTTATTATCGATTTTACAGCTTATGAATCAATTGTGGACGTATAAGAAATGATATATGCTGAATATTCTCGTGACCTTGAATTTGAACTCTGACCTCATTTTCAAGTTCCAAGGACAAACTGGTTCATATATTGCTCCTCTATTGTCTGTATGGCTTGGGAATCAATTGTGGACATGACAATGATATACAATGTACACTGAATATTTTGATGACCTTGAATTTGACCTTTGCTTTCATTTTCAAGGCCACAGCACAAAATTGCTAATGTCTCTCTGATTATTGAATTTACAGCTTAGCAATCAACTGTGGACATGATATATGCTTAATATTATATATGCTGAATATTCTCTTGACCTTGAATTTAACCAGTGACCTGGCTAACATCTAAAATATTAAATATTGTCCGGTAACCTATCTCTGGCCCTCGGCCTAATTTTTTAATAAGGCGGAGTGTTTCGAAATTCAAACAAACGTTAAATGTAAACTTAGCAGGAATCAAAACCAAAGAAAAGCCTCAGAGTGACACTCAAGCTTATCCTTACACCTCAGTGATAATAAATTCCAAATTGAAGAATATTTATGACAGTTATCGGCCCGAAACCCCTCCCTTACACATTCTCCCACTCGACATACATGACACAGACTCATCACATGACTTCATACTTATCTACGTCACCAGCACACACCGTCCTAGCACCGCACTTCATGTTAACAACTCTCCTCACGATGACACATCCCTCATTCCCTCCAATCACCACATTTCCAGACACTTAACCACGCCCATCCAGACATTACCTCACATTCAACGAATCACATGAACTCCTGTTCCACGACGCAGGAAAACTCAGACATTCAGCACTTGGCCCGCGCTTTCCCTTTGTATTGTGTTTGAGAACTTGAAGAAGTAAGAAGTAAAAAATATAATAGAGAGGTACCAGGATTGATAAGAAGAATAATGTGAATTTAGAATGAATCGAACTATATCGGACTATACTATACTTCGGACTATATTGTGGGATTACGAATGAGTGAGTGGCCGTGATCTTCATCGGACTTAATCATCCAAATAAATTCGGATTATTGTTGAAAAATACGTCGGACTTCTGTCTTGTATTAACGCACGACATACATCGTACTATACGATCCGGTCGGCGTAATAGCCGCCGGGAGACACGCTATTCCGTCACATTGGTGCCGTGACCAGGATAGCGAAGGCCAGTTCTCGGATTACGAACTATCCCGACGTATGAACTTTCGATGAACACCCGATCTACGATCCGAAACCCGATCGGACCAGGCACAGAAGACGAGGTGACGATGAATCCGGTCCTGCCGAACCAGCGACCTTCGCGACCAAGGTCAGTAGCGATGAGCAATACTGTTACGCTATCGCAAGTACAACCGCCAAATGAACTATACGAACTATCATCAACGGCATCCGAAGAGTACATACCGGACTGGATGCGAGCCGATAGCTACATCGAAGAGCTGGTGGACGGTGATCCCCTAATGCACAGTGACAGAGATCCTCGATGCCCACGCGCGGTTGTACCACGCGACTCCAGCCGGACCGACAAGGTCGCGACCAAGCAACAGATGTGAAACGGACTATAAGCGCTTCCAGCGCCAGCCTGATACCGACCCGCTACCTAAGTCGGTTAGTGTACGCCCTACGAACTATAACACGACAATGTTAACGCACCCGCCAAGTCGGTCGCGTAACCAGCAATGGGCGCACGACTCAGATAATCAAGTCGAACTGCATCCGCAACACGACGTTGTGGCGTCGCGCCCGTCAGCGATGATCAATATGCTGACGCAACCTGACCGAACTCTGACGGTGTATTCTAGAGTACCGGTCGACCCAGTCGTGACGGGAGAGCTGCCGGACGTCAACCCGCTGACCCGGACAAGACCCACCACGGAGAGTACCCCTGCACCAGCTGCCGGACCCGACGCTGCCCAGCCGAACGTCCCGCAGACGCGACTTCACACACCCGCGCCGAGATCGGAGGTCCGATATGCTTGCGACACCATTGATCGCCGACCACGCAACATCGGAGTCTCGATCTCCGACACCAGTGAAAATACGCATCCCGCATATCTACGACTATCGGTAACCAACATCGGACCACCAATCGTCGAACCATTGCTTTCCACAAGCATCCCGCCTCACACGGCTACATGCCCAGTCATGGAAATGCGGTTTCCATGCACAATCATGGGGGAGTAGCAGTATTAAACCATGGAAATGCGGTGCCCATGCACAATCATGGGGGAGTAGCAGTACTCAATCATTGGAAACTTGGAATGGTTTCGCAAATCCCCGGAGTAGCAGTTCCAAGTGTGTTCGCTCCTGGCTCACGATATCAGTTCCCGCAAATGTTCCACGCTTTGGCGCAAATGGAAATAACGGACAGATCAGTATACCGAACTCGAACTTTAAGCCACCGGCTACGACACAGCCTCCGGCTCAGCCGCCACCACAGGCCAACTCAAAGGAGGAAGGAACTGTGGAGCAAGGACCTTCTGTTAACCCGAGCTACGCTCACAGCTCCACACCAGTTTTTGTACCCACAGCTACAGTTGTGGCGCCGTCCAGGTCGGCGCTACCACCACCGGCACTTCCACTTCGCGAAGGGGTGTGCGCCAAGTGTGCTTCGTCCACTTCAAGTCCGGAATCCCTCCATGAAGGGGTATCCGAACCACTGCCGCGCAGGCCATCACGGACTAATCATCACGAAGGGGTGTCGTCACGCACTGCCGCCGATACCGGAACGGACTCCATGTCTGAAATCGAATGGGTGTCGGATGATGGAGGCTTCTATGCCTTTCCATACGGACCTGAAACTAAGCCATCGACACTGACACTTCCGCTTTTGCCGCCCGAGGAGAATTCTGACGGACCACTTATCATCAGCAATAGTCGGGCCGCCCATGAGTGCTGGAAACTGTCGGTACGTGTCGGAAAACGAACACTTAAGGCAGTGTTGGACTCTGGAGCGCAGATTTCTCTGCCCCGAAGGGACTTGTTACGACATGTACCTGCCGAACAGCGCACTCTACGTCCGACCACGGCGACCATCCGGGACGTCAACGGAGATTCCAGCCCGATCGAAGGAATTCTGGACCTCACGGTTAAAGTCGGAACGAGAAAAATAACAGTGACATTCTGTGTAGCGGCGATTCATGACGAGATGATCTTGGGCATGAATTTCTTCTGACAAACAAGTGCCATCGTTAACTACGGCGAAAGAACTGTCGAAGTTAAAAAGGAAATCTTGTTCGCACATAAGGACTTCGAAGCTGATGTTGTGCGCATGGCCGTATGCCGGGCAGTTATGGTACCACCACGAAGTGAAGCCGTAGTCAAACTTGTACCGACCACGAAGGTCAGAGTACGCCAGCACCCCCGGCTTATTCAGCCTATGACGAACTTTCTTGAAGAAACGGGCTTAATTATGGGTCGCACATTGACCTCATTGAATCGGAAGTGTGTTAAGGTGACTGTGGTGAATCCCGCGGATACGGGCATAACCCTGACCTGCTCAGATCCGGTAGCCATAGTGAGCCCAGTTGACAGTATTGTGGGCGCTCTGCCAAAGTCGGGAGAAGAACCGGAAGTTCCTCATACGAACATTAACCACTATGAAGACCTCTCGCCACACCTACGGGAGATGGTGGATCGTGCCGGACTAGCACCTGAACAACAACGGTGTTGTGCTAATTTGGTATATCGGTACAAAGACACTTTCATGTGCCCCGATGGACAGCTCGGACGGACGCATGTAGTGCAACATCGGATCGACACGGGTACAAATGCCCCAATTCGCCAGCGGCAACGCCGTGTACCCCAGGCCCAGCAACATATCATAGATGAGGAGGTTAATAAAATGCTACGGCTCAGATGCATCGAACCTTCGGAATCGCCATGGAGTTCACAGGTTAGTGTTGGTACAGAAGAAAAATGTGTGGACTATCATCTGCTCAATGACGTAACACAGAAAGACTCGTACCCTCTGCCGAACATCCAGGACACCCATGACGCACTCGCCGGAGCGAACTATTTCTAGGCCTTAGATCTTGCTTCAGGATATTGGCAGGTCGAGGTGGACCCGACGGCCCGACCTAAGATGGCCTTTGCCACCAGGAAAGGCCTGTATCAGTTCAAGGTCATGCCGTTCGGACTAAGCAACGCACCAGCGACCTTCGAACGTCTCATGGAGACTATCCTATGCAGATATCTGTGGACCAGATGCATGTGCTATCTGGATGATGTGATAGCATACGGACGCACTTTTGATCAGGCGCTTGCCAATCTGGAAGCGGTCCTAGATCAGATATATACAACCCAAAAAGTGCGAACTCTTTCAACGTGAAATCCTATACCTGGGGTTCATTGTAAGTGGACAAGGTATCAGGGTGGACCCGAACAAGGTCAAGGCTATTAGGGAATGGCCGACTCCATGTGAGATTACGGACGTACGAGCTTTCCTGGGATTTGCTAATTATCACAGGAGGTTCATTAAAGACTATGCCCAAATTGCCAAACCTCTGGTCTCACTCACCCGGGGTGAATGTCGTGAAAGGCTTCAGAACGCACTTATCAAGGCCCCCAAGCTCGCTCATCCGTCACGGCTGTAGCGGTTACGCCATCGGAGGCGCGCTTTCACAGCGTGTGATTGGAAAAGAGATACCGATTGGCTTTGCAAGCAAGATGCTGTCCCGCACACAACGGAATTATTGTACGACCTATAGAGAACTGTTGGCTGTTGTTGAAATGATTCAGCATTACCGACATTATTTGTGGGGACGAAAATTCCTGTTACGCACTGACCATAGCCTCTGCTATGGTTAAAGAACTATAACGATGCGGACGCTATGTTGGCTCGCTGGTTAGCCAAACTGCAGCTATATGACTTCTGTATTGAACATCGTTCTGGAAAACTCCACGGAAATGCCGACGGACTTTCCCGTTGCCATAGCTTCAAGCATTCGGATTGCCCTGGACGCCTAGTCGTACCACCCACAGTCTCGAAACGAGTTCTGAAGAACTCCCCGTCAGACGGATTACGGTGGTTCCTGTTGTACCCGAGAAAGACCTCCTGGACAGTGATACTATGACATCACCAGTCTTGTCTCGGATGATCTCAGTGCGCCAAGCTGCACGTGTGCGAGCGCTGGATTTGAAATTGAACGAACAAGAATGGTTATCGGACTACTCCACTGCCGATATAGTCGCCGCCCAGCAAGTCGACCCTAGTGTTGGAGTCTTGCGACAGTGGGTACTGAACAGTACAAAACCCACGTCAAAAGAAGTCGCCCGTTATTTCGAAGAAGTGAAAACTCTGGTTTCTCGGTGGACTTCATTAGCATTGCAGGACAGAGTCCTCATACGAAACACTAAGCCAGACCCAGCTGGTCGGACTGTCGTACAAACTGTGTTACCAGCAGCATTACGAACGGTGGTCTTACATCAACTCCACGACCTCAAGGTCGTAGGCCACCTTGGAATACAACGAACTGTTGAGAGAGTCAAGCGCCGGTTTACTGGCCAGGTCTCGCCTTTGATGTTGCCCGCTGGTGCGCCCGCTGCCCGCAGTGTGTGTCACGAAAAGGAAAACCAATGCCCAAGAAATTGCCTCTAACGCAACTGCTGACTGGGGCGCCATTTGACCGTATAGCATTGAATATCTTAGATACCCACAAAATTACCGGACGAGGGAGCAGGAAATTGGTACATTCTTGTCATATCGGACTATTTTTCAAAATATACGGACGCATTCCCGCTCTGCCGCCATAAGGCCAAAAATGTCGCTGATGTCTTAGTGAATCGTTGGATCGTGTACCATTGAGTACCGAAGGCTATCCACAGTGACCAGGGAATGGAATTTGAGTCGTCACTATTTCGGAGTGTTATATGCCTTCTGGGCGCCAAGAAAATTCAGACCACGCCCTACCGACCACAAAGTGATGGTCAAGTCAAACGATTCAATCAGACTTTGTTGAATATGTTGAGTGCATTCGTCAGTGATCGCGGAAATGACTGGGATTTGCACTTACCATATGTACTCATGGCGTACCACACCTCAGTGCATTCCTCTACTGGGTGTACACCACACCTGATGGTATACGGACATGAATGTAATTTGCCTGTTGACTTGATGTTTCCAACGTACGATCCAGAACTGCTACCTCCATGCGGACCCGAATATGTCGGGTATTTACGAACTGCTATCAGAGCTGCCCATGGGTTTGCGCAAGACCATCTACAAAAGGCTGCAACCCGTCAGAAAATGGGATATGACGCACATGCGAAATCTCGCCCTCAGTTCCAGCGGGGAGAGTTGGTACGATATTACTATCTACCTCTCACACAGAACAATGAATTCGCTCGACCCTGGACCGGACCCTGGAAAGTCCTGGAACGCGTCACTGAGGTAGACTATCGAATTGCACTAGTCTCAAATCTACAAAATACTTGAGTCGTCCATCTTGACGTCATAAAACCGTACGAAGGCGACGCACAGTTGCTGAACTTTCACAATCAAGTCGTATCGCCACCTGAGTCGTCAAGCAGTGCGGACTCACAGACTGAACCATATAACGATCCCCTGGGGCTCCTTAAGGAATTCCTCTACCCCTGGGATGTCACGGTACATGACAAATCGTCGGAAACAGATCGGACTACCGAAACTGGTACTACGTCGCCAGAAGCGAAGATCGCGCAAGTCGAACTCTAGTGCTTCACAGCAAGCGCCAAAAACCCGCGGACCCAAACCCGCGATTGCTACGGACTCATCTACAAGCGAGGCTACGCCCCAGCCTGCCCCGTACAGTCAACCCAGATGCACGATTCGCCGCCCAGCCTGGTTTAGATGACCACGGCTGTGCTAAGGGACTGATTTCTACCATGATGAATATAAGCTTGTCTATTGGACTATGATGTCATATCACCCCAATAATACTTTTATAATATAATAATATTATGTACATACTCATTGCAATAACCATTTTTATGTACTGATGTCAGTGAGGCGTGTTTCATATATACTATTGATATGACGTTATAATATTGATGCTGGTTATGATACTATAATTTGGTATATGATGTTATGCATTGCATATTACTTCGTACTTCTCCATTATCATCTCGCGCCTGTTGCGCACTGCCCAAATATTTCATAATTAACCAATTCCACCCATGTGTCAGTTGTCATGCCCCGCCGTGAGCAAGGTCACTTTGTCGCGGACGAGGTGAGAGGATAGCGGTCTCCCGAGCAAGCGTCAGATATGAGCCTCTGCTCCCCCATTCGCACCATTCAGGGGAATGCCCTAACAGGAGCAGGAGTCAGTTATATACAACTCTCTGCATACCAACGCGCGGTCTGTCATCCCATTCATTGGAAAATTACGCAACGCGCCAAGGCCGGGCCGCCCAGATCACCCATCACCCCTCACGATAATAATCGTGGTTCCTTCATCTATGGCACTGGATGAAAATGAATGGACTGAACAAAATTCTGAGAGCATTGTATTTATACTACAGCAGTTATACGAACAGTGATCGTCTGTTACGAACAATTCGATCAAACAGTTTATTGTGTGCCAATTGTGAAGATAAGGAATGGACTAATTGAAAGAGGTCACATGGAAAACAAGTAGCGCAAATGAACACTGAAGCCGCCCACGGCACCCCCATAAAAACTTTCCCAGCTAATTACAATAGTGTGTGGAAGCACAAAAAGGTGCAGTAAATTTGACTGTATGCTAGAATGACAGTGATATGTTTGGCTTGAGTGATCCAGAAGTTTGATACGGACTATGGAAAATCGAGCAGCTGTGTGCTAACCTACTGCCCCCCCCCCCCCCGGACTGGTGTGATGAATCAGAGCTTGTTGTACACGCGTCGCTTAGGTGATGGACCACCCCTCTTCGCACGACTGAGAGCCGAGATGAATCAAGCGAACGTAAAAACGTATATAGACAATAGACTGAGCGCACCCCCTGATTGTGGAAAAACCCGCAAAAAGACACTGTCAGCATCTTGCGTGTGTACGAATGCCAGATAAGTGGGAAGTTTAAGAAGTGGGTCATTCTGGCTGTGGACACTGAAGAGGAAACATCATGCGGAATAGAGCTGATAGATTAACAATTGATTGAAGAATTATCATTGAATATATTGTACGAACTTTGTTACAGTGATTGAACGGACTTGTGAATAGTGCTTCACGGACTTTGTAAATAATTCTGATACGCACTTTGTATTGAAATAAGAAGTCGGACTAGTGAGTGTGTGCTCATGTAAGTGAGCGAAGTCGGACTATGTCTTCCTCTGATAAGGAGGGAGATAAAACTTCGGACCAGAAGGCGACATCTAATGCCAATAATGACGAATGACCGATAGCGGTGAGGATAGTGGAGGCAGGGGAAGAGCCGGAACATCCCATCGCTATAGCAACCCAGCGACAGCCGCTGGATCTTCGGGAACGGTTTCCCCTACTTCGGACATGATCACCGTATCAGATACGAAAACAGCTTCCGGACCTGAGACAGATATCAGGCGGAAAGTTATGGCGAAACTCGCACAGCATGGAGAACGCCATACTCCGAGCCCGTCATCGGACTCTATGTCGGACTTCAGTGCCCCTGAACTTCTGTGCCTGGAAGAAGGCGGGAAGATTGTTGAACAGGCCAGGGCTGCCAGGGATGCGGCTAAAGCCCCGGCCAGTACTTCGGACTTGGAACCTCGACCATTAACAGCCACACCACCAGTGACTGCAACGCGACTGACCCCTGTGTCAGCTACTTCGCCCTCTTCGGCCCGATCGGCTGCATCTTTACGTCCACTCGCACTACTGCCGCACTCGACGTCATCGTGAGTGTACTCGTCTGCCTACACGGACTTCTTTCGGACTCAAGGAAACCACAACTCTCGTGAACTTCATCAACGGACTTACCGGCGCCAGGTTGAGGAGCTAATGGAGCTGGTGCCTCGTCCTCCCACACCCCATGGGACGAGTCCAATAAATTGGAATGCTATTCCATTACACGAACGGAATCGCCGGGTACGGACATGTCCACGACTTTTCCGTTCCGTCTATGCTATCGGAGGGCCAAGTGCAGACCCTCATGCCGTTACGTCTCGGAACTGGAGGTTTCGACTGCCCGTTCTGCACAAGCGAGGAAGAGTCGGAACGTGAACGGACTTGGCCGACCGTGCCCCGCCGGGCTCCCTTACGAACCCCACAGGAGCTTGACGCTCACGTACTGGCATATCATATGCCCTTCATTCGGTTTTTCGTCTGTCCTGCACGGGACGGATACCTGACGTTGACGCTGGCGGACATGATTCGGCATATTTCAACTCCTACGGCTAGTCATGCGGATCAATTTCCCATCTTCCAGCAAGGAAGGTGATAACGTCAGAGAACATTGTCAAGCATTTGGCAACATGCTGTGGGGTAGACCAGTGTGACCAGCGCATGTGCCGATCTTTCGGCGTACCCCGGACTCGGTACTCACTTTCGGAATTTGGGCGATGGCGCCTGTCATGATGACGCAGTACCCGCCGAACTCCGCACCGGAAGTACAACTGGTACTAGATCAAACTGAGTTCACCCAGTTGAAATCGCGGGCCGATGAGGAGCGCATGGAGCGCATAGTCCATGATATTCAATTACTAAATCGACACGTACGGTACAGGAAACCAGGGGCGTTCTATTTCGAACGGCCCATCACTTTTTGGACCACAGCCATGAAGGCGGCTGAACCTCGCCCACGGACTTCAGCCTTGCAGGCAGCTGGAGATTCGACCCCTGCCCGGAATTCGCCCACCGGGGCGATACCTAAGAGACGGACTGTAGAGAGGCCAACGGCTTCGAACGTTACGGACTATAGAGTTCAGGAGGGACTCATGCCACCTCCGGACGAATATCTGCCTCTACCGAGTCGCCTTACGACCACTACGGACTCGGTTAAAACCTCGGACTCGGCTAACACCATGGAAACGGCCAAGGAAACGGACCCTGTGGTTAAGGAGCCGTCCCCAGAGTTGGCTTCTCAAGCAGCCGACTCTGAGTCGCAAATGGAGTGCAACCAGCCACCACCACTCCAGGCTATTGAGGACGAGCCAATGCCTCAGCAGCATCAGACGCCTGACACTGAACCGAGCTCGCCAATGGAGCCGTCTCGTGGAATGATTTATTTCGGGCCGCCCCCTCCTTACCTGAATTATGAGGAGGAGATGGTGCCACCCGCGACTACCATCGTCACTCGGGCCAATGACACTGATCGACCCCGGTTACAGATGGAGGTCCTGGAATCACCCCCGGAATCCCCTGGGATTCCCGACGAACTATGGACGATCATCGTGTCGGTTCTGCCACACCTGCCGGCGGACGAACAGCAACGGCTGATGCAGCAGGCATCGCCAGCCGCTCGGCCTCCAGTGTTTAGGAGGCGTGACCGTCCTTCGGACTAGGTTTGAATCCCGGGTCACAGCACCAGGATAGCTGTGACCTGTGTCTGTCGTACCTTGTTTGAATATGTCGTACTGTGCATACCATGTCATTTGTATGTGTACTACGAACTAATCCTGTTCCATTTCAGGAATTCGGACTTTAAAAATGTTCCGTTCTATTAGAGAACGTAGAGGACTGTTTTACATTCCAATAATATATATATATATATATATATATATATATATATATATATGTGTGTGTGATTCTTTAATCTGTGATTGATCTCAGTGTTTCATTTTCACCTGTCGTTGTTATAAATGTATTTGTCCAATGTGTTCATATCATCTTAGTGACTGTTGACTGACTGACTGATGACTTTATTTTGACAGATAGAACTTTTATTGTAATCATTGCTTTGCCATTGTCTCGCGCGGTGAATGTGTTTTCCCTTTAGGACTTTTAGCTTTTCATGTTTAGATTTTGGGACAGTTAGGTTTCGGGGAGGGTAAATTCCCAGGTGGTAATTTGACGAAGGGGTGTTTTGTAGAATATTTATGACAGTTATCGGCCCGAAACCCCTCCCTTACACATTCTCCCACTCGACATACATGACACAGACTCATCACATGACTTCATACTTACCTTACGTCACCAGCACACACCGTCCTAGCACCGCACTTCATGTAAACAACTCTACTCACGATGACACACCCCTCATTCCCTCCAATCACCACATTTCCAGACACTTAACCACGCCCATCCAGACATTACCTCACATTCAACGAATCACAAGAACTCCTGTTCCACGACGCGGGAAAACTCAGACATTCAGCACTTGGCCCGCGCTTTCCCTTTGTATTGTGTTTGAGAACTTGAAGAAGTAAGGAGTAAAAAATATAATGGAGAGGTACCAGGATTGATAAGAAGAATATTGTGAATTTAGAAGAAATCGAACTATATCAGACTATACTATACTTCGGACTATATTGTGGGATTACGAATGAGTGAGTGGCCGTGATCTTCATCGGACTTAATCATCCAAATAAATCCGAATTATTGTTGAAAAATACGTCGGACTTCTGTCTTGTGTTAACGCACGACATACATCATACTATACGATCCTGTTGGCGTAATAGCCGCCGGGAGACACGCTATTCCATCACACATCTCTGAATAGAATTGAATAGAACATGTTCACATCACAAGACCGGATTCAAGGACCAGGTTTACTAGGTGTCAAAGCCATCTGAATATCATAGGCACCCAGCCAGCTGAGTATGAGATCTGGTAGTCTGGAAGAGTGTCAATCTCCCACCCTGCATATGACAATCAACTTTTCTGGATTTGATGCCAGGAGTGGGAACCAAGTATGCTAACACAGTCTCACATCGAGTGCCCCGTGACTTTGATCAGGGCCAGAGAGGCTCCAGAGGAGAAGTGAAATCCTTCGATTCATCTCAAATGAGATGATATAGAAGAATGTATGCACACATATAGGACCCTCCGGGATCACATTTGAAACCCATACAAGTCTGCTCTGATGATTCTTCTGACTTGTTGTTTCTCGGAGATCAGTTTTAGTTGATGCTGGATATATTTAAAACCTGGTCGGTCTGCCTGGAGATTGTTCCTGACACAGTATCTTTGGTACCCCCAAGGTGTTAGTTATGTGATCTGACCCATGGTCTTCATACATCTTATTCTGTATTGAAAATATCTGATGAAAATGTCGTTTATGGAAAGACCTTCTCTAAGCAATCCCACTGTAGAAAACTATCATGGATCCCTTTCTGGTCATCGCCCACATGGACTATGGCAAGTGTGAAAAATCTGTTCTGTTCTGGATGTCTTTGTCTGTTCTGGATGTCCATTCCAAGCCAGTCAGAGTACTAGTATCATGTTGACTTGTTCTGGAGGTCCATTTCAAGCCAGTGAAAGTATCATGTTGACTTGTCCCAGAAGGTTAAATTCAAGCCAGTCAGAGTATCATGTTGACTTGTTCTGATGTCCATTCCAAGCCAGTCGGAGTATCATGTTGGCCTGTTCTGGAGGTCCACTTCAAGCCATTCAGAGTACCACGTTGACTTTTCCCAGAAGGTCCATCTCAAGCTAGTCAGAATAACATGTTGGCTTGTTCTAGAAGGTCCATTTCAAGCCAGTCAGAGTATCATGTTGGCCTGTTCTGGAGGTCCATTTCAAGCCAGTCGGAGTACAGTAGAAATCCAGTAATGTGGTCACCCTTCGGACCAATGATATTGGCCACATTATAGGAGTGGCCACATTATAGGAATCTGATAGACGACCTTTTCACCAGCTATGTTGTTTGGCTGATGTCAAGCCAAGCAAAAACCAACATATATTATAAACTTTGTACATGTGTACGTGTAAAAAACATAATGTTTACATCTGAATAGCATTTTGTTTTAAAAAGTTATATCATATATGTAATAAAAAGCAAATGCAAACGCAAATACATGTTTCAAAATTCAAAATACATATACTGTACACTAAACATAATATTATATTAACATTGGGGTTATTCATGCCTTTGTTCCAATGATGAAACTGATATGTGTGGGAATATCTTGATTGACAAATCTACTTGTGTGTGCTTGTCAGTGTTTTTGTTAGTCAAGAGAAGGGAGGTGTGAAGAAGTGACGTGATGACACCCAGACAGGGGGTCGGCCTGCTGCTCATGTGTAATGTAAATGTTCAGCTGACCGCATCGGTGAGTGATGACATGCACACATATGGACGGACCACAACCGGCAGGCTATAGAGGCTAATGTTCAACTGACCGTATCAGTGATGGTGAGCTGGCTTGCCGGCTGACTGCTTCATTGATTGGGGGAGGGGGGGGGATTGCTTGGTGGCCGTATTTTGTGATTTTATGGGCAATTGAGATAAACTGACCGCATTGTGGATAAGGGGAGTGACCATATTACAGGAGTACCCTCAACATGTAAATGCCCATGCTGGCGTTCGGGACCGATGCACCTGACCACAATGCATGGGTTGACCACATTTCTGGAGTGACCGCAGGGTGGAGTTCTACTGTATTATGTTGGCTTGTTCTAGAAAGTCCACTTCAAGCCAGTCAGAATATCATGTTGGCCTGTTTTGGAGGTCCATTTCAAGCCAGTCAGAGTATCATGTTGGCCTGTTCTGGACGTCCACTTCAAGCCAGTCGGAGTATCATGTTGGTTTGTTCTAGAAGGTCCATTTAAAACCAGTCAGGGTATTATGATGACTTGTTCTGAAGTCCATTTCAAGCCAGTCGGAGTATTATGTTGGCTTGTTCTGAAGGTCCATTTCAAGCCAGTCAGAGTATCATGTTGACTTGTTTTGAGGTCCATTTCAAGCCAATCGGAGTATCATGTTGACTTGTTCTAGAGGTCCATTTCAAGCCAGTCGGAGTTTCATGTTGGCCTGTTCTGGAGGTCCACTTCAAGCCAGTCGGAGTACTATGTTGACTTATTCTAGAGGTCCAATTCAAGCCAGTTGGAGTATCATGTTAACTTGTTCTGGAGGTCCAATTCAAGCCAGTCATTGGTGTCACGCAGGCGGCTTCTACATAAGATCCAGTACTATGGCATAGCTGGCAAGACTAGTATCTCTGTGGACTTACCCAACAGGTGGTAGTGAATGACCAAGCCTTCTAGGCCGCAGCCGTAATATGTGGTGCACTACAGGGCATCATACGCGGTCCTATGTTGTTTTTGTTGTACAGCATACTCGGTCTTATGCTGTTTTTGTTGTCAACAGTATTGCAGAAAACATCCAGTCCCATATGCGTTTATTCGCAGATGACAGCATAGTATACCGAGAAATTCATTCCCCACCAGACCACCAAATCCTGGAAGATGACCTATGCCATCTTCACACCTGGGCTTTGGCATGGTAAGTGGACTTTAACGTCTCCATACATGTATGTGCTGTCTTATCCATCACTACCAAGAGGAAGTCTTCCCACCATGACTTCTGAATGGATGGCCAACAAATATCCAGGTGTGATAACCATGGCCATCTTGGTGTGACCATCAACTCCGAGATTTCATGGACCCCCCATATTACCAAGGTCAAGAACAAGGCCACCATAACATTTTGCCTCACCATGTGGACGCTGCTAGCCGCTCCCAGCAGGTCAGGAAGCAGAAGCCCTCGTCTGGCGACGTTGGAGTATGCTAATTTGCTTAATTGGTCACCACACACCAAGAATGGCGCTTAAAACATCGAGCAATTAAGTACAGTGTTCATCTGTTCCATCAACGATCAAGTGTACATCGAGCAAGCAACATCGAGCATTCACCTGTTCGTCACTGATCAAGTGTCATGGCCATGATCACTATAAGCTCGAATGGGCCATTCCATCTCCAGACAAGGAGGACCTTCCTAGATATGACCATGCTCTACAGGTGTACGGTTGAGCCGGAATCTCACTTCCCTCTTTCATCTCGGTGGCAGACAATATAGGATGTGGTGCATACTGTACTGTATAATGTACTAATTAATACTCGTTCTATATAGGCTTATTAGTATGTCCGCTGTACAAGGGCGCAACCACTGGGGGGGGGGGGATCGGGGGGGTCGGGACCCCCCCAACTTTTGTGGTGACCCCCCCAACTTTGGGACAGTTGTTGTTTTGTGAGGGAGATATAATGTTATTTGTGTGTGGATTTAATGCTGAAAAGCCATCAGATGAAACCAAATATCACCATTTATCATGTATATTTCCAAAAGTTTTGCGGGGGCATACCCCAGACCCCCTATAGTGTTGCTTCACCCCTTCGGGGCTCGCGTTAGAAAATCATGTATTATCCAAACATTGGACCGACCCCCCAACTTTTACATCGTGGTTGCGCCCCTGCCGCTGTATACCAGTGTGGAACTCTCTACCCCTGAAAGCTGTTACTGCAGCCACCATGAAGTCAAGTGAAGCCTGCTGCACTACCAGTCATATGAACAAATTAATCCTACAACACCTGATTTTAGCCATGCATAGCACGATTTCACCCTATGAACTGTAGGCCTACATGCAGCACCTGTTGATTGATGACGTCACACACTGGAGTATAGTTTACTTCTTAGCAATATACTGCTGAACGATTGAAGACCCATTGTCTACCTAATATTTGAATATTCGAGCATTGCATAGAAACGCTCAACACTTCACAACATCGCGAAACAGTTCTCAGGCAGTGATAATGTATTATTTAAATGTCGCTAAACGCTTTCCGTACATTCGTGGTTCGCGACGCTTTTTAGTGGCTGTCAGAAAAGTCCGCCAAAAAGTTTTGTGTTGTGCAAAAGATTTTGCAGTCGGTTTCGCACTGGTTTGAATATTTTCATTGCATTTCAAATATTGGTATCGGTGCATGTATTAGTAAAAGAGTCAATAGTATTGTCTGTTTCTTTAATCACAAGGAAATACACAAGAAAACGCGATGGCATTGTGGGCGATAATGTAGTAAAGTTCACATTACTTTACACCGTACATGGTCCAGAATACACCGGGTCAGATTACCCAATGTCAGTCAGATCATAGTTTATTCTGTCTCCTATTTCAGTTTCATGATGGGACAGTAAAGAAATGTCGCTACATCTTTGGCACAACAACATTTGTTTTCCTTGTTGAGCCAATAGATTCAGACTAGATTCGAGCAATAGTACAGTTAGTGGTATAACGAGTACGGAAAACTCTAACCGATTAATCGTGACCCTGTAACCGAACCGTGACCGATTAATCGCCAGTATATTGCCCAATATTTAAGCAGTTGATATCAAAGGTATATTTGTCCACAATTTAGTGCTCTTAAATGTGAATGCTGCTCGATGACAGAAGGCGACCAAGCTGCTTCTCGAATCACGATTCCACTAAATTTCAGTTTCTAAATGATTTTCGGTACACCAAGTTCAAGGCCGAACCCATACTATTTATAGACTATTACCATAAAGACTCGTATTTATGCGCCCATGCTATGGCGCTGTCAAGCATGTAACGAACTTACGATGATTGATGAAGTTCAATTCCATTTTTTATTTCCAACCCACAATATGTATGTTGTTATGTTGCGTGCAAGTTTTAGATTTATGATATAGCCATAGTATATCTGACACATGCGGCTATGTTTCAAGAGCAAAAAGCACGCGCATTAGCGGCAGTACGGTAAACTGACAGAAATAACCTTCACCTTGTCTGAGTCACATGATCTAGGCCTACTGCTTTCTTTTCAACCGGACAAGGTTGTTTTAGGATATTTTCGTTAATAAATTAGCCATTCTCTACATGAAATAGTATAATTAATTTACGATCAAGTAATCGGTCAGTCACTCTCTGACCGATCAGAGCCTGTAATCTAACCGTCAACGAGTACTCGACTACTCGTTATAGCACTAAGTACAGTTGTTGTTACTTTCAGACGAGGATGGACAACGTGGAGTTACAAGCAACGTGCGCCGCTCTCGGCTATCAGGAGGGAGACACATACCACAAGGAACCAGACTGTCTCGGTTTGTATTAATCATAGTGAAATTACCACTATTCATGATGGGGGGGGGGGGGGCAACAATAGCTTAAAATAACTAGCTGTTTTTGTCATGTACCGGTATTAAAATAACATGAATAGGCTAAATATATATCTTGACATGCATATAATGCCAAAATAATGTCTGATTTTATTTTGTGTGAAAAAGTTACTGGGATGGTGTTTCTGTTCATGTGTATTTTGTATGTCATGACAAACTTTCTACTTGATCTACTTGACAATTTTTTTGACAGAAACCATCAAGGACCTGATCCGCTTCCTGAAGCGGGAAGAAGATTGCGATGTGAGGCGACAACTCGGAGAGGCTCAGATCCTTCAGCGGGACTTGATTCCGATCATCAAACAGTACAAAGATGACAGGATACTGCTGGAAACTGTGCTCAGGTACACGGACATTATGGTTATCATCAGAATACAAGGGCAAATGTTCTCGCACTCTATGACCTGTCTCCCATGCTGAGCACAGTTCTGGGATAAACGTATATTGCACTCTGACGTTGTCAAGCAAATTACGTAAATGCAAAAAGAACGTCATCATTGATAAAGCTATGTAAATGTCTTGATTTTCTGATCATTTCCTGTGTTTTGAGCAATTTCAACATTTGTGAGTACTCAAATTGTGCGAGAAAATGCATGAGGCATTGTTTGCGGTGCGATACTGGTTATTTTCAGCACTCAGGTCACCATCTAATCCTCTCCTAAAGCAGTGATAGAAATTAGCCCAAATTTTCAGGCAGACACCAGGACCTGTGACATCATATTTTCTACCGGTCCTGATCACATTCTACCAGACCTGATTTTCCAGAATAAGCAAATTAATTTAAGACGAAATTTTCACAAAATTTATTACGATTTATTCCACAATTAACCTGCAATCAACAATGAAATGAATCAGAACACAGATTTCAAGTTTCAACATGTTCAGCTGTCAACAGAACTTTCACTGGAAATTTCACTAGAGCTGTCACTTCTTTGGTCATGCACTTCCTTTTCGCGGGAGGTCCCACACCCTCTAGCCACCTCCACATGATTGCAAATACAGTCAGTATTATTAACAGCTGCTCGAACACAAATTGTTTTTTTTTACCAAGATTCGCCATAACGCGCCATTTTTGCATAACCGACTGATGTTACAACACCGATTTTCATTGGCTGAAAACGCCTCCCCATCAAACAGTTAGCCAATCAGAGAGACTATAACAATTCAAGCTCACGAAAATACCCGAGCGTTTCCGATGACGACCGATCACTTGTAGGAATTTACCGTACTGACGCGCATTCGATGTGGTTTCGATAACTTTGCGTAAATCAGTTCGAAACTTTTGCTAATTATTCACCGGGCCTCTCAGTTGGGCATTTCTGCAGGTCCTGACGGAAATCTACAGGCCTCGGGCCGTGGGACTGGCGCTAATTTCTATCACTGTCCTAAAGGCTCGGCCCAGATTTGGTGACACTTGTGCTGAGAAAAACCAGTATCACACTGCAAACAATGCCGTATGCATATAATCAAATTCATAGTTATTTATATGCTATACATATATTTTAAAATGCATCACCAAATTTATATGACGTAAAAGTGTTTCTGAAAATTGAAAGTTAATGCAAAGAAATTATCTCCAATCGGTAAACTGGAATGAAAACTTAATCTCTAAACGTGGCCAAGTGAGGAAAATTTACCTGAGAGTATTTGTGTTCATTGGGTATATTCATCTGTTTCCGACAGGTTGATGGTGAATTTGACACAGCCAGCAAAGTTGTGTTTCCAAAATCAAATGCCTGAGCACAAAACAATGAGGAATTACTACTTAGAAGTGGAGTCACATCTGCAACTTTACAAAGAGGTGAATGATGAGTGAATTCAGTTATTGACCTCAGCTTTATTATCAGGAGAACATTCTTCATAGTTTAACAGTGATGTCATAAAATATTCTGTATTTGAGAAGCATGTCCCTGAGTTACTTAATCTGGTCTGTATGGAATCTCCAATACTTGATAGTCTGTGTTATTGTGTCAGGCGTTTGTGGACGAAGCACTGTTTGCGGTTCTGACAAAGATGCTCGGGGATATGCTACAGCTGGTAACTTGTGCTCTGTAGACACAATAGAATATTATTTATCATTGCCAACTACATTGTTTGATAACAAATGTATATAGTGTTGAGTGAACATGTTAAAATTATTTATTTCCTGAGGATAAATGATACAAAATATAACTAAATGCGATATGAAAAAAGGACCCCAAGTTACTGACACACATTTACATTAATGTCTGGCAGGACTGGGAGCATCGACAGGAGGAGGATCGTCTGCTGATTGAGAGGGTTCTGATCATCGTGCGTAACATCCTCCACGTGCCTCCAAACCAGGCCAAGGAGCTGGTGAGAGCCGGAGTGTCTCCTACACAGGGGCTGTATAAGTCAACAGTCCATGGCTTCAGTCAGCAATTGCTATGATATTGTCTAATAATAATGTATAATATGATATGATGTGGTTGCTTGCTATAAGATTAAGCAAGTTATAGAATTTTTTAAAGTGTTCGGAATGTGAAGTGTGCAATATTAAGCAAGTTAAGATTAAGCAAGTTATAGAATTTTTGAAAGTGTTCGAAATGTAAAATGTGTGAAATTGCACTCGGGCAGTAAATGTGTTCAATATTTTCACCTTAGAGGACGGATGATGATGCCAGTATTCATGATCAAGTTTTATGGTAATATACATTTGATGTGGCTTTTTGTGCCATCAATTGAAATATATCAAATCTCTATAATATAGAGATTTTTCAAACACTAAAAAATAGCACTAAAAAAATATTTTAAACTTTTACCAGAAATTATGCCTATGCTGCATTATGTAGGTCAAGTGATGAAATGCCGGGTTCATGTGTGATAATTTTTGTTTCTGCCTTCCAGGGCACTACACATCAGTGGTATGGAAGACTTGCTGCTATATTTGGCGTCTTCTGATGAGGAAAAACAGTTCTCTTTTCATGTCCTTGAGATAATATCTTTGATGTTCAGAGAACAGGTGAGAGCCAGGCCCTGCCAGCTATTAATATACATAACTTATGCTAAGATATTCAACATTCAAAACACTATGTAATTACTTTTAAACATTATGCTTCTTTTATCCATAGAAATTGTCACTTTGTCAGTAATACTGAATAAATTCTATCCCTGTTTAAATGTCTGCGATATTGGTTTGTGTGTGTCAGACACCGGACCAGTTGGCGAGTGCTGGAGGCTCAAGATCTGTCTCCGAGAAAGAGAAGGATGAAAAGTTGGTATTTTAAATTATAAACATGATAACATATGATCTAACACAGATGGAATTGTACTTGAGGATTGGATTGTTTGCACACAGTATTCGACTCACTTGCTACTCTTCTCACTAAACAGGGAATTAGCAATGATTCGCGAGCAGGAGAAGGCAACGAAGAAAGCCACATTGATGAAATATAGCTCACGGTACTGACACCGGGATAAACTTATGATCTAGCTCCTCGACAAATAACATAAATGTAGATTTCGAAAAACAATCTTGGATATGTGATAATGATTCATCATTAACAACCAACTGTATTACAGGCATTCACGGTTTGGAGGAACATTCACTGTTGCCAACATGAAGTCGATAAGCGAGCGAGAAGTTATCTATCACCGATCTCTGGGAAAAGTCAAAGAGATATCCTTCGACCACAACAAGAAGCACAAGAAGCGGGCCAAAAACCGTCGCATCATCAACGAGCAAGATTTGACGCGTCGGTCTACGCTGAGTATTCGACTCTTTCTGAAGGAGTTCTGTGTACAGTTCTTGGAGAACTGTTATAACGATGTCATGCGTGCTGTCAAGGTTTGTATCAAAGCTTCTCTCTATTGTGCCAACCAGTTTGTTATGCTAAGCGATACTTACCTCTGACTCTGGGGTCGTGTAATTGGCGAGCCCTCATTCGCCAACCACACATGAAATATGGGTGAAAAAGCTAAACGAAAGTTAGCCGGTCCGTTTAGACCCTGCGTTAGTAATGGTAGTTACCTGAGCAGTTCACCCTCCGTGTGGTAGCATAATCGTGCCGGTCCACTGCCTCCCAGTTCTCTTTTGTTTTTGGCGAGCTCCTGTCAACAACAACTTTGCGTCGCTCGCGATTGCCCCTTTGAAGTTTGGATTTTGGAACTTAGCTGTTTCTACGATGGAATCGTCTTCTGTCAGGAGATGTACCAAGTGTGGACACTTCTTGGTTCCTCTCGATCTCGATCCTCACGATCGCTGTCCGTCTTGCAGACCGTTTGTTTGCTGTGCGTCTCAGCGCTGTCAGATCTGCGAATCTTGGCCCGATGACAGATTCGACAGGTTAGATCAGCGTAGGATCGACAGGGAGAAGAAGAGGTCGCGTTCTGCTGATCGACGATCTCTGGATTCCTCTTCCTCGTCTCGTCTTGATTCCCTCGAACAGACTGTTGGGAATTTGCAGACTTCCATTGCGTCCATGTCGGCGATGTTGTCGTCCCTGGTTGGGAAAGGAGTTGCGACACCGGCCACCCCCACGGTGGATGAAGTTCCGACGCCGCTTCTCTCTGGTGACCCGTTCGTCGGCGGCAACCCCCCGAGCCACAGTCCAGCTGACCAGCCTTCGTGTTCCTGGGGTTTGCCTTCGTTGGACCCGATCTTCTCGGAGCCAGTTGACTCGGCCACGGTGGATTCCCGTTCCCAGGCTGCCGAGACCGGCGAGTCGGTCTCGGAGGAACAGTCAGGTGAAGGCAGGGGCCCCGTCGGTCGTGCCAAGTGTGGCCCCCCCGACTACTCCACCGTCCAGCTCTCCGACGGCCCTGTTGATGTGCTTGTGGTGGACAAGTCTCTCGCTGGTAGCCCGGGCCGTGTTCAGCACCGTGACGCCTCTTCAGCCCAGGGTACCTCTTCTCCAGCCGCAGCGGTGCCGCGCGGGTGCTTACCCGACCGTGACCGTGATCAGCAGCCACCGGTGGCCAGCCCGGGGGTTTCTCAGCCCAGTGTTCTGCCCCGCGATCTTCCACCGTCCGTCAGTCGACGCGCGGACAGCCGGTCGTCTTCCTCCAGTGGAGATTCGCACCGCGGGTCAACAGCCACGGCGGATAGTGTTCTTCCAGCGGTGGGCCGCCCGTCCTCGCCTGACCGCCGCCACCGTCCAGCTCGGCCTGTGGATCAACACCGTTCCGGCGATTGGGATCGTCCGTCCTCCAGCCGCGCGGATCGGTTCCGTGATTGGGTTTATGATCATCGTCGTGAATATGACTTTGACCGTTCTTACCATGAAGAGTTGGATCGTTACTACCGTTCCGGCCGTTCTCGTGACGATAGGGACTACTACTACCGTCGGGAGCGTGCGGACCGCAGGGACTACTCCTCCAGGGATTCTCACGGTAGCCGTGGAGAGAAAAGTTCACGCTCGGACTACGACCGTGTGAGGGAGCCCAAGCGTCCCGCTTCAGACCACGCCCCTAGGTCTGAAGGTGAGCAACACGCGGCCGGGTCGTCCTCTGTTGCTGTTTTGGAGCCTCCAGTCTCGTTGCCTCCCCCCCCGGCAGACCAGATCTCGGATGAACCTCCAGTCAAGAAGCCGCGGGTGGCTAGCCCGGCTAGGTCTGCCGACTCCTCAGCTACGGCCGGTACCTCCAAGCCTTCCTCCTCCAAGTCTGACGACGACACCTTTGCCCAGGTCCGCGTTTGGGTTCAGGAGGCCTTCCCTGACGAGATTGAGCTACCTGTAGCCAAGGGGACTTCTTATACGTCGGTGGGTGAGCGTGTGCTCCACGCCCGTCAGCAGCCGGAGCCGGACGTGCGCTTCCCGTGGTCCGAGGGTATCTTGTCAGTACGGACTCTAGTGGAAGAGAAGATCGTCCCAGTCAATGGACAGCCCCTACGAGCTGGCAAGTTCGCCTCGTGCTTCCAAGGACAATTAAAGCACTACCAGTCTACGGATTGCGGTAGCACTCTGGAGGCAGCGGCGGTGAATGACGACCTGTCAGTCATCGCCCCTGGGCTCAAGTCCTCGAGTGTTACCGCTACACTTTCGGACTCAGATCTCAAGACCTGGGAATCTTACCCGCGTCGGGTACAACTGGTTGCCAACACCCTCGACTGGCTCTCGGGCCTCCTCAGCGTGCAGGTCGACCGTCTGGCCCCCGGTTCGGTTCCAGCGGACGCCGATTTGGACACGGATGCCACTGTTCAAGTACCGGTGTCGGAGTTGCTGCGCATCAAGAGGACTCTTTCCTCCGTTAACAAGTGTGTGGGACAGATTACGAAGGAGTCGCACGTGGAGTGGGCCAACGTCGTTCTCAGGCGACGGGACGCTTTTCTCAAGAGATCTACCTCCAAGCTGTCGGACGCCTTCAAGTCCAAGTTACGCACGTCCTCGGTCTTTGGTCCTCGCCTCTTTGACCCGGATGTCCTGGCCAAGGCAGGCCAGGCGGTTGCCCAGGAAGCGGACCTTCTCAGCAAATTTAACTTAGTTAAATTGGTGGAACGCCAGGAGAAGAAGCCTGCGGCATCCTCTTCCTCGTCGTTCAAGATCCCGAAGGTCAAGGCCACGGAGTCGAAACAGCAGTCTCAGTCGTCTCAGTTTTCTAAAGGCTCCAAGTTTGACAAGAACAAGAAGTCGACTAACTCTTCACGTGGAGGTCGCGGCGGCAGTGGATCCTCGTCTTCTGCCAAGCCTCAGCCCCGCTCCTGATGTGTCCCAGACGCTCCCACGGAACCACGATTCGGATGTATCCCCCGTGGGAGCTCGTCTTCAGGCCTTTTGGCCAGTCTGGGATACGGAATTCGAGGACTGTCTAGTAACTACCATACTGCGTCACTGGTACCGGATTCCCTTCAGTCAGGCGCCTCCTCTCTCCCCTCTACCGATAGCGTTCGCATCCTACGCCCCGGGGTCGGAGAAGTTTGCGGTCCTGGACGCCCTCGTGTCCGAGATGCTCCTCAAGGAAGCCACGGAGAAGGTGACCCAGAACTCTCCCGGCTTCTACAGTCGTCTGTTTGTCGTCCCCAAGCTCACGGGCGGCTGGCGACCGATAATCGACCTCAGTCCCCTGAACAAGTTTGTCTCCAAGGAGAAGTTTTCCATGGAGTGCCCACGGACGGTTCTACTGTCTCTGCGCAGCGGGGACTGGATGACCTCCATAGATCTGAAAGATGCCTACTTTCACATCCCGATTCATCCCTCATCACGGCCCTACCTTCGTTTCCAGTGGGGCAACGTGATCTACCAGTTCCGTGCTCTGTGTTTCGGCCTCTCCACCGCCCCGTTCCTGTTCACCAGGGTGTTTCAGCCGGTATCGGCGTGGGCGCACCGCAGGGGGATTCGTCTCACGAGGTATCTGGACGATTGGCTGATTACGGCCACGGACCAGCAGACGGTGGCCGCACACACGGACCAGATCGTTCGGCTTTGTCAGCGAGTCGGTCTCATTATAAATTTCAAGAAGTCAGACTTGGCTCCTTCCCAGCGTGTCACCTACCTCGGGATGGACATCGACACGCAGTCCTTCCTGACACGTCCGACGGCAGATCGTATTCAACGTTTGAACGGCGTTCTACGGTCTTTCTCCATCGGGGTTCCCGTCGCGGCGGTGGTGTTCCTGAGGCTCCTAGGTCACATGGTGTCGCTAGAGAAGATCGTCCCTGGTGCACGGTTGCGCATGCGGGCGATCCAGTTCCACTTGAAGGACCACTGGTCTTCCGAGCAGGACTTGTCAACTCTGGTTCCGGTGGTTTCCGCTCTCCAGCCAGATCTCCTCTGGTGGTCCGATCCAGTCAACCTGCTACGGGGTCATCCGATTCACGAGTTGGAGCCCGACTTTCTCCTGTTCTCCGACGCGTCTCGCCTCGGTTGGGGTGCTCACCTCGGCGAAAGTCAAGTCTCCGGTCTCTGGTCGGCGGCCGATCTCCGGCATCACATCAATTGGCTGGAGCTCAGGGCTGTCTGGTTGGGCCTGCGCCATTTTCATCAGACGGTTGCCGGGTCCACGGTACTGGCCATGACCGACAACACGACGGTCGTCGGCTATATCAAGAATCAGGGGGGGACACGATCAAGGGAGCTAAGCGCCTTGACTCGAAGAATCTTGGAGTGGGCGGAATCCCAGGATGTCAGTCTTCTGGCCCGACACATCCCGGGCTCCATGAACACCATCGCCGACGCCCTTTCGAGGAAGGGTCCGGTTTCCACGAACTGGTCTCTGAACCCTCAGGTTTGCAGTCACCTGTGGCGTCTTTGGGGTCAGCCTCACTTGGACCTGTTCGCCACGTTCCAGAACAATCGTCTACCTCTCTATGTGTCCCCGTTCCCGGACCCTCATGCCTGGGCAGTCGACGCCCTCGCTCAGGACTGGTCCATCCTATGGGCGTACGCTTTTCCTCCGTTCTCACTGATTCCCGTGGTTCTACAGAGGATTCGGTTAAGCTCGGCCCAGATCATCTTGGTGGCTCCCTGCTGGCCAGCCAAGCCTTGGTTTCCGGAACTCCTGGAGCTTCTGACGGATCTTCCACGGTTGTTACCACCGATCCCCAGCCTGCTTCGTCAGGGACGTCAGTTTCACGAGCATCTGGGCGTTCTCCATCTTCACGCGTGGAGATTATCAGGCGTTCATTCAGAAAGGCTGGCTTTTCGAAGAACGCTGCCAAGCGGATGTCCAGAACAGTTCGGTCATCCTCAGAGCGATTATATCAAGCCAAGTGGAGAGTCTTCTCTTCTTGGTGTGGTCGACGGCAAGTTGATCCACGCCGTCCCCCTCTCCCTACGGTAGCGGACTTCTTTGTCTGGTTGAGAGACAAGCGCAAGAGGGCGCTTACTACTGTCAAGGGATACCGTGCGGCATTGTCTAATGTGCTAGCTTCTCACGGTTTGGACATTTCTACATCACGGGAGATTTCGGCCCTGTTCAAGTCCTTCGCCCAGGATTTGCCTCCGGTCTCCCGCGCACCAAAATGGGACTTGTCATTGGTCCTTTGTAGCCTCAATGAATCTCCATATGAGCCTCTCGAGGAAGCGGAGCTTCGTTTTCTCACGCACAAGACTGTGTTCCTGTTGGCCCTTGCTTCCGCGAAGCGGGTCAGTGAGCTTCAGGGACTGTCTGCGGAGGTCTTACACCCGGAAGATTGGTCTTCTGTTACCCTCCAGTACCATCTGGGGTTTCTTGCCAAGACCGAAACTCCTTCTGCCCTGGCGGCTGGGATGCGAACGTTCTCTGTCCCTGCCTTATCTCAGTTGGCGACTGACTGTGGGGATCTGTCCCTGTGTCCGGTGCGTGCGTTACGGTTGTATCTGAAGAGGACTAAGCCTTCACGACCAAGGGAATCTCACCTCTTTCTCCCGTTTTCGGCATCGAGAGGACAGGTCTCCAAGAACACGATCTCGCTTTGGATCAAGGCTGTTGTTACACGTGCTTACAGTAAGGATCGTCGGGACCTACATCAGCTCTACGGTCGTACGGCTCACGAGGTTCGCGCCATCTCCACTTCCTGGTCGTTTGCACACAACATGTCACTTCAGGATCTCATGAAGGCAGCCACTTGGAGATCTCACTCTACGTTTTCCTCATTTTACCTGCGCGATGTATCGCTCCTCGCGGATGACCTCTATCATCTGGGACCCATCGTCGCAGCACAAGTCATCGTGCAACCCACTGCTTCTTCTGCCAAGAGTCCGGGGGGGGAGCGCCGTCTCAACACCTAGCTACGGCTCATCGCCTCACAAGGGACTCGACGACAGGTATGTAATCTCAGATTCTTCTGGATTACAAAGTATCTCTCAGTATACTATTAACTTCCGAGCTACTCTGTGGTTAATTAGTATTATAATTACTATAGGAAAGGAGCGGGTTCCTTATCCTTTATACAGTAATTATAGTCACTGGTATTATGCATAGTTCTCATCCTTCTACTTTCAGGGGATGATCTTGTGCAAGGCGTACTTTCTCTCTGAGGGGCCCACCACCGGCAGGCCATTCCCCAGAGTCAGAGGTAAGTATCGCTTAGCATAACAAATCAAAAGTTCTAAAATAACTTTTATTTTTATACTATGCATACTTACCTCTGACGTTGGATGGTCCCACCCTCCTCCCCGCTGATTATCTTCTTGTCTTTTCAGAAGATAACCTTCAGTGATCAAGTGTTGCAACTCAACAAAAGTGAACTGGGAGGCAGTGGACCGGCACGATTATGCTACCACACGGAGGGTGAACTGCTCAGGTAACTACCATTACTAACGCAGGGTCTAAACGGACCGGCTAACTTTCGTTTAGCTTTTTCACCCATATTTCATGTGTGGTTGGCGAATGAGGGCTCGCCAATTACACGACCCCAGAGTCAGAGGTAAGTATGCATAGTATAAAAATAAAAGTTATTTTAGAACTTTTGATTTTTCATGGTTCTGTGAATTTTGAAAAAATTAAACGTTAGACCGTGATTCACAAACATTACACTTTTACAATATTTAATAGGGATTATAACAAATTCTGTGTATGTAGATTTTGATCTCGTTTGTAAATTCATGTGACCTCGCTTTATATTTCTAGGACACTCTGATACGATCTAAAGCACAAGAGAATGACGAAACGTATTACCTCTGGGCTATGAGGTTTTTCATGGAATTCAACAGAAAATACAACTTCAAAGTTGATCTTGTCAGGTACTTTTTGGTGGTACATGATCAGATTTACACAAATGGATTTCACATGCTGTGAGTCTTATGGGATTGTATTAAAAAAGTATGTGCACCTTTGAGTTGCGACACAATGATGAATATCCACGTGACATATATTCCAGTGAGACACTGTCCGTGCCGACGTTCCACTACATCCAGACACATCTACAGAACTTCCACGAAATGATCTTGTCTCAAAAAAAGGAGGGTATCGTTTGGTCTCGCAGGTTAGCCATCGTTTCCAAAACAGAAATGTTGAATTTGAAAAAAGAATTCTTTGATCTTTATCAGTAACTCACTTGGTATTCAATATTGACACAAGTTTCATGATGGAAATATTTTCATGGGATGTATACTAAACTTACATCTACTATTACTGAGCAGTGAATACCTATTACGTGTGGTTTGTGTAGATACTCTTGTCCTGTTTCCCAGAATGCATCTGGCCTTGAAGTCATACCGTGAGCTGTTGGAGAGTGTCTGCGCTATGGGAAACTCTTCAGATCCTGCTCTCAGGGAGAGTGCTAGGGTCATCAAAAGTATGTCTACCTTATCAAACTGGGTCGTCCTTATTAAGACAACCTATCTGGTTTTAATCTCGGCTTTTTATGATGTCAATAGCAACGTGCATTGAACCAATGAATGTTTTGTCACTGGTTAGTTTATTCATGCAAGACAGGTAATTAGTTGCACTGACATGTATAATTATGCACAGAATATGGCAGGAATTGTTTGCTATAATTATAATAATTACTGTGAAATCTGAAAGGTTTCTGGTTCCTGGTGATACTGGCAATTTTGTCTCCCCCAGGTAACGTGTTTTACATGCTGGAGTACAGAGATATCTTCGTGGTACTGCTGCGGAAGTTTGACGAGACTCGCCAGTCCAGGTCAGCTCACGAACCACTGAAGATACACACATTTCCTTTGTTGTGTCTCTAGAAAAAGAATGTTTTTGTCAACTGTGTAAAGCCAAGAAGTTACGTCTGATTTCAGATCGTTTCTGAAGGATCTCGTGGAGACGACTCACCTCTTCGTCAAAATGTTGGAGACTTTCTGCAAAGGAAATCGCCACCTTGTCGTGCAGAAGAAGAAGCGCAAAAAGGGAGGTCGAAAGAAGAAAAATGCAGGTCTCTATTCCCTTGCAAAATATTCCGGAATAGCTTACCAAAATTGATATTCGTGTTACCACCTGCCAGGTCAACAAATTGGCTATGTCATAATGACCTCAGTGTGTTGTCCAATACTTGGTAATTTTGGTTGCATGATGATCTGCTGAGAAAAAATACAGTGTTTTATGCTTGCGAGGTCTCAGAAGTTTACTTCAAGACAAGTTTGTGGTTATAGATCCTCCAAATAGCTTTATTATTCCTATCAATACTGAGTTATAAATTCAAAAAATATAAATCGTCATCAGATTAAGTGTATGGCTGATGTAGCATTTGTACCAACTGTGCTTTTGTTTTCAATGTGGATCATGTACTTTACATGTGGAATTCATGAATGATGAAGTAATGATGTATATTGTATCAATTTGAATGATTAGTGAATCGAAAGTGACTTTTACAATGTCCATCTCTTGACAAACTCATCAAACTTAGAGAACTGTGAAAACCTGATCTGTCATTCTTCACCGCCTCCTCCTTCCACCCAGCGGCCGCACCCCCACCATCGACCAATGAGCCGACAGAGCAGGAGCTGGAGGACCGCTGGGACGACGTGAGCGGCCAGCTGTCGGAGATCTTCCAGGGCCGTGCCGAGCTCCCGACTGATATCACGCCCTTCGATGCCGCATCTGAGGTCGATGTCGACCAACAGAGGTACAACTGGCAACGTAATAAGATGCATTAGGAATTATGTAGTATAGTTCGAAACTTAGTTTATCATTTTACATTTTCGCACATCAAAGGAGATGCTTGTATCATCTCACATTAGCAGCTAATCAGCCAGTATTCGAAGTTATCATATAAAAGAAAAAAGTTACTCATGTTTTTATACAACATGTAATATATTAGTCCGCTTGGTTGCACGTCTTGGGAGACTTTGGAAATGAGTAGTGGAAATGGGAAAAGAAAAGACCATCTTCTTCATTTTGTCTAACGTTCGCTTTTGAGACAAGCTGAAATTGACAAAGTTGATTAGCCTAGCATCCTTGAGTTTTTTACAATGCAATCTGATGTCCCCAGTTAAAATGCACCTGCTGCCTAAAACACACACTGTGATGACTCAAAATGCTGAGCAAAGACAACACGCATCTATATTGCATGTGGATGCATTTTATCGGGACATTATGGGTTTAATTTGAGCTGCCTGGGAGCTGCCTTGATTCCTTTGGGGCAATGCAGACCTCACTCCACAGCCAAGCCTCGATTGGGAGATGCGTGATGCGCTTTGATCTCAAAACACTCAGTCTGTGTGGATCATTTTCTGCCTATTGCATAATTTCTGTAACTTATCCACCCAAACAAGCCACCAAATTGCTCCTGAAAGACTATTACGGGTAATGTTTTATTCACATTTAGATGCGTTCTTTCTGACCAAACATGCACAGAGAGTTCTCCGCCCTGTAAAGGTCTTCAGTCCCGACACCGCCCACATACCTACAGCTATCCAGTCATCCCCAAACATGCATAATTCAGACGTGCGTAATGTTATTTCTTGGTGTGACATTTGTGTGTCTGCAGCTTTCATTACTCTAAGCAGGTGGTTGGATGGAGTCCAGGGGCCATAGCCAGAGAATCAGCTTTTTGTGTCCGGATATTTGTCTGCAGAATCTGCCACCTGGAGCAAAAAATTCTATACTTGTATTATGCATCCCCCGCCCACACGTCTGGAAATCTATCCTCGCATTATGACCTCCCTCCTGCCGTATTAGTGTCTGCCTAATATCTTCATGTTTCTTTATTTCCGTAGTTTTATGTCTGCCAGAGAGATTAATTTCCCAGCGACTAATCAGAAATAAACTTTGGCTTCTTCCGTTGGTGGTCATTATGAGTTTGGAAATCGTCCTGTTCGTGGTGAACAAATATGTTATTGCTCTCTGTCTAACTGCGTGTTGACTGGATAGCTTTATTGAAAATTTAAACTGGATTATTCATGTATTATTACATATTTTTAAGTGAATCTCTACAATTCCAGAACTTACAAGTGTAATTTGCCACGACTGTCATTGAATCTTGCAGGTCCTGAATATTGTATCATGGCCAGCATTTTAGACGTTTTATAGTTTGGAAGTGAACAATTGATTCCAAACCAGGCCATTTTATACAAACTTGCAGTGTACTATAACAAAAGTTTCTGTTCATTGAACTTGACCACATTGAATGGGCGTTGGGTGAAAAAAAGTGCTTCAAAGTTCTGATAATGCATACTCTGGACAAGAGTATACGACAAACAGAGGATGGGTGCAATCTGTCTTTATTACAATACGCACGCCGTATTTATTATTGTGATAATCTGGTTTTTGCCCTGGCTCGATATGGTCTCTATCTCCAGGCCGATGATATCTGTCGTTCGGTGCCTGACTTTGCCATCTAACTTTAGTGTCCATTACCACGGAACACATCCAACTGACCCTCCCCAAGGCCCCAATCCGTCACAATCTGTGCAACGCCGCATTCATCTTGATCTGTATCAAAGTCGTATAACTTCGTTAATACCTTATCCCGTCCTGGCTTTCACGATTTTGCTGCTTTCCAAGCGTGGATGGCACATAACGCTGTTAATACGATATCTCCCCAGACGCTCCCATGATGATTAAATCCCTGCATCTGTCACGGACCCTAACTCGAGTTTTCACGATAATGTGCGACATATTTTGTTGCCATGGCAATATATGTGCTGCCCTATTCCCTACAGATATCAACGTATCCCCTCCAATTTCTTTTCTCCAGGATTTGATTATGTCGTGAAGATCCAATTCCTGACAACGCGATTATTCTGTTGCCACGGCTACAGACATATGGCGACAGGATTCGGTGTCTCCCGACTTTGTAGTTAATTGATTCTATTGCAACCTTTATTAGGGGCAGTGAATACGGAAGGATAAACAACAACATAAGCATCATGGACGTCCCTTTCATAAAATTCATACCTTCATTGTTGTGGGAAATATTTTTCAATGGTAATTTGATACGCAGTTTTAGATGAGTTTAATAAAGTGTAGTAAACATAAATAGTACCGGTAGTTTAAAATCATCTGGAGTCATGAGGTCATGGTGAAGTACACAGTCTGTGTGAAGACCGTCCAGTTGTGCCAACATTCGAGAGATCAGCTTCGGGGCGGGAAAGAGGCGGGAGAACAATTTGGGAGCAGATATAGTGTTTTGGTCGACAGGGGCACATTTTATGTCGAGGCGTTCGTCTGATTTATGAATGGACATTGGGTTCGCAATCAGACCATCTGCACTGTTTCCGAAGGCCAAGACAGTTGTAAAACTGGCCATTTGTAAAACGGATTGGTAATAAGTAATGTTTTTATCTCTTGATCAATGTGTGGATATTGTGTTTTTGATGAGGGGCTATTTTCGTCACCATGATGTTCATGACCTTGACACAAATCAAGCATTTCTCACAATTGGATTTTGATGATTGATATATTTAACACTTGAGATTTATTATCATGATTAGCAAATTCGTTATTAATGTACATCTAAATTACTGAAATAAAATAAACATTCAATAGGTTTTATCTGCAATGTATTGGAGCCAGGTAGCAGCTCCTATTTACGTGAAGATGTGGTCATATCTCTGAATTGTGTCTTATGTTTTCAATGACCACCAGCTATATGTTTTTTTATCCCTTGAGTGTTTTCACAAGACTTATTATTTCCGTCCCGCAGGGCGAGCGCGATGTACCGGATCCAGGCAGCGCTCCGTGAGAACAACCCCGGTGAAGCCGTGTCCCTCTTCCGCGCCGCAAGGTCAGAACCACTACTGGGTCTATTGTGACCATGCTTTCAGGATGTATCACATGTCAGAGGACAAGTGTGATTATGAATGGAAGTCGCATGCACAAGTTTATGGTAATTTGATGATGTAAGATTGTTTTAGCCTGGCACATATTTCACGAAAAGTGTCTGTTTTCCATGTAAATGTTTGATGAGGATGCTCATTGTCGTTAAGCTTTTGCTCTTATGTCTATTACAGCTCTGTCGTAAAGTACAGATTTATCTGACAAAACTAACCATTCTTCTAGGTGATAATAACACTAGGTGATATAATGGTAACAGTGTGAGTTAGCTTGTTTAATATGATGAGATAATGGCATTGTTTTGGACGCTGTGGTAACACAACCAATATAGCCTAGACACTGTATTGCCATGGTGACCACGATTGCCATGATGTTGAGTCATGTGTTGGTATGGTGTCAGTCTTGTGTTGCCATGGTCCTGAGTGTGTTGCTATGGTGATAGTCTTGTGTTGCTATGATGACAGTCTGTGTTGCCATGGTCTTGATTTTGTGTTGATATGGTGACATTCTGTGTTGCTATGGTGACAGGGAGGTGTGGCCGGAGCGTGAGGAGTTCGGACGTCCAGACATTGCTCCAGAAGAAGAGTTCATGGCACTTCGAGAAGTTTTTTTCGCACCGCTGCCAAGTAAGTCAGCACCCATGTCACAACCAGCTGATAGGGAATGTCAAAATTTCGCGTGAATTGAAATATTAGTGATAAATTGAATCCGATGATCACATCTAGCAAATCATTCCCCCATTGAGAAGTTGTGCGTATACATGCGTTGTTAATTCATCATTCCTTATGTGATGTGTCATACTTTAGACATTCTCATCTCTGTTTTCTCGCTGTAGGCCACACCAGTTGTACTGGTTACTGCAGTGAATAATTACACTATCAGATTTCATGCTTTTGATCATCCTCATGCAGTGTCTCATAACTCATTTCGCAGTATTGTCCCGTATACTAATTGTGTGTATCATGTATTGTATTCATATTCATGATTAACAAATTCTGTTATGATAGAAGGTAAAATGACACCAAGAAAAGATGCGACAGATGCATTGAGTTTTGCTCGGACTGTCAATTACTTTACTGTGCAGTCATCACAAACTGACAAAGACAAGGATACAGAATTGCAGATGATCTAAACTCGAGAAGAATTGACGTAATTTGATGGCCATTACAGTCGCAGACAGTCTCCCTGCGTAAAAGGAAACAGTTGTAAATTTTCCCGTCGCGTCGTCAATTCACCGTTGTCAGCAGCGATATATTTGAAGTGAAGTGGCGTTTAAGAGATCTTGTTCGCACTTTGTTCGTTGTTGATCCCTGACCCGGGAGATCCACATATGGGTGACACCCTCTAGTTTAGATCAATAGCAACAATCCCGTCGGCGGTCCTGGCGACGCCATCGTCACGACAACAACAGGCAGGATCACATCGGCAATCGTTTAAAAGGTCCTCACTGCTGCGTCTGTCTTGGACGTCTTTGGGTAAAATGTTAACACTTAATCTCAGAAAGCAATTAAAATTGCCGGCGGGGGTCTAAAGGAACGGATCTGGCCCTTCCCGAGTTGTTGAGCTCCTCATGGCTAAGGGAAAATGTGTAATGGAGAACCATTGGGGAAACGGCAAGTGAAGGAAAAAAATTTGTTGAGATCTCGTTAACGCTACGTTAAATGCCGAGGGTCTAGTGCAGCGTTAATTGTCTGATGTTATCTGTTCTGGACGGGAGAATGTAGATTGATATTATACTTGCCTGGAAAGTTCCCTGTGGATGATGCTGCTGAAATTGGTTGAGTTCGAGTAGCCAGTGAGTTATGTGAGACAGATATGTCGTCTGTTAATGACGGCCATATGGCAGAGTCCCATGTGTAAAACTGCTGAGTAAATACGTAATAAATCTGTAGATTCAATAACGCCACCATCAATTTCGAACCAGTAATGGAGGTCTGGATCATTAAGGAGCGGGATATGAACTCTGAAGATTGTATGTATATTCATACATATAAAACTGAGTTTTATTCGCTGCCGTGGTTTGAATTATTCATTGGTCCTTCTTAGGCAATAGCCAATAAAAATTTGGGAGAATATGTTTCAAAACATACGGTAAATGTTGTCATATCAAGGTATGTATAGTTTTGTGATTTCTGTCCCTGTTTGCCACCGGCCGATGCATTAAGTTCTCGACTCTCATTACCATAGACAGATTACTTGGGGAATGTTACACTGCAGTGGTTACCTCGGTTACCATGTATCCCACAATCCTCCAGGACATCTGTGATTTGTCCACACTGTGCGAGATCAGAACATCCTTGATTGTCCGTAAAACTCGGACCCTCTCATTGCCTTGTTGAGGCAGCGATATGTAGAGCCGTGGCCAAAAGGGAGACAATTTTAATCCCGGGGCCAGACTTTTGTCCCGAGGGGCCTGAGTTTGGAGACTTGGGGCTCAGTCAGACTAATTCCTGAGGCGAGAAATAAGTGCTGAAATTACAGGGTGTCCCATAGTGGAGTGGCCGTGGAGGAATTGGTGTACTTGAGTCAGGTCTTGAAAGGGATGATTCCTTTTGGGAATTTTTTCCCTTTATGTTCAACACTGAAATGAATTCTCCCCCATGACCTATCTTCCTCAATTCATATTCCATAATCCCAACCACTTCTTCAGAAGGGATCAAATCTTTCCTGTATTTGAAGACCACCCACATAGACAGTTAGATAATGGATGGTCCCATGTAAGTCTGCCCTCTGGGTGCCGCTCACGATGACTGATAGATGACCCATAACGTAATCACTTCCAGAAGGGCATTCTTTAATGAAGTATCCTTTCTATCTGGATAGGCCGCTCGGTTCCTTCCCTGTGTGATATCATTTGTCGTTGGACACAGACGAAACATGACAACTTGTGCAGTGAATCTGACTTAGATCGAGAAAAAGTTTCGACAGGACTGGTTCTTAATTATGCGGTGCTAGTCACAGTGATGGATGTATCTTCATGAGAGCTTCATAACTGCTCAATCATTGTTAATACATCAGTAATAAAGAATGCTGAGGACTGCTTCAAGTGCAGCCATCAGTCCTTGACTACAGACGTGTCTATTCACATCCAGCGTTTATTGCTTACGAGTGAGTGATAATAAAGGATCTGTCTCTTGATATCCTTCTTGTGATCGGTTATGAATTACTTATTTATCGCCTGTATTGGTATAGATCGCAGCAGGAGTGTGTCTGTAATTTTTCGCGCCTATTCCCAAAAAGATTCTGAGTAAACACATTCGCTGTAGACGGTCATTATGGCTATTTCTGTCCTTGTGGACCATCAGCAACGTCTCTGACATATATCTACTCGGGAATCGGGATTGTTGGGGGCTTTGAAACAATAATGACTTGCTATTCTTGTCGGCCGTGAATAGATCCGCGCCGACCCCCACATTGTGAACTATTGTGATGCACCAGACAAATTTCCCGGTTTGGGAAAGCAGAAAAATCGAAAATTGCTGCAAGATGTTTCTGTTCAGTATAAACTTGTGTGTTTTTCTGATGACATGTGATAACCATTGTGCCGTTTCCATGGAATGATTTTGTCTGTCCCGTTCCCTTCTCCATCGTCCTTCCCCTGCGTCTCAAATTGACCATTATGCACCTGGGATATGAAAAGGGTAAATAGAAACGTGGCAATATTCATTGTATCCTCTGTCCTGGGATTTTGCGTTTTTTGACGATCACCAATAAGGGCGGTTCTGAGAATGTAGACGATACTACCAGCTGATTGTTGTCCTATGAACATAGACTGTTGTATTTACTGCGAGATACCCCAGTGATACTCCGACCAGTGACGTTTGGAAAGTAGCAATGTTTGTTGTTGGGTTATTGATATGGGCCACTGAGGGCTTAATGTGTGGTAGCCGTCACTCCGCAAACTATTGAGGTGTCAGGGTGATTCACTGGGTAAACTGATTACTCCCGTTAGATGAATGAGAAAAGTAACACTCCCTTGGTAGTTTCTAGTGTTGTGTTGTAAAATTGTTCAAGTGTTGAAATTTTCAATGGAACTTTTGAGAAGTTTTATTGTACCGCTAAAATCTCGGGACATAAAATGAATTGAAATTCTGAATTAGGCCACACCAATTTACAAAGTTGGTCTATGGATTTTTGTCCGAAAAAAATCGTACGTGGGAGCGAATTTTTTTTACATTTAATATTAAATTTTCTGTCTTTGGAATATTTCACTTCAAAAATGGTACGAGCGATATATTTTTTTTTATTAATTATTTCTGTCTTTGGAATTTAGATTGCCAAAATTCGTGCGAGGGATTTTATTTTGAATGATAACTTATGTATTTGCCGCTTATTTTGGTATTGTATTCGACCGTCATGACCTCATAAAATCAAATTGGCCAGTTTAGTGGGAAAATAGGATCATTTAAATCAATTATAACGAGTTCTTTCTTCTGTTAACCCGTCTACATGTATACATCTAGGCCGTATGGGTATTTTCTGATAGATGCACAATTCAATATGTATTCTGTGCTATTTTTCACAGTAAATAGTTCAGAAATTTGTGAACGATTTTCAATGTGTCATGTTGAATAACATGTCTTGTCATGTTTATGAATTTTGTCTAAAATAACGCAAATTATTGCAGTATTATTGAGTAAAAGGCCAAACTGTCCTGATGTACTCAGATGACTATAGTTGGAAAAATAAACCTATGAGTTACAGAATAATTATCTATCGCAAGATACTATTGGTTAAGTTCTGGAAAATTTTTGGTATTGACATATATTCTGTTAAAATCATATATATCAACATGTCATGCCAGGAAGACCCGCCCGGAGCTGTGCTGAAGGCACAAAATGCTGATATTTTCCACTCACAGTTGATCCTGTGTAGTGTTGGCACACAATGATTCAAACAATTCCTCTGAAAATATCAATACTGGCTCTTTAAATGCGGTTTTTGACAACAATTTGGATGGATACAGACTGTGATTTTTATTTTGGGCAAAAACTAAGTTGTCGATTAATTTTATTAGGTCAAAATAGGTGCGGCGATTTTTTTTACCGAAATTTTGAGAATGAATTTTTAGGGGCGGCGATTCCATAGACCAACTTTATAAATTGGTGTGGCCTTAGGGTTGTATATGTTTCTAATAAATTACTTCAAACTTTATGTTATGTACTTTATTAGTGGGTGATCCAATCCGGTAGTGCTTTTAATACAAAATGAAGGAGTATTTGTATACAAAATAAATAAATAAAGACAAAGAATTGAAAGTCAAAATTGCAATAAAATTCACCGTTTCTTCATCGACTTGCTAGTACACAATATTATCATGCAATATTTTGGAAGACATTTGGTGTGACCTGTGATAATTCTGTACGATTCATTACCCAAATGATGTTTCATGTTTATGCGTGTGGTTACCAGCAGTGCAATCATGTAACAAAGTAGAATGTGGGACGACCGAAGCCACTAGCTGTCTATCTGCATTGCGGACACCCATTACATTAGTGAAGTAACAGCCAACAATACAATGTATATTGTGATCTCAATCCCGCTATGGAACATATGTCCGTGAATATACACAACTATGCCATCTGCTTATGTATAGCATTGTGCAAAGTTTCTTTTCATGTATGCTCCAGTCAGTATTGACACATGTTAGGAATAATAGCCCTCAGCCAGAAAAGGGCAGCAGTATAGTGTAGTAAATGATATGATAAAGACAAAAATGTGTAGAAAATACTAGTATTGCTGACCGAAGGAAGAAATAATAATGTGTAATAGCCAGTTTTCAGTGTAGGTAATTGGTTGCCTGGAGGCGTAATTTTCTCTGAGTTAGGTCTTTGTTTTGCCTTCTGTTACAATAGAATTAGTTACAAGATCTGTTTACTGTTTTCCACAGCATTGTGTTCTTGTTCTTGTCGTGTGTAAAACATTAACAAGACTGGTACAAAGCACTGAGCAGTAAACATAAAATAACCACGACTGTACATAGGACCATTTAGAAACCCTCTAAAATCTTATATTGAACTTGAAGAAAGATCCAAAAGGTCTTTCATATAACATGAAATCTTTTTGGAAGACATAACTTGTGAATGAGGACAGCTATTTCGTAAATAGTTCTACAACAATATTTCACTATTTCTACATTTCACATTGCCTGTCTTTCTAAGTGATAGTTTTGCTGGAGATCAGTAATAAACCTTGTGAGGTGTGAGGTATCACTTCGGTGTACAGTAATAAGCCAACAAGACTCATTGTTCCATTGTTGTTTTCTGTGAAGCTTGGCATACAACATAGTTCAGCACAAATATTTATTTCTGGTGGTGGGAATTGTATGAATTCAATAATGAATGCAACAAATATGACATTGAATAGCCATCTAATCTGAGTAGGTCTATCTTATAGTGTACTTATCATTGGGGTGAAATTATGTTTTCGTCCATTCACAAGTAATATAACTTGATAAAATTTACCAGCAAAATAATTTATTATAACTCCACAAATAGCAATGAAATTGCTTACCACTTTGCACACTGCCCTCATTTTGTAGAAACAGATCGAACATCAATTACCAAATTTTATCTCCGAGTAAATAGAAATATGTTATCGATTGACAGCTCCAAGCCCAATCTTCCTGCTGTAATGCGACCTCTTCTACTGGTGGTAAAAAAACAAAACGAAGCAGGCTTGTGAGTGAAGGGGTTCATTTCGTATATTTGAATTTTTTGCCATGTACCACACCCAAAGAAAACAAGTATTTATGTAATCAATATTGTGTTTATTTGATCTGGCCTGTGACAGTGCAGCACCCAAGATTCACTGCGAGACCGTGTCATATTTTGCCAGTCGTACTCTATAGCCGAGGACCGTTTGCAAATATATTTTATCACCGCCTCTCCACCGATGCGCTGTACTCTGCGGGAATTAGATTTTATTGAGCCAGGAAAATCCATTGTTCTTCTGTAGACAATGTTACAATTCCCTATTTTCCAGGTAGTGTTTTCCGTTCTGTAACATTTGATGAACACCTGCAGTGGATAACTAGCTTTGTTTCCTGACTGGTGTGTACATTTGGTAGAGATCCAGGGATGCCTGTATTTAAAGACATACTGTCATTGAATAGCAGTGCGTAATTCTGGACATGCCTACAATAAATGCCGTATTCTTACATTCCGTAACATCGAGATGAAATAGTTGCTTTGATGTTGAATGACAATGACGTGATGGGTAATGGGTAAAGGATAATTACAGGATGATTGGATGAGGTACTCCTGAATTAACTAATTCTCAGATCTTGTCTTAGTTATTCAAGCAAGTAAGATTTCAAATAATCATATTAAATACTTGTGGAGTCGATCTATATTTACCAATATTCATACACTGCTTCATCATTCAGATCTGAACAAAACAAAATTATAGTATCACAAACTCTAAAAGGTTCAGTTCAACACAAAGCATTACTTGGTGTCCAATAAAAAATCAGTCATTTTGACACAAAATGGCAGTAATGTTGCTATGCAGCTCATAAACATGGCGGAAAATACGGTAAATTGTGTAAGAATCGAACAACCATGTTGCCATGCAGTCACTCAGAACACACTCACGCGAGCAATTCACAACACAACCTAAACAGACCACTGCTAGAAATCTTCCCATTTATAGACTCGTAGAGGGCCTTCGTGGTTGATATCCCGACCTGGTATCAAAGTCATTCCTTCTTTACTGTTCTGTGTCTGTAAAGATTCACTAGTACTGCCATCTTGGTTCTTAGGCATGAAATATAAGACGTCGTTCCTACTTTTATATTTGATTCCATTTTGAAATCCTTCACGTTTCTTTTTCTTGGGTGTTCTGTGTTTGGCCGTAGCAGCACCGTTTTTCTTTCCTCGACTTTTCCGAGACAAGTAAACAATGACAACAATGAGAACCACAGCTACAATGATTGTGACAATGCTCGTCGCTACAATGGTAACAATCGTGGATTTAGCTGGACCAGAACCGGCCTCTCCCTCTCTCGCAGAAGGCGGAAAGTTGGTTGGACCACCTAACTCATTCTTTGAGACTGGTTGGATCTGAAGGTTACCGTCTATGACCCCATTGGAGTATTTGCTAGTGTCTCCACCTGGTGACTGAGTGGATGACTTAAAAATGTCTTCCCACGTTGGATACCGAGAGGATTTAGTGTCACCACCATCCCCATCAGAGTAGATGTCATGATATAAACTCTCGACATCATAAGGTTTGTCTGGTCTCTCAGGTCTGACATTGTCAGCGTCCTCCTCAGAGTCACCGAACTTATTGTAATAATCGTAGTAATCCTCTGAGCTGGTGCTGCCCTCTGTGGAGGTTTCCTGCTCACCAGGGGGAGCCACTGTAGGTACGGTGGAGGTTTTAGGTGTGGGACTAGAAGGCACGATGCTGGGAAATGTACTCAATCTACCGGGCGGTGTGGGTATTGATGTGGAAATCTTCAAGGTGGTTGTAGACGCGAACTCGTGGTCGCTGAGGGAGGTGATCGAGCGACCATTTAAATCGTGTGGCGAGAAACAAGTAATGTCGTCTTTGTTCTCAACACGGATGTCCGTCACTAAAAGCCAGTTTCTAAACCAGATCAGTGACTTATCACAGTGCCATCTAGTGCTGGAAATGTGCAACGTCTCCAGCTTTGGGAAATAGTCCAAGAATTCTTCACTTAAAGTCGTTAGATCTGAACTCTGCATGCTGAGATCCTCAACAGACTTAAGGGAAGTCAACAGTTCTGAATCTGCGAGAATGCTTTGTATAACCCAATGACTACTATCCAAATCCAGCTTGGTAAGCAAGCTCAGATCTTTGAAACTATCTGCATGTATTGAGATCACAGTCGGGACGTAAGCCAAGGAGAGAGTTTGTAGCATCGCCAGGCCATGAAAACTATGGCTGTGAAAGTACTGAAGCGGGTTTTTGGACAGTTGCAGGGTTTCCAACCGCGATGAATTTTTGAACGTGTTTCCATAGATGTGCACAATTTGGTTGTTGCTGAAGTCAGCGTTCTGTAGCAGAGGCATGTTGTGTAGAGCGTTGTACGAGAGGTAACTCACGTTGTTACCCATCAGCGATAACGTGTTCAGTTGTGAACCTTGCGGGAAAACGTCGCTAACGATCTCTATGTTGTTTGAATCCATCAGCAGTCGCTGTAAACTGACCGGGAGGTGACTTGGGATCCTCCGCAGGTTGTTGTTATTCAGCCACAGTTGTTGTAAGTATGTCATATGCTCAAAGGTTTGATCACTTATGTCTGTTATTCCGTTTTCGTCAAGCACAAGAATGCTGACAAACGGGCAATCTTGAAAGGTGTGACGTCTGATGATCGTGATGTTATTCCGACGTAGCTGAAGGTAGCGTATTGAGTGTGGTAAACCACGTGGAACATGACTTAATCCACATTCCGATAAGTCAACGTAAGAGAGAAAATCCGAGTAGAACTTGAAACGCATCACATGTGAAATTGGGTTCCCTTTGAGAACCAAGTATGTTAATTTCTCCAGATTCTTGAAGGCTTTTTTGTCTATTTTACTTATTTTATTCTCAGCGAGGAGAAGGTAGCGCAGGTTTTTCTGGTTAGCAAACATGTCCTGTGAAATTTCCGTCAGCTCGTTGTTATGTAGCTCTAGACGAGAGAGTTCTGACATCCCTGCAAAGGCACCATCGACAGTTGTTAGCTGATTGGACGTCAGGTCCAGGTGTAGTAATCCAGACGCACCTTGGAACGTGAACTCTGTCAATTCCGTCAACTTGTTACCACTGACGTCCAGTGTTTGGAGTGACGCAACAGATCGGAACGCACCGTTGTGTATTGACTCAATCACGTTATCCTTCAGTTTGAGGTTGACGACACCGCGTAGTGACGAGAGACTGGACTCTGTCAGAGTGTGTATTTGGTTCTTGCTTAAGTCAAGGGTCGTCAGTGATGGAGGCAGGGATCTCGGGATCTCTGTGAGCCCCGCTTCAAGGCAGGTGACCTGACTAGACTGATCCGGACATGTGCAGAGCTCCGGGCACGCTGCCAGATAGTGGACGAAGTATATCGTGAAGATGTAAACGACATGGGCAGGATTGACATAGGACCAAAATTTCCCTGCCCACGTCCCACAAGTGTAATTTGAGCGGTGTGTGGCCCTCGCACGGCGACAATGTGACATCTTGTGGGTAGTTATCTAATGTATCCCATGGCGTGTTTGTTATCCATCGCTGTTGTCACTGAACACTTGAACTTTCATCTCACATTGGAAAGAACACCTGTTCAATCCATGTTTCTCCGAGATATCCAACCGAGGAACACTTTAAGGAGCCTGTCTATGTCCAAGATTCAGTGCGATTGGATCTTGAGGTCTTGTCGCCATGGAGATTGACAATGTTGTCCCTTGATTGTCTGTGCCTGGGAACTTCCTCGCTCCACTGTGAGATCATTCCCTCGGCTGGTGACCTGGCGAAGAAAGAAAAGAAGAATGAATATATGGAATAAATGAGGAATATCAAGTGCATGAAATAGATAATGACATATATAAATTAGGTAATAAGTATGGACGGTTGGCAGACACGTCTGAGTTAGATCTTCATTAATTCCTAAATAAATGGATTGTACTGGCTGTTGCCATGGTTACTGGGGAAGCACTAGCCAATAAAAAGAACATTTTTGATAGAAATAGCTAGGAAATGATTCACGCCAAGTGACATTATGCTGTACTACCAGAAATAATGATTTTCAGAGCACACGGTTCACTCGGTGAGCACAGTACTGGTAGCTTGGAGGCAATTTCAAAGCAATGATTGTGTCCAAACAAGTTCACATCCTTATCTCCACTTTGTTCGATGCTATCCTCATGTTTGACCAATTAATGAAGTGATTATAGCATTGCCAAATGTTCCCTTACCGCTCAATTACATGGCAGCCAATCCTGGCCATTAAAGACCTGGTGTGGTGAACTAGACGATATCGACTGACGTATTGACACCAGCATTCCTCCCGGCCACTACCCATACAGTCCCCCTGAGTTCAAGGCATAAATTATACATTGCACTGTGGCATGCGTGAATTGTGACCCGAACATGTTCGAGTGGACGATAGACCATGTTCCATATTTCATCCTTGTTCGGCCGATGAATAATTCCATACCGACTAAATCAAGTCGCTTTTTCTATTCTAATCAGGAAAGATCTGGGCTGGATTTGTTTGAATAATTATTCGTGCGTGCCATTTCTGTTTGGCCGCGATCGTTCGCCGTTATTGTTTGTGAAAAAAGTTAAATAAACTGTGTGTGGTTTACCCACTCCATTGAAGAGGTCCTGAGTGACATGTCAATGGTTCAATTGACAGCATTTCAAGCATCTATCGTCCCAGAGATATATCAAAAACGCAAATACTTCCACATAAAAGCCGGTGATTGACACGTGCATCACACACACTCCAAGTGTGTATGGCGTGTTGGTAGATCAGCAGCAGGGCGCACTCACACACAGGGCGATATCCCCGTTAAGATTTGCCCAGACCTGAGTGAATTGTATGGCCAGGACGACCAGAGATCCATAAACAGCCTCGTTATGTTCATACCAGCACAGCCATTACATCCTACTCCTAACTGCTTCGTAAGAGGCACCTGTAACTTCTTCTTCAACTAAAACCAAATAAAGTAGTGTGCCTTTATATCCTCAATTTTGGAGGGGCCAATTGTAAGGTAATTGCTTACCAATTATACCATTAAATAAAAGGCCTGTTTGTCCGACCCCCCTTGAGTAGAATAGGCACCCTGTTGTTTTGCAAGGTCCATGTACCTTTTGTTAGCGTGTTTCAAACATGACAGATGTCCTTTTGATTCGGTGTAAATTGAATCAGATCCTCCAAGAAGACTTGCCTAAATTGTCACCTCAGCGTCAGAGCATGAAAGAGAAGTGAGGTTGCACTGTGGAAAGTTGACAAGATCAGAGCATATCTACCATACCCTGATGTGGGCTCTGTAAGTTGGATAAAAAAGACACTAACAAACTGTGACATTGTGGCTGAATGGTTTCTGTGGATCCCACGCACTGAAATATTCATGGGTAAAAATATCGAGCATTAGGGAAAATGTACCGACAGCGTAGTTTGGGCAGTGCATGTATGTGATTTTGGTGACCTCTATGTAAACATTCCCAATTTACCTGAGCACCTCGAACCCCCCCCTATGATAACATGAAGTACCCACAGTAACAGAGAGGTTTATTATCGCGGATGTTACCTCGGCGCTTGCACAAGTTTTTAGTGTAATTTGTCGTGAGGACGGTAGAGGTATTCGATCAATCAGCATCAAATTACTATTTGCGGATGACAGTCACGGAGGGGAGATGCTTCTATAATCCCTCCCAGTAGCTAGTCGCATCGTCAGGCAAACAACAACAGACCGGCGTAGAGAGGCGAGCATGTTGTATCTGTGCACGGCCCTGGTCACAGACAGTACAAAAACACGACTAGTAGCCTGATGAAATGGAATGGAATTACTTTGTTACTGACACTGTGCATTCCATCACAGACATTCACTCTTTCAGCATTATGACACTGTGAAAAAATATTATTTCAACTCTCGTACTGTGTAGCAATGCCTGATAGTCTTCCACATTATTTCGTAGGTCAGGCGTCTCACAGACAATGTAGGTAACTTCGTCAAGGATAATCTTTTCTTCCCTAGCAGGATATAGCTGTGAACTGCCCTGGAATCGAGTAACAGAATCTCTCCGATATTTAATTCAATGACCGACTGATCCCTCAGTTGCGTGGTTCCTTCAGTAACTGACTGATCCCCTGTCCCCCAAAACTCCAGCCGCTCTCGTCACATGACCTTGTACGTGAATCCTGTTCGCGTCCAGTTCTGGGCAAGTGGGATTTTCCAAGGGTTGACCCATGAAGAAGAGAAAACACTGGTCCAGTTGCTTGTGTTTGTTCCTGTCCAGCTTGCCAAGGGATCAGCCCCTGTGAACAATGAGTGTCGTAACGGTGGCGATAGCCTGATCATGACCCGACGTTAGGAATCAAGCCGGCGAAGGTCTCAGTCCTCCCCAGGGGGTGATATTGTCGATGGTTGCCACGGTTTCTGCAGCGAGTGTTCACTCACGGAAGTTGTCAGTGGCAGGTCGGAATCTGTTCTGCCGTCCGGGGTCGATGGCCATCAGTCAACGAGGGCGTGACTTCGGGAGTGCGGGCGGATTTAGGGGATATAGTCAGTAAATAGCATGCAGTGAGGTGGGGTGGAGGTGAGGGTCGAAGGGGCGGGATGATCGTAATGGGCGTAATGGAAGGGTTGATAGGTGATAATGGTCAATGTCAGGGGGTTCAGTGGAACGTATTAGGGTCTAGTGGGTAGCTTGGGTTATGGGGTTTCTTTGCTGTGGGGATGGGGAGGGATGTATACTGTGGGGTATCCATATATGTAGCTTCATTTCATAGTTAGGTGCCTTTGAGAGAGAAAGAAAGGAATTGCTGGGAATTACCAAGGAGAAGTATCGCTTGGGAACATAGGAGCTTGCTTCATATGGTCTTGAGAGTCTTCTCTGATGACTTGACGTGGGTTCCCAGACTGTCACGATCCGTAGTGCATGTAACCATGGTAACAGACATGGGGATGTAGTTTTAGGAGTGTCCATTCCAAGGGACATTGCCTGACAAAGAATGCTGCTATATTTCTTTCTGGATTAACAAAACTTCGCGAGTGGAATTAAATTTGCTGGACAGTCGTTAATGGTCACCATGCATTCTGTGGTGAGCTGTCCATTTGGTTAAATCACTGTCCATTTCATCTGATCAAACACTAGAATACTGTTGTCGACGTGCTGACCACTGTAGCAATGGAAGTGATTTTCTTCACGTCCCAGTGAATAATGCCAGAGAATGACTTCGCACCTAGGAAATGGCAAAGTCCACTTTTGCTTCCGTAATATCCTTCCTCCCTGCTAGAGAATGTCAAGTGAGCGGACCCACGGCCAAATTTACCGTGGTTCTTCAGAATGAAGTAGGGTCATTACGTGGTTTGGTGTTTTCCAACGTCTTGGCCACCACTGGGCTCTGACCACAGACCGCTGTAAAAGTAATGAGTGGTACTCAAAGCTTGCGAGAAGAAGTAACTGGTATTATGCAGTGGCCACTGTCAAATCACGAAAACAGGCAAATTGTTATTGTATTAGAATATTCAACAGAGCAACAACGAGGAAACAATTTTTTTTCCAGTAAAAGGAAAGAACTCAATAGAGTTCAACAAATAGAGAAAGGTCATAAAAAGAAGACAAAAGTGAGATAGTGTCCAAGGAGTCGCCCGTTGATTTTGTGAGAACTTGCTCTGTTACGACTGCTGTAAGCTTCTCCGAGCCTGATTGTACCCCAGAGACACCAAAACATATGGGGCCTGTGGTGTTTCCCGTCATGGAGCGTATTTTTGTTATATTTTCATGGCGCTCGAGCGGTAATAGGCAGACATTGCATGCCATGAGCATCGCATTGTCTCATGCGTGTTTTTAATATTGACAGGGCCCTTTGGGGAACTGAGAGGAACTCAACCAAGCAGATTTGTCTTACGTGTTTGCCAGTAATTGATTATTTTATGTTTACTTGAATGTTTCGTAGTTACTCGGCCGGGTTGATGTAAGGAAAAAATCTTGTGGATTCTGACAATTCATGTTTATTTCGGGCTGAAGAACATCAGAAGTTGAAGGAATAAGGAAGGACCAGTTTCGGTTGTACCAGAGATACACGAGTATAAAGTGAAACATGCCAAGTGTTGTTTTATACAGCGCCTTTTCTCTTTCAGTTGCTGTTTTATGGGCATTGAAAACATTTTTACTGGGCAGCTGCACACTGAAACATTGTGATGCGAAAGTATTTAATTTGGACAATTTTTGTAGACACACCAAACTTCTCCAGCATTTGGATCTTTCAATAACAGAGTAGCAGCAAATTGTACAAATGTATGTGGAGATAGCAAACATGATTTTTCTCTGTAATTTTCGACATCAATTTGTCAGCTTCTATCAACAATTTAATGAATTACAATCATTTCTCATTTTTTCTTCCATCATACTGTAAAACTTCTAATAGACGCCCGGCCGTCTATTGATTTCAGTTACACTCTAGACCTGGCGTCTATTAGAACCCGGCCTTTATTGATTTCAGTCGTTGTCTGGACCAGGCGTTTATTGTACTTGGCGAGGCCTGTGTTACGACATGACAAATAGGATGACAGTTTAGATTTTAAAAGCTGGAAATTATCGACTGGGACTCGCTGACGTTGATCTAGTATCTGTTCGTTTTACAAGACGTGCAGCGATGTATTCTATTTTCGTTTCTATGGCATCAATAACTATAGAAATATTTCTTCTCTACCAGGCCGATATTAGTATCTCTACGTTGCTATGTTACACAATGTACGTAGACCCAGCGTCTATTAGAACCCGGCGTCTATTAATTTCAGTTTACCTGAACCCCCGGCGTCTATTAGAACCCGGCGTCTATTAGAAACCTGGCGTCTATTAGAAGTTTTACGGTAAATTGACAATCATAACATTTTTGTTGTTGATATTATTCTAATTCTATTGATGTCTGATGAATTTATTTACATAAAATTATATGGAAAAGATCATAGATAATGAACTGTGTTTGACCATCAGTTATTGACACACCCCCCCCCCCAACCCCCCCCCCCCCCCCCCCCAAAAAAAAAAAAAAAAACAACAACACAAAATCAACCAGATTTTCTCATCATGAGCCACACGCAGGAATGTAACACGTTGTGGAGTGGGCTTAATGGCCGAATCTTGTTCAAGCATTAACGTTTCACGACATCAGTCAGGAAGCAATTGACTGCTAGAAAGGCGACTGTCAATTTCATGCATCAGATTGATAGGTTACATCGATGAGAGGACATCCAGAAAGTGCAAGTGAGCAGCGGCGATAAACATCGTGCTCGAGATTGTACATCGTGACACAAGGAAGTGGTCATGTGACTGCTTCTGTGTGGCTTAACGTCTTTAGAAAAGCTCTTTCTTTATATTTTGCTTTGCGTCTCTTCAAAAGACAGTCTATGTGGTTCTGGATTTGTCAGATTCTGTGGAAGCGTATCTCCTGTCTAGCGTTATTGCACAATCGATAGCATGGCTTATATCAGGAGAGATATGGCAAAGAATCTGGCATCATCATAGATATATATTGGACGTCTATGTTCCTTCGTGGCGGTAAAAGAAAGGACGACTTACTCTGGATAACAACCTAGCAGTCGTGATGTAATCTCAATAGGTCTCTACCCGTGTCTTAAACCACATCGTCTGACAGATGGAATCTGCCTCCATGCAATCATAAACGCAATACTCAGAGTCCCAACCGTGCAAGGCTGCTTATATCTCGTCAGCATACCCACATTGGGCTTCCTCCTTCAAGAAACTCGTGTGTAGTTGTGTCCCTTAATGTTCTAAATCTATGGTATCCCACTATCGATTATAGATGGCAGCCCTTTTGTCGTAAATAAGACTGCCACTCCATAGAAGGGCTCATTAAATGTCTATGTCCTAGCTAAATCTAAGAGAGGAACGATAAATCTTACAGACATTTACCCCAACCTGTCTATGGTTAAAACAATATTCTTGTCTCGATGGTATGTGATTATTTATGCTGTTTCACCAACAGATCCTTTATCCTTCATTTTTTGGGGAAAATTGATTATCATATCAATGCAAAACAACCATACCTAAAAATATTATTCATAAATTCACATTCCCAATGCTAATAGAAATAATTATAGTATATATAATATAGTGCGATATAACAGGAAATTACTCTTGACAAAATATTATTTATGACTTTGATAGTGAGAAATTTTATAATGATACTGAGGTGAGGTGAGCACTTTATCGCCTTCAATTATTATCATATATGCAGATAACTTTCCTTGAGAAGAGATATGATACAAATTACGGTCCACCTGACAACCAGGAAATACAGAAACAGGGACAGAACCAATGATGTTGTGACATGAGACGGGTAACTATAAAAAACATGTCCTGGGTACACAATACATTGCTACTGCGGGACTGCAGTATGATGAATGAAATATGACATTGAAACAGTGGACCTGGCCTATCATTAGCAGGCAGAAGTGGAGAGTCCCATGTGATGTATTACATTGCTGTCCCAAGAGGGGAAAGTCAGAAGAGGAAAGGCTAAGAAGAGGCTGGTGGAAGTGTATGGACGGTCCATCATCTTTCTGTGCAGTCGGGCTGCCACCTTGTTGATGAACGAAGGACTGAAACTCAAGTTCCAGGAGCTGACCATAAAGAAGTAATTAGGCATCCCGATTGAAAATCGGGAGGCCTTATGTTTTTGTCTTTTTTTTTTTTTTCTTCCGCCGTTCGGTTTCCGGATCATAACTCTTGAACGCCTTAATCTATCTTTCCGAAATTTTCACAGCTCATCCGAAATACTTTGCTCCTAACCCCTATTGTTTTTCGTCGAGACCCGAAATCCAAGATGGCCGCCAGCGGCCATTTTGGAAAAAAAAATCGGGCGATTCCTGTCAATGTCATAATTTGATTCAGGCAATTTCCAGGGGGAAAAAATTTTTTGGGTGTATTTTTTTTTGGACTTAGAATTTTTCCCTCACCTGCCCCCATGCAGATGTAATACTGTGACTGAGCCATGCTACTGTATTCACTGACTGCAGCCTGCATGTCCAGCATGAGGCTAGGCTCTGCCCTCTCAGCCAGTGCAGTATATGAGAGCCCTGCTCAGTAATGCCTGTGATAAGGCAATACCCCCCCCCCCCCTCTCCCTCCCCCACCTCCACTGTCAGCCAGTCTAATCTGCATATGAATGTAGCAATGTATCAGTGACTTGTATGCACTGCCCTTCTTCCCCCCCCCCCCCCCCCTCTCCTGTCCCCTCACCCCAGTTTACTATACTAACACCAACAAGTTGGAACAATGCCCTCCTTCCCTTTCTAAAGAAAACAATAGGTGGTTATATAATGATGACCCAAACTGAAGATAACAGCTTTGAAGGTCTGCCTGGGCCTTGCTTGCCGGTCAATTGTTCATTGTATTCAGTTAAAACAGCACTGTGTTTATCTGGATGAAACTACATGCATTGTTTTGTTTTCTAGCTGTATTTCACATGCAGTGACCAAATTATCATTGTTTTACTTAGTCAGAACCCAGAATAATTTCCTTTTTGCTTGTATTATGAATGTCTGTCATGTCTGTACATTTAATACCTATTGAGATTAAAACAAATATCTGATGGACATTTGTCTAGTGAGCAACTGCTATAATTTGAACTCTCACTCCCACCTGTGTTCAATAATCCTGGTATATGTATTATAATAACAGTCAAGTTTCACCATTAGAAAAGAAAAGAAAAATTGGGGGATGCCACAAAGCCTATAGGCTTTTATGTCTAGTTAAAAATCCCACCCACATCTCGGACAAAGACTGTTGCTCACAAGCTTGACACAATGAGGAGCTGGAAAAAGTCCATCTGGGAGAGAGAATGGAGGAAGAAAGTATCTCTGTTACACCGTTTATGAGGTATCTCCACCCATTGCATTCTGCCCACTCCCAGATGATCTTACTTCAGAACTCACTTCCCATGTTACTAATATAATTAGCTGCCTGAAAGCAGTCACACAGTTTACAAGTCTCATGCTGCGTGGAACAAAAGTCGCTCGCTGTTTCCTTTGAACTCCTCCACGGGTGTTACTTGGAGCGTTTGGTGGCGGCAATTGTTTAAAGCGTGCCGTGAGTCTTTGTTCAGTTAATGGCTTCCAAGTGTTACCTGCTGGTGATCATTGCCAATAGTACGACTAATGGTGACCTATCAGGGAATTGCGTGAACAACCATTAGCCGTTTTCGTTATGGAATCTCACCAGGATGAATACTAATCGAGCTGCTTGATGCATTGTCCTCTGTGCCAAATTGCTACATCGTGGCCTTCGTGTGATAAAATTCCACATATTGAGGGTTACCTAATGTGACTTTGTTGAATTGCACTCTTTACATGGCAATGCAAATTTGTCCAGTCTGATTCTTTATTTACTTCGACATTTCAAATATGGCTGTGACTGGAAGCAAAGCGAGCCTAATCAAACTGAGCACCTGGGACCGTGTGACACCTTAGAACATGATCAGAACCATTCCCTACGTTTCTCTGCATCACCTTGGCAACAATACATCAAAGGGGTCAATCTGGTTTAAGACCAAAAAAGGGCAAGATATCCCGTTGTTTATTAGGTTACCGGACCTTTGGTCCGATAACCTATTGGCATGGCGTTGCGTCCGTCGTCCGTCCGTCCGTCCGTCCGGCGTTAACATTTTTATCTTTAAAGTTAACGATCGAATCTTTCTGAAATTTTACACAAAAATGCCTAAAAATATTTTGAGAAGGAGGTATTTTTTTGTTTTTTGATTTTCGCATTTTTTTCAAAATGGCGGTCGTTTTTGTCGAAAAACGCTCAATTTCGGACTTTGACGGCCATTTTCTCAAAAACTGTCTGATCAGTTTTGAGTTTTTGGTTTCAAAAGATTCCCCTCATATACCTCTGTGATATGTATAAGTTTGGTTGCCCTAAATTCGCCGGTTTCCGTGTGGCGGCCATTTTGAATTTTTGGCGGGTCGGCAAAAAAAAATTTTTTCGCCCCAAATCGCGTTACTATCCATTTTGGGTCATTTCTAGACAAAAAAATTTTTTTCACCATTTGAACAAAATTTTGGACCTTCATAATGGGAGCTGTCCGGACTGTACTCATAGAAAGCTTGGAGATAGAGCTTAGAAATTGGCACTTTCAAAATGGGAAGTCATATATAGCGACTCGTGTGGTGACCTTGAATTTGACCTTGGATGACCTTGAAAGGTCAAAACAGCCATTTTTGGGTCAAAAAATGCTCAAATTCGCACCTGGTCTGTATTTTCTCAAAAACTGTCTGATCAGTTTTGAGATTTTTGTTTAAAAAGATTCCTCTTACATACCTCTGTGAAGTGTATAAGTTTTGTTGCCCTTGAATCGCCGATCTCCGTGTGGCGGCCATTTTGAATTTTTGACGAGTCGACGAAAAAAAAATTGTTCGTCCCAAATTGCATTACTATCCATTTCGGGCCATTTCTAGGCAAAAAAAAATTTTCACCCTTTGAAAATAAATTTGGACTTAGAAAATTTTCGGCACTTTTTCCCTTCATAATGGGAGCTGTCAGGACTGTACTCATAGAACGCTTGAAGATAGAGCTTAGAAATTGGCACTTTCAAATGGGAAGTCATATATGGCGACTTGTGTGACCTTGAAATTGACCTTCGATGACCTTGAAAGGTCAAAACAGCCATTTTGGGGTCAAAAATGCCCAGATTTGCCTCTATAGATGAAATGCTTGCAGATAGAGCTCATGTTTGCATTATGAACATATAGGAAGACATATATGGCACAACTAATGATGACCTTGAACTTGACGTCGGATGACCTTGAGTGCCAAATGTCTGACTTGGAATGTGTAAATTGACCTGAGCGGCCTAAACGATTCCAGTAAGATATATATTTGTATTACCCCGGTATGAACATATAGAATATCAAATACCGCACACAAACATGTAATGGTGACATCGAAGTTCACACAGATGACCTTGATTGGTAAATCTCAAGGCCATATGTTTACACTGCAAACCTTGATTGGTAAATCTCAAGGTCTGTTACCTGCCAATGCTGCCATGGCCAAACCAGAATTGTCCGGTAACCTATCTTAGCCTTTGGGCTAATTTTTTTTACTAGAATCCGCCTGACCCATCCTCATGCATTGATATCTTCTTTCGTTTTTTTCCATGGAGGGGACTTACAGCACATCTTCTAATGTGCTCCCTCGGTATCACATTTCACTTCCGGCACTCACGATATACCGGGCCTGCTGTTCGTCATTCAGAGTGTCAATATTTATATTTCTCCACTTACAGCGTTTTGTGCTGAGGCACGTTCCCAAGTCTGTGTGTAATTTAGCACGATTGAGTTATGCTATGTTTATAAATTTTGTTGGTGTTCTGCCTAACTTGCGATTGACCCCGTCCAAAGTCATACCTCGACACCTGGATCTGCCATAGATCAGGAAAACTATCCCTTTATCTCTATTCGAGTGCTATCCATCAACAAATTTCCTCCTTCCTCGCCCACAATTCTGACAATTCCCATACGTGTTGTCTTGCTTTCGACATCATGATAATGATGTATTTGTAGGTTTATCTGCTGCTAGTAATCATCATTAAGGACATGCATCTGTCAGCAGTTAACCTGCCTATTCTCATCCCACCAAGCATGTTACAGTTTTTATCGACATGGGAACAAGCTTTGTAGGTACGGGGGCAATCAAGGAATCACAATGGCTGGAAGAAATATGATGGAAAAGTGCAGACAGAAGTCCATGATTTAATCAATTATTTTCAAGTGCAAAAACAAGAATAATATCTCTGTTGTAGACATGATTCAGGTCTAGGTGACCCAGGCATTATGAGATAATGGAATTTCATTTGTCCATGTGGAAGGTAATAATTCATGCTTGTAACAAGAGATGGCGTTTTGCATGTTGTCTACAGAGCGAAAGATGCCAACACGTCGTATGAATTCAGTGTCAGTGTGCCTCTGCTTATTGCTATGGATAGAAAACGTCACCGAGAATTGAATCTGTGTTCTCGTATCTTCCTCTTGAACGGCGATCAGGTTGCCATTTGTTGGCTGATTGAACAGCGTGATATAAAATGAAGGACGAAAGCTTGTCTACACACATAAGGAGAGCACTTTGTAGCAAAAGGCTTTTTTCTCCAGTTCTCTTGAAAGTTGTGTGTCTTAGGTTTCTCAAAAAGATTGTCGCACAGGAAGGATGAGGCGGCATAGTAATACAGCATCCATCTTGTGGACGGCTTTACTTCATTCTAAACACTATTGGAACATTTGTATGTAGGGACAAATTTAGTATTCATGAGTATTCAGTGAACGTTAGAATGTTGAGGTCGATGAATTAATATCAGCCTCCAAAAAAGTCGTTATAACCATCTGATACAAAACCTCTGCCATAAAGCTATATCATTTGAAGAGCGATCATTCTTTTCTTCACAATATATGAGTTTCCTATAATCCCCGAGGTTCCGTAGTGGCGGATAATTTTGTAAGTCTGTTGCGTGGCAGGATGGATGGCTCCCCCTGGTGTCAGAAGCAGATCTCCGGTCGACGACTTGTTGACACTCGACGTTTCTCCTGCAACACTCGAACTTTAGGATGGAAGCGCGCGTAATTACTCCAAGAAATGAGTAGAGAAGTGAATTCATTGTCAAATACACCAGTATAAGATACCATGTATGAAGAAGCTTCGTACCGGTAAAACACACAGATATAACATGCATGTTTCAATTTACTTTTTGCTAATGAGCTGTCATCCCACACCAGCTCTGTTTTTCAAGCACAATGTCTATCCGAGATTGAGTGCCTCATTATGTACAACTCTTGGTTTGTAATATCACACTATAAATATTTTTCAGATGAATTGCTGCTGATCTGGACTTTGTAGGCCTAAGGCAATGTTTCATAATTAGAATTTGATCCATCTCCTTTCAGTGTGCCTTGTCACCCTTGTCACCCTATAGGACTACTTTTCATCGTAGTATAGTATCGTATAGTATGTTCACTTTTTATATGCGAAGCAAATTCTATTTTAGTGCAGGTGCTGGTTTCAGCATTTACAAGAATTCAGTCAGTGCATGATCAGATCTTCACACTAATTGCAATAAACAAGAATTTCTCAGTGACGTTTCAATATTCAATTTAAAACATGATCTGGCTGGAAGCTAACTACGCACGTGGATGCAAAAGGTGCTATTCTGCCAAGGTATAACGTGGAGGTGATATCCTGTTTTAGCGTCATTCGCTGCGGTGGCCGTGATGTGTAATCTCTGACAACTCCCGGTGTCCACTTCCTCTCAAAGCTTCCCCTCCCGGCCGCCTCGCGGAGATAGTGAATGATCCCAGCCCCACCGCCAGCATGCAGAATTATGTCGTCATGGTCACATAAGGCACATTTTACACCCTTCCCTTGGAAGTCGAAAAAAGACAATTTTTATCATGCGTTTTTGAGCAAATTGAGTTCAACATTTGACCATGATGAAATTCAGTGTCGTCCGGTACATCTCAATCAAAATTTTAGCATGACCCGATCAAGTGTTTCACAAGATATCCATGGAAACTGAACCTCGTGTCAATAAGTGTCCGTGTGAGACAGCACAAGACACCCACACGAGGACTAGGCAAGGGTTCCATGGGGTCATGTGAGGAATGGGAGAGGGGGGGGGGGGGGTGGAGTGGGTGTGTATTGTAGTGATGACATCTAGACGAAAGCAGGAGGAATTCACTTGTCCACTTACCCAATTTAGGTCAATCAAATGAACAGCGCAACGTCAGACGCGAGTTACGCCATTTCATTCGAAAATGTTGTATAACCTATAATCCACTCTGCAGTCTGATCATAGACTCGCTGCCCAAGGACATCCATCTTACACTTCTGATAATTGTTTTGTAAACGTCCTCAACCAAACTATTAATTAAGGATCAAATGCGACAGAGCCTCGAGGTAGATCTATGTGGAACACTATGTGGGTTATCCCTTACATTTTGTTACCATACTGAGTATTCTGAGCATGCATTCCTTTCATGGCGATCTGAATCAGCCAGTTACATATTCTGTTGCAAGTCTATCCCATAAATCCTATTACATTAGCTGTACCAGTGCGTTGTTCATAGTTTCTGATCAAAGAGTCTTTATCCAGGTATTCTGTCTTGTTGTACCGGTATGATCAGCCATCTATCCGTCGATCCGTTTGTCTCAGATACAAGTTTAGAGCCCAAGTTTATCCTCGCGGTATTTCTGAGAGTGTGTGGAGTCCACTAGCTCTGATCCACACGTGCACGCCCGCTGGCAGTCACATGGTAGACTGGCGCTTGGCGTGTCCTTTCTCATTCTCGGCTCGCCTCGCCTAGGACGTGCTCGCTTCAAGCCAGCCAGAAATAGGGAGATCGCAGCATCAAGTGTTCACTAGCTCCGCTGGAGAGTCTATGCCAAGGTCTGCAGTCTAGCGAGAGCTTACACCCAGCCGACCGACACACGGACCAGCAGATGTCTGTTGTTTGGAACGACACGGGCAGGTGGAGACCTCTGGTGTCAACTGAGATCATCACAGCCGTTCAGGAGTCAGCGAGAATTGAGAATTGCTGAATTAACTCTGTTTGGGTGTTACGCAATTCTGGGGCTCATAGTAATGGAAAAGTCGTTACTGCTATCGAGTACTATGTAGGTATGGCGTGAAATGTGAAATGTTGTCATTTGGGTGACGTTTGGTAAAGATGGTGTTATGGAATCAATTGATAGATTTTGATGTGGGGTTTATTCACAACAGGACGAGTCATGATGTCTAGTGGCCATATTGTTTTGTAAAACAAAGTTTGTCGATTTACATATATTATTACATGATTATCAAACCTTGGCTATTATGAAATTCTAAGAAAGGTGTGCATGAAAGTACCCAGCCTTGAACTAATTGAAGTCTAGAGATCTCAGAAGTTCATTGTGTGTAGGAGGCAAATTGACAGAGAATATGGGGTCATTGTGTGGGAGTGCCCCCTGTGTGGTATACGCATGTGACAATCAGGTGACATGAGGGAAGCAGGCAGATTGACCACGACTGCGGAAAGAAGCCTTGTGTTGCCTGTCCAGCCAGTGATGGATTAAATAAGGGCACACACCAGAAATCTTTGACGTAACTTGTACAGATTGACCACGACTGCGGAAGGAAGCCTTGTGTTGCCTGTCCAGCCAGTGATGGATTAAACAAGGGCACACGCCAGGAATCTTTGATGTCACTTGTACAGATTGACCACGACTGCGGAAGGAAGCCTTGTGTTGCCTGTCCAGTCAGTGATGGATTAAATAAGGGCACACGCCAGGAATCTTTGATGTCACTTGTACAGATTGACCACGACTGCGGAAGGAAGCCTTGTGTTGCCTGTCCAGTCAGTGATGGATTAAATAAGGGCACACGCCAGGAATCTTTGATGTCACTTGTACAGATTGACCACGACGGCGGAAGGAAGCGTTGTGTTGCCTGTCCAGCCAGTGATGGATTAAATGAGGGCACACACCAGGAATCTTTGACGTAACTTGTACAGATATGGGCCACTTCCTCCAAATCAACTTGCTACTCTCGGGAATTTTACGAATCTGTGACAGAAGATTCGCAAACTTGGGGGTTGATGACTCCGAGGATTCAAAATATCAAAGACCTTTTGGAGTATAAATCATACTACGCCATTTATGTTTCTGTAAAGGGTTGGTTTACTACTAATAAGAAAAATGAAAAGTTTATTTGCCAAGCAAATTTATGACCACTTTGTATGTAAGCGTATTTGATAACATCTTGCCCTGAGCTGACGATAGTGAGGTAAACGTAAGTTTTGGGTTACTTTGGTGCAAACTCAGTAAAGCATGGACACACTTATTGTCAAACCATGGCTCTGCTCCTCACACAACACACCGAATTCACAATTGTTATGATGAATGACGCCGTGCCCAAAATATGTCGATGTAGAGATGTGGAGATGCATGTACTGGAATGTTTTTATTAATGACAATATATTTGTACAACAACAAAAATTGCCTGTGAACCCCATCTCCGGGTGTTGAATGTAGCTTTAGTGGTCACTCCAAGCTGGTTTCATACATGAATTAGTTATGTCATGTCATCGTTATGTAAGAGTGTTATGTGTCATCAGGGTGTTTTAAAAACAAACATCTTCAGGTGTTCATTTTCAGCACTGATTATGAACTCATTCACAAGTAGACACTCCTTCCTCGTATAATAATATAAATTTTGTAGAATACCCTCTGCATAAAACAAGCTAAAAAGCTGTCTTTCATAGCTAAATGCCCATGTCAACATTAATCTTTCATCGATGCACTTCCTTGGTATATCACGTTTAGGGCCGATTACCCATAACCCCTCAGTGCCTGATAGCCCACCACACGTCTTGGCGTAAGAGGATAGCGATTTTAGCCACTGAAAACTCTGGCGTCCCACTGGGCTAATCCGGAGGGTTTGCAAAGATCAAGGTATACACCGCGCCGAAGGGAGGTCATCATTATATCAGCACCCATCTAAGCACTGTTGTTTTTATTCTAGTGTTATCTACCTGGTGTTAAAGCTTTGATTATGGTGTTACGGGTAAACCTGTAAAACAGGTTTTATACTGGATTGAACAGGACGCCTTTCTTGTAGTGGATGTGCCACAATTTCCCAATCATGAATCATTGCTTGGTAGATCAAGCGAAAGAAAAATGACAAAAAAAGGTCTTTATAAGCGTTTAGAGTCTCTGGTGATTTCATCAGAGGAAAATTTCTGATTGGTTTTAAAATGCAGTTCATTGAGTACCGAGTGAACAGGTGAAGAGATAAAAAATGATGACACACTTTATAATTAGATCGATAGCTAATCAAGGCTTTGAAGGATATATTCAATATTTCTGTATGAGAATTAAACATCTGCTTGTGAAAACAAGTCTCGGTTATATACAGACATTGCATGCATTTGTTTTGTTATACAGTATTATCTTCTGGTGTATAACATTATCCCGGGACTAATGAACGATGTAGACTATAATTAGCCTACTCGCCTCCTAAGATGCTATTCCCGGCAGCCTACACATAGTTATGACACTGTCCGACTGTTTTGTATGTGGTGTTGTAATGCGGTTCTCAGACGGCAATTTCGTATTTTTCTATTGCCAGCAAACTATAAACTACGAACTATATCGGGACAGATGGGAATCTGGCGTCCTAACAAAAAATGTTGTCCTTTGGATAATCTGGCTTTTGAAGATGATACCAAACTTTCCTCTTTATGGTATTTCATCCGTATGAAGACTTGTGTCTGCTGTATCCCACTATCTATTTCTTTGGTCACATTCTGCCAGTCACACGATATCCACTTCTGATCTGGAGAGGCAGGAATTTGAATATATCGTCGTGTTTTCGGGAATCCCTGCTGGGAAACTCATATCCGCCAGATCAAAACTATATACCAATGTCAAATACAAACGCAAGATGTTCCACGTCAAACTTCTTTTTGGAGACGACTTAGAACCCTGCTTGGCCATTCTATAATAAATATAGAGAGTAGGACATCATTTGGAAGTAGCTCCAGGATGACTTGGAAGTTGGGCTGCAGGTTTTTTTTTGAAGTCCTGACTTGGGATGCCCGATCTGTCACACTGTCACGTTACTGCCCTGAGATCACCTCCCTCGCCCCACACCAAATATTCCCTTCTTTCAACCCCATACAGTTAGAGGAGCTGTTTTGATATGTGATTAAGGCATTTCAGCAAAAAAGCCTTTATGGTTTTGTCAAAATTTTTTTTTTTCTTTTTTTTTTTTCTTTCACTTTTTGGTTTCCGCATGATAACTTTAGTTTGCCTCGATGTTTCTTCGCCAAATTTCACCGCTGGTCAGAAATATTGCGTAGAAGAAGCCTATTGTTTTTGAGCTGGCTCCGGGGTCCTTGAGGTCCGTGAGGATGAAATCAATGTTTCTGGTTTCTGCACGATAACTCAAAACGTATTATGACAATGACTGTGGAACTTTGCATGGAGGTTCATATATCACCAGGGAAGAAGCCTATTGATTTTGAGCCCGATCCGTCAAACGACCTTTGATCTAGGGCTCGAAATAATTTTAGCTGAGTCATCCTTGAGGCTCTCATGCATATCTCGGAAACGGTACATCGTAGAGCGAAACGGACGCTAATTTCGGACTCGTCATCCTAGACAAACATGTCTAAGGGGTATTATGGATGACCTTTGACCTTGACCTTAAATTTTTTCGCTGAGTCGGCATTTTTCGTTTTCGTCGATATCTCGGAAATGGTGCGTCGTAGAGCCAAACGGACGTTATTTTCGAACTCGTCGCCCTAGACAAACATGTCCTAAGGGTATTAGGGATGACCTTTGACCTTGACCTTAATTTATTTCGCTGAGTCGGCATTTTTCGCTTTCGTCGATATCTTGGAAACGGTGCGTCGTAGAGCGAAACGGACGTTATTTTCATACTCGTGGCCCTAGACAAACAAGTTTTAATGGTATTAAAGATGACCTTTGACCTTGACCTTAAATTTTTTCGCTGAGTCGGCATTTCTCGTTTTCGTCGATATCTCGGAAACGATACATCATAGAGCGAAACGGAGGTTATTTTTGGATTCGTCACCCTAGACAAGCATGTCTAAGGGGTATTATGGATGACCTTTGACCTTGACCTTAAATTTTTTCGCTGAGTCGGCATTTTTCGTTTTCGTCGATATCTCGGAAACGGTGCGTCGTAGAGCGAAACGGAGGTTATTTTCGGACTCGTCACCCTAGACAAAAATGTGTAAGGAGGGTTATGGATTACCTTTGACCGTGACCTTGAATTTTTTCGCTGAGTCGGCATTTTTCGTGTTCGTCGATATCTCGGAAACGGTGCGCCGTAGAGCGAAACGGAGGTTATTTTCGGACTCGTTACCCTAGACAAACATCACGCCGCCCAAGCAGACATCACAGTGGTGTGCGGCACATCATATTGTGTGTTAAAACCACGTGCTAGCACCTCACAATGTGTGTACAAGACATCACAATGTGTGTGCCGCATACACTTCGAAAATCCAACTTTGGCTCGATTTAGCAATAAATTCAAAAGCTGTGGCAAAGTTAAATAAACGATTAAGCCCGTATGGCCGTTTTACACGAACCATATCGTTTACGACCATGATTGTGTCTATTTCACGGAGATATTTGCAGAAAATGTCTTGGCTCATCACAATGTGTGTTCATGGAAACTCACAATGTGTGTGCAACATTCACTGTTAGTTGAAAACATCATCTGAAAACAAACTGATTACTGGGGAGAGACAGAACGGACTTGTAGGCCCCAGGTATTCAGTAAATGTTGGCTTATATTTCATTTGCAATATCTCCACATATACAGAATAATTAGGCTCTATTCTATACGTGTTCTCCCATTCCCACGCGCACAACAGTGCGTAGGCTATCTAGGTGCTTGAAACCAATGATATAGTTCATTAGGCATATAGATCGATCAACCTACATGGGTCTGCGTTTATTCCGTTAGAATACAATTTTCTCGAAGAGCATTAGACACTAGAATATCTTGTTATGTTCCACAGAAGATCATGTAATATATAGAGCTGATCCCTAATGATATACATGTAGGTAGATATTCAGTTAGGTGTGTACTTATATGTTTTGCAATACCATTTGTGGAAGCATTTTCATATTTCTAATATACCACAAATTGAGACTGGGAAAACACTTCATAATTATGTTTTAAGATATAATATAGTACGTACAAAAGATTGTAGAATAATAATCACCACATGCACTTGATGTAGGCAGCCGATGCCCTCTACATGTATATTGCTACACTGCAAGCAAAAGTCGTCAGCATTAGTAATAAAACATCCAAATAATCATCAAGGCTGGAAATGAACATATACATCATTTATCATGGTCATAGAATCCGGATGCATTGCACACACTTTAGGAGGTGCCTTCACACACATTGTGATGTCTCGGAATATTTATACAAAATCACAGTGTGAGTTGAAAATAATACCACAAGCTCATATCAACTGTTTCGTACCTGTGCAGTGATGTAACACGCTATTACTGCTGTTTACATGTCCTGGTTAAACGTAAATTATTTGGGGAAATATGCATTTCACGTAAGTGAATTTGTTATTTTTGCCACACATACCACGTTGTATCGCGCACTCCACATACTATATTAACTTTTGACACTTGCCAGTTGGAAAGACGAAAACATAGATCACAGGGAGTTTATGCCAAAAACTTTTAATAATATCTAGTACATTTGTCTCTCATCTGGGGTCCACTGAACAAACTTTGTCCAAAATAATGCACACACATTATGATGATCTCCACACACATTGTGAGGTGCCGACGTGGTTTTTTACTCACAATATGATGTGCCGCACACCAATGTGATGTCTGCTTGGGCGGCGTGAACATGTCTAAGGGGTGTTATGGATGACCTTTGACCTTGACCTTAAATTTTTTCGCTGAGTCGGCATTTTTCGTTTTCGTCGATATCTCGGAAACGGTGCGTCGTAGAGCGAAACGGACGTTACTTTCGGACTCATCATTCTAGACAAACATGTCTAAGGGGTATTAAGGATGACCTTTGACCTTGACGTCAAATTTCTTCGCTGAGTCGGCATTTTTTGTTTTCGACAATATATTTTCGCGGGATTTTTCGGACTCGTCGCCCTAGACAAACATGTCTTGAGGGTATTAGGGATGACCTTTGACCTTGACCTTAATTTTTTTCGCTGAGTCGGCATTTTTCGCTTTCGTCGATATCTCGGAAACGGTGCGTCGTAGAGCGAAACGGACGTTATTTTCGGACTCGTGGCCCTAGACAAACAAGTCTTAAGGGTATTAAAGATGACCTTTGACCTTGACCTTAAATTTTTTCGCTGAGTCGGCATTTTTCGTTTTCATCGATATCTCAGAAACGGTGTGACCTAGAGGAAAACAGATATCAGGGGTATTGACATCAGGGCTTGATACAGGGGTATCAAGTTTGTCCTTCACATACATGTAATTGCACAAATGTCTTATAGGTCTCATTGGGAGCTTCATCATGTTTTTGCTGAGTCAGCATTTTGTTTTTTTCATGCTTCTCCCTGAAATGCCTCCAAGGCCTTTAGGCCTTGACGTCTAGTTAATATTATGTGGTCAAAGTGGGACTGGGGCAAATTCCCGAGCGGACAGAGAGATGTCACCAGGTGTTACTAGGGGTACACTACACCCGTCAGCTCGAATATTGATGAGTTCCTCGGGTGTAGGACAAGGTCTCAGATTTCCGTCACTTTGTGTATCATGGGTAAGAAACCCATTTTTGTAGGACAGAACATAACATGCAAGATTGTAAGGGTCATCTAGTCTAATTCATGATAATGATTGACAGTAACCTAGTGGAGGATTTGCTGTCAATATTTTGGTGAAATGCTGGTTTATATTGTTTAAATGCCCACACCATTCAAACAATGTCTAATGCCTGGGTTTCTGAGAATGCACTGGTCTTGTTCTATCGCTCAAAGACGCCTATTGTTTTCTGTCAAGAGATTACACTGGTTGGGTGAACATTATAATTGATCCCTGATGTTTGCTCCTCGGACAGATCACAATCAGGCAACCTCGGCCACATGACACGGGTGTGCTACTGTCTGAGATGCTCGTTACTTGTTACAGATGCTGGAAGTCTATTGTCACGATGACATTACCGTCATTAATGAGATTTCTTTGTGGGCTTCTGAGACCTGTCAGTTGCAAGATTAAAACAGATTGAAATGGAAAACCTGCAACAAACCTTTCTGTACTTGATACCAAGTTCTTCCCTGTTTCCGCTTTCTCTCAGAAAATAGGACAAGAAAAACGGCTATTAGTAATCGGCGGGCGCGGACGCGGGCACGGGCGCGGGTATGGCAGGCATGTTAACTCGGCAGCAACGGGCGCGGGTATGACGGGTATGACCATAGAAATATAGCGATGGTATGACCTACTACTGTGTACAGGTTGTTGATGCTGAATGCATGTCTGGCTGCATATTAGCAGCAGGCCCGAGCGAGCATCTGGCATGCAATCGGCAACAGACATGCAATCGGCAACAGACGTCCAACGAAGCACACATCACGTGGAATGTGAGGAATGGAAAGCGGAGGTGATAGAAAAAATATAATTATTGAAAAGCTATCAAAGGCGTCAAGGCTGGTGACAACCGTATTATCGTCCACATTTTATTATTGCGATTTTCCGTTAAAATCATCTGTTTTGTGGAATACTAACATAACGAAAATTTAAAACTGTGTTACGTATGTCAAAATATGCCTTAGTATTAAAATATCTGGCGGCAATATCGTTGAAACAAGGTTTTATCCAAATCCACTTTTTACGGTGCCCCGTCAAAACTCGAACAAGCTGTATCTATAGACTGTGACGAATCAGACATTCTAGGACATTTCTAAGTATTTGTAATTGTCGTAGGGTAAGCCCTCTTGCAAAATAAACAGACTTCGTTTAAGTAGGCTAATGAAACCCGCCCTTAACCCAGCCCCATTGTAAAGGATACAGAGGCGTGTTCTGCTCGTCTCCGGAGAACGAATTATTTAACAATCCTTTCCGCTATTCAGAGGTGAGGGAAATCACAGATAGCATGAGAGAGGATGTGGATTGGCTGCGAGTTGTGTAATGTTTCCCCAATAGAAGTTTATAAAACAACGAGGACTTTGTCAAATGAGATACACCGAACCTGGTCGGCAAGAGGATAAATATTCCCTTGCATGTAAAGTCAAGCAGCAGTGACTTTATAACATGTGTTTTCTATACGTATAGGCCCCATGTAGATAATAAGTGATAAATGGGGCAGTTATCAATACATTTGTACTTGCATGATGTTTTAGTTTACTGGTATTTATTTATAATATAGAGTGACTGATACGACTGGGTGTATTGAAATTACTAGTAGGCATATGTGAGCTATACTGGTGTACGTCTACACGTTAAATACCAAATTGAAATTATACATGTAATCGGCAGCAGTATGTATAATTTACAAAAATACTGACATGTTCACTGGTGATAGCATCTCCGGATGGATTCAACACCGAATATCCACTGGTAAAAACAAACATTTATTGCAAACGGCTTCTATGCAACATGAACATCAGTGATCACCACTACACGTGTAGCTTGACGGCCACTCTGTGATACATAATAACAAAGAATTATTCAAGAACTAGCGAAGCAACTACACATTTTCGTTTTCGTTTGCTTTACACAAATTTGCACACATAACAACAACTTAAAAACACATAGGCTTACACCAGAAATACATAACGAGAGATGTATTTCTGCTTACACATGTAGTCATTTTAGCTGTTCCAAGTGACATGCCTGCATTGCCATACACAGACTTCAACGTCTACTGATTAGGGTAAACTTTGACGTTCATTCACTAGTATATTTACAGTCCTAGTTGCGCGAAAGGTTTAGAAATAAAATGCGGTGAATGATCTTAACAAATTCAGTAGATCTTAATGATCTTAGCCGAATTTCAGTAGTTTTCATACCGTGAATTGTAACCTACATCTGATGATATACTATAAGTACAATAATAATTGAAAATGAATGTAGTCAAAAATTGTGTGCAACTGTTGATATCCTGACGTTGAATTTTTATCCAAATTTGCGATTTTGAATTCGTGACAAGCACCGAGTTCATGGCAGATACCAATTTTCGCCCAACGTAAAAGGAGGGGGGCTCACCCCTCCTCCCATACCTTACCCCCGCTCTGTTCCACACCTCGATCCGCGCACATGTATATGCTTAGAGCCTTACGGGCCTGACGAGTACACAACAGTCATTGATACACAAGTATAACGCCATGTTTCTAGAAAAACATGGCAGAAAACCCGGCCCTTTTATGTGTACATGTTTTCCATGGAATCACAATACTGAATATTGAGTCCAAATTGTAAGAAGATGTCCCATAAAACTTGATTACACAGTTTTATTTCCATATGAATAAGTCGCACCAATATTTATACAGTTCAAATAGAAAGTCAGACAATAAGCCACATCAAAGTAACTGATGCGAGAAACTGTTACATCCTCAGCCAATTTATCTCCCCCAAGTCTATTTAAAGGCAACTTCATTTATCAGTGAAACCCGCTTTTTGGCTATAGTTTTGTTTTGGATCATCGTATCAAGCTGAAATTTTGTGTATCTTAATCATGTATCATGCCGTAATTTGTCCCCAAATTTCAGAATTTTATCTAAAAGATTGAAGAAGTTGGCAATCCACCCCAATGTTAAATTTCAGCCTCTACATGGAATTTCAGAGACTGCATAAAAACCCAACTTTTTTTCGATGTACGAGTTAAATAATTTTTCAAAATAAATATATCTAATTTAATATACATCAACTACGCATTCAGACTCCAAAATCAGCGCAATAGGTTCATTCTGTACGAGCATAAACACGATTAAAGCCCTGAATTTGTTGGAATTTATTTGATCCTATTTGGACTGAAATTTAACATTGGGGTAGATTGCCAACTTTTTCATTTTTAGGTTACCGGACCTTTGGTCCGATAACCTATTGCCATGGCGTTGCGTCCGGCGTCCGTCGTCCGTCGTCCGTCGTCCGTCCGTCCGTCCGTCCGTTCACATTTTTATCTTTAAAGTTTATGATGGAATATTTCTGAAATTTTGCACAAAAATACCTAAAAATATTTCCAAGGAAGGGTTTTTTTAGTTTTCTGATTTTCCAATTTTTTTCAAAATGGCGGCCATTTTCGTCGAAAAATGGCCAATTTTGGACTTTGACAGTCATTTGCTCAAAATCTTATCAGTAACTTTTTTTCTTATTGATGCATAACACTCCTCTTATGTGCCCCTGTGACATGTATAAATTTCGTTGCCCTTGAATCGCTCGAAGTGGGCCATTTTGGGCCCAAACTCGGCCCAAATGGGACTCTCCCATGTTAAATTCTCCTATGCTTTATAATGGGACACAATTAAGCCTAATATCTCACTTAATATTGAGATTAGAGACTAGGAATCAATTGTGCACATATAGGAAATGATATATCCTGAATATTCTGGTGACCTTGAATTTGACCTCTGACCTCGGTTTCAAGGTCAGAGGGCCATTTTCGTCGAAAAATGGCCAATTTTGGACTTTGACGGTCGTTTTCTCAGAATCCGTTCAGTAACTATTTTTCTTATCAATGCATAACACTCCTCATATGTACCCCTGTGACACGTATAAATTTCGTTGCCCTTGAATCGCTCGAGGTAGGCCATTTTGGGCCCAAACTCGGCCCAAATGGGACTTTCCCATGTTAAATTCTCCTATGCTTTACAATGGGACACATTAAGCCTAATATCTCACTTATTATTGAGATTAGAGACTAGGAATCAATTGTGCACATATAGGAAATGATATATGCTGAATATTCTCAGGGTCTTGAATTTGACCTCTGACCTCGGTTTCAAGGTCAGAGCACAAAATGTCTAATATCTTGCTTATTAACGACTTTACAGCTTAGGAACCAATTGTGGACATATAGGAAATGATATATGCCGAATATTCTGATGACCTTGAATTTGACCTTTGACCTCATTTTCAAGGTCACACCACAGAATGGCTAATATCTCCCTTATTATCGATTTTACAGCTTAGGGATCAATTGTGGACATATAGGAAATGATATATGCTGAATATTCTCGTGACCTTGAATTTGACTTCTGACCTCAGTTTCAAGGTCAGAGCACAAAATGGCTAATATCTTGCTTATTATTGACTTTACAGTGTAGGAATCAATTATGAACTTATAGGAAATGATATATGCAGATTATTGTCATGACCTTGAATTTGACCTTTGACCTCCTTTTCAAGATCGCAGGACAAAATAGCTAATATCTCGCTTATTATCGATTTTACAGCTTAGGAATCAATTATGAACATATAGGAAATGATATATGCTGAATATTGCTATGACCTTGGATTTGACCTTTGACCTCATTTTCAAGGTCAGAGAACGAAATGGGTAATATCTCGCTTTTTATCGACTTTACAGCTTAGCAATCAATTGGGGACATATAGAAAATGATATAGTCTGAACATTGTCATGACCTTGAATTTCACCTCTGACCTAATTTCCAAGGTCACAGGACAAAATGGCTAATGGCTTGCTCATTATGGACTTTACAGCTTAGGAATCAATTATGAACATATAGGAAATGATATATGCTGAATATTGCTATGACCTTGAATTCGACCTTTGACCTCATTTTCAAGGTCACAGGACATAATGGCTAATATCTCGCTTATTATTGACTTGACAGCTTAGGAATTAATTGTGGACATACTAGAAATGACATATGCCGAATATTATCGTGTCCTTGAATTGACCAATGACGTTTTTTAAAGGTCACGGGACAAAATACTAATATCTAAAATATATATTGTCCGGTAACCTTTCTTAGCCCTTGGGCTAATTTTTTGAGATAAAATTCTGAAATTTGGTGCAAAATTACGGCATGATACCCAATGAAGACACACCAAATTTCAAGTTGATCTGAATATCCAAAACAAAACTACGGCCAAAAAGCGTGTTTCACTGATAGATGAATTTGACTTCAGATGTACCGTATCCTTGTTAGATCGCCATGGCAGTACCCAGGTACCGGTCTTTGACCGTGAGTTTACTATCCGTCGGTAGCTCTGTTAAAAACATCCTACTGAATTCCAGTTCCATAAGTCTCCCCAGAACCTATCTTCCAGTTTAACACGCGGCATCACCAATATCCTCCAAACATATATAGGCACACGAAACGCCTTTATAATATTCTTAAGACTTTCCACAGTCTAATCAGGTCTAACCCCTTCCCGTAGATATGCAAGAAAATTATCGATAGGGCATAACAGCCTATCAAGAATGATGAACAAAAACCAATTTCCACTCCCTTTAAATATTCATAAACAGGTGGCAGGATTTGATGAATATGTGCAGGCCTATTACAATGAACAAATGTATAGTTCCTGCACACTAGGCCCATAGCTTGGCATATATACGAAATTGGGACTGAAACTTAACGGCATTGGGGTAGATTACCAGCTTTTTCAATTCTCGAGTTAGAAATCTAACATTATGCAAGAATTTGCCGTATGATACCCAGATGAATATGCTAAGTTATAATATGATATCATTTAGCATCGCAATAATATCAGTGAAAAACGAGTTAGAGAAAATCAGAGTACCGGAACATGTACAGTAGTACAATTACAATTAACAGAATACAGCGAAGCCCGCACAATAGCGCGCAACGTATGACCACCGTGGAATCGCTCGTTGCCCATTCAACTTGCCACGAATATAGTAGTCCTACCGGGCGTCATGCCGGACAAATATCCGTAGACTATGTAGACGTATAGGGCCGTGTATTCCCCTCCCTGTGGGATGCCGTGTTTCGAGCGATATGCAGTGAGAATTGGGCAGGGGGGAGGGAGGGTATCAGGAGTTGGATATGCGGGCAGCCGACTGAGCCAAGCCATTGAAGCCAGAGTGTACACTCTCTGGCGGATCGGAATTTAAGGGGCCTACTCTGCCTACACTCTGCCTAGATACATAGACCTCATACACATGCACATGCGCTGCGACAATTAATCCCTGGTCGTCTCGAGAGAAATAGCTTAATATTAGCTCAACACAGTCGAAATAATTCGGAATGAGTATCTAAAACTATTGTCTAAAATAGTTAAAAGTAATTCGTCCTTGTAAACCGCTGTAATACAACATATTTCTAGTGGTTACTTCTTGGCGTAGTAATATAAGTAATTACAGTAATTATAACCGCACAATTGGAGCGGTCATACTTTGCGAGTTCTAAAATAACTGGCAGGAGAATCGGTAATTGCACTTGCGCATTCGACATGCGATCTAATTTAAAACACCAGTTTCCATTGCCATATGATGATTGTTGTTTGAAGAATTATTATTAGCAATGCTTTTGTATCAGCTTAACAGAATATATCGGCTTCTATTTCAAATTCGCGAAACCAACACCAGTGTATGCTGAATGTAAGAGAGTCGTCTGGTGAAGTCGGAAGACAGGAAATACATGGGGTGAGGTCAACGACAATCACATATACCCGGCCCTGAGGGGCCGGGAATAATGCACACCAATACAAAGGAATACAAACAGTCACACACACACACACACACACACACACACGTAGCCTACACACACATGCTGCTCGGACCCAGTCGGCTTTGTTTTGCTACCGCAGCCGCTCAGCCTGCATCCAGATGCTAAAAATAGCAACTTCTATTGCGAGCCGGGTAATTCGCATTGAATATGATTGGGGACAACGACACGGCCGCTCGCTGCCGCGTTTTACCGTGCCCGTGCCCGCCATCCCTGCCATACCCGCGCCCGCACCCGCATCCGCCGAATACTAATAGCCAGAAAAACAACCACTGGTGACATTGCCAGGTGTTCTGTGCCACTTTCAATGTGATTAGGGCCCCGTGTTTTCATGTAATTATGAAATAAAGTTTTTGTTCATTATTCAATGCAGTCGCACAGTAGAAAGGATTCTTTGTAAACTAGCACTACACTCTGCAGATAACCATCTCGATGTAGAGCCTAGACTGGGGATAATATGGTCGCTGTGTGTCTGCACCCGATATCAGCCACTCAAATAAAACTGTGAATAGTCTCTTGAAACTGACACTTTTCAGATTATCCCGTCCCAAACCGTTTTCTGCACATCTTTCCCCATCGTAACTTTTTCCACACTTTACCCGAGCGTGAACAGTTGAAGACGTCTGGAGCAGGAATTCGCAGACCAAGGTCACTGAGAGGTCATTTGATGGATTGCTTGGTCTTCTACATGAAGACGTCTCTATAACGAGGAGAGTCGCTGGCACATTTAACTATCATTTCACGCTAGCGGACCTGATGTGATAGTGTTCCTTAAGACAACAAGGGAATCTATCCTGAATGGGTCAATCTGACGTAGACGCTTTAGTCGAGTGATGTCAACTAAGAGGAAATATTAGCGTCATTTCGTTTTCAGTCACATGTTGAAGTAACTGAAAAGTAGATTGAAATATCAACGGACGAAATGGAATATCAAATGCAACTTTATGGGGGCGCCTGACTTGAAACTGCCACTTGCCCGACGCCATACATGTTCAATCAGAAAGGTTTCTGGTTTAATGCAGATAGGCAACTGTTATGATTATTGAAGAGCTATCTTATTTCTATGGTGATTTCAAAGTTATTGGACGTCCAGAAAAATGACCAGTTTTCTCTCAACACACACAATGATACTTGAGTAATCAGGGAGGCAACTGTCATCTATTTTATACAAGTAATGGCAGAAAGAATTGCGCTCCGGCGCCGAAAACAATACATACAAAATAATATTTTGCCAGTTAGAAGCCTGATTGGATTTCCTGTCAGTGCAGCCTGGGATATTATCAATTCCTGCAGGACGCTGCCGAACGATTAGTTGAATATTGGCTACAGACAGAGGAAGCCCATTATTTAGTTTCCTGTTTTTAAACCGTAGAGTTATTACATTTTTTCATGGGAAAAGTGATTATGGCCCAGAAATTATGTGACCGTTTATTGTCATCATGTGCAACCTATGTTACCACAAGTAATTTTTTTTCACTATTTTATTGTGTGAATGCTCTCTCAGAATATTGAGGAGGTGTTATGGTATGGAATATTACCTTTGTCACTGCTGCTGTCTGTAATGTGGGTTTGTTTTACCACGATTCGCAAAATTAATGAGTTTTCATCGCCGTATACTATAGTATGCCAGTCTTGTAACAGGATGCCATCACGGACCACACAATTAATAATATATTTACTGACATTGGATTGGATTCGAACATGATTCATTGTAAGGAATGAATCGGAATGTAAGGATTATCAGACTAACTTGTAAAACAATACAATAGGTGAATGCTCGGTACAATGTATATCATGAACACATACTTTCAAAAGGATAAAAGTGCTGATTCCTGGATGTGTAACATAACCTACAACCAATATTAATATCACGGTCCTTCTCTCAGTTTTGTTCTGTTTCATTCTTCGAGAATTTCTGTCTTCATGATAACAAAATACATGTAATCAGAAAACTGCTCCATGATTGTCATGTGATATCACTGGTGATGGCCTCTCGAGGCGGCGTAATGTCAAGGACATTAGATCATAGAGGGTCACGACTGGTCATCATTGGAAATGCCATACCGTTTATTCTCGGAGTCAGAAAAAGATATCATGTATTGGAAATGTAATGTGAAATAACCATCCTTGAGCTTGATTTCCAGACTGAGAATGGCGAGTTAACCAACCGCAAGAAACGACCAATCTCAATTAAACTTCACCTTGTCGTGTTTTCAACACCCAGATTCCCGTGAAATTTTGAATAGAGGCCAGCACTGTGATCAAAACAGTGTTTTTATAGCGAATACCAACTCAGTGACTCTGAGAATTTAGAGGAAAGACGAATGTTTTGTTTGGGATGTAGCTTCTGTCAACACACATTTATGGGGTGTGGCCCTGTGATAATAAATATGTCATGAGTTAATAGTATGGTACATCATGAGAAATATTGTCACTCTTTACAGAAACGTCTGTGGCCTGGCACCACTGCTGTGTGTGTGATAACAGTAATGAATTTTTTAGGTTAGAAAAAAGAATGCTATCAACCCCCCTCCTCCTCCATTATATGTTGCGAATACCTATTGGCTGTTAAAAGAAGAAAGCAGACCGAGAATATTGCCGACCGTGCCCAGGGAAATATTTACTCAACCATTGAAGCCGACATAGTACTACCTAACAGTCCTTTGTGTCCCTATAGATCTTATCCCTTGTAAGGAGGTTATCAAGAATGGCGCTCCTCAACAAATAATACCCCACGAGTAGGACTGTGTTGAAAGAAACTACGAGCTGAATACGGGAAGTTTGGATACACTGATGGTGAATAAATTCGTTAAATCTCGTATGGAGATGTGTCAAACTTCTAGCGAAACAAGGTCCATTTTGACAGGTTTATTGTTTGTGGACAGCATATTTCCTTGTCAGTGTGTTACATTTTGAGGGGAAATTGATAATAGGTCCTTTAGTTTACCATGCTGAGTTTTACATGGGGGTGAAAGTGTCAGGAATTTTTGACGAGATTGCCAAAGAACGCCGCTAGCAATTCAGAGGATGTTAATGTCATTGCTGATAGGCTACTTTCAGATCAAATTTCACTCTGTGACAAGGGTTTTGGGAGACTTGAATATGATAATGATCTGAGGGATTCCTAGGTTTCCTGTTAGATTCAAGTTGTCACAAACAGAGACCAAGGAGAACTAAAACTCAAAGATGCATTGTCCGAGAACAAACATATCTTTTAAAACTTCATGTGGAAGTATCCCAGTATCGTTGTGTATTTCATATAGCTGCATAACAATTCACCATGAGTACTGCAGGACGGATCATTGGATTTCTTTTGGATTTCTTTTCACAATGGACCTCAGCGGTCTTTCAGAATTCGCACATTCATCAAATCCTGTAGAAAAACTCTTCTGTTTCCTCTCGATTTTAAGTACTTGGTGAGTGCTTTTCTCTTGTCTTCTCTATGGTTTCTTTAGTTGTGAGCATATGGTGCAGAATCTTCCTCTAAAAGACACAGTAAGATTCGAAAAGAGACTGTGACTTTTAAGTGTTCTTATCTGCAGGTTCTGATGGATTAACGCTCCACTAACCCAGTGTAACCTTCTGAAAATACCACTATTTGTATTCCAAATCGCGAGCTCAATGCAAGACTAAATCTTTATTCTAGGATGTAAAAAATATCTTTCATCTATATTGTTGTAGAATGTCACTGCGTCTTTCCCTCGTGCATTATCTATAACAATATTATGTGACTGTTTTGAAAGCTGACCAAACAAAATGATACCCTTTCAGTGTTGCTGACTGGAAAAGGTTTTATAGTGTTCAGTGCACATCTGTATAACATCTGTATCTCAATTGTTGTGGTATAAATGATGCAAGAATTCATTTCTTCTTTAATGGGATTCATATTTATCATTGTATCCCCCGAACAAAGTTCGGCGGATACTATGGATTTGGCTTCGTCGTCCGCGTCCGCGTCCGCGTCCGCAGAGATTTTCTTGTGAACGCGCTACAGGCCGCAATTCTCACCCGATCACCATTATTTTTTGCAGGCACATATATAATGGTAAGATCCCGACACCAATCGATTTTGGTTGCCGTGGCAACTGAATTGGTCGTTTGGGGACACATTTTGCATTGAAAACAGCCTGTTTGAGACACATGGCTTGTGAACGCGCTACAGGCCGCAATTCTCACCCGATCACCATTATTTTTTGCAGGCACATATATTATGGTAAGATCCCGACACCAATCGATTTTGGTTGCCGTGGCAACTGAATTGGTCGTTTGGGGACACATTTTGCATTGAAAACAGCCTGTTTGAGACACATGGCTTGTGAACGCTCTACAGATGGCAATTTTTGACGAATCTCGATAATATTTGGAAGTGTTGTTGGGAAGGGCTGTCACACGAAACCAATCGTTTTTTAGAATGATCATATAAATATTAATATGTTGAAAGCCTAACTTATTACAGAATTTTGAAATATCCATTTTGACATGTACGATCATTCCAATAGCCTGTACAGTGGAAGGTAATGACACTGGTTTCTTGTTCAGAATGGAGAACTGAAGTTTTCAGTGAAAACAGGACAATATTACTGAATAAGTTAACATTAGTTTTATTAGTTAAGTCTATTATTGTCCACAATAAAAATAGTTAAGACGAGAAACGATTATTATTAAGCTCAACAAGGTAAAGGTTTTGTCCAGTACAAATTTCATGGGTGTAACTGAATAAGTTAACATTATTTTTAATAGTTAAGTCTATTATTGACCACAATAAAAATAGTTAAGACAAGAAATATTTATTATTAACCTCAACAAGGTAAATGTTTTGTCCAGTACAAATTTCATTGGTGTAACCGAATAAGTTAACATTATTTTCACTAGTTAAGTCTATTATTGACCACAATAAAAATAGTTAAGTCTATTATTGACCACAATAAAAATAGTTAAGATGAGAAATATTTATTATTAAGCTCAACAAGGTGAAAGTATGTCCAGTACAGATTTCATGGGTGTACTGAATAAGTTAACATTATTTTTACTAGTTTAGTCTATTATTGACCACAATAAAAATAGTTAAGACAAGAAATATTTATTATTGGGCTCAACAAGGTAAAGATTCTGTCCAGTAGACATTTTATGTCTGTAGCCAAATAAGTTAAAAAAAATTTTGCTAGTTAAGTCTATTATTGACCTCAATAAAAATAGTTAAGATGAGAAACAATTATTATTGAGCTCAACAAGGTTAAAGATTTGTCCAGTACAAATTTCATTGGTGTAACCGAATAAGTTAACATTATTTTCACTAGTTAAGTCTATTATTGACCGCAATAAAAATAGTTAAGTCTATTATTGACCACAATAAAAATAGTTAAGATGAGAAATATTTATTATTAAGCTCAACAAGGTGAAAGTATGTCCAGTACAGATTTCGTGGGTGTACTGAATAAGTTAACATTATTTTTACTAGTTTAGTCTATTATTGACCACAATAAAAATAGTTAAGACAAGAAATATTTATTATTGGGCTCAACAAGGTAAAGATTCTGTCTAGTAGACATTTTATGTCTGTAACCAAATAAGTTAACATTTTTTTTGCTAGTTAAGTCTATTATTGACCTCAATAAAAATAGTTAAGATGAGAAACAATTATTATTGAGCTCAACAAGGTTAAGGTTTTGTCTGGTAGAAATTTCTGGGTGTAACCGAATAAGTTAACTTTATTTTTACATGTTAAGTCTATTATTGACCACAATGAAAATAGACAAGAAATATTTATTATTGGGCTCAACAAGGTGAAGGCTTTGTCCAGTAGAGATTTTATGTTTGTGACCAAATAAGTTAACATTATTTTTTTGCTAGTTAAGTCTATTATTGATCACAATAGCTTTTTATGAAAACATTGATCAACTTTTACTTTGAATTTCAACTTGAGACCATGTTTGGCACAAATTATGAGTTAAAGTATAACTTATGGTGAAAAATTCGATCTGGCTCCAATTTCGTCATCTTGAAATGCAGTTTTGGTCAACTTTTACTTTGAATTTCAACTTGAAAGCATGTTTGGCACATATTATAAGTCGAAATATAACTTATGGCGAAAAGTTCTATCTGGCTCCAATTTCGTCATCTTGAAATGCAGTTTTGGTCAACTTTTACATTGAATTTCAACTTAATACCAAGTTTGGCACATATTATGAGTTGAAATATAACTCATGGCGAAAAGTTTGATCTGGGTCCAATTTCGTCATCTTGAAATGCAGTTTTGGTCAACTTTTACTTTGAATTTCAACTTGAAAGCATATTTGGCACATATTATGAGTCGAAATATAACTTATGGTGAAAAGTTCGATCTGGCTCCAATTTCGCCATCTTGAAATGCAGTTTTGGTCAACTTTTAGTTTGAATTTCAATTTGAAACCAAGTTGGGCAGGTATTATGAGTTAAAATATAACTTATGACGAAAAGTTTGATCTGGCTCCAATTTTGTCATCTTGAAATGCAGTTTTGATTAACTTTTACTTTGAATTTCAACTTGAAACCATGTTTAGCCCATACATGTATTATGAGTTAAAATATAACTCATGGTGAGAAGTTCAATCTAGCTCCAATTTCGTCATCTTGAAATGCATTTTTGGTCAAATTTTACTTTGAATTTCAACTTGGAACCAAGTTTGTAAAATATTCTGAGTTGAAATATAAATAGGTGAAAAGATTGATCTATCTGTATTTTCGTTATTTTATCAAACATGTCGAATGGAAATTCATATAAAGAGATTTCAGTGGTGATTTTGAATTCGACCTTCAATAACCTCGGAAAATCAGTGCAGCAGTTTTGGTGGGGAAAAGAAAACAGTTGTGACTTGGGATTTAACATTTCTCTGGTAATCTTTTTTAGCCCTTGCTCTAGTTTTTCACACTTGACAGTGATATATTTGGGGCAACAGAGATGATAGGGCTACGGGGGATACACCCAAGCGGTCGTAGGCGACCGGAAGCGTCTAGTTCATGTATTGTTTTCAATATTGTATGTCGGTAAGTTTCACATGAACACTGGAAGAGGGTAATAAACATAAAATGTTCCCAAACAGCCAATCGTGTAGGGCACAAAGGTGATCCGCCCACGGCTACACGCAGTCGTCAACAACCGGAGAGCTTCTACTGGGACATTGTATAATACAGTGTGTGAGGCTCAATTCCATTAGAATTAGTCCATATCACAATGCATGACGATGATAACTATCCAGCATCCCTTACATTGTACCCTACATTATGAATGCCGTGTTCTTCCTGGTATCCCTCAGACATTGCTACGATAATCTGTTAAGAACACACGTAAGAACACACGACCAATCAAGTTCAAGGGTGTAATGAATAATTGATCAAAGACCTGTCGTTATTATATCGATAAATATTACATTGTTAGGGGTGAGTCAAGAGTTGATAACCGTCCTGGGTTTGTTGAGTACATGTACATGGATACCTAGATTTCATCGATGTGAGGGTAATTAATATAGGATCAGTGTCAGAGATTTTGATGGAAGCGCCTAGTGTCAGATGTTCATCCTGTTATGTATGTTTGGATGAGATAGCGATTGTCTTTTGTTCTGTCAATAGTTAATTGAATTTTCCTGCACCTTCCCTCCCATCTATCAAACAGGACATAGTGAAATAAATACTGATTTCAATGAAACTCCAACAGGCAAAAAGGTGCAGAGATCCACGGCAGAAGAGCATGGGTCATAAAAAGAAAAGTCAAATTATGATTGATATGGTAAAATTCACTAGAATTAGAATGACTGAATCTATATACAATTTCAGATTGTGTTATGTTGTTACACGTAAATCATGAGGCTGTGAGAGGCGTGTGAGAGTCGAATGACAACTTTGTGGCAAATTGAGAGCGCCTCCCTGCCAATTGTTACATCCGTGTTGTCGGCTAATGGAGTGTTTGGACGGTGTATGGAAGTGTTGACAGACAGTTACTAGAGTGCCTCCTCTAGCTCACTTCAAACAGCGCTAGGCTTGCTGCCAGAAACAGAGAATTATGTCAAAAGTGTGTCGTACAATTTGGTACATTTGCGAGGGGATCTGGTGCATTGCGATTGTTTTAAACCTTGCGAGATGTTTCCATGTTGAGCAAAAATTGTTACCACTGGAACTGACTTGCGTGCGTGATGTCAACATTCACTACAGGCTTGAAGTTTGTAATGACTTTTTGGGAAAGCAGCCACCTGCAGGGCTGAGCTTAGTGAGGAAGTTGTTTCGATGTCTTGTGTTTTGTCTGGAGGCTACATGGTTTTCTCCTCAGTTCATGGCATGTATCTGTGATCAGGCATTTGCATGATCAATTGTATCCTACGTTGCCTTCGAGCGTTTGTAGCAGAACATGCGTGGACTATGTCTAAATGGACCATTTACTCCATTGATGCTCCTCAGATTTTGCGAAAACTTTATGTAAACATTTATTTTGTAGGAAGTCTAGTGGTAGTGGGTAGGGGTGGGGGGGGGGGGGGGGTTGGAGCCTTTTCTATGTAATCATTTTCAGCAGTGGAAGTCATGGAAATGTTAGATTCCATCTTGAACGATTAATTGCCCACAAGGGAAATACACTTTGGGACGGTTCATGAAGTTTCTCCTGATATATGAAGACGTAAATATGGACAGCGACTGTCAAAGATGTAATAATATTAAAACTTTTGTCAGCAATTAAAATGAGTTACTGACCCATAAAAAACCTTTACAAACAACAACTGTCACATTCTGCTTTGTATATGGGAAGAAACGCTATTTTAGATTCTTTGAATCTTGTCGATGTGGAATATTACAAGTGACATTCACTAAGAGACACAGCTAACCCTTTGACTTTCAGAACCTGATAAACTTACGCGATTCCTCCAGTGCAGCAAAGTCCAGCCCTGTCAAGGGAAAAAACCATTGGGGAAATCCAACTGACTACATGAGTGCGGTGATATAATCCGAAGAATGAATCCATTAGAAAATGCAAATGTTGATTTTTCATTCACTAGAGATGGATTGTCCATAGTGATATAAAAGTAAGGTCTTGCCGTCAATAGTATCAGTATCCAACAAAGTATTTCAAAAATATTACCAGTATATTATTCCTGTGTCATTGCGTGCCACTGTACAATCCACAACTCTCTAATGTACAATCAGTCAACATTGACGTCTATAACAGGATGTTTGACACCTTCCCTGGGCAGGTGAACCTATCCAAAGTAACGAGTTTGTCACCAACAATAACTGGCCAGGGTGACATATCACACTGGACAGGTTCTTGTTGTCGTTATATCAATTCTCGTTGAATAATAAGCCACGGTATCTGTTCCTTTCAAGTTGTGATAGAGCACAGAAGAAGAAAAGATGTAAGATGGGGACATTCTTGGCTCTTTATATATGTCTGTATCCTCATACAAAGGCAGTTTGCCAGAAGTTTCTCTGACCTACAGACATGGATTTGTCAGTGTAACGTAGCCAGTGGCAGCCAGCAAATGCTGTGTTCCTCGCTCAGTGTGGGCCGTGGATTTCCGATGTGGCTCTCGCTGCTTCGCCCGGCCGTCCGTCCGCCCAACCCGCTGTTCGCGATGGTACTGGCTGTGTTCTAGACCGCCTGCCCGGCTCTGTCCTACAGTGGCTGGGAGTCAATTGTTAACCCACGGCTCTTTGCTGGTCTGGGAGGTAACCAGTCTGACAGACGGACATACGCGGGGACAGTAAACGAGCCTATCTATGACATCCACGGTCCAGCAATACCTTCCCCGGGACGGAGACACAGCTAGTCCTGAATAACGCTCTGTAGAATTTAGCAGGTTTCAGCAAATATTTGATTGCTCTGTGTATTCTAGCAACTCCCTTTCAGAAATAGCAGCGAGCCTCGATCTAGTCTTGCTTCAAACAAGAAAAATTCCCATTTAATAGTCATGACTTCATTCATGCACAACTGAAACACACGCAATCGACCTTCAGAACAGCCGATTGCGTCAATTATAGCAACTGATAGATATTTGTTCTCTATAGATTGGTATAATTGAACTCATACCATTGAACTTGACTTGTATTAGTGTTCCTGATAGTTATGTTAGTTAGTGCTTGCAGACCACAGATTTTGGCAAGAACGTTGTATACAGACCCTATATTATGATAATCATCCAACACGAGTTCTATGCATGTGTTCTCGTATTTGCTGTCGTGTTACAGCATTGGCATCACAAAACCCCAACTGAACTCAGGCTTGAAAACACCCAATCTTGTTAGGTATATTAGGCGGAACCACCATTACCTCAATCTCGGCATGTCAACCGTGAAAGTAAATATTTCCTTTGACTAATAATATTCTGAACCATAATTGTCCAGTGAATACTCAAGCGACAAAATCTCGTTTAAGCCTGTGTATAGAATTGTGAGATTGTTTTATTAGCAGGTGTTTTGTTTTTGTTGTGTATTGATACTGTTTTTATACATAACATTTGTGTTTTATTAGGTTAATGTGTTAAAATAGAACAATGTAGAGCTAAAGAAAAGTAATCATTCTGCACTTAATTTTATCGATAGTAGGTATAATAAAAATCAAATATTAATATTTGAAAATGAAATTTTCAAATGAGAAAAAGATACCTATTGGTAAATTTGTATTGTATTTGTATGTTGAAAAGTAGGCAATTCCACGAACTATATAATTATACTTATTAAATTTATGAAAAATTCAGAAAATCTATTTCTTAGAACACCATAGAAAGGGTAGGGAGTTCTCAGCATTCATATTAAAAACAAGAACCATTGATTCCAGTGAAGTATTATTTGTATTTATTTTCAGAAAGTGGTGCATGCCGGTGTCGAGACATGGAAATTGCATAGATAAACAAATCTCGTACTGAATTACTACTAGTAATCTACGAATTACTTCATTCAGTTTTCTGGTGATGGATTCATTGTATACAGAGTATATACTCCACCGTATGTTTCAGGTCTTGGTTCCATCTACGGAAGCTGATAAACTTCCGGATATCTCATGGATCGGTTGGCATCGCTTTGCATAGAGAGGGCCTCAGATAGGTCAGGAGCGGGTACCCTTTGATCCCTGCCAAATTAAGTGGAGAAGTCGCTCTCGGTGATGATGGGAGGGTGGAATATTCAGGTGTCGGGTGTTGCTATAGACAGGTGGGTGGTCGTAAGGGGGTATCCGGTGGTTACCAGGTCTGTTGAGCAGGTGCCTCTCTCGTATACCTCTTTCACCAGACAAGGCAGTCATCCGTAATATACCAGGAAATGTGTCAGGAATATCTAACAGAAACAATACCTTTACTGTTGGATACATGGAAACCAGTGTAGCTATTATTGAGTTGAGCAACACTTGCGAAAACAAATCTAACATCCTGCAATTTTACCAGGATTTTGGCCTGTTCCATTTTTTTCAGCTCAAATTGAATCTGACACTTTCAACTCAGTCAACTATTGACCTTATGCATATTTATCACTCTGTATGCTGACAGTTCATTGGCTACAAATGTTGCCTTGCAGTGTGTCACATGACCATTGACCTTGTTGTATGTTGACCTCGCATTCAGGCAAATCTTAGTTGATTTCAAACGTATGGTATTTGTGAAATTGTACTTTATGTGAAACCCACATGTAAACATCTATTGAAGTTGATCAAACGCCTGACCCTAAAAGAGGAAGGACATAGTATTTATCACCAGTTATATTTTGAACTGCGGTATGTATAATAGGCTGTTCATCATCATATAGTTTATCAATCATTGATTTATTTACAGCAATACAGTACTGCTATGATAGCCGCCATGACCCGCACAATAGACCCCGATGCTAGACACCAGTACAAATCCATACTTCTCTATGTCATGGTTTGCTGTATAAATCCACATGTATATATAACCTCGCCGTAAGGACCTCATGCTATTCTGTCTATATATATGTACTGGTATTGTGCTTATGTGTATTGTATGTTGATTGCTATGGTGGGGGAGTGGTGGCCAAACAAGTATCAGGCATCGTTCACAGCATGTACAATGCCTATGGTGTGCTCTAGCTCCAAGCCGGGGATCAGTAGAGGCATGTCCCTTGTTGTATCTGCACCTGATGAATTTTTTGTGGACACTGATGGTAAATATATCAGGTCCTCTCGTGCTGAAAAATCACTGGTGTTTGTTAACTCTCAGTACATCGTAACCCCTGGGCTCTAATTCTATCAAAATTAAATGGTTTTATTGATTCGTACATGTACTTGAGTTCTGTGAATCATGTCAGTTTTTCAGCTGATGAGCTGTAAACATTGATACATGTGAATCATGAGGATCGAAACTGGAGTTATAATTCAATAGTTATTATTGATTGTATAGTGATTGTACAATGATTGTATAATGATTGTATAATGATTGTAAAATGTTTCAGGACTTCTATCAGTTCTACTCGAGTTAACAAATATTTGTGTTTTTGCTCAATTTAAAACACTTGTCATCCTGTGTGAAATGTTACATAAAATTTAATTGTAGTTTCTAAGTAGTGGCCCTCCATGACCATGTTTGAATAACATTTTGTTGAAGGTGTTACCATCGTATTCACGTTTCGAGAATTTGAAGACTCTTTTGTATGGTGTATTTCAACGGCTACACCTCAAATTGTTGCTGCACCTTACACAAACAATCTACCGAATACACCAAGAGTTCGGTCTCTAAATGAATCCGGTCTTGTTTGCTCAGGAATGTAGCTCTAACGTTTGTTTGAGTTCTAGAAAAATGCCATCTATTTAGAGTTGAGCACCAAAGGCGAGCTAATGCATTCAACCATGTTATGTCAATCCTGCCTCCCGCAAGAACAAATATCTTAAAGATTGTTCATTTGTTTGAACAGAAAACAAACTTTTTCCACCAACAGTATACTCTTAACTTACTGACCATGTTTCCTAGTTGAAATCTATACCTCATAAAAACTACTCAGATATTCATAGGTGTGGTATAGTATGGTGAGCCGGTGGATAGGCTGTATTTAGCGACTGATGTCCATTTCCACGGGTCAAGGCGAGGGTATTAGCCTCTGTCCTTAGACAATAGATCCCACCGAAATCGCATTGCGCTGCTCAGTAACATGCCTAGTAGCTTGAGACGAAGTGATAAGCATCCGTAAACATCTGGTGCTCATAAAGGACAGGGCCACGATTTATTTACTCAAATATACCATTATACATAACTACATTTCTAATAATAAAATATCATAGAATAATTACTTTTCACTTTTGAGGAAGTAAATGAATTTGTGAGTGTATTTTGTAGAATCAAGAATACTTGACCAAAGTTGTAAAGACTTCTTTAGAACAGTTGAAGCCCATGCTATAAATTGGATTAATGTGCAAGCATGGAGCAATTCTCTGTTCATTATTAACATTAAATATGCACCATGTTAGAACGAAAACACTAAAATGAAAAATGCTAGGGGCTATTCACATATTCCCAGATATACAAAAAGAATTTCACTAATAGTTGGCCACCCATCTATATTAACTTACTAGTGCTCACTCAATATTCGGCTACCTTTTTATCATGAAGGTGCAGGATTACCTGGAGTGTTTTTTGTGTGTCCACACGGTCAACAGGCTGGCAATGTTTGTATTATCAGTTGAATCAATGGAGTTTTTACCTGAATTGAATTAGATTACAAGTGCGGAGTCTTTGAGGTGGACAACTTGACTAAGGTTATTCCGTCAAGTTCAGGACAAGTTTATTGACTCCGATATTGAGTGGTGTCGTGAAAATACAAAGTCACACCAAACAACTGCAAACTCTTTGAGAAAAGGGATGTCCATGTATTTATAACTGGTATTTGACCTTGACCACACTGAGGCAGTCTGTGAAGAATAATTCTCTATCTGATGGAGCGTTTGACGGCACATTGATGTGTTCATCTCCCCAATGAACAAAGAATCCATGCTGTATCATTGTGCGTTTGTCCACATTTCTAATGTCGGAGGTGGCCGCAGTATTGCAGTATACTGAGCACTGTGCAAACATCGGTAACAAAATTTGTGCATGATGAATCAAAAGACGAACACCATGGTGACCAAGGTGGAGCAGTCCATGCATTAGCAATTGGCATGCACGAGCTAGCACAAAAGAATTTCAAGGGAGTTGTAAATTAGCCGTGACTGGGCCTCTGTTCATGTGGTCTGTTTACCGAACCGAACACAGGGACCACAGATTTTTTCATCTCTGGTCTTTGGGGGTGCATTGGAAGAGTACTTGACATCCGATGTCACAAAGTTATCTGTTGACCATTGTAAGATCCGCGGGCTCTGGTGACCACTGATTGATGGTTTTGTGCATCAAAACAGAATGTATATTTTATATGTTCCGGTGATATATTGGTAAATGTTGATTGTGACCATCATCATTAGTAAACTTAGCATTGTTGCCATACATCACAGCTTGGTGAACGTGATCTGAAAATCTTCTGTCTAAACATATACACCATTCCAACACATATAGTGCACGACATGTTCTCCCAAATAAGACCCAATATCAATTGCTAATATTAATTCCCGCACATTGTCTCCCAAACTGTGAAGTTTGACTCCATGGCTTCCCTGAATTGGCGTCCAAATAAGAGATCAATACATTAACGCGGCAATGACAGCGGTCTCATTTTGAAAATGGTAAATGATTTTCGCGCGCACGTTACCGTCAGACCCGACGTATTCTGACACTTGTAGGATCTGCGGGATATGATATGATAGAACTCATACCTGGTTCTACACGGGCACAGACAGAATGATTATCACTTCCTGTGGTCCCGTGGCTTGTTCAGTCGAGAGAGAGTGATAAGCCAACGAGACGTCCGATTGAGTCTGAAGTTTGAGCGATCACATAACAAGGGAACTGACACACTCGTGAATCTGAACTGTCTGGTGTGAGTTACTGGCCACCAGCTGTCAGACGGCAAGCCCTTATTGTTTTGAATCATCAGAGATGTCAGTTCAGTTACCTGGCGAACTTTTGAAAATATTTAGTATTTCTACACATGACAAGGCAAACTTGTCAATTATTTCTTGCAAGTACTTGCTTGCTCAGTTTGAATCTATGCAAGTCAAGGTTTTGCCCAGAAAGAATGTGCTGATGTGACTGGCAAGAGAGGCTCGGGGAGGGGGGAAGGGAGGTGTTTGGTACGGTAATGGTATAGGGACAAGTAAGGTCACAAGAAGGCAATTTATGACTGACAGTATTGTTGATGCTCAGGGGTTTAAATAAATGACCAATCCATACATACAACAGAGGGGCTGGAGTAACTAGACACTACGAGTGGCCGTCTCAGGGGCTCTTACGTGTGTTCTGGGGGAGTTTGCATTATAAAGCAATTGCAGACAGAATTCAGCTAGAATTTCAACATATGCTCATCACTGTTCTAATAAGGTCTGTGGTACCATATGGACTCCTGAGTGTAGTTGAATTAATGAACTAAGCCAGCTATTTTATCTTATTTTTGAAGTGTCTCCTCTCCTTGCAAAGATTCAGCAAATAATTTATTATCACCCTATTCATATGAGCAGATATGCTACAACGGAGCGACGTACCCCGTACATCCTCTAAATTGTCCAACTTCACCAGGACCTCAGATGGTGCTGGGAACAGAGTGATCCCAACATATCACCTCCAATCAGTCATGTCCAGCCCAGCTTTCGTTATCAGATATTAGGCTAGAATAGTTCAGGGTCATAATCTGATAATCAAGCAGAGATGTGGGGACGATTCCATCTATATCTAGTAGCTGGTCATTCCTTGGGGTGTAGTGTTGTTGGTGGGATACATGTGGGTAAGGTGTCATAACTGTCACCTCCGATGATATGACAAGGGCTTTATCCTGATATATTTTATTCGTTTAGAGTGGCGGATGATTTAGCTGGGGTGATAATACTGTAGATCAGTGATATCACCAGACACCAGCTGCCCAATGATGATGATGTATTCACAGACTTGGGTCGCAGGTGTTGTCAAAACTGTAGATTTCTCTCGATTTAGTCCCACAGTCCTGATAATGGCTCTAATGGCGTTACTTTAACAACTGGGGAAGCCACCATCCGATGTTCTTAAGGCTTGAAGCCAGAAATAGACTTGGGGAAGCCTCACACATTGAGGATTCCGTTTTGAGTTATGTCATGTCGCCAGATGCATGGTTGCCTAGGGATACCACGCGCAGCGATATTCCAAGTCACACATACCTCGGTGAAATCTTGTGAGAATTGGAAAAGAATAAAAGTCGAAGCTGAATATCACACGTCAAGATTCAAGATGATCCAATTAATCAATAATTGCCACTGGACGGCCAGCAGTAGATAAAGAAAAGTCCTTCCACGTTAAATGGGGCCTACAGAAGGAGTGAACAGGCCTGAATTAGGGGAAATCGGCACTTGGGGATAAAATTTGATTGATCTGTCCATCTCTAACTGGACGATTGTGGACGTTTGAGGGGGGGGGGGGGGGGGGTGCTCAGGACAGATGGGTCTAGGAGACAAAGTTCAGAGAGTTGGAAGCGGGAAGGGTGTTACCATGGTGTGACTAGCTGTCTAAGGATGCTTGACCAGGATTCTGCCTTTACACTGTGCGTGATTCCTGAACGGGTTGAGAGAGTGGTGTAGGGTTTGGGTGGGAAAGGCGTATAAGGACGCTAGTTGTAACGCAGGGTCTCTCCGTCAGGGTACAAACGTCATTCAAGGCGGCAGACGGATTTGTTTGTCGTTTTTTTCCTTCAGACATGACAAAGTGGTGAATTGTGATTAATCTCTGAGCAAATTGACATGATGTCCTATCTCTCCACGCGTGCTGATTGGTCACCCTGGGAAGAGACGAAACACGCAAAGTTTGACCAGTGTTGACAAACGGGGAAAGCCAGGAAGCTCATGCTTGTGCAGCCATCCTTTGTTTAGATGCAAATCGAACGTTTGGTCAGGTCATCAATGTGTGCAGACAAAAGCTGGGATGGAAGAAGGACAGACGTAACATGACCATCCTAGTGATTAGTGATTAAGTAAGAAATAATCCGTTTTGGAAAGTGGAAAATTGAATACGTAAATATTGTTCGGAATTTGTTTTTGCTTGATTGAATCCTGGGAATGGAACAAATTTGAGACGGTGATTGAAAGTTGAAAGAAACATACTTAATGTCTTTTCAAGCTCAGTGTTTGAAAGAAATGTATTCTAGCTTCATAATCTTTGGTTGTATGATGTCTAACAGCTCAATTTGAGGTGAAAATCTCACACCACTTTATCGTGGATCATTCATGTCTTTCTCCACAACTTCACCATACTCCTGACTCCAGAAGATGACTGGAAGCAGATAATCGCGTCCTAGCCCAGCAGGGTGGTAAATCAATACGCCCCCAGTCTGCTGAACTATCTGGTTATTCAATATCCTTCAGCAGCGTGAATTGACATTTTGCATGGGCAATGATTTCATTTGGCCAATATTTACTGATAGTTCTGATGGAGCTGTGTTCTGTTGGTCTTCAGTTCTTTCTCTATAGCAATGGCTGTCGTGGAAATAATCGGAAATTGCTGACCATTGAAACACGGTGGCAGAAATGACCGAGTTATGCGGAGGCATGTGTCAGAAGTGTCGCTTACACACAACGATGTGTATTGATTTGACGCCGCTGATGTATTTTCGAACATTGAAGAGGCGGAAAAAAATGCTAAAAACACAATATTTGAGGGAGAAAATGTTGCCTTCAAGAACGTGGTCACCCACAGAGCGAGTTCCGTTAGTTGCTGGTACACACTCGATGTTTTCTCCCATCTCCGAATATGGGCAGCGTAGTTCATGCATTCTGCAATTTCAATGTCATTTGTGGAGTGCGCAATTACTTTCATTTGTTTATGTGCTTGGAACATTCCTTCAGTATTTATAAAAAATTACAGGCGAGTGAAATTAATTGAATTCATGTGAACAAATTTTGTGACATGCCATTCATATTATCTTGTGATTCAGTAAAATGAATACCTTAAACTGACAAAAACATTCTGCATTGCTCAGCGGTTCTCAAAAAGCTGTAATTAATCTCACACTATAGTAATTCCAGTATCATTACCATTAGAATGTTGTCTTTACCTCTCGATGTCCTGTCCACTCAGAACTGGGGCTCTCGATGTCCTGTCCATTCAGTTATGGGAGTATTTTGGAGGTCAAGGAGCTGATATCTCCCAGAATCCTTTGCCTGTCATGGTGAAGGACACTCCTGAAATCTCTTGCATGTTGTATGGATCTGTCGTGGTTTGCATGTGAAAGAGTGGTCGTGTTCAAACACGTGATGCTTTCCCACGAAATGGAAAAAAGAGAGCTCCAAACGGTAAAGGGTTATCCTTATACATATTATAGCCATGATCTTGCTACTGAAAATCAACAGTGGATGGTCGATGGTCAAGTTGGTTTTCTTGCATTACAAACCACTTCAGTACAGCTATATCAAGCAGAAACAGTGGTATTCAAATTTATTTGCATGTTATTGAGGTACTGCAGTGTTCCTTGTAAAAAGATACCCTTCCGAAATAAAACTTCCCTGTCTGTAAAGAATTTTCTGTATTTCCCAAAGCGGTATACAGCCTGTATCAATATTAATGAATATTGATGATGATGTCATTATTTAATGTATGATGTTGCTATTATATGAATGCTAAGTGAGCAAATCAGTTGTTTGGATGATGATGAATTTCCTGGTTACAGTATGAAAACACACCACAACACTTTGTAAAGATTGTTCCTATCCAAGATGTGATTTAGTACTTGCAGCATTTTCGAAAGCTATAGACGCAAACAGCCAATTACCAGCGTGTCTAAACAACAGACAGGAAGATTCATGCGGATCCACTGGCTTGGTCATGTATCGCATCTACTGCAGAATGCAATAGATAACGGCAATGATATAAATGTCATTTCAAAGCAGTAAAAGAACAATGTAACTGGGTACAAGTATTTGCTTTGATCTCTGGCAAGAATAGAAGAGGACTTCTGAAGTGGAATGCATGTCTACCTTCATTGTTTTTGCTCACATTTCCGAAGTTGGCCGACTCTGCTGATAATCTGCTACTCAAGCTGTATGGTGCCATGGAACATCCTGCACAATGCGTGATCTGTTATCATGCTGGAATTAGTGGATAGTATACTTCTGAAAACGTTCCGGGCAAGAGTCGTGACTTATTGTGTTGACTTTGTACGGGAAGAATACCCACTTAAAAATAAACACAACCACATGCACTTGTTTTCAGAAATAGCAATATGCCAACTCTCGATGCGTTGCATTCCCGCCGTGTAATAACACTGGAGGCAGGGATGTGATAACTAGGTTATTGCATAGAGTTTGGTTGTTGGAGGGCTTATGTGTGGAGTAGGGGTAGTGAGGATTTGATGGTGGAATAATGTTAAATTTATATGGGATATACCAGAAATTATTTCGGATAGGTATTCTGAGAATAACGTCTTGGGAAATGTGTTTCACATTGGAGCTGTGTATTTAACAAATAAACTGGAGGGACTGTATGGAAATAAATCATTGCATAACTATGCTGTCATCATCTTCACCAGTAATGTTTATTTTGTGGCTTTTCTGCGAGTTTCACAGTACCTTATCTCAGCCCACATACTCACAGTGCCTGCTTCCCATTTAATGCCTATATCCTTTCCAAATTGGTCATTCCATCAGTGCCCGCCCCTTTGGGACTTCAGGACCGTAATGCTCTCGTAATTAACCTAAGCCAGTCATATCCACACTGCTAGATCAACTGTCTTTCACCCCAAGTGGTCAATAACTTTTATCAGACACTATTGATTGACAATTTGTATGGGCATTGTGATGTTTGCCAAAGGTATGCGAACACTTTATGATGATATGGGAAAACGGACAGATTGTCATGTGGATGGGATTGGAGAGATGGGGTGAGGGAGAGGGTTCTCCAGAAATCCACAGACAAATGGCAAATAAGAAATAACAGTAGCGGGATTATGTGTGTTTTCTGGAGAAGTTTTAGGATGTCTATTCCCGCTGGGTGGGTTGATAATATTATAATGATCAATGACTTGTGGACACAAATATGAGGTCTTGATGAAGTTTAAGCCCGCCATCAATATGACGTCTGCCAGCCTGTGGCGGGACTATTTCCTTTGCGGATCAATACTATGATCCAGACAGGGCAGTGTGTCGCCCTGGGAATGTTCAGACTTAGGGAATGTTGGCCAAGACTAGGAATTGTTGTTGGAAATGATGCACTGGTATGTCGAAGTTTGATTCAAGTTTATTCTTGATATCTTCTAATTCTAATTCGATTCAAGGTTATTCTTGATAATTCTAATTAAAAACTTATTAATATTGAGAAAAAATAGTCCGAATGACTAAAACAAACAAAACACAACATCGAGCTAATTGTTTGTCCATAACAATCACAGTGTTGAGATAATTTGCCAAACATCAATAGCATTGAAGCACAGAGGTCTGCAGCCCTATCATATACCTTGTCTTGGTGTGTTTGTGGACTCGGGTGATCAAAAATATCCAATCAAGTGTAGGGTTTACATTATCAACATAATTCATTGTCTCGTTAATAATGATTCATTATTATCACAACGGTTATTAGTGAAAATTTACTATGCCAATCACAATCTTGTGCGTGGTACATGGACCATGAGTACAGGCACTCGTGTTTTACACTCGTGTGTCCATGTACCTGCCAAAAAATGTCACTGATTGCAAGCGATGTTTATTAGAACGTAGTGACATCTTTTATTGGTATTAATAGTTTCCTTTTCACCATGTTCGATCTCATGTTTACTCAGTGGACTCAGCAATCACAGAACTTATTGACAACAAAGTGGAGTCGACACTGCCATTCGATTGGCGTCTAACATCAGATTCGATGGTTCCATGGAAGTTACTTGAGTCTTGGTTGAGGCGCGCTTGACTTTGTCAGTTTGTTGGTGGTAGACTCTTTATGCTGGAGTAGGCGTCAACAGTCAATCAAGATGTTTGTTGTCGTATTGATGGTGCTCAATACAGGATTAATTAGTGGAAAACATGTTATATTTATCAATACATTGATACCGTTGAAATGGTATCTCATTCATATCAGTCTGATGGTTATCAAAATTCTTATCGCCACGGTTATTTAGGGTAATAACGACAACAATTGATCCCACGTCCATAAAAAACGTGACCGGTCACCTCTGGAAGTGACCCAAGCACAGACTGAGTGTCAAATGAGCAATGAGTCGTGGTCATGTCTTATTAGCTATATAGGGTAGTCCCAGCAGACAATGTTTTCTGTTGGAACTCAGACATCGTAGCTACTGACATTTCTTGTAATTCTCTGTTAAACATGTCATGTTCCAGAAGACGCACACATCTAATTGTCCGTCTGCCGCCATGAGAATTACCTATTTCCCCGAGTAACGTGATACCCTCAGACACTGGCTACTCAAATACATTGTCTCATACTAAGCTGTAAATTATAGGGTCTTTTGATAATATTGTTTCAATAATAATAATACAATTGTTTCAAATAATATTGTTATCAGACATTAGACTTTTTCCTGCACAGAAATTTATAGTTTGGACTTGATAGTTTTATTTCATTTAGTAACTGATGCAAGTATGACTATGACTGGGTAATTAAATTCTGCACATGAATATATAATACAGTAGTAATAAGAGTGATACATGGACATATACACAATTAATATATGATAAGGGCGATTGATAAACAGTCAAACACCGTTCAGAAACCAGCTCTATCTGATCTTCCCTCTGGAGGCTGACCAATATAAATCTCGCACATTTCCTGCAAACATTGCCACAAAAAGTTTTGAAATGACAGGGTTCTGTTGCCTCATTTGCAACGAGCCTCAACTGATTTGCATACGTCCTTGTGTCCGCTGCTACGTGGCCTTGTTTTACAATGATACACAGGGAAACAAAGCAGTTTCTTTCTGGCATCATCAGTCGGTCAATTGCCTTTATGAACACTGACCTCAGAGTCGAGGAGAGATGTGATGAAAGGGTGACAAGTGCGGTTCTGTTGTAGTGTGATGAGGGAGTTTAGAGCTAATAAAACAGAAAAGTATAGCAGTGAAAAGAGCAATTTAGCTTTGGACAAAAAGTGAAGACATTCATTTTCACTTTTTCTGCATGTAGAACCATTAAGTTTCATCATCATTGTCAATCATGATCAACATCATCGAAAACCATCTAGATTGATGTACGAGTGATGTTTGTTTCTGTTTTTGTTGCCAGGATTGGACGGAGAAAATGTAGAGAGCCACCAAATCGTTGAGGAAATCCCCGATGAAAACCCGTATGAAGATGGTATGTGTTATCTTGTGTTGAGTTACATGCTGGATATTCTCTGAACTTATGGTATACTTCATATAAATTACAATAGTATGTCGTAATCATGCAAAGTACTTGTCATTCCCGAAGAAAAAATATAGACTAACGAACGATTGTTATTGATGTAACCTTGATGGGGACAAATCTCTGAATTTGTCATTTACTTTGTGGAAAACAACTAGTTGTTTTTAGTTTGATTTGGGATCTTCTAATAATATTTTAATATTAATTACATGTACTGGTATAACTCTCTTTAATGATGTGAGATTTCTTGTTATTTGTTTACTATTGGTATTTCTTATCAGACAAACAGTTGAAACTGCATGATTGGTTTAAAATGATATCCAACTGATTACAATTAATGTTCGAATAATATGTTTTCCTGTGAATACAATGTATATACTATATTCGGAATATAGCATGAGTATTTTCACGCATATTTTGCAGTCAGTCCCAATAAGATACATTTCCCTCGGAAGTTATATTAGATACCACCTTTGAAAATACTTTGACTTTAAATTTTTTATCCCACTTCTTGTAGTAGTGACTATTATAGTGTACATGTACTAAATGTTTTCCACGCAATTTTTCCTCTCAGAGCTACAGGAGGAGGAGGAAGCGAGGCCCCCTGGTGAGGAGGAATTCAACTTCCAGGATTTCATCTCACGGTCTGTACATGAGAGTCGTAGAGAATACTGAATTTTAGCCATTGCTTGATTGTTTTGTCGTGGAAATGTTATCAAGCAACAGAAATTTAGAGATATCAAGACAAAATGCATGACTGGAATGAATTTTTGGTTTGATGTAAATTTCTGCTCTTGAAAACATCACCATGCAGATTTGCCCAGCAGAACGTCGTGAGAACCTACACAATTCTACTGGCGGACTTCAAGAAAAACTCGACACATACAAACCACTGCATCCTGAAGATGCTGCACAGAATTGCCTTCGATTTCAGCTACATCGGGATGTTGTTCCACGTGCGACTGTTCAGGATCTTCCAGAAAGTGATGACAGATCCAGCGTGTCGCATCAAACAGTTTGACGTGAGGCCGATATATGGTTTAGAGATTGTGGTACATATATATATTGCCACATGGATCCTTATATCTCAAACTATTACTGTGTATTTCTGACAGGAGCTGTATCAGTTTGCGAAGTACGTGATTCGGAAGTTTTTCGAGGTGGCCCAGAACAACGACAAGATATTTGTGGAGCTGTTTTTCTGGAAATCGTCAAAGGAAGCAGTGGAGGTTGTCGAGGGATACGGCTCATTTAAACAAAAGTATGCAGCGTGTTTGTTGATACTTTGACTAATTGTTTATGAATTGTCAAAGAGAAATACAATTAAATTAAAAAATGAATCAAATTCACAGAATAGTTGCACCAATGGGTGTAAATCACTATGCAGTTCATAGAGCATTATCATAGAGAAAGGTTTACTTTTGAACGTACCTTGGTGAATCAGAGCATTATCATAGAGATGGGTTTATTTTTGAACGTACCTTGGTGAATCAGAGCATTATCATAGAGATGGGTTTACTTTTGAACGTACCTTGGTGAATCAGAGCATTATCATAGAGATGGGTTTATTTTTGAACGTACCTTGGTGAATCAGAGCATTATCATAGAGATGGGTTTACTTTTGAACGTACCTTGGTGAATCAGAGCATTATCATAGAGAAAGGTTTATTTTTTAACGTACCTTGGTGAATCAGAGCATTATCATAGAGATGGGTTTACTTTTGAACGTACCTTGGTGAATCAGAGCATTATCATAGAGAAAGGTTTACTTTTGAACGTACCTTGGTGAATCAGAGCATTATCATAGAGAAAGGTTTACTTTTGAACGTACCTTGGTGAATCATGGTTGGATGATATGTTTGCTTGTATCTGTTGATCCTGAAGCTCACGTAAAGTCAAGCAGTTGTGGACTGAAGAACAAGATGCAGAGCTCCGACAGCTGTTTGAGCAGTTTCGAGACGGTGATGATGAACAGGGTAAGGCTCAGTATGGAAGAATATGTAGAATCTTTGTCGTGCAAGTTTTGTGACTTGTTATTTGGCACGGATGTTTCTTCTGATAGACAAGGATGTAGTGGACCTGATCATGGACCACCTGATCGACCGTACCAAGTCTCGCAGACAGGTTCTACGTCAGCTTGTCCATCTCGACCTGATCGGCAGCTCCAAGGACGTCAAACGCAAGAAGGCGTGAGTCCCGAGGCTCATACTTCATCCTTACTCTGTGTTTTTTGGTCTTAAAACAGTTTAATTCATTATATACGCAAATTGAAGTAAAATTGTGAAACATTGACAAATTTAGTGCATGTCCCTTATCTTGTGATTGGATCTACTGCTATCCGCATTTGTAACCACAAAGGGTATGAGTAGGACTTCATGTACTGATCACATCGCGACATATTCCCTGCAGCCCCAAGCCGCCGCGTGGAGCATGGTTAGAAGAACAGGAACTGGAGCTGAGACAGCTCTTTGAACAACACAGGGAGGCTGACGGTACGGGAAGGGGAGTTGTTGGTAGACTTCCAGTCAAACTAGCTTGCTTAATTAAAGTGTGAAGAAATGTGACACATATATTTTATGTATTTTGATCTGTCGGTACTATATGTAGTCCAGTGGGTGGAATAAAAGAAACTATTTCCATGAGGTCCTACCTCCCAGACATATTTCAAACTCCATACTATTATATTTGTCAGATGTCCTGGGAACAATCATCCCGCTGATGTCTCATCCTCGGTCCAAGGTTCGTGTCACTGAGAAGTTGATAGAGCTGGGGCTGGTGTCCGACCGCTCGGAGTTACGGAAACGTCGGGGCAAGGCGAAGGACGGCAAACCGGGGGGTGGCAAACCACAGAGAGACAAGGACCAGTTTGGAACGGGAGAAGAGAACTACAAGAGTGCAGAGTTTGTTAGCGTCGATGACGATAGCAGTGGTCAGTGTAGCTTTGATGTTGTTCGTAACGTGTAATGAATTTGATAGCAGTGGTCCGTGTAACTTTGATGTTGTTGGTAGCGTGTGATGAATTTGATAGCAGTGGTCAGTGTAACTTTGATGTTGTTGGTAGCGTGTAATGAATTTGATAGCAGTGGTCAGTGTAACTTTGATGTTGTTGATAGCGTGTAATGAATTTGATAGCAGTGTTCAGTGTAACTTTGATGTTGTTGGTAGCGTGTAATGAATTTGATAGCAGTGGTCAGTGTAACTTTGATGTTGTTGATAGCGTGTAATGAATTTGATAGCAGTGGTCCGTGTAACTTTGATGTTGTTGATAGCGTGTAATGAATTTGATAGAAGTGGTCCGTGTAACTTTGATGTTGTTGGTAGCGTGTAATGAATTTGATAGCAGTGGTCAGTGTAACTTTGATGTTGTTGATAGCGTGTAATGAATTTGATAGCAGTGGTCCGTGTAACTTTGATGTTGTTGGTAGCGTGTAATGAATTTGATAGCAGTGGTCAGTGTAACTTTGATGTTGTTGATAGCGTGTAATGAATTTGATAGCAGTGTTCAGTGTAACTTTGATGTTGTTGGTAGCGTGTGATGAATTTGATAGCAGTGGTCAGGGTAACTTTGATGTTGTTGGTAGCGTGTGATGAATTTGATTGCAGTGGTAAGTGTAACTTTGATGTTGATATACATGTAGTTATCAGATTCTGCTGCTGGGAAAAATTAATTGTGAGAGAAATTTTGTCGCTGATTTCTTTCCAGAAGGAAAACATTTTTATTAAACAATGTTAGTGTATGATATGCATGCATGAGAAGAGTTTGTCTTTTACAACACGATATCTTTATTGGGAAGTCATATGAAATTATAACTAATTTGAAAAAAAACCCAGAAGACGAAGGTCCAGCACCACGCCCTGAGGCCTCTTCGTCTGACAATGAATCTGTGAGTGAATCCGAGCGTGACTCGCCATCTAGTGATGAGGACGACACATCGACAGCACCGGAGTATGTCAAACAGATACGCAAGGCAGCACGACGTGCCACAGCTAGGGGTACGTCCTTGCACTGGGCATATTTTATGATCTGATAACCTGTTGGCATGCTATTGTGTCCATCGCCGTATGTCATTATTTCTAGCTTGAAGTTTAGGTAGAATGTCCTGAAATTTTGCACAAAAGTACTCATAATGGTTTGAGAGTGAAGTATTTTGTAAAATTCTCAATTTTCACGTTTTTTTTCTCAAAATGGCAACTGTTCTCTACAAAAAGCATAATGATTTTGAAATGTGTAGAAAGTCATATATGGCACATTTTCGGTGACCTGGAACTTGAACTCACATGACCTTGAGTGGAAAATCCAATATCACTGTCAAACTGAAATGTGTGAATTGACCCCTGCATACGAAAAATCTGCAGATCAAGCTCAGGTTTGTATTATGAACCAGTCATATAGACCTTTTGGTGAGCTTGAGTGGTTTATTTCAATGTCCCATCCAAATTGAGATTTGTAAATTGACCTCTGCATTCACCTCTGGCTCATAGCACACATTAAATAAAACTGTTGACTGGTAGAACATGGTCAGTGAACTTTTGATGATTGGAACCTCTTCAGGAAACTTGACTATCGGAACATGTCAGAAAAATTCTGACTTTTGGAGAATGTTTAGGAAACTTTTGTTTATTGGACAGTGTTGTAGTATGTTCTGACAATTGTTGGGATATGTTCAGGAAACTTGATTGTTGGAAAATTTCAGAAAAATTTTGACGGTTAGAACATGCTCAACAAATTTGACTGTTTGATCATTCAGAAAACTTGACTTTTGGAATATTTTCAGGAAACGTGATCGTTGGAACATGTTTAGAAAACTCGACGGTTAGAACATGTTCAGAACCTTGACTGTTGGAACATGCTAAGAAAACTGATTTTTGGAATACACCCTGAAAACTGAGACTTTTAGAAAATGTTCAGAACTTTGACTGTCAGAAAATATTCAGAACCTTGACTGTTTTAACATGTTCAAAACCTTTACTGTTAAACATGTTCAGTACCTTGACTGTTGGAACTTGTTCAAAACCTTGACTGCTGGAACATGTTCAGAACCTTGACTATCAGAACATGTTGAAAACCTTGACTTTTAGAACATGTTCAGAACCTTGACTGTTGGAACATGCTAGGAATACTGATTTTTGGAGCACACTCTGAAAACTGAAACTTTTGGAAGATGTTCAGAACTTTGACTGTCAGAAAATGTTCAGATCCTTGACTGTTGGAACATGTGCAGAACTTTGATTGTTGGAACATGTTCAGAAAACTTTGACTGTTAGAACATATTCGAAACCTTGACTGTTGGAACATGTTCAGAACCTCGACTGTTGAACCATGTTCAAAACCTATACTGTTGAACATGTTCAGAACCTTGACTGTTGGAACGTGTTCAGAATCTTGACTGTTAGAACATGTTTAGAACTTTAACAATTAGAACATGTTCAGAAAACTTGAATGTCAGAACATGTTCAGAACTTGACTGTTAGAACATGTTCAGAACCTTGACTGTTGGAACATGTTCAGAACCTTGACTGATGAACATGTACAAAACCTTGACTGTTGAACATGTTACAGGTCTGGAGAGTTGTGTAGAGTGGATCAAGAAATGTCTGCGGAGGACGGCTGATGACAGGGAGGAAGATGGTGAGAGACTTCATCATAGCTAACAACAATTTGTCGCATAATGTCTTATCAGTTTAGCTGTTGGGAAGATTGAAGGTCATCTAGCTGATAATGAAAGCAGCTTCAAACAAACTGGAGATGGTACCCTATTGTACATGATGTAAAAACTGACAAGCTTTACACTAGCCGAAAATTACGGAAAAACTGATGAGTATGGGCTTCTTCGTCATTTCAATATTCAAATCCTGTCGTATTGATATATTGTAATATGTCTGCATATGAGCTATATACCACCACCAGTGAAGTCTCATTCTGAATAGATTACTGCAAACTGTATATCCATATCTAACCATGACAACCCTAACTACCCCGCCCCCAGACGACGATGAGCCGATCCCTGTGGTGCCTCTCGAGGACGACCAGGACGAGGCGATGGAGAACTCCGTCTTCAAGTCTCTACTCAAACGTGTTGGCCTCAAACCACCGGCCAACGAACAGGTCTTGTGATGCTCCCGAGTCATTGTAAATATTCTGTCCTGATTTTGATTCTTTGGAAAATAGCTGGAAATTTGACTACTCCATATTTTCTAATGTGTGAATGTTCTATAACAATGTACTCGTCTGCAACAAACTTATAGAAAGTATGCTTATTATATCATTTGAATTTAACATTCCGTCTGTAGGAGCGCTACTGGCGTATCCCGGGTTACCTGACCCCTGATGATTTGAGGAGTCGCGCTGCTGCACTGGAGCCATCTAGTGGCAATATTGGGAACAATACTAACAAAAAGAAAAACTTCGCCAGTCTGAGGGAACTTGTCAAACAGAAAAAAAAGTTCAGTGGAAAGCAATTGAACAGGCATGTTCCAATGATTGATTAATTTTAAAAAAAACTTTTTTTTTTTCACAAATAAATATGCAGCTGAATGCTTTTGAAATTGTGGAGAAGAAAGAGACAGTCATCAAGGTAAATATTTGATTTGAGAGACTTCATTAAATTGAAAATCGAATTATGCCATTTTTTAGTGAGGAGCAATCATCCCAACCAAGTCCGACCAGAACAACTCTGGATGACAATGACGCTTCTGCAGATGTGTATCAACCTGAATCCACCCCCTCATCTCAGGCTAGTTCCCATAACAACAGTTCCCAGGGTGGCATTCAACCCATAGGACGGAAGAGATCAAGGGTTCAGCGATCACTCAACAGTGACTCGGATGACAGGTGTGTAATCCCAAATGATATTTAGTTGATTTCTCAATAGCGTCTTGCGTGCATATAAACTACTTGCCAAAGTAAGTAGGCAATCTGAAGAAAAAATCTGCAGCAATATACTGTTAAGTTCAGGTAGTGCTCTCACATACAAAACAAATACCTAATTCAAATTTCTCTTGTTATATTAACTTTTAAAGACGAATTCTGTATATTTGCAGTGATGACGAGGGGAGGAAGAACAAGCCAACCAGTCCCGCGAAGCCGACTAAACGCGCTCGGTTTGTGGCAGATTCTGATGAGGATTCTGACAAGGAAAATACTGAGCAAATAAGTGAAAACAAAGCTAATGAACTCCGTAAGTCTCTTACACTGGTCTTTCTCTCAAAATTCATTTGGAAGCTTGCTTTATTTGAGAATCATGTTATGGTCATAAATGTATGATGTATTGCATGTGAGCATTTACGATGGAGCAGGTATTTTGTGCAAGTTCCAAAGTTTGAGACCTGAGAATTGCATTACCTGACATTTTATCTCGCACTTGACCTCCAGACTCGTTCCCGGCCACGATGATGAGTCAACCACTCACGGACTCCGATTCTGACTTGGACGATCACATCCCTCTTAGACGAGCCGTCAAGCGAGCTGCCATTGACAGTGATAGCGATTAACACTTACTGATATATCTGTAGTTACATATATGTAATATGACAGGGCTAGGTGTTCAGCATGTACAGAAATCTGTTTATTTGAAGTTTTCAATCCACGGGTTCTTTCATTTTGAAACTTGTGAAATTCCCATCGGAATTTCCCACCAGTGACAAAATATTGTATGTTTGTGCAAATAAATAGTTCATACTTTCTGACATGCAAAACAACATGATGTATTGAATTAAATGCAAAGAACATTGTTGTTTTTCATGAAGGATCTACTGTTTTTACTTGAGAACAAAATCGATATATTATTAGGGCATTTGATCCAATAACCTATTGACATGGCTTCACGTCCGTCGTCGTCTACTGTTGTGTCTTTTTTACCGTTTCCAGAAAAAAAAAATCCCTTAGAAAACACTTTCCCTTCATAATGGGAGCTGCCATAACTGTACTCATAGAATGCCTGGAGATAGCGCTTAGATTTTGGCACTTTCAAATGGGAAGTCATATATGGTGATTTGTGTGTTGAATTTGACATTCAAAAACACTGAAAGGTCAAGACAGCTATTTTTGGGTTAAAAAAAGTAACAAATCGCATCTGCAGATGAAATGCTTGTAGATAGAACGTATGTTTGCATTCACTGTCATTTCCAGCCAAAAAAAAATCTCCCTTATAATACCCTAATATTTTGGATTTTTTTTTTTTTTTGTCCCTTCATAATGGGAGCTGCCACAACTGTATTCGTAGAATGCCTGGAGATAGTGCTTAGATATTGGCACTTTCAAAAGGGAAGCCATATAAGGTGATATGTGTGGCGAGTTGAATTTTGACATTTGGTGACTTTCAAAGGTCAAAACAGCTGTTTTTGAGTAAAGGATGTAAAAAGTTGCATTTAAAGACGAAACGATTGTAGATAGAACATGTTTGGATCATGAACATGTAGGAAGTGGTATATGGAACAACATACAGTGCCCTCGAGCTTGACCTCGAATGACCTTGAATGCTAAATGTCTGACGAGGAGTGTGTAAATTGGCCTCTGAGGCTTAAATGCTTGCACCTAGAAGACAGGATTGTGTTATAAGCTTACAAGAAGTCATATATATAGCAAATCTTCTGGTGACCTTGAACCTGATCTCAGACGACATTGAAGGCTAAATCCCAAAATCTTGCCTGAGCAGAAATGTGTAAATTGGCCTTTACAGTCAAAATACTTGTTGATGGAGCTTATATGTATTATGAACATATAGTCATATGCACATTAAGCATTCACACCTAATGGTGCCATAAAAGTCTACAAAAAGTTGACCTTGGTTGGTAGATCTCAAGGTCATATGTCATATGCAATGCCTAGAACTAAATTTGTCCAGTAACCTATCTTAGCCCTTGGGCTAATTTCATGATATGCAAAGCCTATTTCAATATCCCATACGGTAGAACTTCTGTTGACTTTCATAAAATGACATTTTCAGACTGCAGCAAAGGTCTGCACTCTAGCATGTATGATGAAATCAATGATATTTGTTTGTTTATGGAGTCGAAAAAGCTTCTACAAAGCATGTTGGTTACGGAAATCAATCAACTGACACTGTCTTGACCAGTGGAGTTTATTTTATCACAGTTATAGCACATACAATTATATTGATTGCACCAAGTTCTAGCACATGTTTAGGTGGAAACAGAAAATCCGACAATAAGTCAGTATAGTAAAATAATTTTTCTTTACTGGAGTATTTAATAAACATAAATCATCCATTTTATACATAACCTGACTATCTCAATTATCAATGCTGAAACAAGCAAATTCCTAGTTAATTATTTGAAAAAACGAAACCGACATTAACTAATGGCAAAATGACTTCATTTGATCCTCCAAAAAATAACAGTATAATAGTACTAAGCAGAAATGGATAATATGGAAATGCATGAGACGTCTTTCGTAGGTGACAGGGGACATATTTTTATGCGAGGTTGATCAATGTGTTTCCTCCCTGAAGCACCAAAATGAATATATATACATTATAATACATAATATCAACATTACTTCGTGAAAACGCCATTGAAACCAGTTTGTTGATTCATGTGTTATCCTCGAGCTCAAATGTAATATTCACAATTTATCTGGCTCAAATTTACCAGCAACACAAGTCCTTCAACATCTACTAGGCAGGCATATCAGAAATGCTACGCTCCATGCTGACTCGGTGCTGCCTTCTAACATGTCCACTGTTGCTTCCTAGGGATAGTCCGGCGTCTTCTTCACCCGGAGAGAGAAACTACTAGTGTGCGAGACAGTGGAGTACTTGTGATGCATATAACAACAGAACTGTATGAGACGTGCACTCAATTCTGTGAACGATTATGCTAATAAAATGTAATATATATATACTGTATGCATACATGTGGCAGACCATGGTTAGAAGTCTTCCCATTTATAGACTCGTAGAGGGCCTTCGTGGTTGATATCCCGACCAGGTATCAAAGTCATTCCTTCTTTACTGTTCTGTGTCTGTAAAGATTCACTAGTACTGCCATCTTGGTTCTTCGGCATAAAATATAAGACATCGTTCCTACTTTTATACTTGATTCCATTTTGAAATCCTTCACGTTTCTTTTTCTTGGGTGTTCTGTGTTTTGTCTCAGCGGCACCGTTTTTCTTTCCTCGACTTTTCCGAGACAAGTAAACAATGACAACAATGAGAACCACAGCTACAATGATTGTGACAATGCTCGTCGCTACAATGATAATAAGCGTGGATTTCGCTGGACCAGATCCGGCCTCTCCCTCTCTCGCAGAAGGCGGAAAGTTGGTTGGACCACCAAACTCATCCTTTGAGACTGGCTGGATCCGAAGGTTACCGTCTATGACCCCATTGGAGTATTTACTGGTGGCTCCACCTGGTGACTGAGTGGATGACATGAACATTTCCTTCCACATTGGATACCGAGAGGATTTTATGTCGTCACCCGCATTGTCAGGGTATATATCATGATATAAACTCTCGACATCATAAGGGTTGTCTGGTCTCTCAGGTCTGACATTGGCAGCATCTTCCTCCGAGTCACCAAACTTATTGTAATAATCATAGTAATCCTCTGAGCTGGTGCTGCCCTCTGTGGAGGTTTCCTGCTCACGAGGGGGAGCCACTGTAGGTGCGGTGGATATTTTAGGTGTGGGACTAGAAGGCACAACGCTGGGAAATGTACTCAATCTACCGGGCGGTGTGGGTAGTGACGTGGAAATCTTCAAGGTGGTTGTAGACGCGAACTCGTGGTCGCTGAGGGAGGTGATCGAGCGGCCATTCAAATTGTGTGGCGAGAAACAAGTAATGTCGTCTTTGTTCTCAACACGGATTTCTGTCACTAAAAGCCAGTTTCTAAACCAGATCAGGGACTTATCACAGTGCCATCTAGTGCTGGAAATATGCATCGTCTCCAGCTTTGGGAAATAATCCAAGAATTCTTCACTGAAAGTTGTTAGATCTGAACTCTGCATGCTGAGATCCTCAACAGACTCAAGGCAAGTCAACAGTTCTGAATCTGCGATGATGGTTTGTATAATCCAATGACTACTATCCAAATCCAGCTTGGTAAGTAAGCTCAGATCTTTGAAACTATCTGCGTGTATTGAGATCACAGTCGGGACGTAAGCCAAGGAGAGAGTTTGTAGCACTGCTAGGCCATGAAAACTATGGCTGTGAAAGTACTGAAGCGGGTTTTTGGACAGTTGCAGGGTTTCCAGCCGCGATGAGTTCTTGAACGTGTTTCCGTAGATGTGCACAATTTGGTTGTTGCTGAAGTCAGCGTTCTGTAGCAGAGGCATGTTGTGTAGAGCGTTGTACGAGAGGTAACTCACATTGTTACCCATCAGCGATAACGTGTTCAGTTGTGAACCTTGCGGGAAAACGTCGCTAACTATCTCTACGTTGTTTGAATCCATCAGCAGTCGCTGTAAACTGACCGGAAGGTGACTTGGGATCCTCCGCAGGTTGTTGTTATTCAGCCACAGTTGTTGTAAGTATATCATTTGCTCAAAGGTTTGATCACTTATGTCTGTTATTCCGTTTTCGTCAAGCACAAGAATGCTGACAAACGGGCAATCTTGAAAGGTGTGACGTCTGATGATCGTGATGTTATTCCGACGTAGCTGAAGGTAGCGTATTGAGTGTGGTAAACCACGTGGAACATGACTTAATCCACATTCCGATAAGTCAACGTAAGAGAGAAAATCTGAATAGAACTTGAAACGCATCACATGCGAAATCGGGTTCCCTTTGAGAACTAAGTATGTTAATTTCTCGAGATTTTTGAAGGCTTTTTTGTCTATTTTATTTATTTTATTCTCAGCGAGGAGAAGGTAGCGCAGGTTTTTCTGGTTGGCAAACATATCCTGTGAGATTTCCGTCAGCTCGTTGTTATGTAGCTCTAGACGAGAGAGTTCTGACATCCCTGCGAAGGCACCATCGACAGTTGTAAGCTGATTGGACGTCAGATCCAGGTGTAGTAATCCAGGCGCACCTTGGAACGTGAACTCTGTCAATTCCGACAACTTGTTACCACCGAGGTCCAGGGTTTGGAGTGACGCAACATATCGGAACGCACCGTTGTGTATTGACTCAATCTCATTATCCTTCAGTTTGAGGTTGACGACACCACGTAGTGACGAGAGACTTGACTCGGTCAGAGTGTGTATTTGGTTCTTGCTTAAGTCGAGGGTCGTCAGTGATGGAGGCAGGGATCTCGGGATCTCTGTGAGTCCTGCCTCGAGGCAGGTGACCTGACTAGACTGATCCGGACACGTGCAGAGCTCCGGACACGCTGCCAAGGTGTGTACAAAGTATATCGTGAAAATGTAAATCACATGTGCAGGATTGACATAGGACCAACATTTCCCTATCCACGTCCCACAAGTGTAATAGGAGCGGTGTGTGGCCCTCACACGACGACAACTTGACATCTTTTGTGTAGTTATCCAATGTAACCCATGGCGTGTTTGTTATCCATCGCTGTTGTCACTGAAAACTTGAACTTTTATCCCGCGCAGGAAGAACTTTTTGTATTGTGTTAATCACATTGGCAGAAACACCTGTTTTAATCCAAGTCTCCATCTGAGACGTCCAGCCGAGGAACACTTAAGGAGCCCATCTATGTCCAAGATTCAGTGCAAATGGATCATGAGGTCTTGTCGCCATGGAGATTGAAAATGTCGTCCCTTGATTGTCTGTGCCTGGGAACTGCCTCACTCCGATGGGAGATCATTCCATCGACTGGTGACCTGGGGAAGAAAAGAGAAAATAATGAATATATGGAATAAATGAGGAATATCAAGTGCATGAAATAGATAATGACATATTTAAATTAGGTATGGACGGTTGGCAGACACGTCTCAGTAAGATCTCCATTATTCCTAAATAACTGGATTGTACCGGTTGTTACCATGGTTACCGGGGAAGCACCTTGCCAATAAAAAGAACATTATTATAGAAATAGCTAGAAAATGATTCACGCCAAGTGACATTATGCTGTACTACCAGAAATAATGATTTTCAGAGCACACCGTCCACTGTTTGGTAGCTTGGAAGCAATTCCATACCAATGATTGTGTCCAAACAAGTTCACATCCTTGTCTCCACTGTGTTTGATGCTATCCTCATGTTTGACCAATTAATAGAGTGATTATAGCATTGCCAAAAGTTCCCTTACCACTCAATTACATGGCAGCCAATCCTGGCCATTAAAGACCAGGTGTGGTGAACTAGACGATATCGACTGACGTTCTGACACCAGCATTACTCCCGGCCACTATCCATACAGTCCCCCTGAGTTCAAGGCATAAATTATACATTGCACTGTGGCATGCGTGATTTGTGACCCGAACATGTTCGAGTGGGCGATAGACTCTGTTCCATATTTTATCCTTGTTCGGCCGACGATAAATTCCATACCGACTAAATCAAGTCGCTCTTTCTATTCTAATCAGCAAAGATCTGTGCTGGATTTGTTTGAATAATTATTCGTGCGTGCCATTTCTGTTTGGCCGCGATCGTTTGCCGTTATTGTTTGTGAAAAAAGTTAAATAAACTTTGTGTGGTTTACGCACTCCATTGAAGAGGTCCCGAGTGACATGTCAATGGTTCAATTGACAACATTTCAAGCATCTGTCGTCCCAGAGATTTATCAAAAACGCAAATACTTCCACGTACAAGCCGGTGATTGACACGTGCATCACGCACACTCCAAGTGTATGGCTGAGTGTTGGTAGATCAGCAGCAGGGCGCACTCACACACAGGGCGATATCCCCGTGTAACATTTGCCCAGACCTGAGGGAATTTTACGGCCAGGACGACCAGAGATCCATAAACAGCCTCGTTATGTTCATACCAGCACAGCCATCACATCCTACTCCTAACTACTTCGTCAGAGGCACCTGTAACTTCTTCCTCAACTAAAACCAAATAAAGTAGTGTGCCTTTATATCCTCAATTTTGGAGGGGCCAATTGTAAGGTAATTGCTTACCAATTATACCATTAAATAAAAGGCCTGTTTGTCCAACCCCCTGGAGTAGAATAGGCACCCTGTGTTTTGCAAGGTACATGTACCTTTTGTTAGTGTGTTTCAAACATGACAGATGTCCTTTTGATTCGGTGTAAATTGAATCAGATCCTCCAAGAAGACTTGCCTAAATTGTCACCTCAGTGTCAGAGCATGGAAGAGAAGTGAGGTTGCACTGTGGACAGTTGACAAGATCAGAGCATATCTACCATACCCTGATGTGGGCTCTGTAAGTTGGATAAAAAAGACACTAACACACTGTGACATTGTGGCTGAATGGTTTCTGTGGATCCCACGCACTGAAATATTCATGGGTAAAAATATCGAGCATTAGGGAAAATGTACCGACAGCGTAGTCTGGGCAGTGCATGTATGTGATTTTGGTGACCTCTATGTAAACATTCCCAATTTACCTGAGCACCTCGAACCCCCCCCCCCCCCCCTACGATAACATGAAGTACCCACAGTAACAGAGAGGTTTATTATCGCGGATGTTACCTCGGCGCTTGCACAAGTTTTTAGTGTAATTTGTCGTGAGGACGGTAGAGGTATTCGATCAATCAGCATCAAATTACTATTTGCGGATGACAGTCACGGAGGGGAGATGCTTCTATAATCCCGCCCAGTCGCTAGTCGCATCGTCAGGCAAACAACAACAGACCAGTGTAGAGAGGTGAGCATGTTGTATCTGTGCACGGCCCTGGTCACAGACAGTACAAAAACACGACTAGTAGCCTGATGAAATGGATTGGAATAGGCACAATTTGTGTTTCATGTACTGACGGGAGTACTAGAAATTACTTTGTTACTGACACTGTGTATTCCATCACAGACATTCACTCTTTCAGCATTATGACACTGTGAAAAAATATTATTTCAACTCTCGAACTGTGTAGCATTGCTTGATAGTCTTCCACATTATTTCGTAGGTCAGGCGTCTCACAGACAATGTAGGTAACTTCGTCATGGGTAATCTTTTCCTCCCTAGCAGGATATAGCTGTGAACTGCCCTGGAATCGAGTAACAGAATCTCTCCGATATTTAATTCAATGACCGACTGATCCCTCAGTTGCGTGGTTCCTTCAGTAACTGACTGATCCCCTGTCCCCCAATACTCCAGCCGCTCTCGTCACATGACCTTGTACGTGAATCCTGTTCGCGTCCAGTTCTGGGCAAGTGGGATTTTCCGAGGGTTGACCCATGAAGAAGAGAAAACACTGGTCCAGTTGCATGTGTTTGTTCCTGTCCAGCTTGCCAAGGGATCAGCCCCTGTGAACAATGAGTGTCGTAATGGTGGCGATAGCCTGATCATGACCAGACGTTAGGAATCAAGCCGGCGAAGGTCTCAGTCCTCCCCAGGGGGTGATATTGTCGATGGTTGCCACGGTTTCTGCAGTGAGTGTTCACTTACGGAAGTTGTCAGTGGCAGGTCGGAATCTGTTCTGCCGTCCGGGGTCGATGGCCATCAGTCAACGAGGGCGTGACTTCGGGAGTGCGGGCGGATTTAGGGGATATAGTCAGTAAATAGCATGCAGTGAGGTGGGGTGGAGGTGAGGGTCGAAGGGGCGGGATGATCGTAATGGGCGTAATGGAAGGGTTGATAGGTGATAATGGTCAATGTCAGGGGGTTCAGTGGAACGTATTAGGGTCTAGTGGGTAGCTTGGGTTATGGGGTTTCTTTGCTCTGGGGATGGGGAGGGATGTATACTGTGGGTTATCCATATATGTAGCTTCATTTCATAGTTATGTGTCTTTGAGAGAGAAAGAAAGGAATTGCTGGGAATTACCAAGGAGAAGTATCGCTTGGGAACATAGGAGCTTGCTTCATATGGTCTTGAGAGTCTTCTCTGATGACTTGACGTGGGTTCCCAGACTGTCACGATCCGTAGTGCATGTGACCATGGTAACAGACATGGGGATGTAGTTTTAGGAGTGTCCATTCCAAGGGACACTGCCTGACAAAGTATGCTGCTTTATGTCTTTCTGGATTAACAAAACTTCGCGAGTGGAATTAAATTTGCTGGACAGTCGTTAATGGTCACCATGCATTCTGTGGTGAGCTGTCCATTTGGTTAAATCACTGTCCATTTCATCTGATCAAACACTAGAATACTGTTGTCGACGTGCTGACCACTGTAGCAATGGAAGTGATTTTCTTCACGTCCCAGTGAATAATGCCAGAGAATGACTTCGCACCTAGGAAATGGCAAAGTCCACTTTTGCTTCCGTAATATCCTTCCTCCCTGCTAGAGAATGTCAAGTGAGCGGACCCACGGCCAAATTTACCGTGGTTCTTCAGAATGAAGTAGGGTCATTACGTTGCTTGGCGTTTTCAACATCTTGGCGACCACTAGGCTCTGACCACAGACCGCTGTAAAAGTCATGAGAGGCACTCAAAGCTCACGGGCAGAAGTAACTGGTATTATGCAGTGGCCACTGTCAAATTACGAAAACAGGCAAATTGTTATTGTATTAGAATATTCAACAGAGCAACAACGAGGAAACAATTTTTTTTTCAGTAAAAGGAAAGAACTCAGACAACAGATAGAGAAAGGTTATAAAAAAAGGACAAAAGTGAGATAGTTTCCAAGGAGTCGCCCGTTGATTTTGTGAGAACTTTCTCTGTTACGACTGCCGAAAGCTTCTCCGAGCCTGATCGCACCCAAGAGACCCCAGTGCGTATGTGGCCTGTGGTGTTTCCCGTCATGGAGCATATTTTTGTTACATTTTGTCACATTTTCATGGCACTCGAGCGGTATTAGACAGACATTTCATGCCATGAGTATCGCATTGTCTCATGCGTGTTTTTGATATTGACAGAGCTATTTGGGGAACTGAAAGGAACTCAACCAAGCAGATTTGTCTTACGTGTTTGTCAGTAAATGATTATTTTATGTTTACCTGAATGTTTTGTAGTTACTCGGCCAGGCTGATGTAAGAAAAAAATCTTGTGGATTTGGACAGTTCATGTTTATTTCGGACTGAAGAACAACAGAAGTTGAGGGAATATGGGAGTACCAGTTTTGGTTGTACCAGAGATACTAGAGTGTAAAGTGAAACATGCAAAGTGATGTTTCACACAGCCCTTTTTCTCTTGCAGTTGCTGTTTTACGGGCATTGAAAACATTTGAACTGATCAGCTGCGCACTGAAAGATTGTGATGAGAAAGTATTTGATTGGGACAATTTTTGCAGACACACCAAACTTCTCCTGTGTTTGAATCTTTCAGCGAACAAAGTACATCAATTTGTCAGCTTCTATGAACAATTTAATGCATTACAATTATTTCTGTTTTTTTTTTATTGATCTCACTCGTGTTTAACTACATAATGCAAATTCTTGTTTGAACCATCATAAATTGACATGACATTTTGTTGATATTATTCTAATTTCATTGATGTCTGAGGAATTCATTTACATTAAATTATATGGAAAACATTATAGATAACGAACTGTGTTTGACCATCATGAGACCCCCCCCCCCTCTCCAAAAAAACAAAACAAAAACAAAAAACAAAACAACAACAACAACAACAACACAAAATAAACCAGACTCTGATCATGAGCCACACACAGGAATGTAACACTATGTGGAGTGCGCTTATTGGTCGAATCTTGTTCAAGCATGCATCAAATTGATTGGTTACATTGATCAGCGAGTGAGCAGCGGTGATGAACATCATGCTTGAAATTCTTCAACTTGATACAACATGGAAGTCACTGCTCTTATTTAATACTTTGGTTGCAGTGTCTTCAGAAGACATTATATATGGTTTTGGTTCCTCAGATTATGTGAAGCGTATATAACAGCATCACCGCACAATCAATAGTGTGGCTTATATCAGGAGAGATATAGCAAAGAATCTGGCATCATCATGGATCTATACGGGATGACGTCACTATGTGCTTTCGTGACCGTGGTGAAAGCAAAAGGGCGACTCATTCTGGACAACAACCTAGCAGTCGTGATGTAATCTCGGCGAGGTCTCTACCCGTGTCCTAGATCACATACGCCTGACAGATGGAATCTGCCTCCATGCAATCATAAACGCAATACTCAAGAGTTCAAATCATGCTTATATCTCGGCAGCATACCCATATTGGGCTTCCTTCTTCGGAACACCCCCATGTAGCTGTGTCCCTTAATGATCTCAAACTGTTTTATCCCTCCATCGATTATAAATGGCAGCCCTTTTGTCGTACATAAGATTGCCACTCCATAGAAGGGCTCATTAAATGTCTATGTGCTAGCTAAGTCTAAGAGAGGAGCGATAAATCTTACAGAAGTTTACCCCAACCTGTCCCCTCCTCTTGTGTATGTCGGGCCAGGCCATACAATATATGGTGCTACGGTAGTGGATATATGTTATGTATTCATGGGTTAATACCATAGACATACAGAAGAGATGTCTATGGTTAAAACAATATTCTTGTCTCGATGGTATGCGATTTCTAACAAATCGATACAATCATGTGCCATACCTTTAATGATGTTTAGGAGTATCCTTCATCTGTTTGGGAAAATTTATTATCATATTAATAAAAACAACCATACCTAAAAATATTATTCATTTATTTACATTCCAAATGCTAATAGAAGTAATTATAATATATATTATAGTGCGATATAATAGAAAATTACTCTTGACAATATACTATTTATGACTTTGATAGTGTGAAAGTTATCATGATACTGAGGTGAGCACTTTATCGCCTTCAGTTATTATCTTTTATGCAGATAATTTTCCCTGAGAAGAGATATGATATAATTACGGTTCACCTGACAACCAGGAAATACAGAAACATGGACAGAACCAATGATACTGTGACATGAGACGGGTAACCAGCAAAAACATGTCCTAGGTACACATTACTACCGTGGGACTGCAGTATGATGAATGAAATCTGACAATAAAACAGTGGACCTGGCCTATCATTAGCAGGCAGAAGTGGAGGGGAGAGTCCCATGTGATGTATTACATTGTTGTCCCAAGAGGGGAAAGTCAGAAGAGGAAAGGCTAAGAAGAGGTTGGTGGGAATGTATCGGAAGCCGTAATTCAGTGGACGGTCTATCATCTTTCTGTGCAGTCGGGCTGCCACCTTGTTGATGAACGAATGACTGAAACTTGAGTTCCAGGGGCTGACCATAGAGAAGTAATTAAAGATCCCACCCACATCTCAGACAAAAACTGTTGCTCCCAAGCTTGACGCAACGAGGAGCTGGAAAAGTCTATCTGGGAGAGAGAATGGAGGAAGAAAGGATATCTGTTACACCGGTTATGAGGTATCTCCACCCGTTGCACTCTGCCCACTCCCAGACGATCTTACTCCATAACTCACTTCCCCTGCTACTAATATAATTAGCTGCCACACTGAAAGCAGTCACACAGTTTACAAGTCTCCTGTTGCATGGAGCTAGAGTAGCTTACTGTTTCCTTTGAACTCCTCCACGAGTGTTACATGGAGCGTTTTGTGGCGGCAATTGTTTAAAGCTTGCCGTGAATCTTTGTTCAGTTAATGGCTTCCAATTGTTACCTGCTGGTGATCATTGCGATTAGTACGACTAATGATGACCTATCAGGGAATTGCGTGAACAACCATTAGCCGTTTTCGTTACGGAATTGCATCAGGATGAACATAATCGAGCTGCTTGATGCATTGTCCTCCGTCACAAATTGCTACACCGTGGCCTTCGTGTGATAAAATTTGCCATATTGAGGGTTACCTAATGTCACTTTGTTAAATTGGACTCTTTGTATGACAAGGCTGGTCATGTCCATCGTTGAAAGCAAATTTGTCCAGTCTGATTCTTTATTTACTTCGACATTTTAAATCTGGCTGTGACTGGAAGCAAAGCGAGCCTAATCAAACTGAGCACCTGTGGCCGTGTGACATCTTAGAACATGATCAGAACCAATCCTAACCTCCTCTAGATCACCATGGCAATAACACATCAAATAAATTTATGTTAAGTAAAAAAAGGGCAAGATTTCCCCTTGTTTATTTTTTGCTGGAATCCACCTGAGCATCCCTCATGTATCGATATCGTTTATTGGCTTTCCCATGGTGTAAATTTCCAGGGGATATACAGCACAGTTCCCGACGTGCTCCCTCGGTATCACATTTCACTTCCGGCTCTTACGATTTACCGGGACTGTTGTTGGTCATTCAATGTGTCAATATTTATATTCTCCCACTTACAGCATTTTTTGCTGAGTATAAATAGCACGATTGAGTCATGCTTTGTTTATGGATTTTGTTGGTGTTCTGCCTCACATACAATTGACCCCGTCCAAAGTCATGCCTCGACACCTGGATCTGCCGCTGATCAGGAAAACTATCACTTGTCTCTATTTGAATGCTATCCATCAACGAACTCCCTCCTTCCTCGCCCACAATTCTGACAATTCTGATGCAGTTATCCTAATTTCTGAGCTGCCTCGACCGATTGCTTGATGTTTCAGATAACGATGTATCTGTAGGTTTATCTGCTGCCGGTAATCATCATTAAGGACATGCATCTGTCAGCAGTCAACCTGCCTTTTCTCATCACACCTAGCTTGTGTGTACTATAATTTTTACCGCCATGGGAACGAGCTGGGTACAAGGGCAGTCACGGCATTCGCAGGGAATCATAATTATTGGAAAAAATGATAAAATGATACTTTGCATGTGCGGAATCAAGAACAACATCTCTATTGTAAACATCATTCAGGCCCAGGTGACTCAGACATTATGAGATAATGGACTTTTATTTGTCCATGTGTAAGTTAATCTTTCATGCTTGTAACGAAAGATGATGTTTTGCATGTTGTCTGCAGAGCGAAAGATGTCAACAAGTCGGAAGAATTCAGTGTCATTGTGTTCCTGCTTATTGCTAGGGAAAGAAAACGTCACCGGGAATTGAATCTGTGTTCTCGTGTCTTCCCCTTGAATGGCGATCAGGTTGCCAGTTGTTGGCTGATACAACAGCGTGATATAGAATGAAGGACGAAAGCTTGTCTACACACATAAGGAGAACACTTTCTAGCTAAAGGCTTTTTTCTCCAGTGCTGTTGAAAGTGGTGTGTCTTAGGTTTCTCAAAAAGATGGTCGCACAGGGAGGATAATACAGCATCTATCTTGTGGGCAGCTTTGCCTCTTTCTAGACACTGTTGGGACATCTTCATGAAGGGAACAATTTAGTATGCATGAGTATTCAGTCAGCATCACAACTTTTAGGTCAATGAATTAATATCAGCCACAAAAAGTCATTATAACCATCTGACACTAAACCTCAGCCATAAAACTATATCATTCGAAGAGTTATCATTCTTTTCTTCACAATATAGTTTCCTATAATCCCTGAGGATCTGTAGTGGCGGATAATTTTGCAAGTCTATTCCATGGCAGGATGGATGGCTCCCCCTGGAGTCAGAAGCAGATCTCCCATCAACGACTTGTTGACACTCGATGTTTCTCCTGCAACACTTCAACTCTAGGATGGCACTCCACGTAAATACTCCGAGTGAGTAGAGAAATGGATTCATTGTTAAAATACACCAGTAATAAGGCACAATGAATGAAGAAGCTTCGCAAAAACCACAGAGACATGTATAACATGCATGTTACAATTTACTTTTTGCTAATGAGCTGTCATCCCGCACCAGCTCTGTTTTTATCGAGCACAATGTCTATCCGAGATTGAGTGCGTCATTTACAACTCTTGGTTTGTAATATCACACTATAAATATTTTTCAGATGAATTGTTGCTGATCTGGACTATGTAAGGCAAAACTTGATCCATCTTCCCTCAGTGTGCCTTGTCACGCTCACATATAGGATTACTTTTCGTTGTTGTATAGTATTCTGTAATCCTCATTCTTTGATATTTGAACGAAGTTCTATTTTAGTGCAGGTGTTGGCTTCAGCATTTACAATAATTCTGTCCTTTGCACATTCAGATCTCAATACCGATTGCATTGAAGACGCATTTCTCAGTCACAATTCAATATTCAATTTAAAACATGATCTGACTGGAAGCTACCTACGCACGTGGATGCAAAAGGTGCTATTCTGCCAGGGTATAACGTGGAGGTGATATCCTGTTTTAGCGTCATCCCTGCGGTGGCCGTGATGTGTAATCTCTGACAACTCCCGGTGTCCACTTCCTCTCAAAGCTTCCCCTCCCGGCCGCCTCGCGGGGATAGTAATGATCCCAGCCCCACAGCCAGCATACAGAATTACGTCGTCATGGTTACATAAGGTGCCTTTCACATTATCCCAATGGAAGTGCTTTATGAAAACATGCAGCTTTGGAAAAAAGTGGAAAACAGAAGTTTTTTTCTCTTGTTAATTGCCTTTTCGTGCATGTTGAGTTGAACTGTTAAAAATGATGAAGTTCCCTAGTATTTGTAATTTGTGTGTTGTCAAATCACAGCTACATCTTCAGAGTAACATGATCAAGTGTTTGATCAAGTTCTTCTGGTAACTGTATTGTAAACGTCCTCATTTGAGCTAATGTGGAGTATTATGTGGTTATCCAATACATTATGTCATTGACAATATACTGAGTTATCTGAGTAGGCATTCCTCCCATTGCGATCTGAATCACATCATTACATAATCCCCTGCAAGTATATTTCGTTCGTTCATTACAAGCAGACAAGGAATCCTATAAATCCTATTACAATAGATGTACCTGGGTTCTGTCTGTAGATCTCATCTGTCCGTCTTTGGTCAGACACAAGCGATTGAAAGTCCGAGTTATCCTCCCGGTATATCTGAGAGTGTGTGAGGTCCACCAGCTCTGATCCACATGGCTCTGCTTGCAGTCTCATAGTGGTTTGGCGCTTGGCATGCTCTTTGGTGTTCTCATCTCGCGTCCGCCCGGGAACTGCTCGCTTCAAGCCAGGCGTGAATCTGGACGATCGTGGGATCGAGGGCTCACTAGCTCCGCTGGGGAGCCTATGCCACGGTCTGCAGTCTATCGAGAGCTTACACCAGCCGACCGACACACGGACCAGCAGATGTCTGTCGTTTGGGGCGACACGGGCAAGTGGAGACCTCTGGTGTCAACTGAGGTCATCACAGCCGTTCAAGAGTCAGCGATTGTCTAATATATCCCCCAGGCTGTGGAACGGGATGGGATTGAGTATTGCTGAATTAACTCTGTTGACTGTTACGCAATTCTGGGACTCTTTGTAATGGAAATGTCGTTACTATTATGGAGTAGGTGTGACGTGAAATCAAGGATCCGTTATAAAGGATCTTTGGTGAAATCAAGGATTTTTTTTATTGTAATGATTCTTGGTGAAATGTCATTTGGGTGAAGTTTGGTAAAGGTAGTGTTATGGAATCAATTGATATATTTCGATGTGGTCGAACTGTAACTGTTGCGTATTACTAATAAGCAGCCCTTATAGAATAATACATCGTAAATATTCCCTATAAGGTGAACCATGAAGTTACAGTCCATATTGTAAAACTGAGTGTGCCAATTTGCATCGTATATTGTTACATGATAATTGAACCTAGGCAGTTTGTCTTATGAAATTCATAAACTACAGAATGTATATTCTTTCTACATGCAAGAAAGTACCCAGCCTTGGAATAAAGAAAGTATCTCAGAATCTCTTTGTGTGTAGGAGGCAAGAAACATGTATGGGTTGATGAAGCCAACATATGGGTCACTGTGTGGGAGTGCTTCGACCTCGACTGCGGAAGGAAGCCTTGTATTGCCTGTCCAACCAGTGATAGATTAAATAACGAAACACACCAGGAATCATTGACATAACTTTTACAGATTGACCACGACCGTGGAACGAAGCTAGCCTTGCATTGCCTGTTCAGCCAGTGATTATTAACTAAGGGCACACACCAGGAATTTTTGATGTAACTTGTGCAGATCTGGGGGCACTTCCTCCAAATCCACCTTCTGCTTTCGGGAACTTTACGACTCTGTGACAGAAGACTCACAAACTTGGGGGTTGATGACTCCGAGGATTTAAAAAATCAAAGACCTTTTGGAGTATAGGTCAAATATATGCCATTCATGTTTCTGTAAAGGGTTGGTTTACTACTAATAAGAAAAATGAAAAGTTTATTGGCCAAGCAAATTTTACGACCACTTTGTATGTAAGCGGATTTGATAACATCTTGCCCTGAGCTGACAATAGTGAGGTAAACGTAAGTTTTGGGTTACTTTGGTGCAAACTCAGTAAAGCATGGACACACTTATTGTCAAACCATGGCTCTGCTCCCCACACAACACACTGAATTCACAATTGTTATGATGAATGACGCCGTGCCCAAAATATGTTGATGTAGAGATGCGGAGATGCATGTACTGGAATGTTTTTATTAATGACAATATATTTGTACAACAACAAAAATTGCCTGTGAACCCCATCTCCGGGTGTTGAATGTAGCTTTAGTGGTCTCTTCAAGCTGGTTTCATACATGAATTAGTTATGTCATGTCATCGTTATGTAAGAGTGTTAGGTGTCTTCAGGGTGTTTTAAAAACAAACATCTTCAGGTGTTCATTTTCAGCACTGGTTATAAATTCATTTACAAGTAGACACTCCTTCCTCGTATAATAATATTTGTAGAATACCCTTTGCATAAAACAAGCTAAAAAACTGTCTTTTATAGCTAAATACCCATGTCAACATTAATCTTTCATCGATGCACTTTCTTGGTATATCACGTTTAGGGCCGATTACCCATAACCCCTCAGTGCCCGATAGCCCACCACACGTCTTGGCGGAAGAGGATAGCGATTTTAGCCACTGAAAACTCTGGCGTCCCACTGGGCTAATCCGGAGGGTTTGCAAAGATCAAGGTATACACCGCGAAGGGAGGTCATCATTATATCAGCACCCATCTAAGCACTGTTGTTTTTAGGTTACTGAACCTTTGGCCCCAAATTAACATTACTATCCATTTTGGGCTATTTCTAGGCAAAAAATTTTTTTCACCCTTTGAAAAAAATTTTGGAAAATCTTCGGCACTTTTTTCCTTCATAATGGGAGCTGTCCAGACTGTACTCATAGAACGCTTGAAGATAGAGCTTAGAAATTGGAACTTTCAAATGGGAAGTCATATATGGCGACATGTGTGGTGACCTTGAATTTGACCTTGGATGACCTTGAAAGGTCAAAATAGCCATTTTTGGGTCGAAAGCACCTGGTCTGTATTCTCTCAAAAACTGTCTGATCAGTTTTGAGATTTTTGTTTAAAAAGATTTCTCTTATATACCCCTGTGACGTGTATAAGTTTTGTTGCCCTTGAATCGCTGATTACAGTGTGGCGGCCATTTTAAATTTTTGACGAGTCGGCGAAATAAAAAATTTTCGCCCCAAATTGCATTACTATCCATTTTGGGCCATTTCTAGCCAAAAAAAAATTTTCACCCTCTGAAAAAAATTTTGGACTTAGACAATTTTCGGCACTTTATTCCTTCATAATGGGAGCTGTCCGGACTGTACTCATAGAACGCTTGAAGATAGAGCTTAGAAATTGGCACTTTCAAATGGGAAGTCATATATGGCGACTTGTGTGGTGACCTTGAATTTGACCTTTGATGACCTTGAAAGGTCAAAACAGCCATTTTGGGTTCAAAAAATGCCCAGATTTGCCTCTATAGATGAAATGCTTGCAGATAGAGCTCATGTTTGCATTATGAACATATAGCAAGACATATATGGCACAACTAATGATAACCTTGAACTTGACGTCAGATGACCTTGAGTGCCAAATGTCTGACTCGGAATGTGTAAATTGACCTGAGCGGCCTAAACGATTCCACCCAGACATATCTTTGTATTATGAACATATGGAATATCAAATGCCGCACACATACATGTAATGGTGACATCGAAGTTCATACGGATGACCTTGATTGGTAAATCTCAAGGTCATATGTTTACACTGCGAACCTTGATTGGTAAATCTCAAGGTCTGTTACCTGCCAATGCTGCCATGGCCAAACCAAAATTGTCCGGTAACCTATCTCAGCCTTTGGGCTAATTTTTATTCTTAGTGTTATCTACCTGGTGGTAAAGCTTTGATTGTGGTGTTACAGGTAAACCTGTAAAACAGGTTTTATACTGGATTGAACAGGACGCCTTTCTTGTAGTGAGATGTGCCACAATTTCCCAATCATGAATCGTTGCTTGGTAGATCAAGCGAAAGAAAAATGACAAAAAAAGGTCTTTATAAGCGTTTAGAGTCCCTGGTGATTTCATCAGAGGAAAATTTCTGATTGGTTTTAAAATGGAGTTCATTGAGTACTGAGTGAAGACATGAAAAATGATGACACACTTTATAATTAGATCGATAGCTAATCAAGGCTTTGAAGGATATATTCAATGTTTCTGTATGAGAATTACACATCTGCTTGTGAAAAAAAGTCTCTGTTATATACAGACTTTGCGTGCATTTGTTTTGTTATACAGTATTATCTTCTGGTGTAAAATATTATCCCGGGACTAATGAACGATGTAGTCTATAATTAGCCTACTCGCTGCTAAGATGCTATTCCCGGCAGCCTACACATAGTTATGACACTGTCCGACTGTTTCGTACGTGGTGTTGTAATGCGGTTCTCAGACGGCTATTTCGTATTTTTCCATTGCCAGCAAACTATAAACTACGAACTATATCAGGACAGATGGGAATCTGGCGTCCCAACAAAAAATGTTGTCCTTTGGATAATCTGGCTTCTGAAGATGATACGAAACTTTCCTCTTTATTGAATTTCATCCCAATGAAGACTTGTGTCTGCTGTATCCCACTATCTATTTCTTTGGTCACATTCTGCCAGTCACACGATATCCGCTTTTGATCTGGAGATGCAGTGAATTTGAATATATTGTCGTGTGTTCGGGAATCCCTGCTGGGAAACTCATATCCGCCAGATCAAAAATTATATACCAATGTCAAATACAGATGCAAGATGTTCCTCGTCAAACTTCTTTTGGGAGACGACTTAGAACACTACTTGGCCGATCTATAATAAATATCGAGAATAGGACACAGTTGAGAGTGGCTCTGGCTACCAGCATAAAATCGTTATGTTTTAAATTCTGGACCACGATGGCTCCTGCCAAACTCCTTGTTATTTGGGCGACTTTGAACTAAGGCTGCACGTTCTGCGAAGTCCCAACTAGGGACGTCCGATCTGTCTCACTGTCACGTTACTGCCTCTGAGATCACCTCCCTCGCCCCACACCACATATTCCCTTCTTTCAAGCCCATAAAGTTAGAGGAGCGGACAGAGAGTTCTTGTAACAGGAAGCCATCACGGACCACACAATTAATAATATATTTACTGACATTGGATTGGATTGGAACATGATTCATTGTAAGGAAATACTTTCAGAAGGATAAAAGTGCTGATTCCTGGATGTGTAACATAACCTACAACCAATATTAATATCACGGTCCTTCTCTCAGTTTTGTTCTGTTTCATTCTTCGAGAATTTCTGTCTTCATGATAACAAAATACATGTAATCAGAAAACTGCTCCATGATTGTCATGTGATATCACTTGTGATGACCTCTCGAGGCGGAGTAATGTCAAGGACATTAGATCATAGAGGGTCACGACTGGTCATCATTGGAAATGCAATCCAAATATCCTCGTAGTCAGAAAAAGATATCATGTATTGACATCATATATGTAAAATAACCATCCTTGAGTTTGATTTCTGGACTGAGAATAGCGAGTTAACCAACCGTAAGAAATGGCCAACTTCACCTTCACCTTGTAAACTCCACCTTGTAACTTTGATTCCCAGGTTTCCGTGAAATGATAGAGGCTGTATAACCGAGTAATAACTCAGTGACTGTGAGATTGTAGAGAAAAGACAAATGTTTTGTTTGGGATGTTGCTTCTGTCAACACGCGTGCTTTATGTGGTGTAACCCTGTGATAATAAATATGCTATGGAATCTTACACTTACTGGCATGAAATATTTCATCAACTGGAAAAGTGTGTGGTATGGTGAATATTTATCATGAGTGTGTCATCGATGAGAAATTTAAAGCGCATTTTATAATAAAAACTTGACATGAAATATTTAAATAAAGAAAACGAAAAATGTTAATCTTTTAGGAGAATATTATGAAATGTGCTGCTTCTCTTACATTGTTTTTAAGCAGTAATTTCCGATTTCATTAGGTTCAGTAACACAGTACAATATTCTTTCGATGGTCTGTAACTCGCCCACCCACTCGCCCAACATATTGAAAGACGGAAGTTTTAGTCTCATCGATACTGACCAGAGGGCACCACTATAAAGTGTAAATTCGAAACTTGCTGATAAATGATCGCTGTGATAGTGTTCTGACGCGATGCAGGAGAGCGTGGGTTTGTTTTCACTGTACCGCAGTTGACTTTCTGTTACGTGGGGAGCAGTGATAGGATCGGGATGACATAAAATACTGATAAGCGCAGTGCTGTCAGCCCATCGATTCGTGTAACTCAAATATTTTTCAAATGACCACTTCAGTTATAAGGTTCAGAGCCATATTGTTGTAAATAAAACATAATGATTATAGGTTGCACCAAATTGTTATCTCTTTACACATTTCTGAGCTGCTAAGTTGCCACAATCGTCAACAATAAACAGGAAAGAATGTTGTTACACATTCAACAACCTGTATGTAGCGAATAACCCCAATTGGCCAGTAAAAGAAGAAAGCAGACCGAGAATATTGCCGACCGTGCCCAGGGGAATATTTACTCAACCATTGAAGCCGACATAGTACTACCTAACAGTCCTTTGTGTTCCTATAGTTCTCATCCCTTGTAAGGAGGTTATCAAGAATGGCGCTCCGCCATAAATAATACCCCATGAGTAGAGTCGTGCTGAAAGATACTACGAGCTGAATACGGGAAGTTTGGATACTCTGATGGTGATTAAATTTGTCAAATCTCGTATGGAGATGCGTCAAACTTCTGGCGAAACAAGGTCCATTTTGACAGTTTTATTGTTCATGAACAGCATGTTTTATTGTGAAAACTGTCATGTCTTCAAAAAAACCGATAATAGGTCAATTAGTTCACCCTAACCTAAGGTTTTATGTAGAAGTGAAATTGTCACGACTTTTTGAAAAGTTTGCCAAAGAATGCCGCCAGCAATTCGGAGGATGTTAATGTCATTGGTGAAAGGTTACTTTCAGATCAAATTTCACTCTGTGACAAGAGTTTTGAGAAACTCGAAAATGATAATGATCTGAGGCTTTCTGGGTTTCCTGTCAGATTCAAATTGTCACAAACAGAGATCAAGGTGAACTGTACTCACTCAAAGATGCATTGTCCGAGAACATCTTGTCAAAGTATGCCAGCATCGTTGTGCCCTTCTAGTTCACACATTCCTCAAATCTTGCAGAAAATCTCTTGTTTTCTCTCGATTGTGAATACTTGGTGAATGCTTTTCTCTCGTGTTTTCTGTGGTTTCTTCCGTCATACATTTATGGGGAGGTTCTTCCTCTTACAGACAGATAAGATACCAAAAGTGACTGTGACATTTAAAAGGGCTCTTATCCAGTGTTCTTCGGTAACAAAACTATTATCTATAAACTATTACCCACTAACACAGTAAAACCACTCCGAAAACACCGCTTGGTGTAATCCGAATCACTAGCGTATAATGCAGAGCTCCAAATCTTCATTATGGGGGTATAAAAATATAAGTTTTGTTCCATATTTATATAGAGAATTACACCGTTTTTCCCCCATGCAAAATCTGTATAACATATGTATCTCTGTTGTTGTGATATGAATGATGAAAGATTCAATTTTTTTTATGAGATTCACGTTTATCATTCATCAAATCTTTTGAATATTTTATGCCAATAATCAACACATGGTTATTGGAAGAGTATAACAAGCATGCAGTATTGCCAGACCGCCAGCCAACTACAAGTATAGGGCACCGAGAGGCTACACCAACTTGGTCGTCAACCACTGGATAGCTTCTACTGGGACATTTTATAATACAACATATGAGGCTCAATTCCATGCATTACATGAAAATGATAACGATTCAGCATCCCTTACACTGTGCCCTACATTATGAATGCCATGTTCTTCCTGATATCCCTCAGGCATTGCTACGATAATCTGTTATGTAAGAACACACGACCAAACCAATCAAGTTCAAGGGTGTAATGAGTAATTGATCAAAGACCTGTCGTTATTATATCAATGGATATTACATTGTTAGGGCTGTGTCAAGAGTTGATAACCGTCCTGGGTTTGTTGAGTGCATGTACATAGAGAGCTAGATTTCGTCGATGTGAGAGTAATTAATATAGGATCAGTGTCAGTGATTTTGATGGAAGCAACCTAGTGTCAGATATTCATCAGGCTATAGCTATGTATGGATAAGATTGTTTTGTGTTCTGTCAATAGTTAATTAAACTCTCCTGCACCTTCCCTCCCCATCTATCAAACAGGACGTGGTGAAATAAATACTAGTACTGATTTCAATAAAACTTCAGCAGGGAAAAAGGTGCAGAGATCCACGGCAGAAGAGCATGGGTCATAAAAAGAAAAGTTGATATGGTAAAATTCACTAGAAATAGAATGACCGAATCTGTATACAATTTCAGATTGTGCTATGTTGTTACACGTATATCATGAGGCTGTGAGAGGCGTGTGAGAGTCGATTGAAAACTTTGTGGCAATTTGAGAGCGCCTCTTTGCCAATTGTCACATACGTGTTGTCAGCTAATGGAGTGTTTGGACGGTGTACGTGAGTGTTGACTGACGGTTACTAGAGTGCCTCCTCTAGCTCACTTCAAACATCGCTAGGCTCGATGCCAGGGACGTTAAACGATGTGAAAATTGTGTCGTACAATTCTGTACATTTCCGAGGGGATCTGGTGCATTGCGATTGTTTAAACCCTTGCTAGATGTTTCCACGTTGAACAAAAATTGTCACCACTGGAACTGACTTGCCAGCGTAGATGTCAGCATTCACTACAGGCCTGGCACTACAGGCTTGTATAAGTTTGTATTGACTTTTTGGGAAAGCGGCTACCTGCAGGGCTGAGCGTGGTGAGGAAGTTGTTTCGATGTCTTGTGTTTCGTCTGGAGGCTACATGGTTTTCTCCTCAGTGCATGATATGTGTTTGTGATCCGGCATTTGCAGGATCAATTGTATCCTACGTTGCCTTTGAGCGTTTGTAGCAGAACATGCGTGGACTATGTCTAAATGGACCATTTACTCCATTGATTCTTCTCAGATTTTGTGAAAACTTTATATAAACATCTATTTTGTAGGAAGTAGATTGGAGGGGGGGGGGGGGGGGGGAGTTGGTTGGTGGGAGTGGGAGGGGGGGGGGGGGGGCTTTCTATGTAATCATTGTCAGCAGTGGAAGTCAAGGAAATGTTTGATTCCATCTTTAACGATTAATGGCCCACAGGGGAAATACACTTTGGGACAGTCTATGAAGTTTCTCCTGATATATGAAGACGTAAATATGGACAGCGACTGTCAAAGATGTAACAATATTAAAACCTTTGTCAGCAATTAAAATGAGTTACTGACCCATAAAAAACCTTTACAAAGATCAACCGTCACATTCTGCTTTGTATATGGGAAGAAATGCCACTTTGGATTCATTGAATTTTGTCGATGTTGTGAAATATCACACGTGACATTCACTAAGGGACATAACTGATCCTTTGTCTTTCAGAACCTGATAAACTTACTTTAATTCTACAAATGTAGCAAAGTCCAGCCCTGTCCGGGGAAAAGCCCACTGGGGGAATCCAACTGAGTACGTGAGTGCGGTGATATATCCGAAAATGTTGATTTTTCATTAACTGAAAATGGATTATCCGTACAGATATGAAAACAAGGTCTTGTCCCCCAAAAGTATACAATGCACTATCCAACTCATAGTCCTTTCAAATATTTCACAATACTAGTATATTATTCCTGTGTCATTGCATGACACTGTGCAATCTACAACTCTCTGATGTACAATCAGTCAACACGGACGTCTAACAGGATGTTTGACACCTGACCTGGGCAGGTGATCATATCCAAAGTACTGACTGTGTCAAACTCAGTAAATGTTTGTCACTCACGATAACTGGTCAGGGTGACATATCACACTGGACAGGTTCTTGTTGCTGTTATATCCTTCCACAATGAAATAATAGCCCACGGTATCTGGTCCTTTCAAGTTGTGATAGAACACAGAAGAAGAAAAGATGTAAGACGGGGACATTCTTGGCTCTTATGTCTGTATCCTCATACATGGGCAGCTTGCCATGAGATGGTCCGTCTTACAGACGTAGAATTGTCAGTGTAACGTTGCCAGTGGCAGCCAGCGAGTGCTGTGTTCCCCACTCTGTCAGTGTGGGCCGAGGGTTTCCGAAGTGGCGCTCGCTGCTTCGCTCGGCCGGCCGTGCGTCCGTCCGACCCGCTGTTGGCGGTGGTTGTGGCCGTGTTGTGGAGCGTCTGCCTGGCTCTGTCCTTCACTGGCTGGGTGTCAATTGTTAGCTCACGGCTCTGTGCTGGTCTGGGAGGTAACCAGTCTGATGGACGGTCATATGCGGGGACAGTAAACAAGCCTATCTGTGACATCCATGGTCCAGCAATACCTCCACCGGGACGGAGACACAGCTGGTCCTGAATAACGCTCTGTAGGTTTTTGTTGGTTTCAGCAAATATTTAATTGCTCTGTGGTTTTTAGAAACTCCCTTTCAGAAATAGTGGGGGCCTCGGTCTAGTCTTGCTTCAAACAAAAATGTTGCCAGTTAATAGTCCTGATTCATCATGTTCATTCATGCACAACTGAAACACAAGCAATCGACCTTCAGAACAGCTGAATACTTCAATTATAGCCACTGATAGATATTTGTTCCTGCGGTATTGGCATAATTGAGTTCATACCATTGAACTTGACTTGTATTAGTGTTCCTGATAATTACGTTAGTTAGTGCTTTTGAAGAACAGAACACAAATTTTTGCAAGAACGTTGCATACAGACCCTATATTATGATAATCAGCCAACGCAAGTTCTATAGATCTGTACTTGTATTTGCTGTCATGTTACAGCATTGACATCATGTAACCTCAACTGACTTCAGGCGTAAAACCACTCAATCTTATTAGGTATGTTAGGTGGGACCCCCATTACCCAATCTCGGTATGTCAATGGTGAAAGTAAATATTTCCTTTGACTAATTCTGAACAATAATAGTCCAAGACTCAAGCGACAAAATCTTGTTTAAGCCTGTGTATAGAATTGTGAGATTGTTTTATTAGTAGGTGTTTTGTTTGTTTTGTGTATTGATGCTGTTTTTATACATAATAATTGTGTTTTATTAGGTTAATGTGTTATAATAGAACATTGTAACGCTAAAAATGTAATCGTTCTCCACTCAATTTTACCGATACTATAATAAGAATCATATTAATATTTGAAAATGAAATTTCCAAATGAAAAAAAAACTATTGGTCAATTTGTATTGTATTGTATTTGTGTGTTGAAAAGCAGGCAATTCCACAAACTATTTATATACATATTAAATTTATGAAAAGTTCAGAAAATCTATTTCTTGAAACACCATAGAAAGGGTAGGGATTTCTCAGCATAAAAACAAGAACAGTTGATTCCACTAAAGTATCATTTGCATTTGTTTTCAAGAAGTTGTGCATTTCAGTGCCAAGACATGGAAATTGCATAGATAATCAAATCTCGTCCTGAATTACTAACAGTAATCTACAAATAACGTCATTCGGTTTTCTGGTGATGATTCATTGTATACAGAGTATATACTCCACCGTATGCTTCAGGTCTTGATTCCTTTGGTTATCTACGGAAGCTGATAAACTTCCTGATAACTCACCGATCGGTTGGCATACTTTGCATGTAGAGGGCCTCAGATAGGTCAGGAGCGGAAACCTTCTGATCTCTGCCAATACTGAGTGGAGAAGTCGCTCTAGGTGATGATGGGAGGGCTGAGTATTTAGGTATCGGGTGTTGCTATGGACAGGTTGGTGGTTGTTAGGGGGTATCCGATGGTTACCAGGTCTGTTGAGCAGGTGCCTCTCTCATATATCTCTTTCACCAGACAAGGCAGCCATCCGTAATATACCAGGAAATATATCAGGAATAACTAACTGAAACAATACCTAGTATAATAGGCTACATGGAAACCAGTGTAGCTATTGTTGAGTTGAGCAGCACTTTTTTACCAGGATTTTGGCCTGTTCCATTTTTTTCCAGCTCGAATTGAATCTGACACTTTCAACTCAGTCAACTATTGACCTTATGAATATTTATCACTCTGAAATGCTGACAGTTCATTGGCTATAAATGTTGCCTTGGAGTGTGTCTCATGACCTTTGACCTTGTTGTATGTTGTAACAAAGTGGTGTGGATACAACTATGTCTAACTTAACGACAGAAAATAAATCTAAAAACATTAAAGCATGAAGACTTTCCTCGCATTCAGGCAAATCCTAATTGATTTCAAACGTATGGTATTTGTAAAATTGTACTTTATGTGAAACCCAGATTTCAACAATACATTGAAATTGATAAAATGCATGACCCTAAAAGCCCAAGGAATTAGTGTTAACTACCAGTTATATATTGAACTACGGTATGTATAATATTCTGTTCATCATCATATAGTTTATCAATCATTTATTTATTCACAACAATACAGTACTGCTATGATAGCCGCCATGACCCGTACAATAGGCCCCGATGCTAGACACCAGTACAAATCCATACTTCTCTATGTCATGGTTTGCTATGTCATGGTCTGCATAAATCCACATGTATATATAACCCCGCCGTAAGGACCTCATGCTATTCTGTCTATATATATGTACTGGTATAGTGCTTATGTTTATTGTATGTTGATTGCTATGGTGGGCGAGTGGGGCAGTGCCAAACAAGTATCAGACATCGTTCACAGCATGTACAATGCCTATGGTGTGCTCTAGCTCCAAGCCGGGGATCAGTAGAGGAATGTCCCTCGTCGATTGTTGTATCTGCACCTGATGACTTTCCTGTGGACACTGATGGTGAATATATCACGTCCTCTCGTGCTGACAATCACTATGTATGTCTCTTATTGAAAGTTAAAACTTTTATTTTAAAAGTTTTATTGATTCGTACTTGAGTTCTGTGAATCATGTCAGATTTTGTGATGAGTTGTAAACATTGATATATGTAAATCATGACGCTTGAAACTTGAGACATAATTACATAGTTATTGTTGATTGTGTCATGAACAATGTTTCAGGATTTCCAATTTATAGTTCTATTCCGAGTTTATGTTTTTGCTGAATTTAAAACACTTGTCATCCTGTGTGGGAGGTTGCATAAAATTCAATTGTAGTTTCTAAGTAGTGGCCCTCCATGACCGTGTTTGCATAACATTTTGTTCAAGGTTTTACCTTCGTCTTCACGTCTTGAGAATTTAAAGACTCTATTGTATGGTGTATTTTAACGGTTGCTTCTCAAATTGTTGCTGCAGCTTCAACAAACAATCGACCGACCGAATACACCAGGAGTTCGGTCTCTAAATGAATCCGGTCTTGTTTGCTTAGGAATGTAGCTCTAACGTTTGTTTGAGTTCTAGAAAAATGCCATCTATTTAGAGTTGAGCATCAAAGGCGAGCTAATGCGTTTGACCATGTTATGTCAATCATGCCTCCCACAGAAACAAATATCTTGAAGATTGTTCATTTGTTTGAACAGAAAACAAACTTTTTCCACCAACAGTATACTTTTAAATTACTGACCATGTTTCCTAGTTAATGTCTACATCTCATAAAAACTACTCAGATATTCATAGGTGTGGTATAATATGATGGGCCGGTGGATAGGCTGTATTCAGCGGACTGCTGTCCATGTCCACGAGTCAAGGCGAGGGTATTAGCCTGTGTCCTCAGACAATAGATCCCACGGACATGGCATTGCACTGCTCAGTAATATCCCTAGTAGCTTTTCACATAGAGACGAAGTGATCAGCATCTGTAAACATCTTGTGCTCATAAAGGGCAGGGCCACGATTTATTCACTCAAATATACCATTATACATAACTACATTTCTAATAATAAAATATCATAGAATAATTACTTTTCACCATTGAGTAAGTAAAACAATTTGTGAACCTATTCTGTAGATTGAAGAATACTGGACCGAAGTTGTAAAGACTTGTTTAGAACAGCTGAAGCCCATGCTATAAATTGGATAAATGTGCAAGCATGGAGCTATTCTCTCTTCATTATTATCATTTAATATGCACCATTTTAGAACAAAAAATACTAAAATGAACAATGCTGGGGGCTATTCACATATTCCCAGATATATAAAAAGAATTCCACTAATTGTTGGCCACCCGTCAATGTTTACGTACCATTGGTCACTCTGAAACAATATTCGGCTGGCTTTTTATCAAGTTCACTGCACCTGATATCGTTTTTAGGAATGCCATGGCAACTAAGCACGTGACGGTGCAGGATTACAGAGCTTTTCTCGTGTGTGTCAACATGGTCAACATGCTGGCAATATTTGTATGATCAATTGATCCATATTTCACCTGAGAATTTTCAGTGTCTTACTTGAATTATGGTATTTTTTACCTGAATTAAATTAGATTCAATGAAGTAGATTACAAGTGTGGATTCTTCGAAGTGCACGACTTGAATAAGGTTATTCCGTCCAGTTCAGGACAAGTTTATTGACTCCAATATTGAGTTATGTAGCGAAAATACAAAGTCACATCAAACAACGGCAAACTGTCCACGTGTTTATAACTGGTCATTTGACCTAGACCACACTGAGGCAGTCTGTGAAGAATATTTCTCTATCTGATGAACCTTTGTGTTCATCTCGCCAATAAACTAAGCGTCCATGCTGTATCATTGTGCGTTTGTCCACAATTCCAATGTCATGGCTGCTGCAGTATTGAAATATACTGAGCAGTATGCAAACACCGGTAACAAAAAGTTGTGCATGATGAATCAAAAGACGAACACCATGGTGGCCAGACATTGGAACAGTCAATGCATTCGCAATTGGCATGCACAAGTCAGCACGAAAGATTTTCCAGGGAGCTGTAAATAAGCCGTGACTGGGCCTCTGTTCATGAGCTCTGTTTATCGAATCGAACACAGGGACCACAAAGTCCTTCATCTCTGGTCTTTGGGGTGCATTGGAAGAGTGCGGGACTTCCGATGTCACAAAGTCATCTGTCGACCATTGTTAGATCCGCGGGCTCTGGCAACCACTGATTGATGATATTGTGCATCAAAAAAGCATGTATATTTTATATGTTCCGGCGACATCTAATGACATATTTGGTGAATCTTGATTGTCGTGTGGAATTTTTTACTGGAGACCATCATTCATCAGTAAACTTAGCATCGTTGCCATACATCACAGCTTGGTGAACAGGATCTGAAAATATTCTGTCTAAACCTATACACCATTCCAACACTTACAGTGTACTACATGTTCTCCGAAATAAGACCCAAAATCAGTTTCTAGTATTAATTCCCGCACATTGTCTCACAAACTGTGAAGATTGACGTCATGGTTTCTCTGAATTGGCGTCCAAATGAGAGACACTTGTCACATTTTGTAAATGATAAATGACTTTTGCTCGCACGTTTCCAGCAGACCTGACAAATCCTGACACTTGTGGGATCTGCGGGATATGATATAATAGAAAGTCATACCTCGTTCCACACGGACCCAGACAGAATGATTATCACCTCGTTCCCTGCGGTCCCGTGGCTTGTTCAGTCGAGATGGAGTGATAAGCCAACGAGACTTCCGACTGAGTCTGAAGTTTGAACGATCACGCAACAAGAGAACTGACACTGTCGTGAATTTGAACTGTCCGGTCTGAGATATTGGCCGCCAGCCGTCAGACAGCAAGCCCTTATTGTTTTGAATCATCAGAGTAATCGGTCAGTCACCTGGCGAACTTTTGAAAATATTTAGTATTTCTACACAAGTGAAGACAAGGCAAACTTGTCAATTATTTCTTGCGAGCACTTGCTTGCTCAGTTTGAATCCATGCAACTTAAGGTTTTGGCCAGAAAGAATGTGCTGATGTGACTGACAACAATGCCCTGGGGAGGCAGTGGGGCGTGTGAGGTAAGTATTGGTATCGAGACAAGTAAAGTCACAAGAAGGCAACTGATGACTGACAGTATTGTAGATGCCCAGGGGGTTAAATAAATGACCAATCCATATAAACAACCACGCGGCTGGAGGCCCGGTAACTGGACACTGCGAGAGGCCGTCACAGGGGGCTCATGCTTGTGTGTTCTGGTGAGCTGGCATTATAAAGCATTTACAGACAGAATTCAGCTAGAATTTCAACATATGCTCCTCACTGTTCTAATAGTCCTCATGGTAAGAGACGGACTTCTAAGTGAAGTTGAATTAATGAACAAAGCCAGCTATTTTATGTTGTGTTTCAAAGTTTCTCCTTACCTTGCAGAGATTCAGTAAATAATTTCTTACCGCCCTATTCATGTGAGCGGATTATGCTACAACGGTCAAAATCACACACCAAGATTCAAGATGTCCCATGAATCAATAATTGCCACTGGACGGTCAGCCATAGATAAAGAAAAGTCCTTTCACGTTAAATGGGGCCTACAGAAGGAGCGAACAGGCCTGAATTAGGAGAAATTTTCACATGGGGCTAATATTTGATTGATCTGTCCATCCCTAACTGGAGGACAGTGGACGTTTGGGGGAGGGGGGGGGGGAGGGGTGGGTGATTTTCAGGACAGATGGGTCTTGTAGAGATAGATCAGAGAATGGGATGCGGGGAGAGTGATATCGGGGTGTGGCTAGCTGTCTCAAGATACTCGACCAGGGATACGCCTTTACACTGGTGCATGACTCCTGAACGGGTTGGGAAAGTGGTGTAGGGTTTGGGTGGGAAAGGCGTGTAAGGACGCTAGCTGTAACGCAGTGTGTCTCCTCAGGGTACAAACGTCATCCAAGGCGGCAGACGGATTTGTTTGTCGGGTTTCCCTCAGACATGACAAAGTGGTGAATTGTGAGTAATCTCTGAGCAAATTGACATGATGTTCTATCTCTCCATGCGTGCTGATTGGTCACCCTGGGAAAAACGCGCAACACACGAGTTTGACCAAAACTGACAAGGGGGGAGGGGGAAGGCTTGAAGCTCTTATGTAGGTTCTCCTTTGTCTAGATGCAAAGTGAACTTTTGGTCAGTTCATCAATGTGTGCAGACAACATCTGGGATGTTGATCCGTAACAGGGCCGTCCTAGCGATTAGGGTTTGAGAAAGAAATAAATCCTTTAAGGAAAGTTGAGGATTGAATACGTAAAACTGTTTAGAATTTGTTTCACTTGAATCCTGGGAATGGAACAAATTTGAGACGGCGATTGACAGTTGAAAGAAACATACTTAATGTCTTTTCAAGCTCAGTGTTTGAAAGAAATGTATTCTAGCTTCATAATCTTTGGTTGTATGATGCCTAACAGCTCAGTTTGAGGTGAAAATATCACACTACTTTTTCGTGGATCATCCATGTCTTTCTCCACAACTCCACCATACTCCTGACTCCAGAAGCTGACTGGAAACAGATAATCGCGTCCATTCAATCGCGATATTCAATATCCTTCTGCAAAGTAAATTGACATTTTGCATGGGCAATGATTTCATTTGGCCAATATTTACTGATAGTTCTGATGGAGCCGTGTTCTGTTGGTCTTCAGTTCTGTCTTTTTAGGAGTGGGTGTCGTGGAAATGATCGGAAATTGCCGGCCATTGAAACACGGCGGCAGAGATGACGGAGTTATGCGGCGGCATGTGTCAGAAGTGTCGCTTACACACGACGATGTGTATTGATTTGATGCCGCTGATGGATTTTCGAACATTGACGAGGCGGAAAAAATGCAGGAAAACACAACGTTTGAGGAAGGAAATGTTGCCTTCAAGAATGTGGTCACCCACAGAGCGAGTTCTGTTAGTTGCTGGGACACACTTGATCTTTTATCCCATCTCCGAATCTGGGCAGCGTAGTTATGCCGTGGTTCATTGGATGAGGTTGATAAATTCTGCAATTTGCATGTCATTTGTGGAGTGCACATTTACTTGCATTTATTTGGAACATTTCTTCAATATTTAAAAAAAAAATTACAAGCGAGTGAATTTAATTGAAGTTATGTGAACTTCCATGTATCAAACTTTGTGATATGCCTTTCATAATATTTTTTTGATACAGTAAAATTATTGCCTTAAAATAACAAAAATATATCGCTTTTGTCAGCGGTTCTCAAGTGTTCTCAATCTCACACTATTGCATCATTACCACTAGAAGACATGTCTTTGGCTCTCGATGTTCTTTCCACTCAGAACTGCGGGTATTTTGGAGGTCATGGACCCTATATCTCCCAGAATCCTTTGCTTGTCATGGTGAAGGACACTCCTGAAATCTCTTGCATGTTGTATGGATCTGTCGTGGTTTGCATGCGAACGAGTGGTCGTGTTCAAACACGTGATACTTATCTCACGAAATGGAAAAAAAATATCTTGAAAAAAAAGCTACAAATGGTAAATTTACGGTAAATTAACGGTAAATTTAATCTACAAACGGTAAAAAATATACTTATGATACCTGTGATGCTGCTACTGAATTCCAGCAGTGGATGGTTCATGGTCATATCGGGTTATCCTGCATTACAAAACATTTCAGTGAATTTATCAGTTTTTAAATCAAGAAGAAAGAGTGGTATTTAAATTTGTTTGCATGTAATATTGATATACTACAAGTGTTTCCTGTAAAATCATTCACTTCCAAAAGACTTCCCTCCCATGTATAATACTGCTGTTATATGAATGTTAAGTGAGCACATATGTTGCTTGAATGATGATGAATATCCTGGGTATATTATGAAGACACATAACGACACCTCGTGAAAGTCAGTTTCATTGGAAATGTGATTTAGAACCTGCAGCATTTTTCGCAGGCGCAAATAGCCAATTACATGTACCAGCAAGTCTAAACAACAGACAAGCGAGATTGATTGCCACCTACTGGTTTTGCCATGTTTCGCATCTATTGTTGAATGCGATAGATAACCACAATGATATATATATATGCCATCTCAAAGCAGTAATAGAACAATATAGTAAGGTACAAGTATTTGCTTTGATCTCTGGTAAGAATAGAAGAGGACTTCTGACGTGGAATGTAAGTCTACCTTCATTGTTTTTGCTCACACTTCCTGAGTTGGCTGACTCTGCCGATAATCTGCTACTCAAGCTGTATGGTGCCATGGAACTTACAAAAACATTGCGTCATGCGTAATCTGTTATCATGCTGGAATTAGTGGATGGTATACTTCTGAAAACGTTCTGGGCAAGAGTCGTGACTTATGATGCTGACTTTGAGCTGGAACAATACCCGCTTAAAAATAAACACACCCACATGCACTTGTTTTCAGAAATAGCAATTGTCAACTCTCGATGCGCTGCATGCCCGCCGTGTAATAACACTCGAGTCAGGGATGCGATAACTAAGCTATTGCCTAGAGTTTGGTTGTGGGAGGGCTGATGTGTGGAGTAGGGAGTAGCGGGGATTTGTTTGTGGAATAATGTGAAATTTATATATGATATACCAGTTGTGAGTTATTTCAGATAGGCCTCATGTATTCTGAGAATAACGTCTTGGTGAATGTGTTTCATATTGGAGCTGTGTATGTAACAAATGAACTTGAGGGACTGTATGGAAATAAATCATTGCGTAAGCATAATAATCAACTTCATATCTGTATTGTTTATTTTGACGCTTTTCTGCGAGTTTCACAGTACCTTATCTCAGCCCACATACTCACAGTGCCTGCTTTCCATTTAATGCCTATATCCTTTTCAAATTGGTCATTACATCAGTACCCGCCCCTTTGGGACTTCAGGACCGTAATGCTCTCGTAATTAACCTAAGCCAGTCACATCTACTGTAGAATGCAAAAGATAACGGAAATGATATAAATACCATTTCAAAGCAATGATAGAACAATAGTAGTAAGGTACAAGTATTTGCTTTGATCTCTTGTAAGATTAGAAAAGGACTTCTGAAGTGGAATGCATGTCTACCTTCATTTTTTGCTCACATTTCGTTGGCCGACTCTGCCGATAATCTGCTACTCAAGCTGTATGGTGCCATGGAACTTACAAAAACATCCTGCACAATACGTAATTCTGTTATCATGCTGGAATTAGTGGATAGTATACTTCTGAAAATGTTCTGGGCAAGAGTCGTGACTTATGCTGTTGATTTTGTACGGGAATAATACCCGATTAAAAATACACCCACATGCACTTGTTTTCAGAAACAGAAATATGCCAACTTTCGATGTGCTGCATGCCCGCCATGAAATAACACTGGAGGCAGGGATGCGATAACTAGGTTATTGTATAGAGTTTGGTTGTGGGAGGGCTGATGTGTGGAGTAGGGGAATAATGTCAAATTTATATGTGATATACCAAAAGCTATTTCGGTTAGGTCTCAGGTATTCTGAGAATAACGTCTTGGGAAATGTGTTTCACATTGGAGCTGTGTATTCAACAAATAAACTTGAAGGACTGTATGGAAATAAATCATTGCACAACTATACTGTCATCACCTTCACCAGTGATGTTTATTTTGAGGCTTTTCTGCGAATTCCACAGTACCTTATCTCAGTCCACATACTCACAGTGCCTGCTTGCTTTACATTTAATGCCTATATCCTTTCCAAATTGGTCATTCCATCAGTACCCGCCCCTTTGGGACTACAGGACATTTATGCTCTCGTAATTACCCTTAGCCAGTCACATCCACACTGCTAGATCAACTGTCTTTCTCCCCCAGTGGTCAATAACTTCTATCAGACACTACTGATTGACAATTTGTATGGGTATTTTGATAATTGCCAAAGGTATACGAACATTTCATGATTTATTTGATCAAACAAATTTACAGCAGTCCAAAAGCAAAATTAGGGTATATTACCGAGGAAATGTGAAATTGAGAGTAATTATGGTTACTTTCAATCGAGATTTAAAATAATTGTTTACAGTAATAATTTGGAGTAATAACGGGTTTCAGACACAACAATTCAGAAGTTGTCTTGATTTTTCTGAAGTCTTCACCAGATGACGAATTTAGGATTGCAATCCTCGGTGATCTTACCAGGCATTGTAAAACTTTGTGAAGTCTTCAATCTCTGCCGGTTTCTGGAAGTGTTATGGCTGGTATGAAATTGGAGAGGTGGGGTAAATTCCAGAGATCCGCAGAGAAAATGGCAAATAAGAAATAACAGTAGCAGAATTCAGTAGGGTGTCTATTCCCGCTGGGTGGGCTGATATTATTATCATGATCAATGACTTGTGGACACAAATATGAAGTCTAGATGGAGTTTAAGCCCGCCATTAACGTTTGTCAATATGACGTCTGCCAGCCTGTGGTGGGACTATTTCCTTTGTGGATCAATACCATGATCCAGATAGGGCAGTGCCTCTCCCTGAGAATGTTCACACTTAGGGAACGTTGGCCAAGACTAGAAATTGTTGTCGGAAATGTCGCACTGGTATGTCGAAGTTTGAGTCAAGTTTATTCTTGATAATTTCCATTTTTTTAAAGTGCATGATGATTTAATACGAAGGAGAAACGACATAAGAATAAAGCTTATTATTGTTGAGAAAAATTATTCTGAATGACTAAAACAAAACACAGTATCGAGTTAAATGTTTGTCCATAAAAATCCCAGTGTTGAGATAATTTGCCAAACATCAATAGCATTAAAGCACAAAGGTCTGCCGCGCTATTGCACACATTGCCTTGGTGTGTTTGTGGACTCGGATAGTCAAAAATATCCAATCAAATGTAGTGTGTACATTATCAACACAATTCACCGTCTCATTGATGATGATTTGTGATTATCACATCGATTATGAATGTAAATCTAAATTTGCTATTTCAATCACATGTAGTGCGTGGTACATGGACCATGAGTACAGGCATTCGTGTTTTACACTCGTGTGTCCATATGCCTGCAAGATAAACGTCGCTGATTGCAAACGATGTTTAATAGAACGTAGTAACACATCTTTTTTATGGATATTAATAGTTTCCTTTTCATCATGTTCGATCTGACAATTTACTCAGTGGACTCAACAATCGCCGAGCTTATTGACAACAGGGTGGAGTCGACGCTACCATTTGATTGGCGTCTAATGTCACTCGATCGTTCCACGGAAGTTATTTGAGTCTTGGTTGAGGCGCACTTGACTTTGTCAATGTGTTTGTGGAGGACTTTTTATGCTGGAGTAGGCGTCAACAGTCAATCAAGATGCTTGTTGTCGTATTGATGATGCTCATTGCAGGATCAATTAGTGGAAATCATGTCATAGTTATCAAGACATTGATATAATTGAAACGGCAACTCCGAACTCAGTCTGATGGTTGTCGAGGTTCTTGTTACTATGGTAACTAAGGTAATAGTGACATCGATTGATCCCGCGTCCAGCAAAAACGTGATCGGTCACCTCTGGAAGTGACCCAAGCACGGACTGACTGTCAAAAGAGCAGAGTCGTGATCATGTCCTATTAGCTAGGATAGTCCCAGCAGACAATGTTTCTGTGTTAAACCCAGACATCGTAGCTACTGACATTTCTTGTAATTCCCTGTTAAACATGCCATGTTCCAAAAGAGGCACACATCTAATAGTCTGTTTGCCGACCCGAGAATTAACTATTACCCCGAGTAACGTGATACCCTCAGACATTGGCTACTATTGTTTGTATTGTCTCATAAGATTTACATGCTGTAGAATTATATATTGTGTCTTTTATGAATATTTTTTAACTGTTAAAAGTAGCTAGGCCAATCGCTGTGTACAATGTAACAATATCATTAGTTTGATACACTGTAAGTTTTACATTGACCATTTTGGTTCTTACTTTATGAAGATTCATGTTTAGAAAGGATACTTGAATGATTATACTAGTAATTCTCTGATATGTACTAATATATGGATATATACACCATGATATGTCATAGTGATTGCTGACGAAACCATTGTTCAGAAACAAATTTTTTCAGGCCTTTCATCTCATCAAATACTGACACCACTGTGACATGTATCACTCTGCAAATCTAGCACTTTTCCTGTGAACATTGCCACCAAAAATTCTGAAGGATTGTTGCTGCATTAGCATACGACCTTTGGCTAGTTTGCATACGTCCTCGTGTCCACCGCTATGTGACATTGTTCAATAATGATGCGCAGGGAGCAGTACATTATGTTACCAGGCCCTTCTTTGGTCAAATAACTTCATGAATATATCAGTCTTGAACGAGGAGAGCTTTTGTTGAATGGATGACAAGTGTAAGGCAGTTTAGAGCTAATAATTTAAGAAAATTTAGTGAAAAAGAAAAATTAGGCCAAGGGCCAAAGATAGGTTACCGGACAATGTATAATATTCTAGCCAGGTCACTGGTTAAATTTGAGTTCAAGAGAATATTCAGCATATATCATGTCCATAATTGATTGCTAAGCTGTAAATTCAATAATCAGAGAGATATTAGCAATTTTGTGCTGTGGCCTTGGAAATGAAGGCAAAGGTCAAAATCAAGGTCATCAAAATATTCAGTGTATATCATTTTCTATATGTCCACAATTGATTCCCAAGCCATACAGTCAATAGAGGAGCAAGATATGAGCCATTTTGTCCTGTGACCTTGAAAATGAGGTCAGAGGTCAAATTCAAGGTCACGAGAATATTCAGCATATATCATTTCCTATATGTGCACAATTGATTCCTAAGCTGTAAAACCGATAAGAAGTGAGATATTAGCCATTTTGTCATGTGATCTTGAAAATAAGGTCAAACGTCTCACTCAAGGTCATGACAATAATCTGCTTATATCATTTCCTATATGTTCATAACTGATTCCTAAGCTGTAAAGTTGATAACAAGCGAGATATTAGCCATTTTGTCCTATGACCTTGAAAATGGGGTCGAAGTTCAAATTCAAGGTCACGAGAATGTTCAGCATATATCATTTCCTATATATGTCCACATTTGATTCCTAGTCTCTAATCTCAATATTAAGTGAGATATTAGGCATAATGTGTCCCATAATAAAGCATAGGAGAATTTAACATGGGAAAGTCCCATTTGGGCCGAGTTTGGGCCAAAAAGGCCCACTTCGAGCGATTCGAGCGCAACGAAATTTATAGACATCATAGGAGTACATATAAGGAGTATCAAAAAGAAAAAAAAGTTACTGAACAGATTTTGAGGAAATGGCCGCCAAAGTCCAAAATCAGGCATTTTTCGTCAAAAACGGCCGCCATTTTGAAAAAAATGTGAAAATCAAAAAACTAAAGAAAGAACTCCTTTAATTATTTTGAAGTATTTTTGTGCGAAATTTCAAAAAAATTCGCCCATAAACAAAAAAGATAAATATGTGGACGACGGACGACGGACCCAACGCCATGCCAATAGGTTATCGGACCAACCTAAAAACAGCAGCAATGGCGATTTTGTGAACAGTCACATTATCATTTATGATCTTTCAGTCACGACTGAATTTATTGATATTATCATTGTTTTGTGTTTCATTTTCTGAGGCACTTTTGATGAATTTTATCATAAAGTGCTCTATGTCAAAATAAATATTTGTAATTTGTGAACCAACATAGTTTGTGACACAAAGTGAGGATAATTATTTTCATTTTCATTTGCGCAGAACACCATCTTTTTTCATCACCATTGTCAATCAGGATCAACATCCCCGTAAACTGCTCTGATTGATGCGTGAGTGACGATGTTATATCTTTTTGTCGCCAGGATTGGACGGAGAAAATGTGGAGAGCCAAGAAATTGTAGAGGAAGTTCCTGACGAAAACCCGTATGAAGATGGTATGTGTTATCTTGTGTTGAGTTGCATGCCAGATATATATGGGGCAAATACTTTATATAGATAACAATAATATCATGTTACAATCATTTAGACTACATGTATTACCAAGGCAGATAATTTATATATTACTGAGCGATATTGACGTGATCTTGATAGTGAAATCTTTGTCTATTACTTCGTGGATAACATCTGGAGGTTTTATGATCCGCCTATATAGTACTAGTTCCATCTAAACACAAATTTCCACCATCGTGATCTGGGATCTTCCGATAATATCTTGATATTAATTACATATGCTGGTATAGCCCTCTCTTCTGATGTGAGTTATCTTGTTATTTGTGTTACCGGCGGCTACTTTGATGTTAATTTCATAGCGTTCACCGCGGGCGGGTTCATTATAAATACTGGACTCGAGGTATTTTGGTCTTTGTGTTTTATTGCACAGTCGTTAGACATATACTTGAATTCTGAAATGACAAACGAACCCATAATTACTACACGTGTCCTAATTTATAGAGCTATTATAGTAAGTAGTATGACGAACATGTATGTGCGTTGCACAAATATTCTAACTCTGATAGCTGTAAATATTCTAAATCTGATAAACTAATATCAGCTGTAGACTACAATCGGTATATATGAATAGTAGAACTATATACAATAGAACCACAAAGAAAGGATGCTCACCCAGTGCAAGAAATCCAAATATTCAAAGTATCCCGAAAAATGTGAGAATAGATCCGTGCTGATGCCCCTATGAATGCGCATATTTGGCGCCACAACGGAAAATAGCAACCAGTAAACAGGTAAACAAGTGTAGAATATTTATGACTGTTATGGCCCGAAACCCGCCCCTGACACATTCTCCCACTCGACATACACGGCACAGATTCATCACATGACTTCATATTTACTTACCTTACGTCACCGGGCATGCACCGTCCTCGCACCGCATCTACATGTAAACAACACTGCTCACGTTAACACTTCCTACTATCCCACCAATCACCACATTCCCAGACACATGACTCCGCCCACACAGACATGACATCACTTTCCCGCCATTTCACATGAACACCTGCCACATTACGCGGGAAAACCCACACACATCATAGACTTAGCCCCGCGCTTTCCCACGGACATTGTGTAGTGTGAGAAATCTGTTGAAGAGAGAAGTTGTATTGAGAGGTACTAAGCCAAATATTGTGATTAGAGGATATCAAATTTATACAGGACTATTAATACTTCGGACTATTGTGGGGATTACGATTGTGTGAGTGACCGTGATCGTACATCGGACTTAATCATCCAAATAAACATCGGATATTGTTGCAATTGACGTCGGACTTCCTGTTGGTGTGTTCACGAACAACATACATCGTACTATTCGATCAGTGGGCGTAATAGCCGCCCGAAGAACTCCGCTATTCCGTCACATTGGTGCCGTGACCAGGATAGCGAAGGCCAGTTCTCGGCTTACGAACTATCCCGACGTACGAACTTTTGATGAATACCCGATCTACGACTCGGAATCCGATCGGACCAAGCCCGGAAGATGAGGTGACGATGAATCCGGTCCCAGCGAACCAGCGAACTGCACGACCAAGGTCAGTGGCGATGAGCGATACTATTACGCTATCGCAAGTACAACCGCCAAACGAACTGTACGAACTATCGTCGGCGGCATCCGTAGAGTACATGCCGGACTGGATGCGAGCCGATAGTAACCTCGAAGAACTGTTGGACGGTGACCCGTACCAGCCGTCGCGCACGGTGACAGAAATCCTTGACGCGCATGCGCGGTCATACCACGCGACACCTGCCGGACCGCCAAGGTCGCGACCAAGCGACGGAAGTGAAACGGACTATGCGCGCTTCCAGCGCCAACCCAATACCGACCCGCTACCTAAGTCGGTGAGTGTACGACCAACGAACTATGACAATTCCATGTTAACGCACCCGCCGAGTCGGTCGCGTGTCCAACAATGGTCGCATGAATCGGATACGCGTGCTGAACTGTATCCGCGACACGACAATGTAATGTCGCGCCCATCGGTAACGATCCACACACTGACGCGACCCGACCGAACCCCGCCGGTGTACTCCAGAGTACCGGCCGACCCAGTTGTCACGGGAGAGCTGCCGGATGTCCACCTGCCGAACCGGAGAAGGGCCGCCGTCGAGAGTACCCCAGCGGCCGACCCCAGGTTCAACGCCGCCCAGACGAACGACCCGCCGACACGATTCCACGTACCCGCGCCGAGATCGGAGGTCCGATACGCCAGCGACACCATCGATCGCCGACCGCGCAACATCGGAGTACCGATCTCCGACACCAGCGAAAACACGCACCCCGCGCATCTACCACCACCGGTAGTCAACATCGGACCATCGCACGGCGAACCGTCGCTACCAGCGGAACATTCCGCCTCACACGGCTACGTGCCCAACCATGGAAATGCGGTGCCCATGCACAATCATGGGGGAGTAGCAGTATCGAACTATGGAAATGCGGTGCCCATGCACAATCATGGGGGAATAGCTGTATCAAACCATGGAGTACCAGCGTACGGTGTTGCCGTGTACAATCACGGAATAGTGCCCAATTTGGGAATTGTGCCGCAAAACCCTGGAGTAGCAGTTCCAAGTGTGTACGCTCCTGGTTCGGGATATCAGTTCCCGCAAATGCCACACCCAACTCCGTGTGGTGTCGCCGCCATACGGACCGGTCTCCCAAACCGCGCCGTTGTCAAATCACGCTGGCTACCTGCCCGCACCCGACGCCACGCCATACATCGTACCGGTCACCACGACCACTGCCGCACCGACCACGGAGGTCGCGCCGCCAACTCCCGCCGTTTCTGCGACGACTGCCCACGCTACGACAGCGGCATCACAAGCGCCCATCATCCCGACGCTAGCGCTGAGTACTGCCAAACCAGCACAGTGGCGAGCCACGTTTAAGGAGGGTAATGTAAATCAGTACCTCCGCAGCTTCGAACAGTTTACGGCTGCATTCACGTACACGGACCTGAACAAAACTACGACATTCCGTAGTACGTTACGCGGACGAGCGGAAGCAATCGCTCTGAACATTCCGTTCAACACGCCTTGGGATGAATTCAGGCGTCGTCTCCTGGAAGGATGGGAACCCGCCGCCCGCCGACAATCGAAACGAGACGACTTCCCGTTCTTGAAGCGTGAACGGAAAGAGGATGCCGAACATTTCCTTGAACGGTTACAAGCCATAGCAGAACAGGTGTTCGATGACGTCACACCTGAGTTTCTCCAACGAACTGTTATTTCGCAATTTGTCAATGGTCAGCCTGACCATATTGCGGATAGACTTTGTGTAATGACATTCACTTCGTACAGCGACGCACTCACGGCTGTACTGAAAGCAGAGAGTCGCCAGCAGCGGACCAAGAGAGATCGGCCCCACGGTACCCGCCGAGCGGACGCCACTTACCACGGGTATGCCGACGACACGGAAGCGAACGACGAACTTTCATGCGCGATCGGACAGTTGCACCATTGGAATACACCGACTTCCGATCAGATCGCTGCGTACTACGACCCTGCAGATAGCGACACGACCGGACTGCAAGGGTGTGAAGAACATTCCGTCCCTTCCTGCTCCCGCGAATGGGTCGCGGAAGCGTTCCAGTGTGTTGTTAGTGATGAGTGCGGACAATACGGTGAGGACGCACTATACTCTGTTCTACGGGCTATCGCTCAGGCTCGTGGCGACCGTCCTACGCCTCAAGGTCGAACTGAAATATGTTTCTTCTGCAAGAAACCGGGACACAGGTGGATACGGTGTTACCGTTTGAAGGACATATTGGTACGAAACGGAATGAAACCGTTCCTGCCACGCCCTGGCGCAAATCGGAATAACGGACAGATCGGTATACCGAACTCGAACTCTCAGCCAATGGCTACGACACCACCGGCTCAGCCATCACCACAGGCCAGGCCGTCAAACTAAGGGAGGAAGGAACTGTGGAGCAAGAACCTTCCGTTAAACCGAGCTACGCTCAAAGCTCCAAACCAGTGGTTGTGTCCACAGCTACGAACACGACGCCAACCAAGCTGGCGCCGACACCACGGGCCCTTCCGCTCCGCGAAGGGGTGTGCGCCAAGTGTGCTTCGTCGACTTCAGGTACGGAATCCCTCCACGAAGGGGTGTCGGAACCATTGCCACGCAGGCCATCACGGACTAATCGTCACGAAGGGGTGTCGACACGCACCACCGGCGATACTGGAACGGACTCTATGTCTGAAATAGAATGGGTGTCGGATGATGGAGGCTTTTACGCTTTCCCATCGGGACCTGAAACCAAGCCGGGAAGACTGAAACTTCCACTCCTACTGCCTGAGGAGGACCTCGATGGACCGATTGTTATCAGTCGAAGTCTGGCCGCCCATGAGTGCTGGAAATTGCCAGTGCATGTTGGAGAACGAACTTTCAAAGCAGTAATGGACTCAGGAGCACAGGTTTCCCTGCTCCGAAAGGACATGATGCGACACGTGCCTGTCGAACAGCGCACTCTACGTCCGACCATGGCGACCATTCGGGATGTCAACGGAGACTCCAGCCCGATCGACGGACTTCTAGACCTTACGATCAAGGTCGGAACGAAAGAAATGACAGTAACATTTTGTGTAGCAGCGATTCATGACGAAATGATTTTGGGCATGAATTTCTTCCGACAAACGAAAGCCATCGTTAATTACGGTGATGGAACTGTCGAAATTAATAAAGAGATCCTGTTCGCATACAAGGACTTCGAAGCTAATGTTGTACGCATGGCTGTACGTCGAGCCGTTACGGTACCGCCACGCAGCGAGGCCGTAGTCGAACTTGTACCGACCTCAAAGGTCAGGGTGCGCCAACACCCTCGGCTCATTCAGCCCATGACGAACTTTCCGGAGGAAACAGACTTGATTATGGGTCGCACGTTGACCTCATTGAACCGGAAGTGTGTTAAAGTGACTGTGGTGAACCCCGCGGATACGGGCGTAACTCTGACTCGCTCAGATCCAATAGCCATAGCGAGCCCCGTTGACAGTATTGTGGGCGCTCTGCCGAAGTCAGGAGAGGAACCGGAAGTTCCCCACACGAACGTTAACCATTACGAAGACCTCCCGCCACACCTACGGGAGATGGTGGACCGTGCCGGACTAGCACCTGAACAGCAACGGTGCTGTGCCAATTTGGTATATCGGTATAGAGACACTTTCATGTGCCCCGAAGGACAGCTCGGACGGACGCATGTAGTGCAACATCGGATCGACACGGGTACAAGCGCCCCAATTCGTCAGCGACAACGTCGCGTACCCCAAGCGCAACAACACATCATAGATGAGGAAGTTGACAAAATGTTGCGACTTGGATGTATCGAACCTTCGGAATCACCATGGAGTTCACAAGTGGTGTTGGTACGAAAGAAAAACGGACAGGTACGATTCTGTGTGGACTATCGTCTGCTCAATGACGTAACACGGAAAGATTCGTACCCTCTTCCGAACATTCAAGACACGCATGACGCACTCGCTGGAGCGAACTACTTCTCGGCCTTAGATCTCGCCTCGGGATATTGGCAGGTCGAAGTGGACCCGACGGACCGACCCAAGACGGCCTTCGCCACCCGGAAGGGCCTATACCAATTCAGGGTGATGCCGTTCGGACTGAGCAACGCGCCAGCGACTTTCGAACGTCTCATGGAGACCATCTTACGTGGATATCTGTGGACCAGATGTATGTGCTATCTGGATGACGTGATAGCATACGGACGCACTTTTGATCAGGCGCTTGCCAATCTGGAAGCGGTCCTTGATCGGATACGAACTGCCGGGTTACGCTTACAACCCAAAAAGTGCGAACTCTTTCAACGCGAAATCCTGTATCTGGGATTTATCGTCAGTGGACAAGGAATCAGGGTGGACCCGAACAAGGTCAAGGCTATTAGGGAATGGCCGACTCCCTGTGAGATTACGGACGTACGAGCTTTCCTGGGGTTTGCAAATTACCACAGGAGGTTCATAAAAGACTATGCCGAAATCGCTGAACCTCTGGTGTCACTCACCCGGGTGAATGTCGCTTCACGTGGGGATCGCCCCAACGGAACGCCTTTAGGAGGCTCCAGAACGCACTTATCAAGGCCCCCAAGCTCGCCCATCCGTCACAAGATGCGGACGATTATTTCATTCTTGATACCGACGCCAGCGGCTACGCCATCGGAGGCGCGCTTTCACAGCGTGTCAATGGAAAGGAAATCCCGATCGGCTTTGCAAGCAAGACGCTGTCCCGCACGCAACGGAATTATTGTACGACCTATAGAGAACTGTTGGCTGTCGTTGAAATGATTCAGCATTACCGACATTATTTGTGGGGACGCAGATTCCTGTTACGAACTGACCATAGCTCTCTGCGATGGTTAAAGAACTACAACGATGCGGACGGTATGTTGGCTCGCTGGTTAGCCAAACTGCAGCAATATGACTTTCGTATTGAACATCGTCCTGGCAAGCTCCACGGGAATGCTGACGGACTTTCCCGCTGCCATAGTTGCAAACATTCGGACTGCCCTGGACGCTTAGTCGTTCCACCCACGGACCCGGAAACAAGTTCTGGAGAACTTCCCGTCAGACGGATTACGGTGGTTCCTGTTGGACCCGAGAAAGACCTCCTGGACAGTGATACCATGACATCACCGGTCTTGTCTCGGATGATCTCAATACGCCAAGCTGCACGTGTGCGAGCATTGGATGTGAAATTGAACGGACAAGAATGGTTGTCGGACTATTCAACAGCGGACATTGTTGCCGCTCAGCAAGTCGACCCGAGTGTCGGAGTCGTACGACAGTGGGTATTGAACGGAACGAAACCCACGTCAAAGGAAGTCGCCCGCTACGGTGAGGAAGTGAAAACTTTGGTTTCACGATGGACTTTGTTAGCGCTACAGGATGGAGTCCTCATACGTACTACCAAGCCGGACCCAGCTGGTCAGACTGTTGTACAAACTGTGTTACCAGCGGCATTACGAACGGTGGTTCTACACCAACTCCACGACCTCAAGGTCGTAGGCCACCTCAGTATACAACGGACTGTTGAGAGAGTAAAGCGTCGGTTTTACTGGCCAGGTCTCGCCTTGGATGTTGCCCGCTGGTGCGCCCGCTGCCCGCAGTGTGTGTCACGGAAAGGAAAACCAGCGCCCAAGAAATCGCCTCTAACGCAACTACCAACTGGGGCGCCATTTGATCGTATTGCCATGGATATCTTAGATACCCATAAAGTTACCGGACGAGGTCACAGGTACATTCTTGTCATATCGGACTACTTTTCAAAGTACACGGACGCATTCCCGCTCCGCCGCCATACGGCCAAAAATGTCGCCGATGTTCTGGTGAATCGTTGGATCGTGTACCACGGGGTACCGAAAGCCATACACAGCGACCAAGGAAGGGAATTTGAGTCGTCGTTATTTCGGAGCGTTGTACGCCTTCTGGGCACCAAGAAAATTCGGACCACGCCCTACCGCCCACAAAGTGACGGTCAAGTCGAACGATTCAATCGGACTTTGTTGAATATGTTGAGTGCATTCGTCAGTGATCGTGGGAATGACTGGGATCTGCACTTACCATATGTACTCATGGCGTACCGCACCTCGGTGCATTCTTCAACCGGGTGTACACCACACCTGATGGTATACGGACATGAATGCAATTTGCCTGTTGACTTGATGTTTCCTACGTATGACCCAGAACCGCTACCTCCATGCGGACCTGAATACGTCGAGTATCTCCGAACTGCCATCAGAGCTGCCCATGGGTTTGCGCAATGGGTTTGAACCTTCAACCTCAAGTCGTATCGCCACCTGAGTCGTCAAGTAGCACAGACTCCAAGACCGAACCATTGAACGATCCCTTGGAGCTCCTCAAGGAATTCCTCTACCCTTGGGACGTCACCGTACAAGACAAGTCGTCAGATACAGATCGGACTACCGAGACTGATACTTCGTCATCACCCGCCAGTCGGAGAAGTCCCGCAATCGGACCGCGACGCCGTCGCCAGAAGCGAAAATCGCGCAAGTCGAACTCTAGCGCTTCACAGCGAGCGCCAAAACCCCGCGGACCCAAACCCGCGATTGTTACGGACTCATCAACAAGCGAGGCTACGCCCCAGCCTGCTCCGTACAATCGACCCAGATGCACGATTCGCCGCCCAGCCCGGTTCAGATAACCACGGCTGTGCCAAGGGACTGATCTCTATGATGATGAATAAATGCCTGTCTATTGGACTATAATGTCATATCACCCCAAAATATATTTATAATATAATAATATTATGTACATATTCATTTCAATAACCATTTTTATGTACTGATGTCAGTGAGGCAATTTTCATATATAATCTTGATATGACGTTATAATACTGATGCTGGTTACGATACTATAATGTGGTATATGTGTGTTATGCATTGCATATAACTTCGTACTTCTCCATACCATCTCGCGCCTGTTGCGCACTACCTAAATATTGCATGACTAACAATTCCACCCATGTGTCAGCCGTCATGTCCTGCCGTGAGTAAGATCACTTTGTCGCGGACGAGGTGAGAGGATAGCCGTCTTCCGAGCAAGCGTCTGATAAGAGCCTCTGCTCCCCCTACGCACAATTCAGGGGAATGCCCTCAGGAGCAGAATTCAGCTATGAACAAACCTCTGCATTCCAACGCGCGATCTGTCATCACATTCATTAAAAATTATGCAACGCACCACGGCAGGGCCGCCCAGATCACCCCATCACCCCTCATGATAATATCAGCGGTTCCATTATCTACGGCACTAGATGACAATGAACGGACTGAGCAAACTTCTGTGAGCTTGGTATTTATACCTCAGCATATGTACGGACAGTGATCATCTGTTATAAACAAGTTGGTCAAAAGTTTATTGTGTGCTAATTGTGCAGATAAGGAACGAACTAATTGTAGGAGTTCACACGGAAAAGCATGAAGCGCAAATAAACACTGAAGCCGCCCGCGGCACCTCCATATAAACATTCCCAGTTAACTTCAATAGAGAGTGGAAGCACGTAAAAGGTGCAGTAATTTTGACTGTATGCTAGACGGACAGTGAAATGATTGGATTGCGTTATCCAGAAGTTTGTGTCGGACTATGGGAAAATAGAGCAGCTGTGTGCTAACCTACTGCCCCGCCTGACTGGTGTGATGAACCAGAGCTTTGATGTACACGCGTTGCCTAGGTGATGGACCTAGTACGACTGAGAGCCGGGATGGATCAAGCGAACGTAAAAAGACGTATAAGACAATAGACCGAGCGCACCCCCCGATTGTGGAAAACCGCAAAAGACACTGTCAGCACTTTGTGTGTGTACGGATGCCAGATAAGCAGGAAAGTTTTAGAAGTGGGTCATTCTGGCTGCGGACACTGGAGAGTAAACATCTAGCGGAAAAGTGTTGAATATCAACAGTGTTCTTGTAAGACAATTGACTATATCTTGTGGATATTTCGTACGGCAATTGCACGGACTTTTGCCTAGTATTTCACGGACTGTGTGAATAATCCTGGTACGCACCTTGTATTAGGATAAAAGTCAGACTAGTGAGTGTGGGCTCACGCCAGTGAGCGAAATTCGTACTATGTCGTCTTCCGACAAGGAGAGAGATAAGCCACCGGACAAGAAGACGGCATCTGATGCCGGTAATAACGAACTGCCACTTGCCGTGAGGATAGTGGAGGCTGGGGATGAGCCGGAACATCCTATCGTACTTGGAGAATCGGCGACAGCCGACAGCGCACTGGGAACAGTTTCCCCTACTTCAGACCCGATCACGATATCGGATACAGAAATGGCCTCTGGGGCCGAAACGGACATTCGGAAGAAAGTGATAGCGAAACTCGCTCAACGTGGAGAGCGTCATACGCCGAGTCCGTCATCGGACTCTATGTCGGACTTAAGTGCGCCTGACTTCCAGCGCCTGGAAGAAGGCGGAAAAATTGTCGAACAAGCCATGGCTGCTAGAGACGCAGCTAAAGCCACGGCTAGTGTTACTTCGGACTCCGGACCAAAACAAATGATGGCTACTCCGCCAGTGACAGCCACACGACCGACCGCCGTGTCGGCTACTTCGCCTGTTTCAGCCAAACCGGCCAAACCCGTACGACCTCTCGCGTTGCTCCCGCACGCGACGACATCGCGAGGATATTCCTCGGCATATACGGACTTATTCCGGACTCAGGGAAATCATGAGTCACGGGATCTACGACAACGGACTTATCGCCGTCAAGTTGACGAGTTGATGAAGCTCGTACCTCGTCCCCCCACACCCCACGGGACGAGTCCAATCGACTGGAACGCGGTTCCACTCTACGACCGGAACCGGCACGCAGGATATGGACATGTCCATGATTTTTCTGTACCGTCGACACTGACAGAGAGTCAGTACTTGACTCTGATGCCGCTACGTCTCGGAACAGGAGGATTCGACTGCCCCTTCTGTACCAGTGAGGAGGAGTCGGAACGTGAACGGACCTGGCCCACGGTGCCTCGCCGGGCCCCACTTCGGACCCCACAGGAGCTGGATGCTCATGTTCTGGCGTATCATATGCCATTCGTACGTTTCTTTGTGTGCCCCGCACGGGACGGGTACATGACCCTAACGCTTTCGGACATGATACAACATATCTCGATGCCCACGGCGAGTCACACGGACCGGTTCCCCATTTTCCAACGGGGATCACTAATGGCCACCGAGAATATGGTAATTCGTTTCGCCAAGCGATGTGGGGTTGACATGCAACCCAATCCGAACTATCGGCCACCACGCGTACCATCGCACGTACCCATCTTCCGACGGACGCCGGAATCGGTACTTACTTTCGGCATCTGGGCGATGGCGCCCGCGGTGATGTCACAGTACCCGCCGAATACCGCACCGTAGGTCCAACTGGTACTGGACCGTATTGAGTATGGCCAACTGAAAACGAGGGCCGACGAAGCCAAGGTCGAACGGATGGTACGGGACATCCAACTGATTAATCGTCACGTCCGCTACCGAAAGCCTGGGGCTTTCTATTTCGACCACCCTGTTGTATATCGGACCTCAGCCATGAAGGCCGCTGAATCTCGGACCTCGGCCATGAAGACCGCCGAACCTCGGACCTCGGCTTCGCCAGCCACAGGAGTTTCAACTCCCGCACGGAGTTCGCCCTCGGGGGCGATACCCAAGAGTCGGACTGTTGAGAGGCCTACAGCGCCTAACGTTATGGACTATAGAGTTCGGGAGGGACTTGTGCCACCCCCGGACGAATATCCGCCCCTGCCAAGTCGACCTACGGTCGAGACAGACGCGGCTGAATCTTCGGACTCAGTTAGAACTTCGGACCCAGCCGAACCCATGGAAACGGCTAAAATTACGGGCTCTGAGGATAGGGAGCCTTCCCCAAGAACGGTTTCTCGAACCCCAGTTACGGACACTGAGTCGCCAATGGAGTGCGACCAGCCGCCACCACTTCGGACTATCGAGGATGAACCAGAACCTCGACAACGTCGGACACCCGACAGCAGGCCGGACTCTCCCATGGAGCCGTCTCGCGGCCTGATCACCTTCGGACCACCTCCTCCGTACCTGGATTACGAGGAGGAGTTGTTGCCCCCAACGACCACCTTGGTTACACGAGCCAACGATCCGGATAGGCCTCGGTTAAGGATGGAAGTCCTGGAGGACCAGGATCCATTACCTCGCGACCTGGAGGTCAATTTCGGACTTCACGGATCTGGTGAGTTCGGTGCGGACTACCAGCTACTTCGCCAACACGGGCAAAGGTTGCTCGAACGGACTTTACCCGGACTACAAGTCCTCCCCGGAATTAACCCGGATTTCGCCGAACTCTACCAGGACGACAACACCCGTCGTCTTCCCGCCGGACTCGGACCACATCAGTCATACTGGATGGAGCAAATCACCCAGGCTGCAACGGACGCGGACCCTCTACTACTAGCGGAAGATGCCGAGCATCACCTCCCGTCGTTGGCACTGGCCAGCGCGGACGACCTGGCGCTTCAACATCTGCGAGCTATCCGCCGCGGATACGTACTCGCCATGGACGCGCACATCCGCCAGGCGGAGTATAACGCCATGTCCCTAGGATTCGGGATGGGGTCGCTACACGAGCGACAGACCCCGACAGCCCCGCACCCTCTCCTGGAGGAGAATCGACGACTCCGTACTGCGGAGCGAAATAATTCGGACTTACGAGAAGAGGTACAGGAGCTTAGAGCCCGCCTCTCTACTACTTCGTCATCGTCCTCGTCGCCGGAACCTCAGGGAATCCCTGACGAACTGTGGACAACGATTGTGGCGGTTCTACCGCACTTGCCGGCCTGCGACCAAAGGCGGCTGATGCAACAGGCATCGCCAGCCGCCCGGCCTCCCGCGTCACGGAGACGCGACCGTCAGTCGGACTAGGTCACGTACCTCAGGTCACAGCACCAGGATAGCTGTGGCCTGCAAATATCGTACTTATCGTATCATGTGGTATGCATGTGTATCATGTACTAATCCTGGTCACTTTCAGGTATTTCGGACTTTAAAATGCTTCCGTTCCACTAGGGAACGTAGAGGAGTTTTTTTATCATTCCAATAATATAATATGTATATACATTTGTGATTCTTTTAACTGTGATTTATGTCTTGATTTATGTGTTTCATCGTCACCTGTCGTTGTTTTAAATGTATTTGTCAAATGTGTTCATATCATCTTAGTGACTGTTGACTGACTGACTAATGACTTTATTTTGACAGTTAGAATTTTTATTGTATCCATTGCTTTATCATTGTCTCGCGCGGTGAATGTGTTTCCCTTTAGGACTTTTAGCTTATCATGTTTAGATTTTTGGACAGTTAGGTTTCGGGGAGGGTAAATTCCCAGGGGGTAATTTGACGAAGGGGTGTTTTGTAGAATATTTATGACTGTTATGGCCCGAAACCCGCCCCTGACACATTCTCCCACTCGACATACACGGCACAGATTCATCACATGACTTCATACTTACTTACCTTACGTCAACGGGCATGCACCGTCCTCGCACCGCATCTACATGTAAACAACACTGCTCACGTTAACACTTCCTACTATCCCACCAATCACCACATTCCCAGACACATGACTCCGCCCACACAGACATGACATCACTTTCCCGCCATTTCACATGAACACCTGCCACATTACGCGGGAAAACCCACACACATCATAGACTTAGCCCCGCGCTTTCCCACGGACATTGTGTAGTGTGAGAAATCTGTTGAAGAGAGAAGTTGTATTGAGAGGTACTAAGCCAAATATTGTGATTAGAGGATATCAAATTTATACAGGACTATTAATACTTCGGACTATTGTGGGGATTACGATTGTGTGAGTGACCGTGATCGTACATCTGACTTAATCATCCAAATAAACATCGGATATTGTTGCAATTGACGTCGGACTTCCTGTTGGTGTGTTCACGCACAACATACATCGTACTATTCGATCAGTGGGCGTAATAGCCGCCCGAAGAACTCCGCTATTCCGTCACACAAGTAAACAACTTGAACCAATCATATGTCGAGTACGTCACAGGTAAGTCACAAGTCAATGGTCAGGTTAGGCGGTTAGTTACTGATGATGCTGTATGAACACACATGCAGGCCCGGATCTAGAGCATAAGCGTGACAGATGCACAATAACTAGACAAAACCCCAATCAGCCTGGGGTTCGGGGGCGCCGTAAGCCCCCGAGAAAATTTTAGCACTTGTGTGTTCATACAAGCATTCTGAGGCATGATTTGATCATGTTGATGAAGGCATTCGAAAGCAATTTTATCCATATATACTCCAAAAATACTATTTTTTAATTGAAATAAGGTTTCATACATTCCCATTTGAATTCGCGACACAAATATTGAAGTTCTGGGTTAAACTGAAATCTAACTTGAGACAAGGGCATGTAGAAACATTTGGAAACTATTGGACGAGAACACTTTTATTGCCGCATAGTAATGAAGAATTGTTGTCATTGAATATATTATTGCAATCTAAAAAGAATTGCATTCGTCGCATTCTAGTAATATGCATTTGTGAAATAATATTTCATTGAATGACATTTATGGGTAATAATATATTTCTGTACAACAAATTATATATTTATGTCTTAATAAAGATATCAATGACATTAGTACATTTACGTTCTAGAACATACCAAAATGTGATCAACATTGAACTTGCATGCGCATCTACATTGCATGAAACAATGTACGTAGATCAGTAAAACTACAGCTTTGGACACTGGCAATCAAGTAGGCCTACTACTCCGTATATGCAGCCACTAGGCCCCCTATTCGTAAACATTGCATATCCATCCAGATCGATGCTATATATGTATTACACAAAAACATAAAGTAATTGTTTTGTGCAAAAACAATTTATACAGGCAATACCTACTGTGGCTTAGATTCGCCATCACGTTTAATTTACACAACATTCAGTTTCCACCTCGGCGAGAACCCTTTTCACCCCGGTGAAAACCTTCTCACCCCGGTGAAAACCTTCTCACCCCGGTGGGAACCTTCTCACCCCGGTGAAAACCTTCTCACCCCGGTGAAAACCTTCTCACCACGGTGAAAACCTTCTCACCCCGGTGAGAACCTTCTCACCCCGGTGAGAACCTTCTCACCCCGGTGAAAACTTTATCACCCCGGTGAGAAGGTTCTCACCCCGGCGAGAACCTTCTCACCCTAGTGAGAACCTTCTCACCCTGGTGAGAACCTTCTCACCTCGGTGAAAACCTTCTCACCCCGGTGAAAACCTTATCACCCCGGTGAGAACCTCATCACCCCGGTGAGAACCTTCTCACCCCGGCGAGAACATTATCACCCTGGTGAGAACCTTCTCACCTCGGTGAAAACCTTCTCACCTAGGTGAGAACCTTCTCACCCCGGTGAATACCTTCTCACCCCGGTGAGAACCTTCTCACCCCGGTGAGAACCTTCCAAGGTTCTCACCGAGGTGAAAAGGTTCTCACCGGGGTGATAATTTTCTCACCGGGGTGATAAGCTTTTCACCGGGGTGAGAAGGTTTTCACCGGGGTGAGAAGGTTTTCACCTAGGTGAGAAGGTTTTCACCGAGGTGAGAAGGTTCTCACCAGGGTGATAATGTTCTCGCCGGGGTGAGAAGGTTCTCACCGGGGTGATGAGGTTCTCACCGGGGTGATAAGGTTTTCACCGGGGTGAGAAGGTTTTCAACTAGGTGAGAAGGTTTTCACCAGGGTGAGAAGGTTTTCACCGAGATGAGAAGGTTTTCACCGGGGTGAGAAGGTATTCACCAGGGTGAGAAGGTTTTCAACGGGGTGAGAAGGTTTTCACCGGGGTGAGAAGGTTCTCACCGGGGTGAGAAAGTTCTCACTGGGGTGAGAAGGTTCTCACCGGGATGAGAAGGTTCTCACCGAGGTGGAAACTGAATGGGGTGTAAATTAAACGTGATGGCGAATCTAAGCCACCGTAAATACCGGTATATGGTCTCTCATGAAAGGAATAACAATGACACTAGCAACTGCCCACTGTATGGACTCTACGAAGAATGTTGCATTCTTTGATGGGATGGGAAGTCACACTGATCAATGCTCTGCTAATACATCCCTATATGGGGGAGGGTGGGTAAAGTGGGTAGAGTCCACTGTGGTGGGTCGAAAAGCGTAAATGTTGGTAGAAAACAAGGTTGGAGGGAGAGGGGGATGGAGGACAAATTACCAGGGAGTCATTATTTTGCCCTGTATCTGAAGGCATGTATGTGTAAACTAGGAGGATCAGAGAAAACTGACAGCAGGGTCCGATATTTCTCACCGATGCCTACCATTGCACTAGAAAATCTGACCGATGCACGTGCATCGGTGTGCACCGGTCTAGATCCGGGCCTGCACATGTGCAAGTATTGGGGCACGTGGACTCGGAGCAAAGTATTGATTATTATGAAGGCTGAGGCGGGAATAGAACAAGTAGTAAAATACGAGGCGGTAACATTTGTTTACTATCGCTGTTATTTTATCAGACAAACAGTTGAAACTACATCATGTACATGTACATGATTGGTTTAAATTGATATTCATTATTCAACATATCATATTTATGTTCGAATTTATGTTTTTTCGTGTGAATGTAATATAAATACTATATTCAGACTATAATAGCAGTATATTTCCAAGAATATTATATTTGGGTGACTATTTTAGTGAACATGTATTAGAGGTCTACATGTTTTATACCCGATCTTTCCTCTCAGAGCTACAGGAGGAGGAGGAAGCGAGGCCCCCTGGTGAGGAGGAATTCAACTTCCAGGATTTCATTTCACGGTCTGTACATGAGAGTCGTGGAGAATACTGAATTTCAGCCATTGCTTGATTGTTTTGTCGTGGAAACGTTGTCAAGCAACAGAAATTGAGAGATATCAAGACAAAATGCATGACTGGAATGAATTTTTGGTTTGATGTAAATTTCTACTCTTGAAAACTTCACTATGCAGATTTGCTCAGCAGAACGTTGTGAGAACCTACACAATTCTACTGGCGGACTTCAAGAAGAACTCGACACATACAAACCACTGCATCCTGAAGATGCTTCACAGAATCGCCTTCGATTTCAGCTACATCGGGATGTTGTTCCGCGTGCGACTGTTCAGGATCTTCCAGAAAGTCATGACAGATCCAGCTTGTCGGATCAAACAGTTTGACGTGAGGCCGAATATGTGGTTTAGAGATTGTAGTACACTTATATATTGCCACATGTATCCTTATATCTCTATATCTCATGACTCATATATTTCTGACAGGAGCTATGTCAGTTTTCGAAGTATGTGATTCGGAAGTTTTTCGAGGTGGCTCAGAACAACGACAAGATATTTGTGGAGCTGTTTTTCTGGAAATCGTCGAAGGAAGCCGTGGAGGTTGTCGAGGGATACGGCTCATTTAAACAAAAGTATGCAGCGTGTTTGATGATACTTTGACCAATGGTTTATAAATTGTCATTGAGAAATACAATTAAATTAAAAAATGAATCAAATTCACAGAATAGTTGCACCAATGAGTGTAAATCACTATGCAGTTCATAGAGCATTATCATAGAGAAAGGTTTACTTTTGAACGTACCTTGGTGAATCAGAGCATTATCATAGAGAAAGGTTTACTTTTGAACGTACCTTGGTGAATCAGAGCATTATCATAGAGAAAGGTTTACTTTTGAACGTACTTTGGTGAATCATGGTTGGATGATATGTTTGCTTGTGTCTGTTGATCCTGAAGCTCACGTAAAGTCAAGCAGCTGTGGACTGAAGAACAAGATGCAGAGCTCCGACAGCTGTTTGAGCAGTTTCGAGACGGTGATGATGAACAGGGTAAGGCTCGGTATGGAAGAATATGTAGAATCTTTGTTGTGCAAGAGTTTTGTCACTTGTTATCTGACACGGATGTTTCCTCTGAAAGACAAGGACGTAGTGGACCTGATCATGGACCACCTGATTGATCGTACCAAGTCTCGCAGACAGGTTCTACGTCAGCTTGTCCACCTCGACCTGATCGGCAGCTCCAAGGACGTCAAACGCAAGAAGGCGTGAGTCCCGAGGATCAAACTACATCCTTATTTTGTGGTTGTTTGGTCTGAAAACATTTTAATTCAGAATACACTCAAATTGAAATAAAATTGTGAAATTTGACAACTTTAGTGCATGTCCAATTGTCCATTATCTTATGATTGGAGCTATTGCTATTCACATTTGTAACCAGCATAAGACTTTATGTGATGATCACATCACGATATATTCCCTGCAGCCCCAAGCCGCCGCGTGGAGCATGGTTAGAGGAACAGGAACTTGAGCTGAGACAGCTCTTTGAACAACACAGGGAGGCTGACGGTAAGGGAAGGGGAGCTGTGGATAAGCTTCTGGTCAAACTAGCTTGCTTAATTATAGTGTGAAGAAACAGGACACTCTTTAATGTATTTGGAATTGTCTGTACTATATGTAGTCCAGTGAGTGGAATAAAAGAAACTATTTCCATGAGGTCCTACTTCCCAGACATATTCCAACGCGATACCATTATATTTGTCAGACGTCCTGGGAACAATCATCCCGCTGATGTCTCACCCTCGGTCCAAGGTTCGTGTCACTGAGAAGTTGATAGAGCTGGGGCTGGTGTCCGACCGCTCGGAGTTACGGAAACGTCGGGGCAAGGCAAAGGACGGCAAACCGCGAGACGGCAAACCGCGAGGTGGCAAACTACAGAGAGACAAGGACCAGTTTGGAACGGGAGAAGAGAACTACAAGAGTGCTTCTACAAGCACTACAAGAGAACTACAAGAGTTTGTTAGCGTCGATGACGATAGCAGTGGTCAGTGTAGCTTTGATGTTGTTGGTAACGTGTAATGAATTTGATAGCAGTGGTCAGTGTAACTTTGATGTTGTTGGTAGCGTGTGATGAACTTGATAGCAGTGGTCAGTGTAACTTTGATGTTGTTGGTAGTGTGTAATAAATTTGATAGCAGTCGTCAGTGTAACTTTGATGTTGATGTACATGTAGTTATCAGATTTTGCTGTTGGGAAAAATTAATTGTCAGAGAAATTTTATCGTTAATTTGTTTCCAGAAAGGAAGACATTTTGATTAAACAGTGTTAGTGTATGATGTACATGCATGAGAAGAGTTTCTCTTTTACAACACGATATCTTTATTGGGAAGTCACTTGAAATTATAACTAATTTGAAAAAAAAACCCAGAAGACGAAGGTCCAGCACCACGTCCTGAGGCCTTTTCGTCTGACAGCGACTCTGTGAGTGAATCCGAGCTTGACTCGCCATCAAGTGATGAGGACGACACATCGACAGCACCGGAGTATGTCAAACAGATACGAAAGGCAGCTCGACGTGCCACAGCTAGGGGTACGTCTTGCACTGGGCATATTTATGATCTGATAATCTGTTGGCATGGCATTGTGTCCATCATCGTATGCCATTATTTCTATCTTGTTCAGGTAGAATGTCCAGAAATTTCACACAAAAATACTCATAATGGTTTAAGAGGGAAGTATTTTTTAACATTTTCAATTTTCACGTTTTTTTCTCAAAATGGCAACTGTTTTCTACAAAGAGCATAATAATTTTGAAATGTGTAGAAAGTCATATATGGCACATCTTCGGTGACCTTGAACTTGAACTCACATGACCTTGAGTGGAAAATCTAATGTCACGGTCAAACTGAAATGTGTGAATTGACCCCTGCATATAAAACATCTGCAGATCAATCTCAGGTTTGTGTTATGAACCAGCCATATAGAGATTTTGGTGTGCTTGAGTGGTTTATTTCAATGTCCCATCTAACTTGAGATTTGTGAATTGACCTCTGCAGTCACCTCTGGCTCATAGCACACATTAAAAAACTGTTGACTTGTAGAACATGGTCAAAGAACTTTTGATGATTGAAAGATTTTCTGGAAATTTGACTATCTGAACATGTCAGAAAAATTTTGACTGTCGGAAGATGTTCAGGAAACTTAACTGTTGGAAAATGTCAGACAAAGTTTGACTGTTAGAACATGCTCAAAAAATTTGCCTGTTTGAACATCCAGAAAACTTGACTTTTGGAATATTTTCAGAAAACGTGACCATTGGAATATGTTCAGAAAACTTGACATTCGGAACATGTTCAGAACCTTGACTGTTGGAACATGTTCAGAAAACTTGACGGTTGGAACATGTTCAGAACCTTGACTGTTGGAACATGTTCAGAAAACTTGACGGTTGGAACAAGTCAAGAAAACTGACTTTTGGAACACACCATGAAAACTGAGACTCTTGGAACATGTTCAGAACCTTGACTGTCAGAAAATATTCAGAATCTTGACTCTTGGAACATGTTCAGAACCCTGATTGTTGGAACATGTTCAGAAAACTTTGACTGTTAGAACATATTCAGAACCTTGACTGTTAGAACAAGTTCAGAACCTTGATTGTTGGAACATGCTCAGAAAACTTTGTTGGGCTCTGTTCAGAAAACTTGACCATTGGAACATGTTCACGACCTTGACTGTTGAACATGTTACAGGTCTGGAGAGTTGTGTGGAGTGGATCAAGAAATGTCTGCGGAGAACGGCTGATGACAGGGAGGAAGATGGTGAGAGACTTCATCATAGCTAAAAATTTGTCCCATAATGGCTTATCAGTGTGTTGGGAAGATTGTGTGTCATTTAAATGATAATGAAAGCAGCTTCAAGCAGACTGAAGATGGTACTTTATTGTACCAGATGTAGAAACCTACATGCTTTACACTTTCCAGAATATTACAGAATAACTGATGAGTGTAGGCTATTCTTGTCATTTCAATATTCAAATCTTGTTGCATTGATATATTGTACTATATCCACATATGAGCTATATACCCTCACCAGTGACGACTCATTCCAAATAAATTACTGCCAACTGTACATTTAGGTATATCCCTATCTAACCATGACAACTCTAATTATCCCGCCCCCAGACGACGATGAGCCAATCCCTGTGGTGCCTCTCGAGGACGACCAGGACGAGGCGATGGAGAACTCTGTCTTCAAGTCTCTACTCAAACGTGTCGGCCTCAAACCACCGGCCAACGAACAGGTCTTGTGATGCTCTCGAGTCATTGTAGATATTAGGTCCATGTTTTGAATGTATGGAAAATAGCTGGAAATTTGACTACTCCATATTTTCTAATGTGCGAATTTTCTATAACAAAGTACTCATTTAACACATTTATAGTGATAATGCTTATTTAGTCATTTTTAACATTCCGTCTGTAGGAGCGCTACTGGCGTATCCCTGGTTACCTGACCCCTGATGATTTGAGGAGTCGTGCCACTGCACTAGATCCATCTAGTGGCAGTAATGGGAACCATACCAGCAAGAAGAAAAACTTGGCCAGTTTGAGGGAACTTGTCAAACAGAAAAAAAAGTTCAGTGGAAAGCAAACGAACAGGCATGTTCTAATGCTTGATTAATTAAAAAAAACATTTTTTTCATCAATAAATATGCAGCTGAAAGCTTTTAAAATTGTGGAAAAAAGAGACAGTCATCAAGGTAAATATTTGATTCGAGAGACTTCATTAAATTGAAAATCGAATTATGTCATTTGTTTCAGTGAAGAGCAATCATCCCAACCAAGTCCGACCAGCACAACTCTGGATGACAATAACGCTTCTGCGAATGGGTCTCAACCTGAACCCACCCCCTCGTCTCGGGCTAGTTCCCATTACAACGGTTCCAAGCCTGACTCATCGCCCCACTCATCCCAGAGCAGTTCCCATAGCAACCGTTCAAAGGGTGGCAGTCAGCCCATTGGACGGAAGAGATCAAGGGTTCAGCGATCACTCAACAGTGACTCGGATGACAGGTGTGTAATCTCAAATGGTATTTAGTTGATCTCTCAATAACGTCACATATCTTGCGTGCATATAAACTAGCTGCCAAAGTCTGTAGGCAATCTGAAAAATAAAATCTGCAGCAATATACTGTTAAGTTCAGGTAGTGCTCTCACATACAACACAAATACCTAATTCAAATTTTTCTTGCTGTATTCACTTTTAAAGACGAATTCTGTATATTTGCAGTGATGACGAGGGGAGGAAGAACAAGCCAACCAGTCCCGCGAAGCCGACTAAACGAGCTCGGTTTGTGGAAGATTCTGATGAGGATTCTGACAAAGAAAATACTAAGCAACAAAGTGAAAACAAAGCTAATGAACTCCGTAAGTCTCTCACACTGGTCTTTCTTTCAAAATTCATTTTGAAGCTTGCTTTATTAGAGAATCATGTTATGGTCATAAATGTATGAATGTATTGCATGTGAGCAATTATGATGAAGAAGGTATTTTGTGCAAATTCCAAAGTTTGAGACCTGAGAATTGCATTACCTGACATTTCACCTCGCACTTGACCTCCAGACTCGTTTCCGGCCACGATGATGAGTCAACCACTCACGGACTCCGACTCTGACTTGGACGATCACATCCCTCTTAGACGAGCCGTCAAGCGAGCTGCCATCGACAGTGATAGCGATTAACGCTTACTGATATATCTGTAGTTACATATATGTAATATGACAGGGCTAGGTGTTCAGCATGTACAGAAATCTGTTTATTTGTTTTCAATCCACGGGTTCTTTCACTTTGAGACTTGTGAAATTCCCATCGGAATTTCCCACCAGCGACAAATTATTTTTCGTTTGTGCAATCAGATTGTTCAGACTTACTGATATGCAAAACAACATGATGTATTGAAATAAATGCAAAGAATAAAAGCATTGTTATTTTTCATAAATGATCTACTGTTTTTACTTGAGAACAAAGCGATACATTATTAGGGCATTTGATCCAATAATCTATTGGCATGTCTTTGCGTCCGTCGTCGTCCACTATTTCATCTTTTTCACTGTGGCCAGCCAAAAAAATATCCCTTTGAAAACAATTTGGACTTTTCAGCACTTTCCCTTCATAATGGGAGCTGCCACAACTGTATTCGTGGAATGGCTGGAGATAGAGCTTAGATATTGGCACTTTCAAATGAGAAATCATTCATGGCGATTTGTGTGGTGAGTTGAATTTGACATTCGGTGACTTTGAAAGGTCAAAACAGCTGATTTTGAGTAAAACAGTCAAAAATTGCATCTAAAGACGAAACGCTTGTAGATAGAACACATGTTTGCATTATGAACGTGTAGGAAGTGGTATATGGAACAGCATACAGCGACCTTGAGCTTACCTCGGATGACCTTGAATGCTGAATGTCTGACGGCACATTCAGTAACGTGGAATTGGCCTCTGAGGTTTGAAGGCTTGCAACTAGAAGACATGATTGTGTTATAAGCTTAGAAGTCATATATATGGCACATCTTTTGATGACTTTGAACCTGACCTCAGACGACCTTGAAGGCTAAATCTCAAAATCTCGCCTGAGCAGAAATGTGTGAATTGGCTTCTACAGACAAAATACTTGTTGATAGAGCTTATATGTTCTTATGGTGAACATATATAATCAAATGCACATTATGCATTCACACCTAATGGTGGCATAAAAATCTAAAAAAGATGACCTTGGTAAATCTCAAGGTCATATGTCACATGCAATGTTTAAAACCAAAATTGTCCGGTAACCTATCTTAGGCCTTGGGCTAATTTCATGTTATCCAAAGGCTATGTTCAATATCCCATAGAGTAAAACTTCCGTTGACTTTCATGAAATGAAATTTTCAGACCGCAGCAAAGGTCCACACCCTAGCATGCATGAGGAAATCTGTTTGTTTTTGGAGTCGAAAAAGCTTCTACAAAGCATGTTGATTACGGAAATCAATCAATTGACACTGCCTTGACCAGTGGAGTTTATTTTATCACAGCTATAACACATACAATAATATTGATTGCACCCAGTTCTAGCACATGTTTAGTTGGAAACAGTAAATCCAACAGTAAATCAGCAAAATAATTCTTTGCAGGAGTGTTTAATAAACATCAAACATCAGTTGTATACAAAACCTGATTATCTCGATTATTCATGAGAAGCGCGAATTCCTAGTTAATTGTTCAAAAAACGAAACCGAGATTAAGTAATGGCAATATGCCTTCATTTGACCCCCCCCCCCCAAAAAAAAAAAAACAACAAAAAAACCAGTAAATTTGTACTAAGCAGAAATGGATAATATGGAAATGCATGAGGCGTCCTTGGCAGGCAGCAGGGGACATTTTTTATGCCAGGTTGATCACCGTGTTTCCTCCCTGAAGCACCAAAATAAATATGTAATACATTATAATACATAATATCGACAGTACTTCGTCAACATTGAAACCAATTGTGTTATCCTCGACCTCAAGTGTAATGTACACAATTTATCTGCCTTAAATTTACTAGCAACACACAAGTCTCAATATCTACTAGGCTAGCCAGACGTACCAGAGATGCCACGCTCCATGCTGGCTCGGTGCTGCCTTCCAACATGTCCACTGTCGCTTCCTAGAAATAGTCTGGTGTCATCTTCACCTGGATCTTATGATCTGGCGAGTGGAGAGAGAATCTTTGAATGTGGAAAACAGTGGAGTAATTATGATTTATATCGCAACAGAATTGTATGAGACATGCACTACATTCCATAAAGGATGGAGTTCACTAAGAAAATGTTGTGAAATATACATATACATACATATTGCAGACCATCGCTAGAAATCTTCCCATTTATAGACTCGTAGAGGGCCTTCGTGGTTGATATCCCGACCAGGTATCAAAGTCATTCCTTCTTTACTGTTCTGTGTCTGTGAAGATTCACTAGTACTGCCATCTTGCTTCTTCGGCATGAAATATAAGACATCGTTCTTACTATTATACTTGATTCCATTTTGAAGTCCTTCCCGCTTCTTTTTCTTGGGTGTTCTGTGTTTTGTCTTAGCGGCACCGTTTTTCTTTCCTCGACTTTTCCGAGACAAGTAAACAATGACAACAATGAGAACCACAGCTACAATGATTGTGACAATGCTCGTCGCTACAATGATAACAATCGTGGATTTCGCTGGACCAGACCCGGCCTCGTCCTCCCTTGCAGAAGGCGGAAAGTTGGTTGGACCACCTAACTCATTCTTTGAGACTGGTTGGATCTGAAGGTTACCGTCTATAACCCCATTGGAGAATTTTCTGGTGGCTCCACCTGGTGACTGAGTGGATGACTTAAAAATTTCTTCCCACGTTGGATACCGAGAGGATTTAGTGTCACCACCATCCCCATCAGGGTAGATGTCATGATATAAACTCTCGACATCATAAGGGTTGTCTGGTATCTCAGGTTTGACATTGTCAGCGTCCTCCTCTGAGTCACCGAACTTATTGTAATAGTCGTAGTAATCCTCTGAGCTGGTGCTGCCCTCTGTGAAGGTTTCCTGCTCACCAGGGGGAGCCACTGTAGGTAAGGTGGAGGTTTTAGGTGTGGGAATAGAAGGCACAATGCTGGGAAATGTACTCAATCTACCGGGTGGTGTGGGTATTGATGTGGAAATCTTCAAGGTGGTTGTAGAAGCGAACTCGTGGTCGCTGAGGGAGGTGATCGAGCGGCCATTTAAATTGTGTGGCGAGAAACAAGTAATGTCGTCTTTGTTCTCAACACGGATTTCCGTCACTAAAAGCCAGTTTCTAAACCAGATCAGTGACTTATCACAGTGCCATCTAGTGCTGGAAACGTGCAACGTCTCCAGCTTTGGGAAATAGTCCAAGAATTCTTCACTGAAAGTCGTTAGATCTGAACTCTGCATGCTGAGATCCTCAACAGACTCAAGGCAAGTCAACAGTTCTGAATGTGCGAGGATGTTTTGTATAATCCAATGACTACTATCTAAATCCAGCTTGGTAAGCAAGCTCAGATCTTTGAAACTATCTGCGTGTATTGAGATCACAGTTGGTACGTAAGCCAAGGAGAGAGTTTGTAGCATTGCTAGGCCATGAAAACTATGGCTGTGAAAGTACTGAAGCGGGTTTTTGGACAGTTGCAGGGTTTCCAGCCGCGATGAGTTCTTGAACGTGTTTCCGTAGATGCGCACAATTTGGTTGTTGCTGAAGTCAGCGTTCTGTAGCAGAGGCATGTTGTGTAGAGCGTTGTATGAGAGGTAACTCACATTGTTACCCATCAGCGATAACGTGTTCAGTTGTGAACCTTGCGGGAAAACGTCGCTAACGATCTCTACGTTGTTTGAATCCATCAGCAGTCGCTGTAAACTGACCGGAAGGTGACTTGGGATCCTTCGCAGTTTGTTGTTATTCAGCCACAGTTGTTGTAAGTATGTCATATGCTCAAAGGTTTGATCACTTATGTCTGTTATCCCGTTTTCGTCGAGCACAAGAATGCTGACAAACGGGCAATCCTGGAAGGTATGACGTCTGATGATCGTGATGGTATTCCGACGTAGCTGAAGGTAGCGTATTGAGTGTGGTAAACCACGTGGAACATGACTTAATCCACATTCCGATAAGTCAACATAAGAGAGAAAATCCGAGTAGAACTTGAAACGCATCACATGCGAAATCGGGTTCCCTTTGAGAACCAAGTATGTTAATTTCTCCAGATTCTTGAAGGCTTTTTTGTCTATTTTACTTATTTTATTCTCAGCGAGGAGAAGGTAGCGCAGGTTTTTCTGGTTAGCAAACATATCCTGCGAGATTTCCGTCAGCTCGTTGTTATGTAGCTCTAGACGGGAGAGTTCTGACATCCCTGCGAAGGCACCATCGACAGTTGTAAGCTGATTGGACGTCAGGTCCAGGTGTAGTAATCCAGACGCACCTTGGAACGTGAACTCTGTCAATTCCGTCAACTTGTTACCACCGAGGTCTAGGGTTTGGAGTGAGGCAACAGATCGGAACGCACCATTGTGTATTGATTCAATCTCGTTATCCTTCAGTTTGAGGTTGACGACACCACGTAGTGACGAGAGACTTGACTCTGTCAGAGTGTGTATTTGGTTCTTGCTTAAGTCAAGGGTCGTCAGTGATGGAGGCAGGGATCTCGGGATCTCTGTGAGTCCCGCCTCGAGGCAGGTGACCTGACTGGACTGATCCGGACACGTGCAGAGCTCCGGGCACGCTGCCAAGGTGTGTACGAAGTATATTGTGAAGATGTAAACTACATGGGCAGGATTGATGTAGGACCAATATTTCCCTGTCCATGTCCCACAAGTGTAATAGGAGCGGTGTGTGGCCCTCACACGGCGACAATGGGACATCTTGTGGGCAGTCATCCAATGTACCCCATGGCGTGTTTGTTAGCCATCGCTGTTGTCACTGAACACTTGAACTTTTATCCCGCGCAGGAAGAACTTTTTGTATTGTGTTAATCACATTGGCAGAAACACCTGTTTTAATCCAAGTCTCCATCTGAGACGTCCAGTCGAGGAACACTTAAGGAGCCCATCTATGTCCAAGATTCAGTGCAAATGGATCATGAGGTCTTGTCGCCATGGAGATTGAAAATGTCGTCCCTTGATTGTCTGTGCCTGGGAACTGCCTCACTCCGATGGGAGATCATTCCATCGACTGGTGACCTGGGGAAGAAAAGAGAAAATAATGAATATATGGAATAAATGAGGAATATCAAGTGCATGAAATAGATAATGACATATTTAAATTAGGTATGGACGGTTGGCAGACACGTCTCAGTAAGATCTCCATTATTCCGAAATAACTGGATTGTACCGGTTGTTACCATGGTTACCGGGGAAGCACTTTGCCAATAAAAAGAACATTATTATAGAAATAGCTAGAAAATGATTCACGCCAAGTGACATTATGCTGTACTACCAGAAATAATGATTTTCAGAGCACACCGTCCACTGTTTGGTAGCTTGGAGGCAATTCCATACCAATGATTGTGTCCAAACAAGTTCACATCCTTGTCTCCACTGTGTTCGATGCTATCCTCATGTTTGACCAATTAATGAAGTGATTATAGCATTGCCAAAAGTTCCCTTACCACTCAATTACATGGCAGCCAATCCTGGCCATTAAAGACCCGGTGTGGTGAACTAGACGATATCGACTGACGTTCTGACACCAGCATTACTCCCGGCCACTATCCATACAGTCCCCCTGAGTTCAAGGCATAAATTATACATTGCACTGTGGCATGCGTGATTTGTGACCCGAACATGTTCGAGTGGGCGATAGACTCTGTTCCATATTTTATCCTTGTTCGGCCGACGATAAATTCCATACCGACTAAATCAAGTCGCTCTTTCTATTCTAATCAGCAAAGATCTGTGCTGGATTTGTTTGAATAATTATTCGTGCGTGCCATTTCTGTTTGGCCGCGATCGTTTGCCGTTATTGTTTGTGAAAAAAGTTAAATAAACTTTGTGTGGTTTACGCACTCCATTGAAGAGGTCCCGAGTGACATGTCAATGGTTCAATTGACAACATTTCAAGCATCTGTCGTCCCAGAGATTTATCAAAAACGCAAATACTTCCACATACAAGCCGGTGATTGACACGTGCATCACGCACACTCCAAGTGTATGGCTGAGTGTTGGTAGATCAGCAGCAGGGCGCACTCACACACAGGGCGATATCCCCGTGTAACATTTGCCCAGACCTGAGGGAATTTTACGGCCAGGACGACCAGAGATCCATAAACAGCCTCGTTATGTTCATACCAGCACAGCCATCACATCCTACTCCTAACTACTTCGTCAGAGGCACCTGTAACTTCTTCCTCAACTAAAACCAAATAAAGTAGTGTGCCTTTATATCCTCAATTTTGGAGGGGCCAATTGTAAGGTAATTGCTTACCAATTATACCATTAAATAAAAGGCCTGTTTGTCCAACCCCCCTGGAGTAGAATAGGCACCCTGTGTTTTGCAAGGTACATGTACCTTTTGTTAGTGTGTTTCAAACATGACAGATGTCCTTTTGATTCGGTGTAAATTGAATCAGATCCTCCAAGAAGACTTGCCTAAATTGTCACCTCAGTGTCAGAGCATGGAAGAGAAGTGAGGTTGCACTGTGGACAGTTGACAAGATCAGAGCATATCTACCATACCCTGATGTGGGCTCTGTAAGTTGGATAAAAAAGACACTAACACACTGTGACATTGTGGCTGAATGGTTTCTGTGGATCCCACGCACTGAAATATTCATGGGTAAAAATATCGAGCATTAGGGAAAATGTACCGACAGCGTAGTCTGGGCAGTGCATGTATGTGATTTTGGTGACCTCTATGTAAACATTCCCAATTTACCTGAGCACCTCGAACCCCCCCCCCCCTACGATAACATGAAGTACCCACAGTAACAGAGAGGTTTATTATCGCGGATGTTACCTCGGCGCTTGCACAAGTTTTTAGTGTAATTTGTCGTGAGGACGGTAGAGGTATTCGATCAATCAGCATCAAATTACTATTTGCGGATGACAGTCACGGAGGGGAGATGCTTCTATAATCCCGCCCAGTCGCTAGTCGCATCGTCAGGCAAACAACAACAGACCAGTGTAGAGAGGTGAGCATGTTGTATCTGTGCACGGCCCTGGTCACAGACAGTACAAAAACACGACTAGTAGCCTGATGAAATGGATTGGAATAGGCACAATTTGTGTTTCATGTACTGACGGGAGTACTAGAAATTACTTTGTTACTGACACTGTGTATTCCATCACAGACATTCACTCTTTCAGCATTATGACACTGTGAAAAAATATTATTTCAACTCTCGAACTGTGTAGCATTGCTTGATAGTCTGCCACATTATTTCGTAGGTCAGGCGTCTCACAGACAATGTAGGTAACTTCGTCATGGGTAATCTTTTCCTCCCTAGCAGGATATAGCTGTGAACTGCCCTGGAATCGAGTAACAGAATCTCTCCGATATTTAATTCAATGACCGACTGATCCCTCAGTTGCGTGGTTCCTTCAGTAACTGACTGATCCCCTGTCCCCCAATACTCCAGCCGCTCTCGTCACATGACCTTGTACGTGAATCCTGTTCGCGTCCAGTTCTGGGCAAGTGGGATTTTCCGAGGGTTGACCCATGAAGAAGAGAAAACACTGGTCCAGTTGCATGTGTTTGTTCCTGTCCAGCTTGCCAAGGGATCAGCCCCTGTGAACAATGAGTGTCGTAATGGTGGCGATAGCCTGATCATGACCAGACGTTAGGAATCAAGCCGGCGAAGGTCTCAGTCCTCCCCAGGGGGTGATATTGTCGATGGTTGCCACGGTTTCTGCAGTGAGTGTTCACTTACGGAAGTTGTCAGTGGCAGGTCGGAATCTGTTCTGCCGTCCGGGGTCGATGGCCATCAGTCAACGAGGGCGTGACTTCGGGAGTGCGGGCGGATTTAGGGGATATAGTCAGTAAATAGCATGCAGTGAGGTGAGGGTGGATGTGATGGTTGAAGGGCGGGATGATTGTAATGGGCGTAATGGAAGGGTTGATAGGTGATAATGGTCAATGTCAGGGGGTTCAGTGGAACGTATTAGGGTCTAGTGGGTAGCTTGGGTTATGGGGTTTCTTTGCTGTGGGGATGGGGAGGGATGTATACTGTGGGGTATCCATATATGTAGCTTCATTTCATAGTTATGTGTCTTTGAGAGAGAAAGAAAAGAATTGCTGGGAAGTACCAAGGAGAAGTATCGCTTGGGAACATAGGAGCTTGCTTCATATGGTCTTGAGAGTCTTCTCTGATGACTTGACGTGGGTTCCCAGACTGTCACGATCCGTAGTGCATGTAACCATGGTAACAGACATAGGGATGTAGTTTTAGGAGTGTCCATTCCAAGGGACATTGCCTGACAAAGTATGCTGCTTCATTTCTTTCTGGATTAACAAAATTTCGCGAGTTTAATTAAATTTGCTGGACAGTCGTTAATGGTCACCATGCATTCTGTAGTGAGCTGTCCATTTGGTTAAATCACTGTCCATTTCATCTGATCAAACACTAGAATACTGTTGTCGACGTGCTGACCACTGTAGCAATGGAAGTGATTTTCTTCACGTCCTAGTGAATAACGTCAGAAAATGACTTTGCACCTAGGAAATGGCAAAGTCCACTTCTGCTTCCGTAATATCCTTGCTCTTCACTAGAGAATGTCAAGTCAGCCGACCCACGGCCAAGTTCACCGTGGTTCTTCAGAAGGAAGTAGGGTCATTACGTTGCTTGGCGTTTTCCAACGTCTTGGCCACCACTGGGCTCTGACCACAGACCGCTGTAAAAGTCATGAGAGGTACTCAAATCTTGCAAGCAAAAGTAACTGGTATTATGCAGTGGCCACTGTCAAATTACGAAAACAGGCAAATTGTTATTGTATTAGAATATTCAGCAGATCAACAACGAGGGAACAATTTTTTTCTCAGTGAAAGGAAAGAGCTCTGACAAATAGAGAATAGAGAAAGATCATAAAAAGAAGACAAAAGAAGCAAGATTATTTCCAAGAAGTTGGCCCGATGATTTTGTGAGGACTTGCTTTGTTACGAGTGCCATAGCTTCTCTGAGCCTGATCGCACCCAAGAGACACCGAAACGTATGTGGCCGGTGGTTTTTCCCGTCACGGAGCGTATTTTTGTTACATTTTCATGGGGCTGGAGCGGTAATAGACAGACATTTCATGTCATGGGCATCGCATTGTCTCATGCGTGTTTTTGATATTGACAGGGCCCTTTGGGGAACTGAAAGGAACTCAACCAAGCAGATTTGTCTTACGTGTTTGCCAGTAATTGATTACTTTATGTTCACTCGAATGTTTTGTAGTTACTTGGCTGGGCTGATGTAAGAAAAAAATCTTGTGGATTTGGACAGTTCATGTTTATTTCGGGCTGAAGAACATCAGAAGTTGAGGGAATAGGGGAGGACCAGTCTCAGTTGTACCAGAGATACTCGAGTATAAAGTGAAATATGCCGTTTTACACAACCCTTTTGCTCTTGCAGTTGCTATTTTATGGGCATTGAAAACATTTGACCTAGGCAGCTGCACACTGAAAGATTGTGATGTGAAGGTATTTAATTGAGACAATTTTTGTAGACACATCAAACTTCTCCAGTGCTTGGATCTTTCAATGAACAGAGTAGCTGCAGTTGTATGTGGAGACAGCAAACATGATTTTTCCCTGTAATTTTCGACATCAATTTGTCAGCTTCTATGGACAATTTAATGAATTACAATTATTTCTCAGTTTTTTCTTGGTCTCAATCGTGTTTGATCTACAATTTTTGTAGACACACCAAACTTCTCCAGTGTTTGGATTGACATGACATTTTTTTGTTGATATTATTCTAATTTCATTGATGTATGATGAATTCATTTGCATAAAATTATATGGAAGACATTATAGATAATGAATTGTGTTTGACCATCAGTTGACACCCCTCTCCACAAAAATTCTCCGACCATGTGCTACATGTAACAAGTTGTGGAGTGCACTTGATGGCCGAATCTTGTTCGAGCATTAACGTTTCACGACATCAGTGAGGAAGCAATTGACTACTAGAGCGGCTGTCAATTTCATGTATCAAATTGATTGGTTACATCGATGAGAGGACATCCAGAAAGTGCAAGTGAGCAGTGGCGATAAACATCGTGCTCAAGATTGTTCATCGTAACACAAGGTCACATGACTGCTTCTGTGTGGCAGTCTTCAAAAACGTTCTTTATACTTTTCTTTGCATCTCTTCAAGAGACACTATGGTTTTCGATTTTTTTGATTCTGTGGAAGCGTATCTCCTGCGTTATTGCACAATCAATAGTTATGCTTATATCATGAGAGATATAGCAGAGAATCTGGCATCATCATGGATACCGTATATATGTCCCGTCTATGTCTCTTCGTGACGGTAAAAGAAAGGGCGACTTACTCTGGGTAACAACGTAGCAGCCGCGATGTAATCTCGACCAAGTCTCTACCCGTATCCTAGATCATATCGTCTGACAGATGGAATCTGCCTCCACGCAATCATAAACGCAATACACAGAGTTCCAACCGTGCATGGCTGCTTGTATATCTTGGCAGCATACCCGCATTGGGCTTCCTCGTTCAAGAAACCTTGTGTAGCTGTGTCCCTGAATGATATAAAACTCTGATATCCCACTATCGATTATAGATGGCAGCCCTTTTGTCGTAAATAAGACTGCCACTCCATAGAAGGGCTCATTAAATGTCTATGTCCTGGCTAAGTCTAAGAGAGGAGCGATAAATCCTACAGACATTTACCCCAACCTGTCCCCTCCTCTTGTGTATGTCGGGCCAGGCCATACAATATATGGTGCTACGGTAGTGGATATATGTTATATGATATATGTATTCATGGGTTAATACCATAGACATGAAGATGTCTATGGGTAAAACAATATTCTTGTCTCGATGGTATGTGATTATTTATGCTGTTTCACCAACAGATCCTTTATCCTTCATTTTTTGGGGGAAATTTGATTATAATATTAATAGAAACAACCATACCTAAAAATATTATTCATAAATTTACATTCCCAATGCTTATAAAAGTAATTATAGTATATATAATATAGTGCGATATAATAGGAAATTACTCTTGACAAAATACTATTTATGACTTTGACAGTGTGAAATTTTGTCATGATACTGAGGTTAGCACTTTATCGCCTTCAGTTATTGTTTTATATGCAGATAATTTTCCCTGAGAAGAGATATGATACAATTACGGTCCACCTGACAACCAGGAAATATAGAAACAGGACAGACCCAATGATGTTGTGACATGAGACGGGTAACCAGCGAACACAATTTCCTAGGTACACATTACTACCGTGGGACTGCAGTATGATGAATGAAATATGCCATTAAAACAGTGGACCTGGCCTATCATTAGCAGGCAGAAGTGGAGGGGAGAGTCCCATGTGATGTATTACGATGTTGTCCCAAGATGGGAAAGTCGGAAGAGGAAGGGCTAAGAAGAGGCTGGTGGAAATGTATCGGAAGCCGCGATTGAGTGGATGGTCCATCATTTTTCTGTGCAGTCGGGCTGCCACCTTGTTGATGAACGAAAAACTGAAACTTAAGTTCCAGGGGCTGACCAATTGTTTAAAGCAAGCCGTGAGTCTTTGTTCAGTAAAGACTTCCAAGTGTAACCTGCTGTTGATCATTGCGAATAGTATGCCTAATAGTGACCTATCAGGGAATTGTGTGAACAAGCATCAGCCGTTTTTGTTATGGAATCGCACCGCGATGAATACTAATCGAGGTGCTTGATGAATTATTGTCCTCCGTCACAAATTGCTACAACGTGGCCTTCGTGATATGAAATTCGGCATATTGAGTGTTACCTGATGTGACTTTGTTAAATTGGACACTTTATATGGAAATGTTGATCATGTTCGTCTTTGAAACAATTTACCTTGAAATTTCAAATCTGGTTGTGATCTAGGGAGTGGAACAAGCTTAATCAAACTGAGCACCTGGGGCCGTCTGACACCTTTTTCTTTAGAACATGATCAGAATCGCCCCTGACTTTCTCTGCATCACCTTGGCAACAACGCATCAATAGGGTCATTCTGTTTTGAGACAAAAAAATGGTCATCGTTATACATTTTTGTATATTGATATCGTCTATCAGTTTTTCCCATGGTGTGGATTTCCCGGGGATATACAGCACAGCTTGCGACGTGCTCTCTCGGTATCACATTTCACTTCCGGCTCTCACGATATACTGGGCCTGCTGTTCATCATCCAGTGTGTCAATATTTGTATTTCTCCACTCACAGACATGCTGAGACATGTTCCCAATTCCCAAGTTTGCTGTAATTTAGCACGATCGAGTCTTGCTCTGGTTATGAATTTTGTTGGTGTTCTGCCTAACTTGCGATTGACACCATCCAAAGTCATGCCTCGACACCTGAATCTGCCGCTGATCAGGAAAACTACCCCTTGTCTCTATTTGAGCGCTATCTATCAACAAATTCCTTCCTTCCTTGCTCCCAATTTATACCATTCAGATGTTTTTTTCTCCTAATTTCCCGCATGGGAGCTGCCTGGGAGCTTCTTGATGTTTTATGTTGTTGATATGATGTATTTGTAGGTTCATTTGCTGCCGGTAATCATCATTAAGGACATGCATCTGTCAGGAGTTAACCTGCCTATTCTCATCACACCAAGCTTGTTTCTTCTACAGTTTTTATCGCCATGGGAACGAGCTAGGTACGAGGGCAATACCGGGAATCACAGTCGCTGGAAAAATGATAAAAAGTGCAGACAGAAGTCCATGATTTAATCAATTACTTTACATGTGCGAAATCAAGAATAACATCTGTGTTGTGAACATGAATGTGACACAGGCATTACGAGATAATGGAGTTTCATATCCGGGTGTAAGTTAATACTTCATGCTTGTAACGAGATATGACGTTTTGCATGTTTTCTGCAGAGCAAAAGATGTCAACACGTCCTTTGAATTCAGTGGCAATGTGTCTTTCCTTATTGCTAGGGAAAGAAAATGTCGCCAGGAATTGAATCTGTGTTCTCGTATCTTCCCTTTGAATGGCGATTAGATTGCCAGTTGTTGGCTGATTCAATGGGTGATATAAGATGAAAGACGAAAGCTTGTCTCCACACATAAGGAGAGCACTTTGTAGCAAACCGCTTCTTTCTGCAGTCCTCTTGAAAGTGGTGTCTTAGGTTTCTCAAAAAGATGGTCGCACAGGAAAGATAAGACGGCAAAGTAATACAGCATCCCTCTTGTGGACGGCTTTTTAACTCATTCTAGACACTGTTGTGACATCTTCATGAAGGGAAAAATTTAGTATTCATGAGTATTCAGTCAGCATTACAACTTTTAGGTCAATGAATTAATATCAGTCACCAAAAAAGTCGTTATAACCATCTGACACTAAACTTCTGCCATAAAACTACATCATTCGAAGAGCTATCATTCTTTTCTTCACAAAATATGAGTTTCCAATAATCCCTGAGGTTCCGTAGTGGCGGATAATTTTGCAAGTCTGTTCCGTGGCAGGATGGATGGCTCCCCCTGGAGTCAGAAGCAGATCTCCTGTCGACGACTTGTTGACACTCAATGTTTCTCCTGCTACACTTGAACTTTAGGATGGAAGCCCGCGTAATTACTCCAAGAAATGAGTAGAGAAATGAATTCATTGTCAAATACACCAGTATGAGGTGCAATGTATGGAGAAGCTTCGTAAAAGCCACAGATATAACATGCATGTTTCAATTTACTTTTTGCTAATGAGCTGTCATCCCACACCAGCTCTGTGTTTTTCGAGCACAATGTCTCATTTGTGTCTATCCGAGATTGAGTGCCTTATTCCGTACAACTCTTGGTTTGTAAAATCACACTATAAATATTTTGTCAAATGAATTGCTGCTAATGTGGACTTTGTAAGGCAAAACTTAATCCATCTTCCCTCGCCTTGTCACCCTCACATATAGGATTACTTTCCATTGTCGTATAGTATTTTCACTATTTTGTAATACTCACTCTTTGATATTTGAACGAAGTTATATTTTAGTGCAGGCATTCAGCATTTACAATAATTGAGTCCTTTGCACATTCAGATCTCAATACTGATTGCACTGAAGAAACATTTCTCATGTTTCAATATCCAATTTAAAACATGATCTGACTGGAAGCTACCTACGCACGTGACAACTCCCGGTGTCAACTTCCTGTAAGAGCTTCCCTCCCGGCCGCATCGCAGGGTTAGTGAATGATCCCAGCCCCACCGCCAACATGCAGGATTGCATCGTCATGGTTATATAAGGCATATTTACACGGTTACACCCTTCCCTTGGAAACGTGCTAAAAGGTAAACAAAATCACTACCCAATAGGCCTTTTTTGAGCATATTGAGTTGAACATGATGAAATTCGGAGTAGTCCGGTACATCTCAGTCACAGCTTCAGGGTGGCCTGATCAAGTGTCCACAAGATATCCATGGAAACTGAACCTCGTGTCAATATGTACCCAATCACTTAGTGTCCGAGTAAGACAGCACAAGACACCGCATCATTACCAGGCAAGGGTTTCTGGGGGTTGGGTGAGGGTGGGGAAGGGGGTGTATTGGGGTGATGACGGCTAGACGAAAGGAGGAAGAATTCACTTGTCCACTTACCCCATTTAGGTCATTCAAATGAACAGCACGACTTCTGACATGAGTTACGACATTCCATTTAATCCCGTTGTGTAACCTATAATCCACTCTGTGGTCTGATCCTATAGACTTGCTGCCCAAGGACATCCATCTTACACTTCTGGTAATTGTTTTGTAAATGTCCTCAACCAAGCTCTTAATTAGAGATCAAAGATGACCGATCATCTGTGTATGTGGTGCCCTCTGGGTATGTGGTTATCCCTTACACTGATCATACTTTCTGCAGTCTTCCGAGCATGCATTCCTTCAACAGGGAGTTGATTCAGCCCATTACATAATCCGCTGCAAGTCTATTTCGTTCCTTCATTCCAAGCTAACAAGGAATCCTATAAATCCTATTACGGTAGTTGTACCTGGCCGTTGTTCAGAGGTTCTGATCATCTGTAGTTAGGTGCTCAGCCGTCAGCCGTATATCCATCTGTCGTCAGGTACCAGTGATCGAGAGCCAGAGTTAGGTCTATCCTCGCACCATGAGAGTGTGAAGTCCACCAGCTCTGATCCACACGTGCACGCCTGCCGTTATATGCAGACATTGCATGCATTTGTTTTGTAAGAGTGTTACGTGTCTTCAGGGTGTTTTAAAAACAAACATTTTCGGGCATTCATTTTCAGCACTGGGTATCAATACATTCACAAGTAGACATTACTTCCTCGTAGAATAATATTATCAAAAGACCCCTGCATAAAACAAGCTAAAACTCTGTCTTTCATAGCTAGATGCCCATGTCAACTTTAACCTTTCATTGATACACTATCTCGGTATATCTCGCTTGGGTTCGATTACCCATAATCCCCCAGTTTCTGATAATCCACCAAGCGTTTTGGCATAAGAGGATAGTGATTTTAGCCACAGAAAACTCCGGCGTCCCACTGGGCTAATCCGGAGGGTTTACAAAGATCAAGGTTTACACCGCGAAGGGAGGTCATCATTATATCAGCATCCCTCTAAGCACTGTTTTGTTTATTCTTAGTGATATCTACCTGGTGTTAAAGCTTCGATTCTGGTGTTACAGGTAAACTTGTAAAACAGGTTTTTATATTGGATTGAACAGGACGCCTTTCTTGTAGTGAGATGTGAGACAATTTCCCAGTCATGAAACGTTGCTTGGTAGATCAAGCAAAAGAAAAATGACAAAACAAGGTCTTTATAAGAGTTGAGAGTCCCTGGTGCATGAATTAGTCGGGGGAAAATTTGTGATTGGTTTTAGAATGGAGTTCATTAAGTACCGAGTGAAGAGATGAAAAATGATGACACACTTTATATTTAGATCGATAGCTAATCAAGGCCTTGAAGGATATATTCAATATTTCTGTATGAGAATTAGACATCTGCTTGTGAAAACAAGTCTCCGTTATATACAGACATTGCATGCATCTGTTTTGTTATACAGTATTATCTTCTGGTGTATAATATTATCCCGGGACTAATGGACGATGTAGTCTATAATTAGCCTACTCGCCTCCTAAGATGCTATTCCCGGCAGCCTACACATAGTTATGACACTGTCCGTCTGTTTTGTATGTGGTGTTGTAATGCGGTTCTCAGACGGCAATTTCGTATTTTTCTATTGCCGGCAAACTATAAACTACGAACTATATCGGGACAGGTGGGAATCTGGCGTCCTAACAAAAAATGTTGTCCTTTGGATAATCTGGCTTCTGAAGGTGATACCAAACTTTGCTCTTTATGGTATTTCATCCATATGAAGACTTGCGTCTGCTGTATCCCACTATCTATTTCTTTGGTCACATTCTGCCAGTCACACGATATCCGCTTTTGATCTGGAGGTGCAGTGAATTTGAATATATTGTCGTGTGTTCGGGAATCCCTGCTGGGAAACTCATATCCGCCAGATCAAAAACTATATACCAATGTCAAATACAAACGCAAGATGTTCCTCGTCAAAGTTCTTTTGGGAGACAACTTAGAACACTACTTGGCCGATCTAAAATGAATATCGAGAATAGGACACAGTTGAGAGTGGCTCCAGCTACCAGCATAAAATTGTTATGTTTTAAATTCTGGACCACGATGGCTCCTGCCAAACTCCTTGTGATTTGGGCGACTTTGAACTAAAACTGCACGTTCTGCGAAGTCCCAACTAGGGACGTCCGATCTGTCTCACTGTCACGTTACTGCCGCTGAGATCACCTCCCTCATCCCACACCACATATTCCTTTCTTCCAAGCCCATAAAGTTAGAGGAGCAGTTCTGATACATGAATAATATGTGGTCAGCGTGGGACTGGGGCAAGTTCCAGAGCGGACAGAGAGATAGTTTTTACGCAGTTTTCACTGGAATGACATTGGTTTCGTTGTGTGTCACCAGGTGTCACTAGTGGTTCACTACACCCGTCAGGTCGAATATTGATGACTTCCTTGGGTGTGGGACAAAGTCTCAGATTTCCGTCACTTTATGTATCACGGGTAAGATTTGTGTCTGCCCCCGATATTGACCACTCCAATAAAACTGTGAATAGCCTCATGAAACTGACACTTTTCAGATTATCCCGTCCCAAACCATTTTCTGCACATCTTTTGCCACCGTATTTTTTTCCGCATTTTACCCAAGCATGAACAGTTGAAGACGTCTGGAGCAGAAATGTGCCGACCAAGGTCACTGAGAGGCCATTTGATGGATCGATCGGTCTGCTACATGAAGACGTATATAACTCTTATTTCACGCCAGCGGACCTTAGTGATAGTGTTCCATAAGACAACGAGGGAATCCTTCCTGTATGTGTCAGTTTGGTGTGGATGCTTTAATCAAGTGATGTCAACCAAGAGGAAATCGTAGCGTTATTTTGTTATCAGTCACATGACGAAGTAGCCAACAAGTAGATTGATATATCAATGGATAAAATGGAATATCAAATGCTGCTTTATGGCGGCGCCAGACTTGAAACTGCCACGTGCCGGACGCCATATAATGCAAATCACCAACTGTTATGAATATTGAAGAGCTATCTTATTCCTTTGGTGATTTCAAATCAGTTTTCTCTCAACACACACAATGATACTTGAGTAATCAGGAAGGTAACTGTCATCTATTTTATACAAGTAATGGCAGAAAGAATTGCGCTCCGGCGCCGAAAACAATAACATACAAAATAATATTTTGCCTGCTGGATGCCTATTTGGAATTCCTGTCAGGCAGTTACAATTGCCTGGGATCCACGAAAAGAGGAAGCCCATCATTTTGTTTCCTGTTTTAAAAGCGTAGAAATGTTACATTTTTTCATGGGAAAAGTGATTATAGCCCAGGAGTATTGTGACCATTTATTCTCATCAATTTGCAACTTATGTTACCACAAGTATTTTTTCACTGTTTTATTGTGGGGATGCTCTCTCAGAATATTGATGAGGTGTTATGGTATGGAATATTACCTTCGTCACTGCTGTTGTCTGTAATGTGGGTTTGTTTTATTATGACTTGGAAAATTTCGCCGGTCTTGCAACAGGAAACCATCACGGAACACACAATTAATAATATATTTACTGACATTGGATTGGATTGGAACATGATTCATTGTAAGGAAATACTTTGTTGATAATTATCGGACTAACTGGTAAAACAATACAATAGGTGAATGCTCGGTATGATGTATGTCGTGAACAACACATACTTTCAAAAGGATAAAAATGCTGATTCCTGGATGTGTAACATAACCTACAACCAATATTAATATCACGGTCCTTCTCTCAGTTTTCTTTTGTTCTGTTTCATTGTTCGAGAATTTCTGTCTTCATGATAACAAAATACATGTAATCAGAAAACTGCTCCATGATTGTCATGTGATATCACTGGTGATTGTCATGCGATATCACTGGTGATGGCCATGTGATATCACTGGTGATTGTCATGCGATATCACTGGTGATGGCCATGTGATATCACTGGTGATTGTCATGTGATATCACTGGTGATGTGATATCACTGGTGATTGTCGTGTAATATCACTGGTGATGTGTCATGTGATATCACTGGTGATGGCCTCTTGAGGTGGCGTAATGTCAAGGACATTAGATCATAGAGGGTCACGACTGGTCATCATTGGAAAAGCCATACCCATTATTCTCGGAGTCAGAAAAAAAGATATCATGTATTGGAAATGTAATGTGAAATAACCATCCTTGAGCTTGATTTCCAGACTGAGAATGGCGAGTTAACCAACCGCAAGAAACGACCAATCTCAATTAAACTTCACCTTGTCGTGTTTTCAACACCCAGATTCCCGTGAAATTTTGAATAGAGGCCAGCACTGTGATAAAAACAGTGTTTTTATAGCGAATACCAACTCAGTGACACTGAGAATTTAGGGGAAAGACGAATGTTTTGTTTGGGATGTTGCTTCTGTGATAATAAATATGTCATGAGTTAATAGTATGGTACATCATGAGAAATATTGTCACTCTTTACAGAAACGTCTGTGGCATAGTGACCAATGCTGTGTGTGTAATAACAGTAATAAATTTTTTAGGTTAGAAAAAAGAATGCTATCAACCCCCCTCCTCCCTCCCATTATATGTTGCGAATACCTATTGGCTGTTAAAAGAAGAAAGCAGACCGAGAATATTGCCGACCATGCCCATGGGAATATTTACTCAACCATTGAAGCCGACATAGTACTACCTTACAGTCCTTTGTGTCCCTATAGATCTTATCCCTTGTAAGGAGGTTATCAAGAATGGCGCTCCTCAACAAATAATACCCCACGAGTAGGACTGTGTTGAAAGAAACTACGAGCTGAATACGGGAAGTTTGGATACACTGATGGTGAACAAATTCGTTAAATCTCGTATGGAGATGTGTCAAACTTCTAGCGAAACAAGGTCCATTTTGACAGGTTTATTGTTTGTGGACAGCATATTTCCTTGTCAGTGTGTTACATTTTGAGGGGAAATTGATAATAGGTCCTTTAGTTTACCATGCTGAGTTTTACATGGGGGTGAAAGTGTCAGGAATTTTTGACGAGATTGCCAAAGAACGCCGCTAGCAATTCGGAGGATGTTAATGTCATTGCTGATAGGCTACTTTCAGATCAAATTTCACTCTGTGACAAGGGTTTTGGTAGACTTGAATATGATAATGATCTGAGGCTTTCTGGGTTTCCTGTTAGATACAAGTTGTCACAAACAGAGAACAAGGAGAACTAAAGCTCAAAGATGCATTGTCCGAGAACAAACATATCTTTTAAAACTTCATGTGAAACTATCACAATATCGTTGTGTATTTCATATAGCTGCATAACAATTCACCATGAATACTGCAGGATGGATCATCAGCGGTCTTTCAGAATTCACACACTTCAAATCCTGTAGAAAAATTTTTCTGTTTCCTCTCGATTTTAAGTACTTGGTGTGTGCATTCCTCTTGTGTTTTCTATGGTTTCTTTCGTTGTGTGCATATAAAGCAGAATCTGCCTCTAACCGACACAGTAAGAAACAAATAGTGACTGCTACTTTTAAAAGTGTTCTTATCTGCAGGTTCTATTGGTAACAAATCGATTAACGCTCCACTAACCCAGTGTAACCTCCTGAAAATATCACTATTTGTAATCCGAATCGCGAGCTTAATGCAAGACTAAATCTCCATTCTAGGATGTAAAAAAATATCTTTTATGTTCTATATTTTTGTAGAATATTACTGCGTCTTTCCCTCGTGCATTACCTATGCGTGACTGTTTTGAAAGCCGACCAAACAAAATGACACACTTGCTGTGTTGCTGACTGGAAAAGGTTTTATGGTGTTCTGTGCACATCTGTATAGCATCTGTATCTCTGTTGTTGAGGTATGCATGTGGATAATGCAATATCCAGTTTCATTTCTTTTTTATGGGATTCACATGAATCATCCATGTATTATGTTCAATATTTTATGCCACTAATCAACACATGATTATTGGAAGAGGATAACAAACATGCAATGTTGCTAGACAGCCGATCGTGTAGGGTACCAAGAGGATTCACCTACGGGGTCGTCGAGAACCGGTGATTGTTTACATTGTATAATACAACATACAAGGCTCAATTCCATCAGAAATAGTTCACCTCACATGACAATGATAACTTTCCAGCATCCCTTACACTGTACCCTACATTACATGCATTATGAGTGCCGTGTCCTTCCTGTTATATCCCTTAGGCATTGTCATGATAATTTGTTATGTAAGAACACATGACTGAACCAATCAAGTTCAAGGGTGTAATGAGTAATTGATCAAAGACCTATCGTTATTATATCAGTAAACATTACATTGTTAGGGCTGTGTCAAGAGTTGATAACCGTTCTGGGTTTGTTGAGTGCATGTACATAGAGAGATAGATTTCGTCGATGTGAGGGTAATTAACGTAGGATCAGTGTCAGTGATTTTGATGGAAGCAACCTAGTGTCAGAAATTCATCAGACTATTTCTATGTATGGATGAGATACTGATTTCAATCATACTTCAACAGGGAGAGAGGTGTAGAGATCCATGTAAAATAGTATGAATCATAAAAAAAGAAAGAAATTACGATAGATTTTGTAAAGCTCCAATACTTTCACTAAAATTGAAATGAAGGGAAATGTGTACAATTTCCGATTGTGCTGTTTATGTTGTTACATGTACATCATGAGGCTGTGAGAGGCGTTTGAGAGTTGAATCACACCTTTGTGGCAAGTTGAGAGCGCCACTTTGCCAATTGTCACAGCCGTATTGTCGGCTAATGGAGTGTTTGGATGGTGTACGTGAGTGTTGACTGACAGTTACTAGAGTGCCTCCTCTAGCTCACTTCAAACATCGATAGGCTCGCTTCCAGGGACGGTAAACGATGTGAAAATTGTGTCGTACATTTTTCAACTTTTACTTTTGTTTTAAATCTTGCGAGATGTTTCCACGTTGAACAAAAAATGTTACCACTGGAACTGACTTGCCAGCGTGGATGTCAACATTCACTACAGGCTTGAAGTTTGTAATGATTTTTTGGGAAAGCAGCCACCTGCAGGGCCGAGTGTAGTGAGGAAGTTGTTTCGATGTCTTGTGTTTCGTTTGGAGGCTACATGGTTTTCTCCTCAGTGCATGGTATGTGTTTGTGATCCGGCATTTGCAGGATCAATTGTATTCTACGTTGCCTTCGAGCGTTTGTAGCAGAACATGCGTGGACTATGTCTAAATGGACCATTTACTCCAATGATTCTCCTCAGATTTTGTGAAAACTTTATGTAAACATTTATTTTGTAGGAAGTAGAGTGGAGGGGGTGTGATGGGTGAAGGGTGTTGGAGGCCTTCTATGTAATCATTTTTAGCACTGGAAGTCATGGAAATGTTTGATTCCATCTTTAGCGATTAATGGCCCACAAGGGAAATACACTTTGGGACAGTCCACGAAGTTTCTCCTGATATATGAAGACACAAATATGGACAGCGACTGTCAAAGATGTAACGATATTGAAACTTTTGTCAGCAATTAAAATGAGTTACTGACCCATAAAAAACCTCTACATAGAGCAACCGTCACGTTCTGCTTTGTATATGGGAAGAAATGCTGCTTTGGATTCATTGAATTCTGTCGATGTTGTGGAATATTACATGTGACATTCACTAAGGGACACGGCTAACCCTTTGACTTTCAGAACCTGATAAACTTACGTGATTCCTCAAGTGCAGCAAGGTCCATCCTTGTCCAGGAAAAACCCATTGGGGAAATCCAACTGAGTACACGAGTGCGGTGATATAATCCGAAGAATGTATCCATTAGAAGTGCAAATGTTGATTTTTCATTCACTAGAGATGGATTGTCCATAGAGATATAAGAATAAGGTCTTGCCCGCAATAGTATCAGTATCCAACAAGGTATTTCAAAAATATTTTACTGTGTCATTGACGTCTATAACAGGGTGTTTGACACCTTTCCTGGGCAGGTGAACCTATCCAAAGTACCGAGTTTGTCACTCACGATGACTGGCCAGGGTGACATATCACACTGGACAGGTTCATGTTGCTGTTATATCATTTGCCAGTGAATAAAAAGCCATGGTATCTGTTCCTTTCAAGTTGTGATAGAGCACAGAAGAAGAAAGGATGTGAGATGGGACATTCTTGGCTCTTATGTCTGTATCCTCATACAAAGGCAGCTTGCCAGAAGATTGTCATCCTTACAGACATAGAATTGTCCGTGAAATGTAGCCAGTGGCAGCCAGTGAATGCTGTGTTTTCTGCTCTGTCAGTGTGAGCCGAGGGTTTCCGATGTGGCGCCCGCTGCTGCGCTCGGCCGTCTGCCTGTCCGACCCGCTGTTGGCGGTGGTTGTGGTTGTGTTGTGGAGCGCCTGCCTGGCTCTGTCGTTCAGTGGCTGGGTGTCAATTGTTAGCTCATGGCTCTGTGCGGGGACAGTAAACAAGCCTATCTATGACATCCACCGTCCAGCAATACCTCCACCGGGACGGAGACACAGCTAGTCCTGAATAACACTCTGTGGGTTTTAGCAGGTTTTAGCAAATATTTAATTGCTCTGTGTGTTATAGCGACTCCCTTCAGAAATAGGGGGCCTCGATCTAAAACAAAAAAGGTTCCCAGTTAATAGTCCGGACTTCATTCATGCACAACTAAAACACAAGCAATCGTCCTTCAGAACAGCTGAATACTTCAATTATAGCCACTGATAGATATTTGTTCCTCAGGTATTGATATAATTGAATTCATACCATTGGACTTGACTTGCATTAGTGTTCCTGATAATTATGTTGCCTGCAGACCAGAACACAATTTTGGCAAGAACGTTGTATACAGACCCTATATTATGATAATCATCCAACACAAGTTCTATGCATGTGCTATCGTATTTGCTGTCATGTTACAGCATTGACATCATGTAACCTCAACTGACTTCAGGCGTAAAACCAATCAATGTTATTAGTTATGTTAGGTGGGACCACCATTACCCAATCTCGGTATGTCAATGGTGAAAGTAAATATTTCCTTTGACTAATTCTGAACAACAATGTCCAGTAAATACTCAAGCGACAAAATCTTGTTAAAGCCTGTGTATAGAATTGTGAAACTGTTTTATTAGCAGGTGTTTTGTTTGTGTTGTGTATTGATGTTGTTTTTATACATAACGTTTGTGTTTTATTAGGTTAATGTGTTATAATAGAACATTGTGAAGCTAAAAATGTAATCGTTCTGCACTCAATTTTACCGATACTATAATAAGAATCATATATTAATATTTGAAAATGAAATTTCCAAATGAAAAAAAAACTATTGGTAAATTTGTATTGTATTGTATTTGTGTGTCGAAAAGTAGGCAATTCCAGAAATTATTTATATACATATTAAATTTATGAAAAGTTCAGAAAATCTATTTCTAGAAACACTAGAAAGGGTAGGGAGTTCTCAGCATTTGTAATAAAAACAAGAACAGTTGATTCCACTAAAGTATCATTTGCATTCATCTTCAAGAAGCTGTGCATTTCAGTGCCAAGACATGGAAATTGCATAGATAAATAAATCTCGTCCTGAATTACTAACAGTAATCTACAAATAACGTCCTTCATTTTTCTGGTGATTGTATACAGAGTATCATTTGCATTCATCTTCAAGAAGCTGTGCATTTCAGTGCCAAGACATGGAAATTGCATAGATAAATAAATCTCGTCCTGAATTACTAACAGTAATCTACAAATAACGTCATTCATTTTTCTGGTGATTGTATACAGAGTATGATTCAGGTCTTGATTCCGTGAATCACAACCTGTGCTTATCTACAGAAGCTGATAACTTCCGGATATCCCAGCGATCGGATTTATACTTTGCATGGAAAGGACCGCAGATAGGTAAGGAGCGGAAACCTTCTGATCTCTGCCAAGACTAAGTGGAGAAGTCGCTCTCGGTGATGATGGGAGGGCTAAGTATTTAGGTATCGGGTTTTGCTATGGACAGGTGGGTGGTTGTTAGAGGGTATCCGATGGTTACCAGGTCTGTTAAGCAGGTGCCTCTCCCGTATATCTCTTTCACCAGACAAGGCAGCCATCCGTAATATACCAGGAAATATATCAGGAATATCTAACTGAATCAATACCTAGAATAGTAGGCTACATGGAAACCAGTGTTGTTATTGTTGAGTTGAGCAGCACTTGCGAGAACAAATCTAACATCCAGCAATTTTACCAGGATTTTGGCCTGTTACATTTTTTTTCAGCTCGAATTGAATCTGACACTTTCAACTCAGTCAACTATTGACCTTATGAATATTTATAACTCTGAAATGCTGACAGTTCATTGGCTACAAATGTTGCCTTGCAGTGTGTCACATGACCTTTGACCTTGTTGTATGTTGTAACAAAGTGGTGTGGATACAACTATGTCTAACTTAATGACAGGAAATAAATATAAGATTATTAAAGCATGAAGAATTTCCTCGCATTCAGGCAAATCTTAGTTGATTTCAAACGTATGGTATTTGTAAAATTTTGTTTTATGTGAAACCCAAATTTCAATAATACATTGAAGTTGATAAAATGCATGACCCTGAAAGACCAAGGAGATAGTATTTATTACCAGTTATATTTTGAACTGTGGTATGTATAATAGTTTGTTCATTATCATATAGTTTATCAATCATTGATTTATTTACAACAATACCGTACTGCTGTGATAGCCCTCATGACCCGTACAACAGACCCCAGTGCTAGACACCAGTAGAACTCCATACTTCTCTATGTCATGGTTTGCTGCATAAATACACATGTATATATAACCCCGCCGTAAGGACCTCATGCTATTCTGTTTATATACATGTACTGGCATTGTGCTTATGTGTATTGTATGTTGATTGCTATGGTGGGAGAGTGGGGCAGTGCCAAACAAGTATCATACATCGTTCACAGCATGTACAAAGCCTATGGTGTGCTCTAGCTCCAAGTGGAGGTCAGTAGAGGAATGTCCCTCGTCTATTGTTGTATCTGCACCTGATGACTTCCCTGTGGACACTGATGGTAAATCTATCAGGTCCCTTCGTGCTCACAAATCACTGGTGTATGTCAACTCTCAGTACATCGTGACCCCTGAGCTCTAGTTCTATCAAAATTAAAAGGTTTTATTGATTCGTACTTGAGTTCTGTGAATTATGTCAGATTTTGTGATGAGTTGTAATCATTGATACATGTAAATCATGACGCTTAAAACTTGAGACATAATTACCTTTAACAATGTTTCAGGACTTCCAATATTTCTATTCCGAGTTTGTGTTTTTACCGAACTGAAAACACTTGTCATCCTGTGTGGGAGGTTGCATAAATTTCAATTGTAGTTTCTAAGTAGTGGCCCTCCATGACCATGTTTGCATACCATTTTGTTGAAGATTTTACCTTCGTCTTCACGTCTTGAGAATTTGAAGACTCTTTTGTATGGTGTATTTTAACGGTTACACCTCAAATTGTTGCTGCACCTTCAATAAACAATCAACTGAATACACCGAGAGTTCGGTCTCTAAATGAATCCGGTCTTGTTTGCTTAGGAATGTAGCTCTAACGTTTGTTTGAGTTCTAGAAAAATGCCATCTATTTAGAGTTAAGCATCAAAGGCGAGCTAATGCATCCAACCATGTTATGTCAATCCTGCCTCCCGCGAGAACAAATATCTTAAAGATCGTTCATTTGTTTGAACAGAAAACAAGCTTTTTCCACCAACAGTATACTCTTCAATTACTGACCATGTTTCCTAGTTAATGTCTACACCTCATAAAAACTACTCAGATATTCATAGGTGTGGTATAATATGATGGGCCGGTGGATAGGCTGTATTTAGCGGACTGCTGTCCATGTCCACGGGTCAAGGCGAGGGTATTAGCCTCTGTCCTTAGACAATAGATTTCTGGGACATTGCATTGCGCTGCTCAGTAACATCCCTCGTAGCTTTTTTCGTCTGGAGACGGAGTGATCAGCATCTGTAAACATTTCGTGCTCATAAAGGGCAGGGCCACGATTTATTTACTCAAATATACCATTATACATAACTACATTTCTAATAATAAAATATCATAGAATAATTACTTTTCACTTTCGAGCAAGTAAACCAATTTGTGAACCTGTTCTGTAGAATCAAGAATACTCGACCAAAGTTGTAAAGACTTGTTTACAACAGTTGAAGCCCATGCTATAAATTGGATAAATATGCAAACATGGAACTTTTCTCTGTTCATTATCATTATTTAATATGCAACATTTTGGAATAAAGACACTTGAATTATGGAGTTTTTACCTGAATTGAATTAGATTAGATGAATTGGATAACAAGTGCGGATTCCTTGAGGTGCACGACCTTTCTAAGTTTATTCCGTCCAGTTCAGGACAAGTTTATTGACTCCGATATTGAGTGGTGTAGCGAAAATACAAAGTCACACCAAACAATGGCAAACTTTGAGAAAAGGGACGTCCGCGTATTCATAACTGGTATTTGACCTTGACCACACTGAGGCAGTCTGTGAAGAATCATTCTCTATCTGATGAACCATTTGACGGCATATTGATGTGCTCATCTTGCCAATGAACAAAGAATCCGTGCTGTATCATTGTGCGTTTGTCCACATTTCCAATGTCGGAGGTGGCCGCAGTATTGCAATATACTGAGCACCGTGCAAACACCGGTAACAAAAACTTGTGCATGATAAATCGAAAGACGAACACCATGGTGGCCATCTCACACTGGCTATAGTGGAATGGTCAATGGCATTGTATGCGCAATTGACATGCACGAGTCAGCACGGAAAATTTCCCAGGGAGTTGTAAATCAGCCGTGACTGGGCCTCTGTTCATGTGGTCTGTTTACCGAACCGAACACAGGGACCACAGATTTTTTTCATCTCTGGTCTTTGGGGTGCATTGGAAGAGTACTTGACATCCGATGTCACAAAGTTATCTGTTGACCATTGTAAGATCCGCGGGCTCTGGTAACCACTGATTGATGGTTTTGTGCATCAAAACAGAATGTATATTTTATATGTTCCGGTGACATCTAGTGATATATTGGTAAATGTTGATTGTGACCATCATTCATTAGTAAACTTAGCATTGTTGCCATACCTCACAGCTTGGTGAACGTGATCTGAAAATCTTCTGTCTAAACATATACACCATTCCAACACTCATAGTGCACTACATGTTCTCCCAAATAAGACCCAATATCAGTTGCTAATATTATTCCCCGCACATTGTCTCACAAACTGTGAAGTTTGACTCCATGGTTTCCCTGAATTGGCGTCCAAATGAGAGATCAATACATTAACGCGGCACTGACACCGGTCTCATTTTGGAAATGGTAAATGATTTTCGCTCGCACGTTACCGTCAGACCCGATGTATCCTGACACTTGTAGGATCTCCGGGATATGATATAATAGAAAGTCATACCTCGTTCCACACGGACACAGACAGAATGATTATCACCTCGTTCTCTGTGGTCCCGTGGCTTGTTCAGTCGAGAGAGAGAGTGATAAGCCAACGAGACGTCCGATCACATAACAAGAGAACTGACACACTCGTGAATTTGAACTGTCTGGTCTGAGTTACTGGCCACCAGCCGTCAGACATTATTGTTATGAAGCCGTCAGACATTATTGTTATGAATCATCAGAGTAGTCGGTCCAGTCACCTGGCGAACTCTTGAAAATATTTAGTATTTCTACACATGAAAAGGCAAACTTGTCAATTATTTCTTGCAAGTACTTGCTTGCTCAGTTTGAATCCATGCAACTCAAGGTTTTGCCCAGAAAGAATGTGCTGATGTGACTGACAAGAGAGGCTCGGGGAGGGGGGAGGGAGGTGTTTGGTACGGTAATGGTATCGGTACAAGTAAGGTCACAAGAAGGCAATTGATGACTGACAGTATTGTTGATGCCCAGGGGGTTAAATAAATGACCAATCCATACATACAACAGATGGGCTGGAGGCCGGTAACTGGACACTACGAGTGGCCGTCACAGAGGGCTCTTACTTGTGTGTTCTGATGGAGCTGACATTATAAAGCAATTACCAACAGAATTCAGCTAGAATTTCAACATATGCTCATCACTGTTCTAATAAGGTCTGTGCTACGAGACGGACTTCTGAGTGTAGTTGAATTAATGAACTGAGCCAGCTATTCTATCTTATGTTTGAGTGTCTCCTCACCTTGCGAAGATTCAGTATATAATTCATTATCACCCTATAATTCATGTGAGCAGATATGCTACAATGGAGTGACGTACCCCGTACATCCTCTAAGTTGTCCAATTTCCCCAGGACCTCAGGTGGCGCTCGGAACTGAGTCATCCCAACATATATCACCTCCCATCAGTTAAACCTCGTACCCCGTACATCCTCTAAGTTGTCCAATTTCCCCAGGACCTCAGGTGGCGCTCGGAACTGAGTCACCCCAACATATATCACCTCCCATCAGTTAAACCTTGCCCAGCTTTCGTTATCAGATGTTCGGCTGGAATAGTTCAGGGTTATATTCAAGCAGAGATGTGGGGGCCATTCCAACTATATCTAGTAGCTGGTCACTGCTCGGAGTGTAGTGTTGTTGGTGGGCTACATGGGGGTAAGGTGCCATAACTGTCACCTCCGTTGATATGACAAGGGCCTTATCCTGATAATACTTTATTAGTTTTGGGTGGCGAATGATTTAACTGGGGTGATATTGAAGCAGTTCAGTGATATCACCAGACACCAGCTGCCCAATGATGATGATGTATTCACAGACTTGGGTCGCAGGTGTTGTCAAAACTGCGGATTTCTCTCGATTTAGTCCCGCGGTCTCGATAGTGGCCCTAATCGTGTTGCTTTGACAACTGGAGAAGCCACCATTGGATGTCCTAATTATGGTCTTCATATAGAAATGTTGAAGTATCATTTTAGATTGGAGACTATCAGTAATGTCTTGAAATGAAAATGAAAAATTACATCCTATAGGCCTTGAAATTTAATGCTGAATTCGTGTTTTGATATTAATGCTTTACCCATAGTTGATGAGCTCGGAGCACAGTGATTTATCATTCACAGTGAACTGCTGTCAATTGCAACATTGTCAAGTGATCAAAATGTTCATCATCAATTTTTGTTTCAATTGAAGGATATCTTTCTTTATCGGTTATTTCAAGACGGTGAGAATTGATGAATCTCTTGGAATATAGAAAGAGAGAAATAATCAGTCTCTCACGTCATGACTGCATGGGTCAGTGAAATATTCAGAATTTATTTTCACCATCTGGTTTGAATTACATCTACACTGAATATCTTCATGAGATTTCTGAATTTATGCATTGCAATTAGATTATTTTGATGCTATCTCCATTCAACCGAATCAAATGATATATGTTAAATGCAAAAACATTCAAATCACATGTACCTCTGTAAATTATTGTGATAATTGGGAATGGATGAAGGTCGAGAGTCGGAATCACACCTCAAGATCCGGGTGAAGATGTTTGTGAATCAATAATTGCCACTGGATGGACAGCTGTAGATAAAGAGAAGTCCTTTCACGTTAAATGGGGCCTACAGAAGGAGAGAACAGGCCTGAATTAGGGGAAATTTTCACATGGGGATGAGACTTGATTGATCTGTACATCTCTGACTGGAGGATAGTGGACGTTTTGGGGGTGCTTCTCAGGACAGCTGGGTCTGGGAGAGGAAGACCAGAGAATGGGATGTGGGGAGGGCGTTATCGGGGTGTGGCTAGCTGTCTCAAGACACTTGACCAGGGATCTGCTTTTACACTGATGCGTGACTCCTGAACGGATTGGGAGAGTGGTGTAGGGTTTGGATGGGAAAGGCTCGTTGTGGTGTGGGATGTCGCCGTTAGGGTATAATCGTCACTCAAGACGACAGACGGATTCGTTTGTCGGGGTTTCCTTCAGACATGACAAAGTGGTGAATTGTGAGTAATCTCTGAGCAAATTGACATGACATCCTATCTCTCCACGCGTGCTGATTGGCCATCTTGGGAACACGCAAAGTTTGACCAGAGTTGACAAATGGGGCTGTTTCTTTGTCTAGATGCAAAGTGAACTTTTGGTCAGGTCATCGTTGTGTGTGGACAACAGCTGGAATGAAGAAGTATAGATGTAACAGGGCCGTCCTAATGATTAGGGATTGAGTAAGAAATAATCCGTTTTGGGAAAGTTGAATTGAATACGGAATTTTGTTGAATTCCGGGAAGTTTTATATCATGATTAAAAGTTGAACAAAAATACTTAATATCATTTCAATTTTCAAGCCCAGTGTCTGAAATGATGTAATCTATAGTTTTTGTGTGACGTCATACAGCTCAATTTTAGTTGAAAATCCCACACTACTTCTTCATGGATCATTCATGTCTTTCTCCACAACTCCACCGTACTCTTGATTCCAGAATCTGACTGGAAACAGATAATCGTGTCCTAGCCCAGCACGGTGGTAAATCAGTACACACCAGTCTGCTGAACTATCTGGTTATTCAATATCCTTCAGCAGAGTAAATTGACATTTTGCATGGGCAATGATTTCATTTGGCCACTATTTACTGATAGTTTTGATGGAGCCGTTTTCTGATGGTTTTCAGTTCTGTCTTTATAGGAATGGGTGTCGTGGAAATGATCGGAAATTGCCGGCCAACACGGTGGCAGAAATGACGAAGTTAAGCGCCGACATGTGTCAGGAGTGTGCTTACATACGACGATGTGTATTGATTTAATGCCTCTGATGGATTTTCGAACAGTGAGGAGGCGGAAAAAGATACGAAAAACACAATGTTTGAGGAAGGAAATGTTGCCTTCAAGAATGTGGTCACCCACAGAGCTAGTTCAATCTCTGAATACACAAAAGTAGGCTGCAAAGTTGGATGGGGTTCATCATGTTCATGCAATCTGCATGTCATTTGTAGAGTGCACAATTACTTTCATTTGTTTATGTGCTTGGAACATTTCTTCAGTATTTATAAAAAATTACACGCGAGTGAAATTAATTGAAGTCCTGTGAACAAATTTTGTGACATGCCATTCATAATATCTTTTGATTCGATAAAATGAATACCTCAAACTAACAAAAATATTCTGCATTGCTCAGTGGTTCTCGAAAAGCTGCAATTAATCTCGCACTATAGTAATTCCAGTATCAATACCACTAGTATGTTGTCTTTGGCTCTCGATGTCCTGTCCACTCAGAACTACGGGTATTTTGGAGGTCAAGGACCCGATATCTACCAGAATCCTCTACCTGTCATGGTGAAGGACACTCCTGAAATCTTACATGTTGTATGGATCTGTCTCAGTTTGCATGCGAAAGAGTGGTCATGTTTAAACATATGATACTTTCCCACGAAATGGAAAGAAAATCTCCAAACAATAAAAGTCATCCTCATACATATGATAGCCATAATATCGCTACTGAATTTCATCAGTGGATTGTCCACGGTCATTTTGGATTTTCTTGCATAACAGAACATTTCAGTAAAGTTATATCAAACAGAAACTACATGTATGATATTCAAATTTGTGTGCATGTTATTGAGATACTACACAGTTCCATGTAAAATCATACACTTCCGAAATAAGACGTTCCTGTCTGTAAAGAAATTTTTGGTATCGTCCAAACCATGCAATATATCAATATTGATGAATATTGATGATGATGTCACTATAATGTTTAATTTTGTTCTTATATGAATGCTGAGTGAGCACATCCGTTGTTTTTATGATGATGAATACGATGGTAACATTATCAAGACACACCACAACACTTTTTGAAGATTGTTCCTATCCGAGATGTGATTTAGTACTTGCAGTGTTTTCCAGAGCAACATGCGCAAATAGCCAATTACCAGCGTGTCTAAACAACAGACAAGAGATATTTATTGACACCTACTTGTTTTGCCATGTATTGCATCTATTGTAGAATGCAATAGATAACGGCAATGATATAAATGTCATTTCAAAGCTGTAATAGCGAGCGCAGCTCGCGAAGCGAGCTCAATGGTTACACGTATATGAGTGACAAACATACGATTTTTAACAATCTAGTGTATACAATATACTCAAGTGCATGGAACTTCAAACTGCGATACCAAACACAAAACATAACTTCCGCCTGTCTGTTTGTCGCAGCCTGGGCTTTTCCCGTATCAGGCTCATTTGTGATTGGTTGAAAATAATATGGGAAAAACCAGTTGCATCGTATATTCGCTAGAGGGCGCATAAACACAGTTTGTGATCAACAGACGGCGCCACTAGTGCTTAGCAACAGCGTGAAAACAAAGATTTTGCCGCGCTTCTCATTCATCTTGGTCTCTGGCTGTAGCTCAGCCTGGATACAATTGAGTAGTGGTAAAGTCGACGTCATTCAACTCTGAACCACTGTTTTTTCGCGATAATTTCTTAAATTTTTTAGTTACCTTTCTGAAATTTCAACAGCGTTCATAATGCTGAGCGACCTAACTTGTTATGAAATTTGTAAGATTTTGGACAGTAAACAAAAAAGTTGGCCTATTTGGCCTATAGTAAATTTCTGGTGGAATTTGGCGTTGGACCGCTGCCAACCCCGTAGCATTCATATAGATAACGTTTTGACGTTTTCTCATTACGTTATGTATAGGCCAAATGGGCTAACATTTTTGTTTATTGTCCAATCTTTCTGAAATTTTGTAGAAAATTAGGCCGCTTCGAATTATGGAAGCTGTGAAAAATTCATGCAGCTATCTTACAAACTAATAAAATTATCGCGAAAAAACAGTGGGTCAGAGTTGAATGACGCCGACTTTAATAAGTGGTATTGGTGTGTTAATCTGAGAATAATTAGTTAACTCGCATGAAATAATTCAATGTAGATCTAGGGTCTACTGATTGCTGATCAGTTAGGATTTCGACTAGATTTAGAAACTTGAACTAAAGAAGTCTGATATCCTACTTTGTAGTGAAGTTAGGCCCATATATAAATTAGCTCAATAAAATAGTGGCCTTCTAATTTCCTGGCTTCAACTCACTAGGTACTGTATATAGCCTATACTAAAGTTTATACGTCTACATCTGGTATCCAGGTTGACCAGGCCTGATGTTCTGTGAAAAAAAATCACTGTAAAAAATAACAGTGTATGGTAGATGAAAAAAAATGTCTCTGCTTATCTTTTAATATCCATCAAATCTAAACTTTTGAAACTGTGTTATTTTGGCAAATATATACTAGTACGTATATGTAGGGGCTTATAAATGCAAAGACGACTCAGCTGTATTTGCAATTAAATTGTATGCGTGTGCTAGAATAACTCCTGGCATAGTCCTGCTGTTCAGTGTCGTTCAAGCAAACCCCTCCCTCCACACCCACGCCCACTCCCACACACACAAAAAAACAAACAAATAGGTCTACCTAGACCTTGCCCAGAGAAATAGGCCTATTTCTTGTTTTATTTTCTCTGTTTTCTGGCTGGCCTCTCTTGCCACACCAAATAGACTCAATAATACTTCAATAACAATAGTGAAATATATATTTAATGGACCCATAGGTGACACAGAAGGTGGTCTTTAGGCCCATACTTAAATTCTGAAATTCATGTAGGGCATAGGAGCATTAAACCCTTAAAGTCTAACTAGAGTGTATCATTTGTATGTACTGATACCGTGGAAATAGTTTCCCTGCTCATTTTGGTTTTTACAGAACTTCAATCACAACCTGAGATATTTCTATTTTCGTGAATTACTTTTTTCCAATCTATCAGCATTTTGCAGGACCTCATTAATTATTATAATTAGATATTCATGACGTCATATGAGTCAAGGATATAATTAGCTTTCTAAACCTCATTCATGCAAGGATTATAATGTAGATAAAGGTTCCAATGGAAACTGATATGTTTCGTGGTAATGCATAGCCAGTCTTATGTCATGCCAGCATGTTGTCAAGGCTACACAATCAGAGCTAGCGCCCTTAGCAACCAGTTGTTGAGTGGGTTGCTATGAACAATTGAACTGTTAGGACATGTGGTGCTGCTACTTTCTTTTAATATTTTTTACAAAGGATCATAATGTAACAAATGTTGAGGTCCTAATAATGGGAAATCATCAGTGGTTAGCAACAAAATCTCCATAGCAACATGGTTGCTATGGGCCATATTCTGACTCTGGTTGCCATGACACCAACAAAATTTATTTGAAATTTGAATATTTTATGTATGGAGTCATTGCGTGGAACAAAAAGTATTTTCATGTTCTTTAATTTTATGCAGTAAGGGTATCAATGAGCTCATTATCTTTCAGTGACTCATATGACGTCATCATTGCTCATTTGCATATGTGCATGTGACATCGAAAGGTCAATAGGACATGTCATAAACAAACATCCATAACATAGTGACTATTCAAGATATTTCATTTTTGTGAAAAAAGAAATGATCCCCAGACTTCCGTCTTTGATATTGACACTGAACTAAAAAAAGTTATTTTTTCACTCTAGTTAGGCTTTAATATTTTGCTTCAATCAATCTGTTTGACACACAGCACTTGCCGACTTCATATATATGCCAAGAGTTACTGACAAAATATATTTCTAATTATTACAAAATTAATAATAAATAATTAAAACCAACGGTTTAACAAAGCACTATAGAATACAAGGATGGATCATAACTACGCCATCAGTCATCGGACTGTGTGTCATCAGCCAGCAGTAGACCATGAGTATTGCAAAGCAGGATCATACAAGCAGGATGGCACATTTTCGCTAGTCTTACTTCCAATTTTTGAAAAGAAAATATTGAATTCCTCGGATATTTGTCTCTTGTCGGAAATGTCTTTGTTATCAATATTGAACTGACTTGGGAATTGGGATTTATTTTTCTTTTTGCCAATTAAATCGTTAAGTATTTGCCACGTTTTCTTACTATCTCCCTTGTTAGTTTCAATGACATTCATATGATATTCTATTTTAGCTTGTCGTTTTATTTTGTTATATATATTTGTATGGGTTTTGTATTTTCTGATGTTATTCGCTGTTGGATTTTAAATTTTTTTTAGGAAAAGGTCAGCCTTCTTTTTCATGGACGTCAAAAGTCCAGATGTAAACCAGGGTTTAATACTACAACGCCTTTTGTTTGGTTTGATTAATTTAAATGGGAAGGCATTTTGAAATGCTCGACTGTATAGTTCAATGAATTTACTATAACCTACATCCGGGCAAGCTGTATCTAACACTGGTGTGAAATTTGTTTTGTTTAATATTTCTCTAAATTTGTTAATATTGTTTTCTGAAAATATTCTAGTCTTAGTAGTATTAGATTCATGTTCAGCGTGCTTCCTGTTGATTATGTGGAAAGTTGCAAAGTGATCTTATTATATACAGTATATACAGTATACAGTATAATTATATATACAGTGTACAGTATAGATCCATATTATAATAATATGTTTTCATTATTTTATTATTTAACTATTCCATGCTATTGATGGATTTATAATATTATATATACAGTATAGATCTATATACAGCCGTACATGTTTATAACTTGTAATGTTTGCATATATTGGTTATTTCTGCGCTCGCATCTAGGTTTTACCTATTCATATTAGAACAATATAGTAAGGTACAATTATTTGCTTTGATCTCTGGCAAGAATAGAAGAGGACTTCTGAAGTGGAATGCATGTCCACCTTCATTGTTTTTGCTCACATTTTCGAAGTTGTCCAACTCTGCCAATAATCTGCTACTCAAGCTGTATATGCTGGCATGGAACTTACAAAAACACCCTGCGTCACGTGCGATTCTGTTATCACGCTGAGATTAGTGGATGGAATACTTCTGAAAAACGTTGCGGGCAAGAGTCGTGCCTTATGCTGTTGATTTTGAACTGGAACAATACCGGCTTAGAAATAAACACACGCATATGCACTTGTTTTCAGAAATAGCAATATATGCCAACTCTCGATGTGATGCATGCCCGCCGTGTGATAACACTGGAGGCAGGGATGCGATAACTAGGTTATTGCCTGGAGTTTGGCTGTGGGAGGGCTGATGTGTGGAGTAGGGGGTAGCGGGGATTTGATGGTTGAATAATGTGAATTTGTATGTGATATACCAGAAATTATTTCGGATAGGTCTCAGGTATTTTGAGAATAATGTCTGGAGAAATGTGTTTCATATTGGGCTGTGTATATAACAAATGAACTTGAGGGACTACATGGAAACAAATCATTGCATAACTACCGGGTATACGATCATCACCAGCATCAGTATTGTTTATATCGAGTTTTTTCTGCGAATGTCTTAGTACCCTATCTTAGCCTGTATATTCACAGTGCCTGCTTTCCTTCTAATGCCTATATCCTTTCCAAATTGGTCATTTCATGAGTACCTGCCCCTTTGGGACTTCAGGACCGCAATGCTCTCGTAATTACCCTGAGCCAGTCACATCCACACTGCTAGATCAACCGTCTTTCACATCCACACTGCTAGACCAAATGTCTTTAACATCCACACTGCTAGATTAACTGTCTTTCACCCCCAGTGGTCAATAACTTCTATCAAACACTAGTGATTGACAATTTGTATGGGTATTGTGATATTCTCCAAAGGTATGCGAACAGTTCATGATTTATTCGATCAAACTAATTTGCAGCAGTTCAAAAGCAAAATTAGGGTATATTACCGAGGAAATTTAAACTTGAGAGTTATTATAGTTACTTTCACGCTAGATTTAGAAATAATTGTTTACATTAATAGTTTGGAGTAATAATGGGTTTCAAACACAACAATTCAGATGTTGTCTTGATTTTTCAGAAGTCTTTACCAGATGACGATTTTATGATTGCAATCCTTGGTGATCTTACCAGGCATTGTAGAACTTTGTGAAGTCTTCAGTCTCTGTCGGTTTCTGGGAGTGTTATGGCTGACATGAAAATACATACATGCTATGTTCGTACAAATTATCACCCTGCAGTTCGCTGGTTAGTGGTCTCTCAGCAGAACAGATATCCAGACAATATTGTTTGTTGGCGCAATGGTCATTTAATTGTCCCTGAGGGGTGTTTAGTATATCGCAAGGGGTGGCGACCTAATCTGATCAGCTAATAGATCTGGCGATATTGGAAAACGGACAGATGGTCAAGTGGATGGGATTGGAGAGATGGGATAAACGCCAGAATCAGATAGAAAGAAAACAGTAGCAGAATTTTGTGCATTTCCTGTGGAGTTTGTGGAGTGTCTATTCCCGTTGGGTGGGCTGATATTTGTGTTATGATCAATGACTTCAGGACACAAACATGAAGTCTAGATGGAGTTTAAGCCCGCCATTAACTTTTGTCAATATGACGTCTGCCAGCCTGTGGCGGGACTATTTCCTTTGCGGATCAATACTATGATCCAGACTGGGCAGTGCGTCGCCCTGGGAATGTTCAAGACTAGGAGTTGTTGTCAGAAATGACGCACTGGTATGTTGAAATTTGATTCAAGTTTATTCTTGATAACTTCTAATTCTAATTTGATTCAAGATTATTCTTGAATCTTCTTGAAACTTCTAATTAAAAACTTATCATTATTGAGAAAAATAGTTTGAATGACTAAAACAAACAAAACGCAACATTGAGTTAATTGTTTGTCCATAACAATCACAATGGTGAGATGATTTGCCAAACATCAATAGCATTGAAGCACAAAGGTCTGCCGCCCTATCATATACCTTGTCTTGGTGTGTTTGTGGACTCGAGTGATCAAAAATATCCAATCAAGTATAAGGTTTACATTATCAACACAATTCATTGTCTCGTTAATAATGATTCATTATTATCACAACGGTTATTAGTGAAAATTTACTATGTCAATCACAATCTTGTGCGTGGTACATGGACCATGAGTACAGGAACTCGTGTTTTACACTCGTGTGTCCATGTGCCTGCCAAAAAACGTCGCTGATTGCAAGCGATGTTTATTAGAACGTAGTGACATCTTTTATTGGTATTAATAGTTTCCTTTTCACCATGTTCGATCTCATGTTTACTCAGTGGACTCAACAATCACAGAACTTATTGACAACAAAGTGGAGTCGACACTGCCATTCGATTGGCGTCTAACATCAGATTCGATCGTTCCATGGAAGTTACTTGAGTCTTGGTTGAGGCGCGCTTGACTTCGTCAGTTTGTTGGTGGTAGACTCTTTATGTTGGAGTAGGCGTCAACAGTCAATCAAGATGCTTGTTGTCGTATTGATGGTGCTCAATACAAGATTAATTAGTGGAAAACATGTTATTTTATCAATACATTGATACCGTTGAAATGGTGACTCATAACATATCAGTCTGATGGTTATCAAAATTCTTATCGCCAACGACAACAATTGATCCCACGTCCATCAAAAACGTGATCGGTCACCTCTGGAAGTGACCCAAGCACAGACTGAGTGTCAAATGAGCAATGAGTCGTGGTCGTGTCTTATTAGCTATATAGGGTAGTCCCAGCAGACAATGTTTTCTGTTGGAACCCAGACATCGTAGCTACTGACATTTCTTGTAATTCTCTGTTAAACATGTCACGTTCCAGAAGACGCACACATCTAATTGTCCGTCTGCCGCCATGAGAATTACCTATTACCCCGAGTAACGTGATACCCTCAGACATCGGCTACTCAAATACACTGTCTCATACTAAGGTGTAAATTATATATAGGGTCTTTTGATAATATTGTTTCAATAATAATAATAATACAATTGTTATCAGACATTGGACTTTTTTCTGCATAGAAATTCATAGTTTGGACTTGATAGTTTGATTTCATTTAGTAACTGATGCAAGTATGACTATGACTGGGTAATTAAATTCTGCACATGCATATATACTACAGTAGTAATAAGAGTGACATATACACAATTAATATATGATAAGGGCGACTGATGAACAGTTAATCACTGTTCAGAAACCAGCTCTATCTGATCTTCCCTCTGGAGGCTGACCAATATAAATCTCGCACATTTCCTGCAAACATTGCCACAAAAAGTTTTGAAATGACAGGGTTCTGTTGCCTCATTTGCAACGAGCCTCGACTGATTTGCATACGTCCTTGTGTCCGCTGCTACGTGGCCTTGTTTTACAATGATACACAGGGAAACAAAGCAGTTTCTTTCTGGCATCATCAGTCGGTCAATTGCCTTTATGAACACTGACCTCAGAGTCGAGGAGAGATGTGATGAAAGGGTGACAAGTGCGGTTCTGTTGTAGTGTGATGAGGGAGTTTAGAGCTAATAAAACAGAAAAGTATAGCAGTGAAAAGAGCAATTTAGCTTTGGACAAAAAGTGAAGACATTCATTTTCACTATTTTTGCATGTAGAACCATTAAGTTTCATCATCATTGTCAATCATGATCAACATCATCGAAAACCATCTAGATTGATGTACGAGTGATGTTTGTTTCTGTTTTTGTTGCCAGGATTGGACGGAGAAAATGTAGAGAGCCACCAAATCGTTGAGGAAATCCCCGATGAAAACCCGTATGAAGATGGTATGTGTTATCTTGTGTTGAGTTACATGCTGGATATTCTCTGAACTTATGGTATACTTCATATAAATTACAATAGTATGTCGTAATCATGCAAAGTACTTGTCATTCCCGAAGAAAAAATATAGACTAACGAACGATTGTTATTGATGTAACCTTGATGGGGACAAATCTCTGAATTTGTCATTTACTTTGTGGAAAACAACTAGTTGTTTTTAGTTTGATTTGGGATCTTCTAATAATATTTTAATATTAATTACATGTACTGGTATAACTCTCTTTAATGATGTGAGATTTCTTGTTATTTGTTTACTATTGGTATTACTTATCAGACAAACAGTTGAAACTGCATGATTGGTTTAAAATGATATCCAACTGATTACAATTAATGTTCGAATAATATGTTTTCCTGTGAATACAATGTATATACTATATTCGGAATATAGCATGAGTATTTTCACGCATATTTTGCAGTCAGTCCCAATAAGATACATTTCCCTCGGAAGTTATATTAGATACCACCTTTGAAAATACTTTGACTTTAAATTTTTTATCCCACTTCTTGTAGTAGTGACTATTATAGTGTACATGTACTAAATGTTTTCCACGCAATTTTTTCTCTCAGAGCTACAGGAGGAGGAGGAAGCGAGGCCCCCTGGTGAGGAGGAATTCAACTTCCAAGATTTCATCTCACGGTCTGTACATGAGAGTCGTAGAGAATACTGAATTTTAGCCATTGCTTGATTGTTTTGTCGTGGAAACGTTGTTAAGCAACAGAAATTTAGAGATATCAAGACAAAATGCATGACTGGAATGAATTTTTGGTTTGATGTAAATTTCTGCTCTTGAAAACATCACCATGCAGATTTGCCCAGCAGAACGTCGTGAGAACCTACACCATTCTACTGGCGGACTTCAAGAAAAACTCGACACATACAAACCACTGCATCCTGAAGATGCTGCACAGAATCGCCTTTGATTTCAACTACATCGGGATGTTGTTCCACGTGCGACTGTTCAGGATCTTCCAGAAAGTGATGACAGATCCAGCGTGTCGCATCAAACAGTTTGACGTGAGGCCGGATATGTGGTCTAGAGATTGTAGTACATTGTACATGTATATATTGCCACATGGATCCTTATATCTCTATATCTCATGATTCACATATATTCCTGACAGGAGCTGTATCAGTTTGCGAAGTACGTGATTCGCAAGTTTTTCGAGGTGGCCCAGAACAACGACAAGATATTTGTGGAGCTGTTTTTCTGGAAATCGTCGAAGGAAGCCGTGGAGGTTGTCGAGGGATATGGCTCATTTAAACAAAAGTATGCAGCGTGTTTATTGATACTTTGACTAATGGTTTATGAATTGTCAAAGAGAAATACAATTAAAATCAAGAGTGAATCAAATTCACAGAATAGTCGCACCAATGGGTGTAAATCACAATGCAGTTCATAGAGCATTATCATAGAGAAAGGTTTACTTTTGAACGTACCTTGGTGAATCAGAGCATTATCATAGAGAAAGGTTTACTTTTGAACGTACCTTGGTGAATCAGAGCATTATCATAGAGAAAGGTTTACTTTTGAACGTACCTTGGTGAATCAGAGCATTATCATAGAGAAAGGTTTACTTTTGAACGTATCTTGGTGAATCAGAGCATTATCATAGAGAAAGGTTTACTTTTGAACGTACCTTGGTGAATCAGAGCATTATCATAGCGAAAGGTTTACTTTTGAACGTACCTTGGTGAATCAGAGCATTATCATAGAGAAAGGTTTACTTTTGAACGTACCTTGGTGAATCAGAGCATTATCATAGAGAAAGGTTTACTTTTGAACGTACCTTGGTGAATCAGAGCATTATCATAGAGAAAGGTTTACTTTTGAACGTACCTTGGTGAATCAGAGCATTATCATAGAGAAAGGTTTACTTTTGAACGTACCTTGGTGAATCAGAGCATTATCATAGAGAAAGGTTTACTTTTGAACGTACCTTGGTGAATCAGAGCATTATCATAGAGAAAGGTTTACTTTTGAACGTACCTTGGTAAATCAGAGCATTATCATAGAGAAAGGTTTACTTTTGAACGTACCTTGGTGAATCAGAGCATTATCATAGAGAAAGGTTTACTTTTGAATGTACCTTGGTGAATCAGAACATTATCATAGAGAAAGGTTTACTTTTGAACGTACTTTGGTGAATCAGAGCATTATCACAGAGAAAGGTTTACTTTTGAATGTACCTTGGTGAATCAGAGCATTATCATAGAGAAAGGTTTACTTTTGAACGTACCTTGGTGAATCAGAGCATTATCACAGAGAAAGGTTTACTTTTGAATGTACCTTGGTGAATCAGAGCATTATCATAGAGAAAGGTTTACTTTTGAACGTACCTTGGTGAATCAGAGCATTATCACAGAGAAAGGTTTACTTTTGAATGTACCTTGGTGAATCAGAGCATTATCATAGAGAAAGGTTTACCTTTGAACGTACCTTGGTGAATCAGAGCATTATCACAGAGAAAGGTTTACTTTTGAATGTACCTTGGTGAATCAGAGCATTATCATAGAGAAAGGTTTACTTTTGAACGTACCTTGGTGGATCATGGTTTGATGATATGTTTGCTTGTATCCGTTGATCCTGAAGCTCACGTAAAGTCAAGCAGTTGTGGACAGAAGAACAAGATGCGGAGCTCCGACAGCTGTTTGAGCAGTATCGAGACGGTGATGATGAACAGGGTAAGGCTCGATATGGAAGAATATGTAGAATCTTTGTTGTGCAAGAGTTGTGTGACTTGTTATTTGACACGAATGTTTCCCCGGACAGACAAGGACGTGGTGGACCTGATCATGGACCACCTGATTGACCGTACCAAGTCTCGCAGACAGGTTCTACGTCAGCTTGTCCACCTCGACCTGATCGGCAGCTCCAAGGACGTCAAACGCAAGAAGGCGTGAGTCTCGAGGCTTCATTGTTACTTTGTGGTTGTTTGGTCTGAAAACATTTTAATTCAGAATACACTCAAATTGAAGTAAAATTGTGAAATTTTGACAACTTCAGGGCATGGATCTACTGCTATTCACATTTGTAACCCGCATAGGGTACGAGTAAGACTTTATGTACTGATCACATCACGATATATTGCCTGCAGCCCCAAGCCGCCACGTGGAGCATGGTTAGAGGAGCAGGAACTGGAGCTGAGACAGCTCTTTGAACAACACAGGGAGGCTGACGGTACGGGAAGGGAGTTGTGGATAAGCTTCTGGTCAAACTACCTTGCTTAATTATAGTGTGAAGAAATCTGACAGTATTTTTAGGTTACCGGACCTTTGGTCCGATAACCTATTGGCATGGCGCTGCGTCCGTCGTCCGTCCGTCGTCCGCCCGTCTAGCCGTCCGTCTAGCCGTCCGTCCGTCCGTCCGGCGTTAACATTTTTATCTTTAAAGTTAGTGATCGAATCTTTCTGAAATTTTGCACAAAAATGCCTAAAAATATTTTGAGAAGGAGGTATTTTTTTGTTTTTTGATTTTCGCATTTTTTTCAAAATGGCGGCCGTTTTTGTCGAAAAACGCTCAATTTTGGACTTTGACGGCCATTTTCTCAAAAATTGTCTGATCAGTTTTGAGTTTTTGGTTTCAAAAGATTCCCCTCATATACATCTGTGATATGTATAAGTTTGGTTGCCCTAAATTCGCCGGTTTCCGTGTGGCGGCCATTTTGATTTTTTGTCGGGTCGGCGAAAAAAAGAATTTTTCGCCCCAAATCGCATTACTATCCATTTTGGGCCATTTCTAGGGCAAAAATTTTTTTTCACCCTTTGAAAAAAATTTTGGACTTAGAAAATTTTCGGCACTTTTTTCCTTCATAATGGGAGCTGTCCGGACTGTACTCATAGAACGCTTGAAGATAGAGCTTAGAAATTGGCACTTTCAAATGGAAAGTCATATATGGCGACTTGTGTGGTGACCTTGAATTTGACCTTGGATGACCTTGAAAGGTCAAAACAGCCATTTTGGGGTCGAAAAATGCTCAAATTTGCACCTGGTCTGTATTTTCTCAAAAACTGTCTGATCAGTTTTGAGATTTTTGCTTAAAAAGATTCCTCTTATATACCTCTGTGACACGTAAAAGTTTTGTTGCCCTTGAAACGCCGATCTCCGTGTGGCGGCCATTTTGAATTTTTGACGAGTTGGCGAAAACAAATTTTTTCACCCCAAATAGTATTACTATCCATTTTGGGCCATTTCTAGGCAAAAATTTTTTTTCACCCTTTGAAAAAAGTTTTGGACTTAGAAAATTTTCGGCACTTTTTCCCTTCATAATGTGAGCTGTCAGGACTGTACTCATAGAACGCTTGAAGATAGAGCTCAGAAATTGGCATTTTCAAATGGGAAGTCATATATGGCGACTTGTGTGGTGACCTTGAATTTGACCTTCGATGACCTTGAAAGGTCAAAACAGCCATTTTGGGGTCAAAAAAAATGCCCAGATTGGCCTCTATAGATGAAATGCTTGCAGATAGAGCTCATGTTTGCATTATGAACATATAGGAAGACATATATAGCACAACTAATGATGACCTTGAACTTGACGTCAGATGACCTTGAGTGCCAAATGTCTGACTTGAAATGTGTAAATTGACCTGAGTGGCCTAAACGATTCCACCCAACATATAGAATATCAAATCCCGCACACATACATGTTATGGTAACATCGAAGTTCATACGGATGACCTTGATTCGTAAATCCCAAGGTCATATGTTTACACTGCGAACCTTGATTGGTAAAAGCTCTGTTACCTGCCGATGCTGCCATGGCCAAACCAAAATTGTCCGGTAACCTATCTTAGCCTTTGGGCTAATTTTTTATTTTTAATTTGTATTTGAAATTGTCTGTACTATATGTAGTCCAGTGAGTGGAATAAAAATAACTTGTTCCAAGACATATTTCAAACTCGATACCATTATATTTGTCAGACGTCCTGGGAACAATCATCCCGCTGATGTCTCACCCTCGGTCCAAGGTTCGCGTCACTGAGAAGTTGATAGAGCTGGGGCTGGTGTCTGACCGCTCGGAGTTACGGAAACGTCGGGGCAAGGCGAAGGACGGCAAACCACGAGGTGGCAAACCACAGAGAGACAAGGACCAGTTTGGAACGGGAGAAGAGAACTACAAGAGTGCAGAGTTTGTCAGCGTTGATGACGATAGCAGTGGTCAGTGTTATTTTGATGTTGTTCGTAACGTGTAATGAATTTGATAGCAGTGGTCCGTGTAACTTTGATGTTGTTGGTAGCGTGTGATGAATTTGATAGCAGTGGTCAGGGTAACTTTGATGTTGTTGGTAACGTGTAATGAATTTGATAGCAGTTTTCAGTGTAACTTTGATGTTGTTGGTAGCGTGTGATGAATTTGATAGCAGTGGTCAGGGTAACTTTGATGTTGTTGGTAGCGTGTGATGAATTTGATTGCAGTGGTAAGTGTAACTTTGATGTTGATATACATGTAGTTATCAGATTCTGCTGCTGGGAAAAATTAATTGTGAGAGAAATTTTGTCGCTGATTTCTTTCCAGAAGGAAAACATTTTTATTAAACAATGTTAGTGTATGATATGCATGCATGAGAAGAGTTTGTCTTTTACAACACGATATCTTTATTGGGAAGTCATATGAAATTATAACTAATTTGAAAAAAAACCCAGAAGACGAAGGTCCAGCACCACGCCCTGAGGCCTCTTCGTCTGACAATGAATCTGTGAGTGAATCCGAGCGTGACTCGCCATCTAGTGATGAGGACGACACATCGACAGCACCGAAGTATGTCAAACAGATACGCAAGGCAGCACGACGTGCCACAGCTAGGGGTACGTCCTTGCACTGGGCATATTTTATGATCTGATAACCTGTTGGCATGCTATTGTGTCCATCGCCGTATGTCATTATTTCTAGCTTGAAGTTTAGGTAGAATGTCCTGAAATTTTGCACAAAAGTACTCATAATGGTTTGAGAGTGAAGTATTTTGTAAAATTCTCAATTTTCACGTTTTTTTTCTCAAAATGGCAACTGTTCTCTACAAAAAGCATAATGATTTTGAAATGTGTAGAAAGTCATATATGGCACATTTTCGGTGACCTGGAACTTGAACTCACATGACCTTGAGTGGAAAATCCAATATCACTGTCAAACTGAAATGTGTGAATTGACCCCTGCATACGAAAAATCTGCAGATCAAGCTCAGGTTTGTATTATGAACCAGTCATATAGACCTTTTGGTGAGCTTGAGTGGTTTATTTCAATGTCCCATCCAAATTGAGATTTGTAAATTGACCTCTGCATTCACCTCTGGCTCATAGCACACATTAAATAAAACTGTTGACTGGTAGAACATGTTCAGTGAACTTTTGATGATTGGAACCTCTTCAGGAAACTTGACTATCGGAACATGTCAGACAAATTTTGACTTTTGGAGAATGTTTAGGAAACTTTTGTTTATTGGACAGTGTTGTAGTATGTTCTGACAATTGTTGGGATATGTTCAGGAAACTTGATTGTTGGAAAATTTCAGAAAAATTTTGACGGTTAGAACATGCTCAACAAATTTGACTGTTTGATCATTCAGAAAACTTGACTTTTGGAATATTTTCAGGAAACGTGATCGTTGGAACATATTTAGAAAACTCGACGGTTAGAACATGTTCAGAACCTTGACTGTTGGAACATGCTAAGAAAACTGATTTTTGGAATACACCCTGAAAACTGAGACTTTTAGAAAATGTTCAGAACTTTGACTGTCAGAAAATATTCAGAACCTTGACTGTTTTAACATGTTCAAAACCTTTACTGTTAAACATGTTCAGTACCTTGACTGTTGGAACTTGTTCAAAACCTTGACTGCTGGAACATGTTCAGAACCTTGACTATCAGAACATGTTGAAAACCTTGACTTTTAGAACATGTTCAGAACCTTGACTGTTGGAACATGCTAAGAATACTGATTTTTGGAGCACACTCTGAAAACTGAAACTTTTGGAAGATGTTCAGAACTTTGACTGTCAGAAAATGTTCAGATCCTTGACTGTTGGAACATGTGCAGAACTTTGATTGTTGGAACATGTTCAGAAAACTTTGACTGTTAGAACATATTCGAAACCTTGACTGTTGGAACATGTTCAGAACCTCGACTGTTGAACCATGTTCAAAACCTATACTGTTGAACATGTTCAGAACCTTGACTGTTGGAACGTGTTCAGAATCTTGACTGTTAGAACATGTTTAGAACTTTAACAATTAGAACATGTTCAGAAAACTTGAATGTCAGAACATGTTCAGAACTTGACTGTTAGAACATGTTCAGAACCTTGACTGTTGGAACATGTTCAGAACCTTGACTGATGAACATGTACAAAACCTTGACTGTTGAACATGTTACAGGTCTGGAGAGTTGTGTAGAGTGGATCAAGAAATGTCTGCGGAGGACGGCTGATGACAGGGAGGAAGATGGTGAGAGACTTCATCATAGCTAACAACAATTTGTCGCATAATGTCTTATCAGTTTAGCTGTTGGGAAGATTGAAGGTCATCTAGCTGATAATGAAAGCAGCTTCAAACAAACTGGAGATGGTACCCTATTGTACATGATGTAAAAACTGACAAGCTTTACACTAGCCGAAAATTACGGAAAAACTGATGAGTATGGGCTTCTTCGTCATTTCAATATTCAAATCCTGTCGTATTGATATATTGTACTATGTCTGCATATGAGCTATATACCCCCACCAGTGAAGTCTCATTCTGAATAGATTACTGCAAACTGTATATCCATATCTAACCATGACAACCCTAACTACCCCGCCCCCAGACGACGATGAGCCGATCCCTGTGGTGCCTCTCGAGGACGACCAGGACGAGGCGATGGAGAACTCCGTCTTCAAGTCTCTACTCAAACGTGTTGGCCTCAAACCACCGGCCAATGAACAGGTCTTGTGATGCTCCTGAGTCATTGTAAATATTCTGTCCTGATTTTGATTCTATGGAAAATAGCTGGAAATTTGACTACTCCATATTTTCTAATGTGTGAATGTTCTATAACAATGTACTCGTCTGCAACAAACTTATAGAAAGTATGCTTATTATATCATTTGAATTTAACATTCCGTCTGTAGGAGCGCTACTGGCGTATCCCAGGTTACCTGACCCCTGATGATTTGAGGAGTCGCGCTGCTGCACTGGAGCCATCTAGTGGCAATATTGGGAACAATACTAACAAAAAGAAAAACTTCGCCAGTCTGAGGGAACTTGTCAAACAGAAAAAAAAGTTCAGTGGAAAGCAATTGAACAGGCATGTTCCAATGATTGATTAATTTAAAAAAAAACATTTTTTTTTTCACAAATAAATATGCAGCTGAATGCTTTTGAAATTGTGGAGAAGAAAGAGACAGTCATCAAGGTAAATATTTGATTTGAGAGACTTCATTAAATTGAAAATCGAATTATGCCATTTTTTAGTGAGGAGCAATCATCCCAACCAAGTCCGACCAGAACAACTCTGGATGACAATGACGCTTCTGCAGATGTGTCTCAACCTGAATCCACCCTTTCGTCTCAGGCTAGTTCCCATAACAACAGTTCCCAGGGTGGCATTCAACCCATAGGACGGAAGAGATCAAGGGTTCAGCGATCACTCAACAGTGACTCGGATGACAGGTGTGTAATCCCAAATGATATTTAGTTGATTTCTCAATAGCGTCTTGCGTGCATATAAACTACTTGCCAAAGTAAGTAGGCAATCTGAAGAAAAAATCTGCAGCAATATACTGTTAAGTTCAGGTAGTGCTCTCACATACAAAACAAATACCTAATTCAAATTTCTCTTGTTATATTAACTTTTAAAGACGAATTCTGTATATTTGCAGTGATGACGAGGGGAGGAAGAACAAGCCAACCAGTCCCGCGAAGCCGACTAAACGCGCTCGGTTTGTGGAAGATTCTGATGAGGATTCTGACAAGGAAAATACTGAGCAAATAAGTGAAAACAAAGCTAATGAACTCCGTAAGTCTCTTACACTGGTCTTTCTCTCAAAATTCATTTGGAAGCTTGCTTTATTTGAGAATCATGTTATGGTCATAAATGTATGATGTATTGCATGTGAGCATTTACGATGGAGCAGGTATTTTGTGCAAGTTCCAAAGTTTGAGACCTGAGAATTGCATTACCTGACATTTTATCTCGCACTTGACCTCCAGACTCGTTCCCGGCCACGATGATGAGTCAACCACTCACGGACTCCGATTCTGACTTGGACGATCACATCCCTCTTAGACGAGCCGTCAAGCGAGCTGCCATTGACAGTGATAGCGATTAACGCTTACTGATATATCTGTAGTTACATATATGTAATATGACAGGGCTAGGTGTTCAGCATGTACAGAAATCTGTTTATTTGAAGTTTTCAATCCACGGGTTCTTTCATTTTGAAACTTGTGAAATTCCCATCGGAATTTCCCACCAGTGACAAATTATTGTATGTTTGTGCAAATAAATAGTTCATACTTTCTGACATGCAAAACAACATGATGTATTGAATTAAATGCAAAGAACATTGTTGTTTTTCATGAAGGATCTACTGTTTTTACTTGAGAACAAAATCGATATATTATTAGGGCATTTGATCCAATAACCTATTGACATGGCTTCACGTCCGTCGTCGTCTACTGTTGTGTCTTTTTTACCGTTTCCAGAAAAAAAAAATCCCTTAGAAAACACTTTCCCTTCATAATGGGAGCTGCCATAACTGTACTCATAGAATGCCTGGAGATAGCGCTTAGATTTTGGCACTTTCAAATGGGAAGTCATATATGGCGATTTGTGTGTTGAATTTGACATTCAAAAACACTGAAAGGTCAAGACAGCTATTTTTGGGTTAAAAAAGTAACAAATCGCATCTGCAGATGAAATGCTTGTAGATAGAACGTATGTTTGCATTCACTGTCATTTCCAGCCAAAAAAAAATCTCCCTTATAATACCCTAATATTTTGGATTTTTCAGCAATTGTCCCTTCATAATGGGAGCTGCCACAACTGTATTCGTAGAATGCCTGGAGATAGTGCTTAGATATTGGCACTTTCAAAAGGGAAGCCATATAAGGCGATATGTGTGGCGAGTTGAATTTTGACATTTGGTGACTTTCAAAGGTCAAAACAGCTGTTTTTGAGTAAAGGATGTAAAAAGTTGCATTTAAAGACGAAACGATTGTAGATAGAACATGTTTGGATCATGAACATGTAGGAAGTGGTATATGGAACAACATACAGTGCCCTCGAGCTTGACCTCGAATGACCTTGAATGCTAAATGTCTGACGAGGAGTGTGTAAATTGGCCTCTGAGGCCTAAATGCTTGCACCTAGAAGACAGGATTGTGTTATAAGCTTACAAGAAGTCATATATATAGCAAATCTTCTGGTGACCTTGAACCTGATCTCAGACGACATTGAAGGCTAAATCCCAAAATCTTGCCTGAGCAGAAATGTGTAAATTGGCCTTTACAGTCAAAATACTTGTTGATGGAGCTTATATGTATTATGAACATATAGTCATATGCACATTAAGCATTCACACCTAATGGTGCCATAAAAGTCTACAAAAAGTTGACCTTGGTTGGTAGATCTCAAGGTCACATGTCATATGCAATGCCTAGAACTAAATTTGTCCAGTAACCTATCTTAGCCCTTGGGCTAATTTCATGATATGCAAAGCCTATTTCAATATCCTATACGGTAGAACTTCTGTTGACTTTCATAAAATGACATTTTCAGACTGCAGCAAAGGTCTACACTCTAGCATGTATGATGAAATCAATGATATTTGTTTGTTTATGGAGTCGAAAAAGCTTCTACAAAGCATGTTGGTTACGGAAATCAATCAACTGACACTGTCTTGACCAGTGGAGTTTATTTTATCACAGTTATAGCACATACAATTATATTGATTGCACCAAGTTCTAGCACATGTTTAGGTGGAAACAGAAAATCCGACAATAAGTCAGTATAGTAAAATAATTTTTCTTTACTGGAGTATTTAATAAACATAAATCATCCATTTTATACATAACCTGACTATCTCAATTATCAATGCTGAAACAAGCAAATTCCTAGTTAATTATTTGAAAAAACGAAACCGACATTAACTAATGGCAAAATGACTTCATTTGATCCTCCAAAAAATAACAGTATAATAGTACTAAGCAGAAATGGATAATATGGAAATGCATGAGACGTCTTTCGTAGGTGACAGGGGACATATTTTTATGCGAGGTTGATCAATGTGTTTCCTCCCTGAAGCACCAAAATGAATATATATACATTATAATACATAATATCAACATCACTTCGTGAAAACGCCATTGAAACCAGTTTGTTGATTCATGTGTTATCCTCGAGCTCAAATGTAATATTCACAATTTATCTGGTTCAAATTTACCAGCAACACAAGTCCTTCAACATCTACTAGGCAGGCATATCAGAAATGCTACGCTCCATGCTGACTCGGTGCTGCCTTCTAACATGTCCACTGTTGCTTCCTAGGGATAGTCCGGCGTCTTCTTCACCCGGATCTGGTGAGTGGAGAGAGAAACTACTAGTGTGCGAGACAGTGGAGTACTTGTGATGCATATAACAACAGAACTGTATGAGACGTGCACTCAATTCTGTGAACGATTATGCTAATAAAATGTAATATATATATACTGTATGCATACATGTGGCAGACCATGGTTAGAAGTCTTCCCATTTATAGACTCGTAGAGGGCCTTCGTGGTTGATATCCCGACCTGGTATCAAAGTCATTCCTTCTTTACTGTTTTGTGTCTGTAAAGATTCACTAGTACTGCCATCTTGGTTCTTCGGCATAAAATATAAGACATCGTTCCTACTTTTATACTTGATTCCATTTTGAAATCCTTCACGTTTCTTTTTCTTGGGTGTTCTGTGTTTTGTCTCAGCGGCACCGTTTTTCTTTCCTCGACTTTTCCGAGACAAGTAAACAATGACAACAATGAGAACCACAGCTACAATGATTGTGACAATGCTCGTCGCTACAATGATAATAAGCGTGGATTTCGCTGGACCAGATCCGGCCTCTCCCTCTCTCGCAGAAGGCGGAAAGTTGGTTGGACAACCAAACTCATCCTTTGAGACTGGCTGGATCCGAAGGTTACCGTCTATGACCCCATTGGAGTATTTACTGGTGGCTCCACCTGGTGACTGAGTGGATGACATGAACATTTCCTTCCACATTGGATACCGAGAGGATTTTATGTCGTCACCCGCATTGTCAGGGTATATATCATGATATAAACTCTCGACATCATAAGGGTTGTCTGGTCTCTCAGGTCTGACATTGGCAGCATCTTCCTCCGAGTCACCAAACTTATTGTAATAATCATAGTAATCCTCTGAGCTGGTGCTGCCCTCTGTGGAGGTTTCCTGCTCACGAGGGGGAGCCACTGTAGGTGCGGTGGATATTTTAGGTGTGGGACTAGAAGGCACAACGCTGGGAAATGTACTCAATCTACCGGGCGGTGTGGGTAGTGACGTGGAAATCTTCAAGGTGGTTGTAGACGCGAACTCGTGGTCGCTGAGGGAGGTGATCGAGCGGCCATTCAAATTGTGTGGCGAGAAACAAGTAATGTCGTCTTTGTTCTCAACACGGATTTCTGTCACTAAAAGCCAGTTTCTAAACCAGATCAGGGACTTATCACAGTGCCATCTAGTGCTGGAAATATGCATCGTCTCCAGCTTTGGGAAATAATCCAAGAATTCTTCACTGAAAGTTGTTAGATCTGAACTCTGCATGCTGAGATCCTCAACAGACTCAAGGCAAGTCAACAGTTCTGAATCTGCGATGATGGTTTGTATAATCCAATGACTACTATCCAAATCCAGCTTGGTAAGCAAGCTCAGATCTTTGAAACTATCTGCGTGTATTGAGATCACAGTCGGGACGTAAGCCAAGGAGAGAGTTTGTAGCACTGCTAGGCCATGAAAACTATGGCTGTGAAAGTACTGAAGCGGGTTTTTGGACAGTTGCAGGGTTTCCAGCCGCGATGAGTTCTTGAACGTGTTTCCGTAGATGTGCACAATTTGGTTGTTGCTGAAGTCAGCGTTCTGTAGCAGAGGCATGTTGTGTAGAGCGTTGTACGAGAGGTAACTCACATTGTTACCCATCAGCGATAACGTGTTCAGTTGTGAACCTTGCGGGAAAACGTCGCTAACTATCTCTACGTTGTTTGAATCCATCAGCAGTCGCTGTAAACTGACCGGAAGGTGACTTGGGATCCTCCGCAGGTTGTTGTTATTCAGCCACAGTTGTTGTAAGTATATCATTTGCTCAAAGGTTTGATCACTTATGTCTGTTATTCCGTTTTCGTCAAGCACAAGAATGCTGACAAACGGGCAATCTTGAAAGGTGTGACGTCTGATGATTGTGATGTTATTCCGACGTAGCTGAAGGTAGCGTATTGAGTGTGGTAAACCACGTGGAACATGACTTAATCCACATTCCGATAAGTCAACATAAGAGAGAAAATCTGAATAGAACTTGAAACGCATCACATGCGAAATCGGGTTCCCTTTGAGAACTAAGTATGTTAATTTCTCGAGATTTTTGAAGGCTTTTTTGTCTATTTTATTTATTTTATTCTCAGCGAGGAGAAGGTAGCGCAGGTTTTTCTGGTTGGCAAACATATCCTGTGAGATTTCCGTCAGCTCGTTGTTATGTAGCTCTAGACGAGAGAGTTCTGACATCCCTGCGAAGGCACCATCGACAGTTGTAAGCTGATTGGACGTAAGATCCAGGTGTAGTAATCCAGACGCACCTTGGAACGTGAACTCTGTCAATTCCGTCAACTTGCTACCACCGAGGTCCAGGGTTTGGAGTGACGCAACATATCGGAACGCACCGTTGTGTATTGACTCAATCTTATTATCCTTCAGTTTGAGGTTGACGACACCACGTAGTGACGAGAGACTTGACTCGGTCAGAGTGTGTATTTGGTTCTTGCTTAAGTCGAGGGTCGTCAGTGATGGACGCAGGGATCTCGGGATCTCTGTGAGTCCTGCCTCGTAGCAGGTGACCTGACTAGACTGATCCGGACACGTGCAGAGCTCCGGGCACGCTGCCAAGGTGTGTACAAAGTATATCGTGAAAATGTAAATCACATGTGCAGGATTGACATAGGACCAACATTTCCCTATCCACGTCCCACAAGTGTAATAGGAGAGGTGTGTGGCCCTCACACGACGACAACTTGACATCTTTTGTGTAGTTATCCAATGTAACCCATGGCGTGTTTGTTATCCATCGCTGTTGTCACTGAAAACTTGAACTTTTATCCCGCGCAGGAAGAACTTTTTGTATTGTGTTAATCACATTGGCAGAAACACCTGTTTTAATCCAAGTCTCCATCTGAGACGTCCAGCCGAGGAACACTTAAGGAACCCATCTATGTCCAAGATTCAGTGCAAATGGATCATGAGGTCTTGTCGCCATGGAGATTGAAAATGTCGTCCCTTGATTGTCTGTGCCTGGGAACTGCCTCACTCCGATGGGAGATCATTCCATCGACTGGTGACCTGGGGAAGAAAAGAGAAAATAATGAATATATGGAATAAATGAGGAATATCAAGTGCATGAAATAGATAATGACATATATAAATTAGCTAATAAGTATGGACGGTTGGCAGACACGTCTCAGTAAGATCTCCATTATTCCGAAATAACTGGATTGTACCGGTTGTTACCATGGTTACCGGGGAAGCACTTTGCCAATAAAAAGAACATTATTATAGAAATAGCTAGAAAATGATTCACTCCAAGTGACTTTATGCTGTACTACCAGAAATAATGATTTTCAGAGCACACCGTCCATTGTGTGAGCACAGTACTGGTGGCTTGCGGCAATTCCATACCAATGATTGTGTCCAAACAAGTTCACATCCTTGTCTCCACTGTGTTCAATGCTATCCTCTTGTTTGACCAATTATTGAAGTGATTATAGCATTGCCAAAAGTTCCCTTACCACTCAATTACATGGCAGCCAATCCTGGCCATTAAAGACCCGGTGTGGTGAACTAGACGATATCGACTGACGTTCTGACACCAGCATTACTCCCGGCCACTACCCATACAGTCCCCCTGAGTTCAAGGCATAAATTATACATTGCACTGTGGCATGCGTGATTTGTGACCCGAACATGTTCGAGTGGACGATAGACCATGTTCCATATTTCATCCTTGTTCGGCCGATGATTAATTCCATACCGACTAAATCAAGTCGCTCTTTCTATTCTAATCAGCAAAGATCGGTGCTGGATTTGTTTGAATAATTATTCGTGCGTGCCATTTCTGTTTGACCGCGACCATTTGCCGTTATTGTTTGTGAAAAAGTTTTTAAAAATGTGTGGTTTACGCACTCCATTGAAGAGGTCCTTCCACATACAAGCCAGCTGGTAGATCAGCAGCAGGGCGCACTCACACACAGGGCGATATCCCCGTGTAAGATTTGCCCAGACCTGAGGGAATTTTACGGCCAGGACGACCAGAGATCCATAAACAGCCTCGTTATGTTCATACCAGCACAGCCATCACATCCTACTCCTAACTACTTCGTCAGAGGCACCTGTAACTTCTTCTTCAACTAAAACCAAATAAAGTAGTGTGCCTTTATATCCTCAATTTTGGAGGGGCCAATTGTAAGGTAATTGTTTACCAATTATACCATTAAATAAAAGGCCTGTTTGTCCAACCCCCCTGGAGTAGAATAGGCACCCGGTTGTTTTGCAAGGTCCATGTACCTTTTGTTAGTGTGTTTCAAACATGACAGATGTCCTTTTGATTCGGTGTAAATTGAATCAGATCGACCAAGAAGACTTGCCTAAATTGTCACCTCAGCGTCAGAGCATGAAAGAGAAGTGAGGTTGCACTGTGGAAAGTTGACAAGATCAGAACATATCTACCATACCCTGATGTGGGCTCTGTAAGTTGGATAAAAAAGACACTAACACGCGGTGACCTTGTGGCTGAATGGTTTCTGTGGATCCCACGCACTGAAATATTCATGGGTAAAAATATCGAGCATTAGGGAAAATGTACCGACAGCGTAATTTGGGCAGTGCATGTATGTGATTTTGGTGACGCTCTTTTTAAACATAGGTTTATTATCGCGAATGTTACCTCGGCGCTTGCACAAGTTTTTGGTGTAATTTGTGGGGAGGACGGTAGAGGTATTCGATCAATCAGCATCAAATTACTCTGACTGTTTGCGGATGACAGTCACGGAGAGGAGATGCTTCTCTCATCCCGCCCAGTCGCTAGTCGCATCGTCTGACAAACAACAACAGACCGGTGCAGAGAAGCGAGCATGTTGTATCTGTGCACGGCCCTGGTCACAGACAGTACAAAAACACGACTAGTAGCCTGATGAAATGGAATGGAATAGGCACAATTTGTGTCCCATGTACTGACGGGAGTACTAGAAACTACTTTGTTACTGACACTGTGCATTCCATCACAGACATTCACTCTTTCAGCATTATGACACTGTGAAAAAATATCATTTCAACTCTCGAACTGTGTAGCAATGCCTGATAGTCTTCCACATTATTTCGTAGGTCAGGCGTCTCACAGACAATGTAGGTATCTTCGTCAAGGGTAATCTTTTCCTCCCTAGCAGGATATAGCTGTGAACTGCCCTGGAATCGAGTAACAGAATCTCTCCGATATTTAATTCAATGACCGACTGATCCCTCAGTTGCGTGGTTCCTTCAGTAACTGACTGATCCCCTGTCCCCCAAAACTCCAGCCGCTCTCGTCACATGACCTTGTACGTGAATCCTGTTCGCGTCCAGTTCTGGGCAAGTGGGATTTTCCAAGGGTTGACCCATGAAGAAGAGAAAACACTGGTCCAGTTGCTTGTGTTTGTTCCTGTCCAGTTTGCCAAGGGATCAGCCCCTGTGAACAATGAGTGTCGTAACGGTGGCGATAGCCTGATCATGACCCGGCGTTAGGAATCAAGCCGGCGAAGGTCTCAGTCCTCCCCAGGGGGTGATATCGTCGATGGTTGCCACGGTTTCTGCAGCGAGTGTTCACTTACGGAAGTTGTCAGTGGCAGGTCGGAATCTGTTCTGCCGTCCGGGGTCGATGGCCATCAGTCAACGAGGGCGTGACTTCGGGAGTGCGAGCGGATTTAGGGGATATAGTCAGTAAATAGCATGCAGTGAGGTGGGGTGGAGGTGAGGGTCGAAGGGGCGGGATGATCGTAGTGGGCGTAATGGAAGGGTTGATAGGTGATAATGGTCAATGTCAGGGGGTTCAGTAGAACGTATTAGGGTCTAGTGGGTAGCTTGGGTTATGGGGTTTCTTTGCTGTGGGGATGGGGAGGGATGTATACTGTGGGGTATCCATATATGTAGCTTCATTTCATAGTTATGTGTCTTTGAGAGAGAAAGAAAGGAATTGCTGGGAATTACCAAGGAGAAGTATCGCTTGGGAACATAGGAGCTTGCTTCATATGGTCTTGAGAGTCTTCTCTGATGACTTGACGTGGGTTCCCAGACTGTCACGATCCGTAGTGCATGTAACCATGGTAACAGACATAGGGATGTAGTTTTAGGAGTGTCCATTCCAAGGGACATTGCCTGACAAAGTATGCTGCTTTATTTCTTTCTGGATTAACAAAACTTCGCGAGTGGAATCAAATTTGCTGGACAGTCGTTAATGGTCACCAAGCATTCTGTGGTGAGCTGTCCATTTGGTTAAATCACTGTCCATGTCATCTGATCAAACACTAGAATACTGTTGTCGATGTGCTGACCACTGTGGCAATGGAAGTGGTTTTCTCCACGTCCCAGTGAATAATGGCAGAAAATGACTTAGCACATAGGAAATGGTAAAGTCCACTTGTACCTCTGTAATATCCTTGCTCCTGGCTAGAGAATGTCAATGAGCGGACCCACGGCCAAGTTTACCGGGGTTCTTCAGAATGAAGTAGGGTCATTACATTGCATGGCATTTTCCAATGTCTTGCCCACCACTGGGCTCTGACCACAGACCGCTGAAAAAGTCATGAGAGGTACTCAGAGCTCGCGGGCAGAAATAACTGGTATTATGCAGTGGCCACTGTCAAATTACGAAAACAGGCAAATTGTTATTGTATTAGAATATTCAACAGAGCATCAACGAGGAAACAATTTTTTCTCCAGTAAAAGGAAAGAACTCTGACAGCAAATAGAGAAAGGTCATAAAAAGAAGACAAAAGTGAGATAGTGTCCAAGGAGTCGCCTGTTGATTTTGTGAGAACTTGCTCTGTTACGACTGCTGTAAGCTTTCCTGAGCCTGATCGCACCCAAGAGACGCCAGTGCGTATGTGGCCTGTGGTGTTTCCCGTCATGGAGCGTATTTTTAGGTTACCGGACCTCACTTAATATTGAGATAAGAGACTAGGAATCAATTGTGGACATATAGGAAATGATATATGCTGAATACTCTCGTGACCTTGAATTTGACCTCTGACCTCGGTTTCAAGGTCAGAGCACAAAATGTCTAATATCTTGCTTATTATCGACTTTACAGCTTAGGAATCAATTGTGGACATATAGGAAATGATAAATGCCGAATATTCTGATGACCCTGAATTTGACCTTTGACCTTATTTTCAAGGTCACAGGACAAAATGGCTAATATCTCACTTATTATCGATTTTACAGCTTAGGGATCAATTGTGGACATATAGGAAATGATATATGCTGAATATTCTCGTGACCTTGAATTTGACCTCTGACCTCGGTTTCAAGGTCAGAGCACAAAATGTCTAATATCTCGCCTATTATCAACTTTTCAGCCTAGGAATCAATTGTGGACATTTAGGAAAAGATATATGCCGAATAATCTGATGACCTTGAATTTGACGTTTGACCTCATTTTCAAGGTCACAGAAAAAGTGGCTAATATCTCGCTTCTTATTGACTTTACAGCTTAGGAATCAATTATGAACATATAGGAAATGATATATGCAGATTATTGCCATGACATTGAATTTGACCTTTGACCTCATTTTCAGGATCATAGGACAAAATGGCTAATATCTCGGTTTTTATCGACTTTACAGCTTAGCAATCAATTGAGAACATATAGAAAATGATACATTCTGAACATTGGCATGACCTTGAACTTGACCTTTGACCTCATTTTCAAGGTCGCAGGACAGAATGGCTAATATCTCGCTTATTATCGACTTTACAGTTTAGGAATCAATTATGAACATATAGGAAATGATATATGCTGACCATTGCTATGACCTTGAATTTGACCTTTGACCTCATTTTCAAGGTCAGAGAACGAAATGGCTGATATCTCGCTTTTTTCCCGACTTTACAGCTTAGCAATCAATTTTGAACATATAGAAAATGATATATTTTGAACATTGTCATGACCTTGAATTTCACCTCTGACCTAATTTTCAATGTCACAGGACAAAATGGCTAATAGCTCGCTTATTATCGACTTTACAGCATAGGAATCAATTATGAACATATATAGGAAATGATATATGCTGAATATTGCTATGACCTTGAATTCGACCTTTGACCTCATTTTCAAGGTCACAGGACATAATGGCCAATATCTTGCTTATTATTGACTTTACAGCTTAGGAATCAATTGTGGACATACTAGAAATGACTTATGCTGAATATTATCGTGTCCTTGAATTGACCAATGACCTTATTTTCGAGGTCACGGGACAAAATACTAATATCTAAAATATATATTGTCCGGGAACCTTTCTTAGCCCTTGGGCTAATTTTGTTACATTTCATGCCATGAGCATCGCATTGTCTCATGCGTGTTTTTAATATTGACAAGGTCCTTTGGGGGAACTGAAAGGAACTCAACCAAGCAGATTTGTCTCACGTGTTTGCCAGTAATTGATTATTTTATGTTTACTTGAATGTTTCGTAGTTACTCGGCCAGGCTGATGTAAGAAAAAATCTTGTGGATTTGGACAGTTCATGTTTATTTCGGGCTGAAGAACATCAGAAGTTGAGGGAATAGGGGAGTACCAGTTTTGGTTGTACCAGAGATACTCGAGTGTAAAGTGAAACATGCCAAGTGATGTTTTACACAGCCCTTTTTCTCTTGCAGTTGCTGTTTTACGGGCATTGAAAACATTTGAACTGGGCAGCTGCGCATTGAAAGATTGTGATGAGAAAGTATTTGATTGGGACAATTTTTGCAGACACACCAAACTTCTCCTGTGTTTGAATCTTTCAGTGAACAAAGTACATCACTTTGTCAGCTTCTATGAACAATTTGATGAATTACAATTATTTCTGGGTTTTTTTATTGATCTCACTCGTGTTTGACTACATAATGCAAATTCTTGTTTGAACCATCATAAATTGACATGACATTTTGTTGATATTATTCTAATTTCATTGATGTCTGAGGAATTCATTAACAATAAATTATATGGAAGACATTATAGATAACGAATGTTTGACCATCATGAGACCCCCCCCCCCCCCCAAAAAAAAAAAAAAAAAAAAAAAAAAACCAAAACAAAAACAACAACAACAACAACAACAACAACACAAAATAAACCAGACTCTGATCAGGAGCCACACACAGGAATGTAACAGGTTGTGGAGTGCGCTTAATGGCCGAATCTTGTTCAAGCACGCATCAAATTGATTGGTTACATTGATCAGCAAATGAGAAGTGCGAGTGAGCAGCGGTGATGAACATCATGCTTGAAATTCTTCAACTTGGTACAACATGGAAGTCACTGCTCTCACTTAATATTTTGGTTGCGGTGTCTTCAGAAGATATTACTAGTATATGGTTTTGGTTCCTCAGATTATGTGAAGCGAATATCTTGTCCAGCATCATCGCGCAATCAATAGTGTCACTATCAGGAGAGATATAGCAAAGAATCTGGCATCATCATGGATCTATACGAGACGTCTATGTGCTTTCGTGACAGTGGTGAAAGCAAAAGGGGGATTCACTCTGGATAACAACCTAGCAGTCGTGTTGTAATCTCAACTAGGTCTCTACTCGTGTCCTAGATCAGATCGTCTGGCAGATGGAATCGGCCTCCATGCAATCATAAACGCAATACTCAGAGTCCCAACCGTGCTTATATCTCGGCAGCATACCCACATTGGGCTTACTTCTTCGTAACACCCCCCATGTAGCTGTGTCCCTGAATGATCTCGAACTGTGATATCCCTCCATCGATTATAGATGGCAGCCCTTTTGTCGTACATAAGACTGCCACTCCATAGAAGGGCTCATTAAATGTCTATGTGCTAGCTAAGTCTAAGAGAGAAGCGATAAATCTTACAGAAGTTTACCCCAACCTGTCCCCTCCTCTTGTGTATGTCGGGCCAGGCCAAACATTATGTGGTACTACTGTAGTGGATATATGTTATGTATATATGGGTTAATACCATAGACATAGAGAAGACAAATAGCGGTATTAAATTTCTAACATACCGATACACACAATCATGTGCTATCATGTACTTTTAATGATGTTTAGGATTATCCTTCATTTGTTTGGAAAAATTGATTATTCATATTAATAAAAACAAACATACCTAAAAAATATTATTCATAAATTTACATTCTAAGTGCTTCCAGAAGTTTGCGATATAATAGGAAATTACTCTTGACAAATTCACTATTTATGACTTTCATAGTGTGAAGTTTTATCATGACAGTGAGATGAACACTATAGCCTTCAGTTATTGTCTTATAAGTCAAAGATGTATGTAATTTTCCCTGAGAAGAGATATGATACAATTACGGTCCACCTAACAGCCAGGAAATACAGAAACAGGGACAGACCCAATGGTACTGTAACATGAGACAGGTAACCAGCAAACACATGTCCTAGGTACACCTTACTACCGTGGGACTGCAGTATGATGAATGAAATCTGACAATAAAACAATGTACCTGGCCTATCATTAGCAGGCAGGAGTGGAGGGGAGAGTCCCATGTGATATATTACATTGTTGTCCCAAGATGGGAAAGTCGGAAGAGAAAGGGCTAAGAAGAGGCTGGTGGGAATGTATCGAAAGCCGCGATTCAGTGGACGGTCCATCATCTTCCTGTGCAGTCGGGCTGCCACCTTGTTGATGAACGAAAGACTGAAACTTAAGTTCCAGGGGCTGACCATAGAGAAGTAATTAAAAATCCCACCCACATCTCGGACAAAAACTGTTGCTCACAAGCTTGACGCAATGACGAGCTGGAAAAGTCCATCTGGGAGAGAGAATGGAGGACGAAAGGATCTCTATTACACCGGTTATGAGGTATCTCCACCCATTGCACTCTGCCCGCTCCCAGACGATCTTACTCCATAACTCACTTCCCGTGTTACTAATATAATTACCCAATGCACTGAAAGAAGTCACACAATTTACGAGTCTCCTGTTGCATGGAGCACGAGTCGCTTGCTGTTTTCTTTGAATTCCTCCACAGGTTTTACTTGGAGCGGGTGATACTTGGAGCATTTTGTGGCGGCAATTGTTTAAAGCGTGCCGTGAGTCTTTGTTCAATTAACGGCTTCCAAGTGTAACCTGCTGGTGATCATCCCACAAAAATAGCACTAATGGTGACCTATCAGGGAATTGCGTGAACAACCATTAGCCGTTTTTGTTATGGAATCGCACCGCGATCGAGGTGCTTGGTGTATTATTGTCCTCCGTCTCAAATTGCTACATCGTGGCCTTCGTGATATGAAATTCGGCATATTGAGGGTTGCCTGGTGTGGCTTTATATGGAAATGTTGATCATGTTCGTCTTTGAAACAATTTGCCTTGAAATTTCAAATCTGGTTGTGATCTCGGGAGGGGAACAAGCTTAATCAAACTGAGCACCTGTGGCCGTATGACACCTTTTTCTTTAGAACATGATCAGCATCGCCGATATCGTCTATCAGTTTATCCCATGGTGTGGATTTCCCGGGGATATACAGCACAGCTCCCGACTGCTCCCTCGGTGTCACATTTTACTCTGGCTCTCACGATATACCGGGCCTGCTGTTCATCATTTAGTGTGTCAATATTTATATTTCTTCACTTACAGTTATTTTGGCTGAGACATATTCCCAATTCTCCAAGTTTGCGTGTAATTTAGCACGATTGAGTCTCGCTCTGTTTATGAATTTTGTTGGTGTTCTGCCTAACTTGCGATTGACCCCGTCCAAAGTCACGCCTCGACACCTGGATCTGCCACTGATCAGGAAAACTATCCCTTGTCTCCATTTGAGCGATATCCATCAACAAACTCCCTCCTTCCTGAGAACCCTCGCCCACAATTCTGACGATTCAGTGTTATCCTAATCTCTGAGCTGCCTGGACCGATTGCCTGATGTTGTATGTTGTAGATAATGATGTATTTGTAGGTTTATCTGCTGCCGGCAATCATCATTAAGGACATGCATCTGTCAGCAGATAACCTGCCTATTCTCATCACACCAAGCTTGTTTCTGCTACAGTTTTTATCGCCATGGGAACGAGCTAGGTACAAGGGCAATCTCGGGAATGGCAGGGAATCGCAATCACTGGAAGAATGAGAAAATGTGCAGACAGAAGTCCATGATTTAATCAATTACTTTACATGTGCGAAATCAAGACTAATATCTCTGTTGTAAACATCATTTAGACCCAGGTGACCCAGGCATTATGAGATAATGGAGTTTCATTTGTCCGTGTGGAAGTTAATAATCCATGCCTGTAATGAGGGATGACGTTCTGCATGTTGTCTGCAGAGCGAAAGATGTCAACAAGTCAGAAGTGTTCTCCCTGATTATTGCTAGGGAAAGAAAACGTCACCGGGAATTGAATCTGTGTTCTCGTATCTTCCGCATGAATGGCGATCAGGTTACCAGTTGTTGGCTGATTCAACAGCGTGATATAAAATGAAGGACGAAAGCTTGTCTACACACATAAGGAGAACACTTTGTAGCCAAAGGCTTTTTTCTCCAGTGCTGTTGAAAGTGGTGTGTCTTAGGTTTCTCAAAAAGATGGTCACACAGGAAGGATTAGGTGGAAAAGTAATACAGCACCCATCTTGTGGGCGGCTTTAACTCATTCTAGACACTGTTGGAACATCTTCATGAAGGAACAAATTTAGTATTCATGAGTATTCAGTGAACGTTAGAATGTTGAGGCCGATGAATTAATATCAGCCTAAAAAAAGTCGTTATAACCATCTGATACAAAACCTCTGCCATAAAACTATATCATTCGAAGAGCTATCATTCTTTTCTTCACAATATATGAGTTTCCTATAATCCCTGAGGTTCCGTAGTGGCGGATAATTTTGCAAGTCTGTTCCGTGGCAGGATGGATGGCTCCCCCTGGAGTCAGAAGCAGATCTCCCGTCAACGACTTGTTGACACTCAATGTTTCTCCTGCTACACTTGAACTTTAGGATAGAAGCCCGCGTAATTACTCCAAGGAATGAGTAGAAAATTAGCCCAAGGGCTAAGAAAGGTTACCGGACAATATACATTTTAGATATTAGCCTTTTGTCCAGTGACCTTGAAAATAATTTTTCAACAAATATATCACTTCTAGTATGTCCACAATAAATTCCTAAGCTGTAAAGTCGATAATAAGTGAGATATTAGCCATTCTGTGATCGGTGATGTGACCTAGAAAATGAGGTCAAAGTTCAAGTTCATGAAAAGATTCAGTATATATCATTCCTCTATATTCCCAATTGATTCCTAAGCAGTAAAGATGATAATAAGCGACATATCAGCCATTTTGTTCTCTGACCTTGAAAATTGGATCAAAGGTCAAATTCTAGATCACCAAAATATTCAGCATACATCATTTCCTATATGTTCACTATGGACCCCTAAGCTGGGAATTTGATAATAAGAGAGATATAAACCATTTTGTATTCTGACCTTGAAAATAAAATGACTGGCCTTGAAATTTAGGTCAAAGGTCAAATTCAAGGTCATGAGAATATTCAGAATATATCATTTCCTATATGTTCACAATTGATTCCTAAGCTGTAAAGTTGATAATAAGCAAGATATTAGCCATTTTGTCCTGTTGACCTTGAAAATGAGGTCAAAAGTCAAATTCAAGGTCACTAGAATATTCAGCATATATCATTTCCTATATGTTCACAATTGATTAATAAGGCGTAAAGTCACTAATAAGCAAGATATTGGCCATTTTGACCTGTGACCTTGAAAATGAGGTCAAAGGTCAAATTCAAGGTCACAAAAATATTCAGCATATATCATTTCCTATATGTTCACAATTGATTCCTAAGCTGTAAAGTCGATAATAAGCGAGATATTAGCAATTTTGTCCTGTGACCTTGGAAATGAGGTCAAGGTCAAATTCGAAGTCACGAGAAAATTCAGCATATATCATTTCCTATATGTTCACAATGTATTCCTAAGCTGTAAAGTCGATAATAAGCGAGATATTAGCCATTTTGTCATGTGACCTTGAAAATGAGGTCAAAGGTCAAATTCAAGATCATGAAAATATTCAGCATATATCATTTCCTATATGTTCACAATTGAATCCTAAGCTGTAAAGTCGATAATAAGCGAGATATTAGCCATTTTGTCCTGTGACCTTGAAAATGAGGTCAAAGGTCAAATTCAAGGTCACGACAATATTCAGCATATACTATTTCCTATATGTCCACAATTGATTCCTAGTCTCTAATCTCAATATTAAGTGAGATATTAGGCTTAATGTGTCCCATTATAAAGCATAGGAGAATTTAACATGGGAAAGTCCCATTTGGGCCGAGTTTGGGCCCAAAATGGGCCACTTCGAGCGATTCAAGGGCAACGAAATTTATACGTGTCACAGAGGTACATATGAGGAGTGTTACGCATGAATAAGAAAAAAAGTTACTGAACAGATTTTGAGAAAACGACAGCCAAAGTCCAAAATTGGCCATTTTTCGATGAAAACGGCCGCCATTTTAAAATAATTGCGAAAATCAAAAAACTAAAAAATACCTCCCTCTCGAAATATTTTTAGGCATTTTTGTGCAAAATTTCAGAAAGATTCGATCGTAAACTTTAAAGATAAAAATGTAGACGGACGACGACGGACGACGACGGACGACGACGACGACGACGACGGACGACGGACGCAACGCCACGGCAATAGGTTATCGGACCAAAGGTCCGGTAACCTAAAAATGAATTCATTGTCAAATACACCAGTATAAGGTACCATGTATGAAGAAGCTTCGTAAAAACCACAGATATAACTTGCATGTTACAATTTACTTTTTTGCTAATGAGCTGTCATCCCACACCAGCTCTGTGTTTTTCAAGCACAATGTCTATCCGAGATTGAGTGCCTCATTATGTACAACTCTTGGTTTGTAATATCACACTATAAATATTTTTCAGATGAATTGCTGCTGATCTGGACTTTGTAGGCCTAAGGCAATGTTTCATAATTAGAATTTGATCCATCTCCTTTCAGTGTGCCTTGTCACCCTTGTCACCCTATAGGACTACTTTTCATCGTAGTATAGTATCGTATAGTATGTTCACTTTTTATATGCGAAGCAAATTCTATTTTAGTGCAGGTGCTGGTTTCAGCATTTACAAGAATTCAGTCAGTGCATGATCAGATCTTCACACTAATTGCAATAAACAAGAATTTCTCTGTGACGTTTCAATATTCAATTTAAAACATGATCTGGCTGGAAGCTAACTACGCACGTGGATGCAAAAGGTGCTATTCTGCCAAGGTATAACGTGGAGGTGATATCCTGTTTTAGCGTCATCCCTGCGGTGGCCGTGATGTGTAATCTCTGACAACTCCCGGTGTCCACTTCCTCTCAAAGCTTCCCCTCCCGGCCGCCTCGCGGAGATAGTGAATGATCCCAGCCCCACCGCCAGCATGCAGAATTATGTCGTCATGGTCACATAAGGCACATTTTACACCCTTCCCTTGCAAGTCGAAAAAAGACAATTTTTATCATGCGTTTTTGCGCAAATTGAGTTCAATATTTGACCATGATGAAATTCAGTGTCGTCCGGTACATCTCAATCAAAATTTTAGCATGACCCGATCAAGTGTTTCACAAGATATCCATGGAAACTGAACCTCGTGTCAATAAGTGTCCGTGTGAGACAGCACAAGACACCCACACGAGGACTAGGCAAGGGTTCCATGGGGTCATGTGAGGAATGGGAGAGGGGGGGGGGGAGGAGTGGGTGTGTATTGTAGTGATGACATCTAGACGAAAGCAGGAGGAATTCACTTGTCCACTTACCCAATTTAGGTCAATCAAATGAACAGCGCAACGTCAGACGCGAGTTACGCCATTTCATTCGATAATGTTGTATAACCTATAATCCACTCTGCAGTCTGATCATAGACTCGCTGCCCAAGGACACCCATCTTACACTTCTGATAATTGTTTTGTAAACGTCCTCAACCAAACTATTAATTAAGGATCAAATGCGACAGAGCCTCGAGGTAGATCTATGTGGAACACTATGTGGGTTATCCCTTACATTTTGTTATCATACTGAGTATTCTGAGCATGCATTCCTTTCATGGCGATCTGAATCAGCCAGTTACATATTCTGTTGCAAGTCTATCCCATAAATCCTATTACATTAGCTGTACCAGTGCGTTGTTCATAGTTTCTGATCAAAGAGTCTTTATCCAGGTATTCTGTCTTGTTGTATGATCAGCCATCTATCCGTCGATCCGTTTGTCTCAGATACAAGTTTAGAGCCCAAGTTTATCCTCGCGGTATTTCTGAGAGTGTGTGGAGTCCACTAGCTCTGATCCACACGTGCACGCCCGCTGGCAGTCACATGGTAGACTGGCGCTTGGCGTGTCCTCTCTCATTCTCGGCTCGCCTCGCCTAGGAAGTGCTCGCTTCAAGCCAGCCAGAAATAGGGAGATCGCAGCATCAAGTGTTCACTAGCTCCGCTGGGGAGTCTATGCCAAGGTCTGCAGTCTAGCGAGAGCTTACACCCAGCCGACCGACACACGGACCAGCAGATGTCTGTCGTTTGGAACGACACGGGCAGGTGGAGACCTCTGGTGTCAACTGAGATCATCACAGCCGTTCAGGAGTCAGCGAGAATTGAGACTTGCTGAATTAACTCTGTTTGGGTGTTACGCAATTCTGGGGCTCATAGTAATGGAAAAGTCGTTACTGCTATCGAGTACTATGTAGGTATGGCGTGAAATGTGAAATGTTGTCATTTGGGTGACGTTTGGTAAAGATGGTGTTATGGAATCAATTGATAGATTTTGATGTGGGGTTTATTCACAACAGGACGAGTCATGATGTCTAGTGGCCATATTGTTTTGTAAAACAAAGTTTGTCGATTTACATATATTATTACATGATTATCAAACCTTGGCTATTTTGTCTTATGAAATTCTAAGAAAGGTGTGCATGAAAGTACCCAGCCTTGAACTAATTGAAGTCTAGAGATCTCAGAAGTTCATTGTGTGTAGGAGGCAAATTGACAGAGAATATGGGGTCATTGTGTGGGAGTGCCCCCTGTGTGGTATACGCATGTGACAATCAGGTGACATGAGGGAAGCAGGCAGATTGACCACGACTGCGGAAAGAAGCCTTGTGTTGCCTGTCCAGCCAGTGATGGATTAAATAAGGGCACACACCAGAAATCTTTGACGTAACTTGTACAGATTGACCACGACTGCGGAAGGAAGCCTTGTGTTGCCTGTCCAGTCAGTGATGGATTAAATAAGGGCACACGCCAGGAATCTTTGATGTCACTTGTACAGATTGACCACGACGGCGGAAGGAAGCGTTGTGTTTCCTGTCCAGTCAGTGATGGATTAAATACGGGCACACACCAGAAATCTTTGACGTAACTTGTACAGATTGACCACGACTGCGGGAGGAAGCCTTGTGTTGCCTGTCCAGCCAGTGATGGATTAAATAAGGGCACACACCAGAAATCTTTGACATAACTTGTACAGATTGACCACGACTGCGGGAGGAAGCCTTGTGTTGCCTGTCCAGCCAGTGATGGATTAAATAAGGGCACACACCAGAAATCTTTGACGTAACTTGTACAGATTGACCACGACTGCGGAAGGAAGCCTTGTGTTGCCTGTCCAGTCAGTGATGGATTAAATAAGGGCACACGCCAGGAATCTTTGATGTCACTTGTACAGATTGACCACGACGGCGGAAGGAAGCGTTGAGTTTCCTGTCCAGTCAGTGATGGATTAAATAAGGGCAGTGATGGATTAAATAAGGGCACACACCAGGAATCTTTGACGTAACTTGTACAGAGCCTTGTGTTGCCTGTCCAGCCAGTGATGGATTAAATAAGGGCACACGCCAGGAATCTTTGATGTCACTTGTACAGATTGACCACGACGGCGGAAGGAAGCCTGGTGTTGCCTGTCCAGCCAGTGATGGATTAAATGAGGGCACACACCAGGAATCTTTGACGTAACTTGTACAGATATGGGCCACTTCCTCCAAATCAACTTGCTACTCTCGGGAATTTTACGAATCTGTGACAGAAGACTCGCAAACTTGGGGGTTGATGACTCCGAGGATTCAAAATATCAAAGACCTTTTGGAGTATAAATCATACTACGCCATTTATGTTTCTGTAAAGGGTTGGTTTACTACTAATAAGAAAAATGAAAAGTTTATTGGCCAAGCAAATTTTATGACCACTTTGTATGTAAGCGTATTTGATAACATCTTGCCCTGAGCTGACAATAGTGAGGTAAACGTAAGTTTTGGGTTACTTTGGTGCAAACTCAGTAAAGCATGGACACACTTATTGTCAAACCATGGCTCTGCTCCTCACACAACACACCGAATTCACAATTGTTATGATGAATGACGCCGTGCCCAAAATATGTCGATGTAGAGATGTGGAGATGCATGTACTGGAATGTTTTTATTAATGACAATATATTTGTACAACAACAAAAATTGCCTGTGAACCCCATCTCCGGGTGTTGAATGTAGCTTTAGTGGTCACTCCAAGCTGGTTTCATACATGAATTAGTTATGTCATGTCATCGTTATGTAAGAGTGTTATGTGTCTTCAGGGTGTTTTAAAAACAAACATCTTCAGGTGTTCATTTTCAGCACTGATTATGAACTCATTCACAAGTAGACACTCCTTCCTCGTATAATAATATAAATTTTGTAGAATACCCTCTGCATAAAACAAGCTAAAAAACTGTCTTTCATAGCTAAATGCCCATGTCAACATTAATCTTTCATCGATGCACTTTCTTGGTATATCACGTTTAGGGTCGATTACCCATAACCCCTCAGTGCCTGATAGCCCACCACACGTCTTGGCGGAAGAGGATAGCGATTTTAGCCACTGAAAACTCTGGCGTCCCACTGGGCTAATCCGGAGGGTTTGCAAAGATCAAGGTATACACCGCGAAGGGAGGTCATCATTATATCAGCACCCATCTAAGCACTGTTGTTTTTAGGTTACCGAACCTTTGGCCCCAAATTAACATTACTATCCATTTTGGGCTATTTCTAGGCAAAAAATTTTTTTCACCCTTTGAAAAAATTTTTGGAAAATCTTCGGCACTTTTTTCCTTCATAATGGGAGCTGTCCAGACTGTACTCATAGAACGCTTGAAGATAGAGCTTAGAAATTGGAACTTTCAAATGGGAAGTCATATATGGCGACTTGTGTGGTGACCTTGAATTTGACCTTGGATGACCTTGAAAGGTCAAAATAGCCATTTTTGGGTCGAAAAATGATCAAATTTGCACCTGGTCAGTATTCTCTCAAAAACTGTCTGATCAGTTTTGAGATTTTTGTTTAAAAAGATTTCTCTTATATACCCCTGTGACGTGTATAAGTTTTGTTGCCCTTGAATCGCTGATTACAGTGTGGCGGCCATTTTGAATTTTTGACGAGTCGGCGAAATAAAAAATTTTCGCCCCAAATTGCATTACTATCCATTTTGGGCCATTTCTAGGCAAAAAAAAATTTTCACCCTCTGAAAAAAATTTTGGACTTAGACAATTTTCGGCACTTTATTCCTTCATAATGGGAGCTGTCCGGACTGTACTCATAGAATGCTTGAAGATAGAGCTTAGAAATTGGCACTTTCAAATGGGAAGTCATATATGGCGACTTGTGTGGTGACCTTGAATTTGACCTTCGATGACCTTGAAAGGTCAAAACAGCCATTTGAAAGGTCAAAACAGCCAGATTTGCCTCTATAGATGAAATGCTTGCAGATAGAGCTCATGTTTGCATTATGAACATATAGCAAGACATATATGGCACAACTAATGATAACCTTGAACTTGACGTCAGATGACCTTGAGTGCCAAATGTCTGACTCGGAATGTGTAAATTGACCTGAGCGGCCTAAACGATTCCACCCAGACATATCTTTGTATTATGAACATATGGAATATCAAATGCCGCACACATACATGTAATGGTGACATCGAAGTTCATACGGATGACCTTGATTGGTAAATCTCAAGGTCATATGTTTACACTGCGAACCTTGATTGGTAAATCTCAAGGTCTGTTACCTGCCAATGCTGCCATGGCCAAACCAAAATTGTCCGGTAACCTATCTCAGCCTTTGGGCTAATTTTTATTCTTAGTGTTATCTACCTGGTGGTAAAGCTTTGATTGTGGTGTTACAGGTAAACCTGTAAAACAGGTTTTATACTGGATTGAACAGGACGCCTTTCTTGTAGTGAGATGTGCCACAATTTCCCAATCATGAATCGTTGCTTGGTAGATCAAGCGAAAGAAAAATGACAAAAAAGGTCTTTATAAGCGTTTAGAGTCCCTGGTGATTTCATCAGAGGAAAATTTCTGATTGGTTTTAAAATGGAGTTCATTGAGTACTGAGTGAAGACATGAAAAATGATGACACACTTTATAATTAGATCGATAGCTAATCAAGGCTTTGAAGGATATATTCAATGTTCCTGTATGAGGATTACACATCTGCTTGTGAAAACAAGTCTCGGTTATATACAGACATTGCATGCATTTGTTTTGTTATACAGTATTATCTTCTGGTGTATAATATTATCCCGGGACTAATGGACGATGTAGTCTATAATTAGTCTACTCGCCGCTAAGATGCTATTCCCGGCAGCCTACACATAGTTATGACACTGTCCGACTGTTTCGTACGTGGTGTTGTAATGCGGTTCTCAGACGGCTATTTCGTATTTTTCCATTGCCAGCAAACTATAAACTACGAACTATATCAGGACAGATGGGAATCTGGCGTCCCAACAAAAAATGTTGTCCTTTGGATAATCTGGCTTCTGAAGATGATACGAAACTTTCCTCTTTATGGAATTTCATCCCAATGAAGACTTGTGTCTGCTGTATCCCACTATCTATTTCTTTGGTCACATTCTGCCAGTCACACGATATCCGCTTTTGATCTGGAGATGCAGTGAATTTGAATATATTGTCGTGTGTTCGGGAATCCCTGCTGGGAAACTCATATCCGCCTGATCAAAAATTATATACCAATGTCAAATACAGACGCAAGATGTTCCTCGTCAAACTTCTTTTGGGAGACGACTTAGAACACTACTTGGCCGATCTATAATAAATATCGAGAATAGGACACAGTTGAGAGTGGCTCTGGCTACCAGCATAAAATCGTTATGTTTTAAATTCTGGACCACGATGGCTCCTGCCAAACTCCTTGTTATTTGGGCGACTTTGAACTAAGGCTGCACGTTCTGCGAAGTCCCAACTAGGGACGCCCGATCTGTCTCACTGTCACGTTACTGCCCCTGAGATCACCTCCCTCGCCCCACACCACATATTCCCTTCTTTCAAGCCCATAAAGTTAGAGGAGCGGACAGAGAGTTCTTGTAACAGGAAGCCATCACGGACCACACAATTAATAATATATTTACTGACATTGGATTGGATTGGAACATGATTCATTGTAAGGAAATACTTTCAGAAGGATAAAAGTGCTGATTCCTGGATGTGTAACATAACCTACAACCAATATTAATATCACGTTCCTTCTCTCAGTTTTGTTCTGTTTCATTCTTCGAGAATTTCTGTCTTCATGATAACAAAATACATGTAATCAGAAAACTGCTCCATGATTGTCATGTGATATCACTGGTGATGGCCATGTGATATCACTGGTGATGGCCTCTCGAGGCGGCGTAATGTCAAGGACATTAGATCATAGAGGGTCACGACTGGTCATCATTGGAAATGCCATACCGATTATTCTCGGAGTCAGAAAAAAAGATATCATGTATTGGAAATGTAATGTGAAATAACCATCCTTGAGTTTGATTTCCAGACTGAGAATGGCGAGTTAACCAACCGCAAGAAACGACCAATCTCAATTAAACTTCACCTTGTCGTGTTTTCAACACCCAGATTCCCGTGAAATTTTGAATAGAGGCCAGCACTGTGATCAAAACAGTGTTTTTATAGCGAATACCAACTCAGTGACTCTGAGAATTTAGAGGAAAGACGAATGTTTTGTTTGGGATGTAGCTTCTGTCAACACACATTTATGGGGTGTGGCCCTGTGATAATAAATATGTCATGAGTTAATAGTATGGTACATCATGAGAAATATTGTCACTCTTTACAGAAACGTCTGTGGCCTGGCACCACTGCTGTGTGTGTGATAACAGTAATGAATTTTTTAGGTTAGAAAAAAGAATGCTATCAACCCCCCTCCTCCCTCCCATTATATGTTGCGAATACCTATTGGCTGTTAAAAGAAGAAAGCAGACCGAGAATATTGCCGACCATGCCCAGGGGAATATTTACTCAACCATTGAAGCCGACATAGTACTACCTAACCGTCCTTTGTGTCCCTATAGATCTTATCCCTTGTAAGGAGGTTATCAAGAATGGCGCTCCTCAACAAATAATACCCCACGAGTAGGACTGTGTTGAAAGAAACTACGAGCTGAATACGGGAAGTTTGGATACACTGATGGTGAATAAATTCGTTAAATCTCGTATGGAGATGTGTCAAACTTCTAGCGAAACAAGGTCCATTTTGACAGGTTTATTGTTTGTGGACAGCATATTTCCTTGTCAGTGCGTTACATTTTGAGGGAAAATTGATAATAGGTCCTTTAGTTTACCATGCTGAGTTTTACATGGGGGTGAAAGTGTCAGGAATTTTTGACGAGATTGCCAAAGAACGCCGCTAGCAATTCGGAGGATGTTAATGTCATTGCTGATAGGCTACTTTCAGATCAAATTTCACTCTGTGACAAGGGTTTTGGGAGACTTGAATATGATAATGATCTGAGGCTTTCTGGGTTTCCTGTTAGATCCAAATTGTCACAAACAGAGAACAAGGAGAACTAAAGCTCAAAGATGCATTGTCCGAGAACAAACATATCTTTTAAAACTTCATGTGAAAGTATCCCAGTATCGTTGTGCATTTCATATAGATACATAACAATTCACCATGAGTACTGCAGGACGGATCATTGGATTTCTTTTGGATTTCTTTTCACAATGGACCTCAGCGGTCTTTCAGAATTCACACATTCTTCAAATCCTGTAGAAAAACTCTTCTGTTTCCTCTCGATTTTAAGTACTTGGTGAGTGCTCTTCTCTTGTCTTTTCTATGGTTTCTTTAGTTGTGTGCATATGGTGCAGAATCTGCCTCTAACCGACACAGTGAGATACAAACTGTGACTTTAAAAGTGTTCTTATCTGCAGGTAACAAATCGATTAACGCTCCACTAACCCAGTGAAACCACTCTGAAAATACTGCTAATTGTAATCTGAATCACGAGCTTAATGCGAGACTAAATCTCCATTCTAGGATGTAAAAAATATCTTTTATCTATATTTTTGTAGATTATCACTGCGTCTTTCCCTCATGCATTATCTATGACAATATTATGTGACTGTTTTGAAAGCTGACCAAACAAAATGATACCCTTCCAGTGTTGCTGACTGGAAAAGGTTTTATAGTGTTCAGTGCACATCTGTATAACATCTGTATCTCAATTGTTGTGGTATAAATGATGCAAGAATTCATTTCTTTTTTAATGGGATTCACTTTTATCACTCGTGTATTGTTTTCAATATAGTATGTCGGTAGAATTAGTCGATATCACATTGCATGACAATGATAACTATCCCGCATCCCTTACACTGTACCCTACATTATGAGTGCCGTGTCCTTCCTGATATCCCTCAGACATTGCTACGATAATCTGTTATGTCAGAACCAATCAAGTTCAAGGGTGTAATGAGTAATTGATCAAATACCTATCGTTATTATATCGATAAATATTACATTGTTCGTGGCGTGTCAACAGTTGATAACCGTCCTGGGTTTGTTGAGTGCATGTACATAGAGAGCTAGATCTCGTCGATGTGAGAGTAATTAATATAGGATCAGTGTCAGTGATTTTGATGGAAGCACCGAGTGTCAGATATTCATTATGTTATGTATGTTTGGATGAGATAGGGCTTGTCTTTTGTTCTGTCAATAGTTAATTGAATTTTCCTGCACCTTCCCTCCCCATCTATCAAAAAGGACGTGGTGTAAAACTTCAACAGGGAAAAAGTTGCAGAGATCCAAGGCAGAACAGCATAAAAAGAAAAGTCAAATTATAATTCATATGGTAAAATTCACTAGAATTAGTATGACTGAATCTGATTGTGTTATGTTGTTACACGTACATCATGAGGCTGTGAGAGGCGTGTGAGAGTCGAATGACAACTTTGTGGCAAGTTGAGAGCGCCTCCCTGCCAATTGTCACAGCCGTGTTGTTGGCTAATGGAGTGTTTGGACGGTGTACGTGAGTGTTGACAGACAGTTACTAGAGTGCCTACTCTAGCTCACTTCAAACAGCGGTAGGCTCGCTGCCAGGAACGGTAAACGATGTGAAAATTGTGTCGTACAATTTTGTACATTTCCGAGGGGATCTGGTGCATTATGATTGTTTTAAACTTTGCGAGATGTTTACAAGTTGAACAAAAATTGTCACCACTGGAACTGACTTGCCAGCGTAGATGTCAACATTCACTACAGGCTTGGCACTACAGGCTTGTATAAGTTTGTATTGACTTTTTGGGAAAGCGGCCACCTGCAGGGCTGAGAGTAGTGAGGAAGTTGTTCCCTTGTCTTGTTTTTCGTCTGGAGGTTACATAGTTTTCTCCTCAGTGCGTGGTATGTGTTTGTGATCCGGCGTTTGTACGATCAATTGTATTCTACGTTACCTCCCAGTGTTTGTAGCAGAACATGCGTGGACTATGGCTAAATGGACCATTTACTCCATTGATGCTCCTCAGATTTTGCGAAAACTTTATGTAAACATTTATTTTGTACGACGTCTAGTGGTAGTGGGTGGGGGGGGGGGGGGTTGGAGGCTTTCTATGTAATCATTTTCAGCAGTGGAAGTCATGGAAATGTTAGATTCCATCTTGAACGATTAATTGCCCACAAGGGAAATACACTTTGGGACGGTTCATGAAGTTTCTCCTGATATATGAAGACGTAAATATGGACAGCGACTGTCAAAGATGTAATAATATTGAAACTTTTGTCAGCAATTAAAATGAGTTACTGACCCATAAAAAACCTTTACAAAGAACAACTGTCACATTCTGCTTTGTATATGGGAAGAAACGCTATTTTAGATTCTTTGAATCTTGTCGATGTGGAATATTACAAGTGACATTCACTAAGAGACACAGCTAACCCTTTGACTTTCAGAACCTGATAAACTTACGCGATTCCTCCAGTGCAGCAAAGTCCAGCCCTGTCCAGGGAAAAACCCATTGGGGAAATCCAATTGACTACATGAGTGCGGTGATATAATCCGAAGAATGAATCCATTAGAAAATGCAAATGTTAATTTTTCATTCACTAGAGATGGATTGTCCATAGTGATATAAAAGTAAGGTCTTGCCGTCAATAGTATCAGTATCCAACAAAGTATTTCAAAAATATTACCAGTATATTATTCCTGTGTCATTGCGTGCCACTGTACAATCCACAACTCTCTAATGTACGATCAGTCAACATTGACGTCTATAACAGGGTGTTTGACCATTTCCTGGTCAGGTGAACATATCCAAAGTACCCAGTTTGTCACTCACGGTAACTGACCAGGGTGACATATTGCACTGGACAGGTTCTTGTTGCTGTTATATAATTTCACAGTGAATAATAAGCCACCGTATCTGTTCCTTTCAATTTGTGATAGAACACAGAAGAAGAAAAGATGTAAGACGTAGACATTCTTAGCTCTTCTGTCTGTATCCTCATACAAAGGCAGCTTGCCAGAAGATTGTCCGCCTAACAGACATAGACTTGTCAGCGTAACGTAGCCAGTGGCAGCCAGCAATGTTGTGTTTCTCGCTTTGTCAGTGTGTGCCGAGGGTTTCCGATGTGGCGCATGCTGCTTCGCTCGGCCGTCTGCCTGTCCGACTCGCTATTGGCGGTGGTTGTGGCTGTGTTCTAGAGCGCCTGCCCGGTTATGTCCTTCAGTGGCTGGGTGTCAATTGTTAGCTCACGGCTCTGTGCTGGCCTGGGAGGTAACACACAGGGAGGCAACAAACATACGCGGGGACAGTAAATAAGCCTATCAGTGACATCCATGGTCCAGGAATACCTCCACGGATTTAACAGGTTTCAGCAAATATTTAATTGCTCTGTGTTTTTTAGCAACTCCCTTCAGAAATAGCGGGGGCCTCGATCTAGTCTTGCTCGAAATAAAAAAAGTTCCCAGTTAATAGTCCTGACCTCATTCATGCACAACCGAAAACACAAGCAACCGACCTTCAGAACAGCTGAATGTTTCAATTATAGCCACTGATAAATATCTTTTCCTCATGCATTGGCATAATTGAGTTCATGTCATTGAACTTTACTTGTGTTAGTGTTCCTGATAATTATGTTAGTTAGTGGTTGCAGAACACAACACAATTTTGGCAAGAACGTTGTATACAGACCCTATATTATAATAATCATCCAACACAAGTTCTATACATATATCTGTACTCGTATTTGCCTTCGTGTTACAGCATTGACATCACGTAAACTTAGCTGAACTCAGGCTTAAAACCACCCAATCTTATTAAGTATGTACCAATCTCAGTAGATACCCAATCTCAGTATGTCAATGGTGAAAGTAAATATTTCCTTTGACTAATTCTGGACAATAATTGTCCAAGACTCAAGCGACAAAATCTTGTTGAAGCCTTTGTATAGAATTATGAAACTGTTTTATCAGCAGGTGTTTTGTTTGTGTTGTGTATTGAAGCTGTTTTTATACATAATATTTGTGTTTTATTAGGTTTTATGTGTTATAATAAAACATTGTAAAGTTAAAAATGTAATCGTTCTGCACTCACTTTTACCGATACTATAATAAGAATCATATATTAATATTTGAAAATGGAGTTTCCAAATGAAAAAAAAAGCTATTGGTAATTATGTATTATTGTATTGTATTTCTGTGTTGAAAAGTAGGCAATTCCACAAATTATTCATATACGTATTAAATCTATGAAAAGTTCAGAAAATATATTTCTAAAAACACCATAGAAAGGGTCGGGAGTTCTCAGCATTTATAATAAAAGCAAGAACAACTGATTCCAGTAAAGTATCATTTGCATTTATTTTCAGAAAGTGGTGCATGCCGGTGTCAAGACATGGAAATTGCATTGATAAACAAATCTGGTCCTGAATTACTAATTGTAATCTACAAATTACTTCATTCGCTTTTCTGGTGATGGATTCATTGTATACAGAGTATATACTCCACCATATGCCCAAGGGCTTGATTCCGTGAATCACAATCTGTGCTTATCTACAGAAGCTGATAAACTTCTGGATATCTCAGCGATCGGATTTATACTTTGCATGGAAAGGGCCGTGGATCGGTTAGGAGAGGATATACCTTCTGATCCCTGCCAAGATTAAGTGGAGAAGTCGCTCTCGGTGATGATGGGAGGGCTAAGTATTTAGGTGTCGGGTGTTGCTATGGACAGGTGGGTGGTTGTTAGGGGGTATCCGATGGTTACCAGGTCTGTTGAGCAGGTGCCTCTCTCGTATATCTCTTTCACCAGACAAGGCAGCCATCCGTAATATACCAGGAAATATGTTAGGAATATGTAACTGAAACAATACCTAGAATAATAGGCTCGAATTGAATCTGACACTTTCAACTCAGTCAACTATTGACCTTATGAATATTTATCACTCTGAAATGCTGACAGTTCATTGGCTACAAATGTTGCCTTGGAGTGTGTCACATGACCTTTGACCTTGTTGTATGTTGTAACAAAGTGGTGTGGATACAACTATGTCTAACTTAACGACAGAAAATAAATCTAAACACATTAAAGCATGGAGATTTTCCTTGCATTCAGGCAAATTTTAGTTGATTTCAAACGTATAATATTTGTGAAATTGTACTTTATATGAAATCCAAATTTCAACAATACATTGAAGTTGATAAAATGCCCGACCCTAAAAGCCCAAGGACATAGTATTTTATTACCAGTTATATTTCGAACTGTGGTATGTATTTATAATAGTCTGTTCATCATCATATAGTTTATCAATCATTGATTTATATACAACAATACCGTACTGCTGTGATAGCCCTCATGACCCGTACAATAGGCCCCGATGCTAGACACCAGTACAAATCCATACTTCTCTATGTCATGGTTTGCTGTATAAATCCACATGTATATATAACCCCGCCGTAAGGACCTCATGCTATTCTGTCTATATATATGTACTTGTATTGTGCTTATGTTTATTGTATGCTGATTGCTATGGTGGGGGAGTGGGGCAGTGCCAAACAAGTATCACACATCGTTCACAGCATGTACAATGCCTATAGTGTGCTCTAGCTCCAAGTCGGGGATCAGTAGAGGAACGTCGATTGTTGTATCTGCACCTGATGACTTCCCTGTGGACACTGATGGTAAATATATCAGGTCCCTTCGTGCTCACAAATCACTGGTGTATGGTGTCAACTCTCAGTACATCGTGACCCCTGAGCTCTAGTTCTATCAAAATTAAAAGGTTTTATTGATTCGTACTTGAGTTCTGTGAATCATATCAGATTTTGTGATGAGTTGTAATCATTGATACATGTAAATCATGACGCTTAAAACTTGAGACATAATTACCTTTAACAATGTTTCAGGACTTCCAATATTTCGATTCCGAGTTTGTGTTTTTACTGAATTGAAAACACTTGTCATCCTGTGTGGGAGGTTGCATAAATTTCAATTGTAGTTTCTAAGTAGTGGCCCTCCATGACCATGTTTGCATACCATTTTGTTGAAGATTTTACCTTTGTCTTCACGTCTTGAGAATTCAAAGACTCTTTTGTATGGTGTATTTTAACGGTTACACCTCAAATTGTTGCTGCACCTTCAACAAACAAAACTGAATACACCGAGAGTTCGGTCCCTAAATGAATCCAGTCTTGTTTGCTTAGGAATGTAGCTCTAATGTTTGTTTGAGTTCTAGAAAAATGCCATCTATTTAGAGTTAAGCATCAAAGGCGAGCTAATGCATTCAACCATGTTATGTCAATCCTGCCTCCCGCGAGAACAAATATCTTCAAAAGATCGTTCATTTGTTTGAACAGAAAACAAGCTTTTTCCACCAACAGTATACTCTTCAATTACTGACCATGTTTCCTAGTTAATGTCTACACCTCATAAAAACTACTCAGATATTCATAGGTGTGGTATAATATGATGGGCCGGTGGATAGGCTGTATTTAGCGGACTGCTGTCCATGTCCACGGGTCAAGGCGAGGGTATTAGCCTCTGTCCTTAGACAATAGATTTCTGGGACATTGCATTGCGCTGCTCAGTAACATCCCTCGTAGCTTTTTTCGTCTGGAGACGGAGTGATCAGCATCTGTAAACATTTCGTGCTCATAAAGGGCAGGGCCACGATTTATTTACTCAAATATACCATTATACATAACTACATTTCTAATAATAAAATATCATAGAATAATTACTTTTCACTTTCGAGCAAGTAAACCAATTTGTGAACCTGTTCTGTAGAATCAAGAATACTCGACCAAAGTTGTAAAGACTTGTTTACAACAGTTGAAGCCCATGCTATAAATTGGATAAATATGCATACATGGAGCTTTTCTCTGTTCATTATCATCATTTAATATGCAACATTTTGGAACAAAGACACTTGAATTATGGAGTTTTTACCTGAATTGAATTAGATTAGATGAATTGGATAACAAGTGCGGATTCCTTGAGGTGCACGACCTTTCTAAGTTTATTCCGTCCAGTTCAGGACAAGTTTATTGACTCCGATATTGAGTGGTGTAGCGAAAATACAAAGTCACACCAAACAATGGCAAACTTTGAGAAAAGGGACGTCCGCGTATTCATAACTGGTATTTGACGTTGACCACACTGAGGCAGTCTGTGAAGAATCATTCTCTATCTGATGAACCATTTGACGGCATATTGATGTGCTCATCTTGCCAATGAACAAAGAATCCGTGCTGTATCATTGTGCATTTGTCCACATTTCCAATGTCGGAGGTGGCCGCAGTATTGCAATATACTGAGCACCGTGCAAACACCGGTAACAAAAACTTGTGCATGATAAATCGAAAGACGAACACCATGGTGGCCATCTCACACTGGCTATATTGGAATGGTCAATGGCATTGTATGCGCAATTGGCATGCACGAGTCAGCACGGAAAATTTCCCAGGGAGTTGTAAATCAGCCGTGACTGGGCCTCTGTTCATGTTGTCTGTTTACCGAACCGAACACAGGGACCACAGATTTTTTCATATCTGGTCTTTGGGGTGCATTGAAAGAGTACTTGACATCCGATGTCACAAAGTTATCTGTTGACCATTTTAAGATCCGCGGGCTCTGGTGACCACTGATTGATGGTTTTGTGCATCAAAACAGAATGTATATTTTATATGTTCCGGTGATATCTAGTGATATATTGGTAAATGTTGATTGTGACCATCATTCATTAGTAAACTTAGCATTGTTACCATACCTCAGAGCTTGGTGAACGTGATCTGAAAATCTTCTGTCTAAACATATACACCATTCCAACACATATAGTGCACTACATGTTCTCCCAAATAAGACCCAATATCAGTTGCTAATATTAATTCCCGCACATTGTCTCACAAACTGTGAAGTTTGACTCTATGGTTTTCCTGAATTGGCGTCCAAATGAGAGATCGAAACATTGACGCGGAAATGACACCTGTCACATTTTGAAATGATAAATGACTCTCTCGCACTTTACCGTCATACCCAACATATCCTGACACTTGTGGGATCTGCGGGATATGATATAATAGAAAGTCATACCTCATTCCACACGGACCCAGACAGAATGATTATCACCTCGTTCCCTGCGGTCCCGTGGCTTGTTCAGTCGAGAGAGAGTGATAAGACAACGAGACGTCCGACTGAGTCTGAAGTTTGAACGATCACGTAACAAGAGAACTGACACTCGTGAATTTGAACTGTCCGGTCTGAGTTATTGGCCACCAGACAGCAAGCCATTATTGTTTTGAATCATTAGAGTAGTCGGTCCAGTCACCTGGCGAACTTTCAAACATATTTAATATTTCTACACATGTGAAGACAAGGCAAACTTGTCAATTATTTCTTGCAAGTATTGCTTGCTCAGTATGAATCCATGCAACTCAAGGTTTTGGCCAGAAAGAATGTGCTGATGTGACTGACAAGAGGGCCCTGGGGAGGGGGGAGGGAGGTGTTTGGTAAGTATTGGTATAGGGACAAGTAAGGTCACAAGAAGGCAATTGATGACTGACAGTATTGTTGATGCCCAGGGGGTTAAATAAATGACCAATCCATACAAACAACAGAGGGGCTGGAGGCCGGTAACTGGACACTGCGAGTGGCCGTCACAAGGGGCTCTTACTTGTGTGTTCTGGGGGAGCTGGCATTATAAAGCAATTACTGACAGAACTCAGATAGAATTTCAACATTTGCTCATCACTGTTACAATAGTGTCATGGTAAGATACAGACTTCTGAGTGAAGTTGAATAAATTAACTAAGCCAGCTATTTTATGCTGTGTTTCAAAGTTTCTCCTTACCTTGCAGAGATTCAATAAATAGTTTATTACCCCCCTTTTCATTTGAGCGGATATGCTACAACGGTCAAAATCACACACCAAGATTCAAGATGTCCCATGAATCAATAATTGCTGTTGGGCGGTCAGCAGTAGATAAAGAAAAGTCCTTCCACGTTAAATGGGGCCTACAGAAGGAGCGAACAGGCCTGAATTAGGGGAAATCGGCACTTGGGGATAAGATTTGACTGATCTGTCCATCTCTAACTGGACGATTGTGGACGTTTGAGGGGGGGGGGGGGAGCTCAGGACAGATGGGTCTAGGAGACAAAGTTCAGAGAGTTGGAAGCGGGAAGGATGTCATCATGGTGCGACTAGCTGCCTAAGGATGCTTGACCAGGAATCTGCCTTTACACTGATGCGTGACTCCTGAACGGGTTGAGAGAGTGGTGTAGAGTTTGGGTGGGAAAGGCGTATGAGGACGCTAGTTGTAACGCAGGGTCTCTCCGTCAGGGTACAAACATCGTCCAGGGCGGCAGACGGATTCGTTTGTAGTTTTTTCCCTCAGACATGACTGAATTGAGAATAATTGAGAGTAATCTCTGAGCAAATTGTCATGATATCCTATCTCTCCACGCGTGCTGATTGGTCACCCTGGGAAAAACGTGCAACACGCGAGTTTGACCAGAACTGTTAAAGGCGGGAAGACTTGAAGCTCTTATTTAGGCTCTCCTTTGTCTTTATGCAAAGTGAACTTTTGGTCAGGTCATCAATGTGTGCAGACAACAGCTTGGATGAAACAAGTAGATACGTAACAGGGCCGTCCTAGTGATTAGGGATTGAGAAAGAAATAAATCCTTTAAGGAAAGTTGTAGATTGAATACGTAAAACTGATTGGAATTTGTTTCACTTTAATCCTGGGAATGGAACAAATTTGAGACGGCGATCGAAAGAAACATACCCAATGTCTTTTCAAGCTCAGTGTATGAAAGAAATGTATTCTAGTTTCATAATCTTTGGTTGTATGATGTCTAACAGCTCAATTTGAGGTGAACATCCCATACTACTTTTTCGTGGATCATCCATGTCTTTCTCCACAACTCCACCACTCTCCTGACTACAGAAGCTGACTGGAAACAGTTAATCAGATCCTAGCCCAGCACAGTGGTAAATCAATACGCCCCCAGTCAGCTGAACTGTCTGGTTATTCAATATCTTTCAGCAAAGTAAATTGACATTTTGCATGGACAATGATTTCATTTGGCCAATATTTACTGATTGTTCTGATGGAGCCGTGTTCTGTTGGTCTTCAGTTCCGTCTTTATAGGAATGGGTGTCGTGGAAATAATCGGAAATTGCCGGCCATTGAAACACGGCGGCAGAGATGACGGAGTTATGCGGCGGCATGTGTCAGAAGTATCGCTTACACACGACGATGTGTATTGATTTGATGCCACTGATGGATTTTCGAACATTGACTAGGCGGAAAAACTGCAAAAAAACACAATGTTTGAGGAAGGAAATGTTGCCTTTAAGAATGTGGTCACCCACAGAGCGACTTCCGTTAGTTGCTGGGACACACTCGATCTTTTCTCCCATCTCCGAATATGGGCAGCGAAGTTTTGCCGGGAGACGTAACATGACCATCCTAGTGATTAGTGATTAAGTAAGAAATAATCCGTTTTGGAAAGTGGAAAATTGAATACGTAAATATTGTTCGGAATTTGTTTTTGCTTGATTGAATCCTGGGAATGGAACAAATTTGAGACGGTGATTGAAAGTTGAAAGAAACATACCTAATGTCTTTTCAAGCTCAGTGTATGAAAGAAATGTATTCTACTTTCATGATCTTTGGTTGTATGATGTTTAACAGCTCACTTTGAGGTGAAAATCTCACACTACTTTTTCGTGGATCATTCATGTCTTTCTCCACAACTCCACCACTCTCCTGACTCCAGAAGCTGACTGGAAACAGATAATCGCGTCCATTCAATCGCGATATTCAATATCCTTCTGCAGAGTAAATTGACATTTTGCATGGGCAATGATTTCATTTGGCCAATATTTACTGATTGTTCTGATGGAGCCGTGTTCTGTTGGTCTTCAGTTCTGTCTTTATAGGAATGGGTGTCGTGGAAATAATCGGAAATTGCCGGCCATTGAAACACGGCGGCAGAGATGACGGAGTTATGCGGCGGCATGTGTCAGAAGTGTCGCTTACACACGACGATGTGTATTGATTTGATGCCGCTGATGGATTTTCGAACATTGACGAGGCGGAAAAAATGCAAAAAACACAATGTTTGAGGAAGGAAAGGTGCCTTCAAGAATGTGGTCACCCACAGAGCGAGTTCCGTTAGTTGTTGGGACACACTCGATGTTTTCTGCCATATCCGAATATGGGCAGCGAAGTTTTGCCATGGTTCATTGGATGAGGTTCATGCATTCTGTTATTTCCATGTCATTTGTGGAGTGCACAATTACTTTTGTTTATGTGCTTGGAATGTGCTCAGTATTTATAAAAAAATTATAGGCGAGTGAAATTAATTGAAGTTATGTGAACAAATATTGTGACATGCCATTCTTAATATCTTTTGATTCAGTAAAATGAATACCTTAAACAAACAAAAGCATTCTGCATTACTCAGCGGTTCTCAAAAAGCTGCAATTAATCTCACACTATAGTAATTCCAGTATCATTACCTTTAGAATGTTGTCTTTACCTCTCGATGTCCTGTCCACTCAGAACTGAGGCTCTCGATGTCCTGTCCACTCAGTTATGATAGTATTTTGGAGGTCAAGGAGCTGATATCTCCCAGAATCCTTTGCCTGTCATGGTGAAGGACACTCCTGAAATCTCTTGTATGTTGTATGGATCTGTCATGGTTTGCATACGAAAAAGTGGTCGTGTTCAAACACGTGATACTTTCCGACAAAATGGAAAAAAGAGAGCTCCAAACGGTAAAGGGTTATCCTTATACATATTATAGCCATGATCTTGCTACTGAAAATCAACAGTGGATGGTCGATGGTCAAGTTGGTTTTCTTGCATTACAAACCACTTCAGTACAGCTATATCAAGCAGAAACACTGGTATTCAATTTATTTGCATGTTATTGAGATACTACATTGTTTCTTGTAAAATTATACACTTCCGAAGTAAGACTTCCCTGTCTGTAAAGAATTTTCTGTATTCCCCAAAGTGATATATCAATATTAATGAATATTGATGATGATGTCATAATAATGCATGATGCTACTATTATATGAATGCTAAGTGAGCACATCAGTTGTTTGGATGATGATGAATACGCTGGTAACATTATGAAGATACACCACAACACCCTGTAAAGATTGTTCCTCTCGGAGATGTGAGTTAGTACTTGCAGCATTTTCCAAAGCTATAGATGCAAACAACCAATTACCAGCGTGTCTAAACAATAAACAGGGATATTTATTGCCACCTACTGGTTTTGCCATGTATCGCATCTACCGTAGAATGCAATAGATAACGACAGTGATATAAATGTCATTTCAAAGCTGTAATAGAACAATATAGTAAGGTACAATTATTTGCTTTGATCTCTGGCAAGAATAGAAGAGGACTTCTGAAGTGGGATGCATGTCTACCTTCATTGTTTTTGCTCAAATTTTTGAAGTTGTCCAACTCTGTCAATAATCTGCTACTCAAGCTGTATATGCTGCCATGGAACTTACAAAAACATATTGCGTCACGTGCGATTCTGTTATCACGCTGAGATTAGTGGATGGAATACTTCTGAAAAACGTTGCGGGCAAGAGTCGTGCCTTATGCTGTTGATTTTGAACTGGAACAATACCGGCTTAGAAATAAACACACGCATATGCACTTGAGGGACTGCATGGAAATAAATCATTGCATAACTACCGGGTATACGATCATCACCAGCATCAGTATTGTTTATATCGAGGTTTTTCTGCGAATGTCATAGTACCCTATCTTAGCCTGTATATTCACAGTGCCTGCTTTCCTTCTAATGCCTATATCCTTTCCAAATTGGTCATTTCATGAGTACCTGCCCCTTTGGGACTTCAGGACCGCAATGCTCTCGTAATTACCCTGAGCCAGTCACATCCACACTGCTAGATAAACTGGCTTTCATATCCACACTGCTAGATCAACTGTCTTTCACATCCACACTGCTAGACCAAATGTCTTTAACATCCACACTGCTAGATTAACTGTCTTTCACCCCCAGTGGTCAATAACTTCTATCAAACACTAGTGATTGACAATTTGTATGGGTATTGTGATATTCTCCAAAGGTATGCGAACAGTTCATGATTTATTCGATCAAACTAATTTGCAGCAGTTCAAAAGCAAAATTAGGGTATATTACCGAGGAAATTTAAACTTGAGAGTTATTATAGTTACTTTCACGCTAGATTTAGAAATAATTGTTTACATTAATAGTTTGGAGTAATAATGGGTTTCAAACACAACAATTCAGATGTTGTCTTGATTTTTCAGAAGTCTTTACCAGATGACGATTTTATGATTGCAATCCTTGGTGATATTACCAGGCATTGTAGACCTTTGTGAAGTCTTCAATCTCGGTTTCTGGAAGTGTTATGGCCGACATGAAAATACATACATGCTATGTTCGTACAAATTATCACTCTGCAGTTCGCTGGTTAGTGGTCTCTCAGCAGAACAGATATCCAGACAATATTGTTTGTTGGCGCAATGGTCATTTAATTGTCCCTGAGGGGTGTTTAGTATATCGCAAGGGGTGGCGACCTAATCTGATCAGCTAATAGATCTGGCGATATTGGAAAACGGACAGATGGTCAAGTGGATGGGATTGGAGAGATGGGATAAACGCCAGAATCAGATAGAAAGAAAACAGTAGCAGAATTTTGTGCATTTCCTGTGGAGTTTGTGGAGTGTCTATTCCCGTTGGGTGGGCTGATATTTGTGTTATGATCAATGACTTCAGGACACAAACATGAAGTCTAGATGGAGTTTAAGCCCGCCATTAACTTTTGTCAATATGACGTCTGCCAGCCTGTGGCGGGACTATTTCCTTTGCGGATCAATACTATGATCCAGACTGGGCAGTGCGTCGCCCTGGGAATGTTCAAGACTAGGAGTTGTTGTCAGAAATGACGCACTGGTATGTTGAAATTTGATTCAAGTTTATTCTTGATAACTTCTAATTCTAATTTGATTCAAGATTATTCTTGAATCTTCTTGAAACTTCTAATTAAAAACTTATCATTATTGAGAAAAATAGTTTGAATGACTAAAACAAACAAAACGCAACATCGAGTTAATTGTTTGTCCATAACAATCACAATGGTGAGATGATTTGCCAAACATCAATAGCATTGAAGCACAAAGGTCTGCCGCCCTATCATATACCTTGTCTTGGTGTGTTTGTGGACTCGAGTGATCAAAAATATCCAATCAAGTATAAGGTTTACATTATCAACACAATTCATTGTCTCGTTAATAATGATTCATTATTATCACAACGGTTATTAGTGAAAATTTACTATGTCAATCACAATCTTGTGCGTGGTACATGGACCATGAGTACAGGAACTCGTGTTTTACACTCGTGTGTCCATGTGCCTGCCAAAAAACGTCGCTGATTGCAAGCGATGTTTATTAGAACGTAGTGACATCTTTTATTGGTATTAATAGTTTCCTTTTCACCATGTTCGATCTCATGTTTACTCAGTGGACTCAACAATCACAGAACTTATTGACAACAAAGTGGAGTCGACACTGCCATTCGATTGGCGTCTAACATCAGATTCGATCGTTCCATGGAAGTTACTTGAGTCTTGGTTGAGGCGCGCTTGACTTCGTCAGTTTGTTGGTGGTAGACTCTTTATGTTGGAGTAGGCGTCAACAGTCAATCAAGATGCTTGTTGTCGTATTGATGGTGCTCAATACAAGATTAATTAGTGGAAAACATGTTATATTTATCAATACATTGATACCGTTGAAATGGTGACTCAAAACATATCAGTCTGATGGTTATCAAAATTCTTATCGCCATGGTTATTTAGGGTAATAACGACAACAATTGATCCCACGTCCATCAAAAACGTGATCGGTCACCTCTGGAAGTGACCCAAGCACAGACTGAGTGTCAAATGAGCAATGAGTCGTGGTCGTGTCTTATTAGCTATATAGGGTAGTCCCAGCAGACAATGTTTTCTGTTGGAACCCAGACATCGTAGCTACTGACATTTCTTGTAATTCTCTGTTAAACATGTCATGTTCCAGAAGACGCACACATCTAATTGTCCGTCTGCCGCCATGAGAATTACCTATTACCCCGAGTAACGTGATACCCTCAGACACTGGCTACTCAAATACACTGTCTCATACTAAGGTGTAAATTATATATAGGGTCTTTTGATAATATTGTTTCAATAATAATAATAATACAATTGTTTAAAGAGCCTGTCTTGGCTACAGGGGTGTCCTATCTGGATATGTACAACAAACCTCCAGGAATACAATTCCATGCATAAATTACCTCAGTCCCTCATAAAAATGTACAAATTCTGGTAAAATGCCGCATAGACAGACCAATCTGGTTCAAAAATCACCGGAGCCATGTTCACTTCCGGTGACGTAGATAGTAGTAGAGCCGCTCGGCAGCTGTCTGGGCTGCTTAGAAAGGGTACACAGGCTGTGACACACAATCCAGTGTTAATGATTTTACTGCTGCTAAGAATGGTGATAAGTCTAGAATCACAAGATTTTGATATTGCAGACAGTGATAAGGTGTTTCACTGCACAGATTTGATGGGAATAGCATCAAACAACCAGACCAGGGATCACCATCTGGAGAGACAGATTCAGAGACAGAGCAGGGGAACTTACACATACATATTCACAGGATTGACAAAACCTGGACCAACACTTTACTGCGGAAGGGCCATAAATGTAATGGGGGGGGGGGGGGGTGATGATTGCTTAGTATCAGAAACCCATGAGAGATAGGTTTCTGTTAGTATCAAAGAGAAGTAAAATATATTACAGTTTCTATAGCTAAATTAAGATAATCCAGGATATCAAATATTTGCAGGCCAGTCCAGGGTTTCATTCAATTACAGTACATATGAACTCGATGTTTGAAACTAGACGCTTCCGGTCGCCTACGACCGCTTGGGTGTATCCCCCGTAGCCCTATCATCTCTGTTACCCCAAATATATCACTGTCAAGTGTGAAAAACTAGAGCAAGGGCTAAAAAAGGTTACCAAAAAATTTTAAATCTCCAACTCACAACTGTTTTCTTTTCCCCACCAAAATTGCTGCACTGATTTTCCGAGGTTATTGAAGGTCGAATTCAAAATCACCACTGAAATCTCTTTATATGAATTTCCATTCGACATGTTTGATAAAATAACGAAAACACAGATAGATCAATCTTTTCACCTATTTATATTTCAACTCAGAATATTTTACAAACTTGGTTCCAAGTTGAAATTCGAAGTAAAATTTGACCAAAAATGCATTTCAAGATGACGAAATTGGAGCCAGATTGAACTTCTCACCATAAGTTATATTTCGACTCATAATACATGTATGTGCCAAACATGGTTTCAAGTTGAAATTCAAAGTAAAAGTTAATCAAAACTGCATTTCAAGATGACAAAATTGGAGCCAGATCAAACTTTTCGTCATGAGTTATATTTTAACTCATAATACCTGCCCAACTTGATTTCAAGTTGAAATTCAAACTAAAAGTTCACCAAAACTGCATTTCAAGATGACGAAATTGGAGCCAGATAGAACTTTTCATCATACTAGTAAGTTATATTTTAACTCATAATATGTGCCAAACTTGGTTTCAAGTTGAAATTCAAACTAAAAATTGACCAAAACTGCATCTCAAGATGACAAAATTGGAGCCAGATCGAACTTTTCATCATAAGTTATATTTTAACTCATAATATGTGCCAAACTTGGTTTCAAGTTGAAATTCAAACTAAAAATTGCCCAAAACTGCATTTCAAGATGACGAAAATGGAGCCAGATCGAACTTTTCACCATAAGTTATATTTCGACTTATAATATGTGCCAAACATGCTTTTAAGTTGAAATTCAAAGTAAAAGTTGACCAAAACTGCATTTCAAGATGACGAAATTGGAGCCAGATCGAATTTTTCACCATAAGTTATATTTTAACTCATAATTTGTGCCAAACATGGTCTCAAGTTGAAATTCAAAGTAAAAGTTGATCAATGTTTTCATAAAAAGCTATCGTGATCAATAATAGACTTAACTAGCAAAAAAATAATGTTAACTTATTTGGTCACAGCCACAAAATCTCTACTGGACAAAGCCTTCACCTTGTTGAGCCCAATAATAAATATTTCTTGTCTTAACTATTTTCATTGTGGTCAATAATAGACTTAACATGTAAAAATAAAGTTAACTTATTCGGATACACCCAGAAATTTCTACTGGACAAAACCTTAACCTTGTTGAGCTCAATAATAATTGTTTCTCATCTTAACTATTTTTATTGAGGTCAATAATAGACTTAACTAGCAAAAAAAATGTTAACTTATTTGGTTACAGACATAAAATGTCTACTGGACAGATTCTTTACCTTGTTGAGCCCAATAATAAATATTTCTTGTCTTAACTATTTTTGTTGTGGTCAATAATAGACTAAACTAGTAAAAATACTGTTAACTTATTCAGTACACCCATGAAATCTGTACTGGACATACTTTCACCTTGTTGAGCTTAATAATAAATATTTCTCATCTCAACTATTTTTATTGTGGTCAATAATAGACTTAACTATTTTTATTGTGGTCAATAATAGACTTAACTAGTGAAAATAATGTTAACTTATTCGGTTACACCAATGAAATTTTTACTGGACAAAACATTTACCTTGTTGAGGTTAATAATAAATATTTCTTGTCTTAACTATTTTTATTGTGGTCAATAATAGACTTAACTATTAAAAATAATGTTAACTTATTCAGTCACACCCATGAAATCTGTACTGGACAAAACCTTTACCTTGTTGAGCTTAATAATAAACGTTTCTCGTCTTAACTATTTTTATTGTGGACAATAATAGACTTAACTAGTAAAACTAATGTTAACTTATTCAGTAATATTGTCCTGTTTTCACTGAGAACTTCAGTTCTCCATTCTGAACAAGAAACCAGTGTCATTACTTTCCATTGTACAGGCTATTGGAATGATCGTACCTGTCAAAATGGATATTTCAAAATTCTGTAATAAGTTAGGCTGTTAACATATTAATATTTATATGATCATTCTAAAAAACGATTTGTTCCGTGTGACAGCCCTTCCCAACAAAACTCCCAAATATTATCGAGATTCGTCAAAAATTGCCATCTGTAGAGCGTTCACAAGCCATGTGTCTCAAACAGGCTGTTTTCAATGCAAAATGTGTCCCCAAACGACCAGTTTAGTTGCCACGGCAACCAAAATCGATTGGTGTCGGGATCTTACCATTATATATGTGCCTGCAAAAAATAATGGTGATCGGGTGAGAATTGCGGCCTGTAGCGCGTTCACAAGAAAATCTCTGCGGACGCGGACGCGGACGACGAAGCCAAATCCATAGTATCCGCCGAACTTTGTTCGGGGGATACAATTAAGTACCTAAAATGTCAAGTGATTTAGCAGTGAATAGAAACAGCAAAGTATATCGCTGATCAATTTCGGAGATAATACAGTATCAACTAGACGGTCCGGCCGCAAACGACAGAGTGGGTGTATCCCCTGATGCCTCATCATCCCTGTGAACTGACAATTGGCTGCTATAATTAGTTACCAACTTTTTACATTGAAATAATGTCTAAGCAGGGCACAAAATTGCCCCTTGTGGGTAGCCATAGGCTCCCAAATTTTCAGATTTGCTCCCAGGCAATAGAGCTCACGAGCCAATTGGCTAATGAAAATCTCTAAACTAACATTGAAATGTGCTACTAGGAGCCAATTGGCTCCTAAAAGTTGTTGAATAGGAGCCAAATAGGAGCCCTTTGGCTCCTGGAAAAAAATTCTAATTTTGTGCCCTGATTGAGTCCAATAATAAATGTTTCTGGCCTTAACTAATTTTATTCAGGTCGACTTATGAGTAAAGCTAATGTTAACTTATTAGGCATTGTATATGCAGTTATTTCCTTTAAAAAACATTACTTTCAGGTTCACACACCTAGACATTGTGTTTTTGGCAAATATTTGACAATTAGCATGATCACGGTTGTCGAACTGGATATTTCACATCGTTGTAATAAGTTAACATACCCCTGATTACTTATTAATATTCAGCTGCATTATGTCCACAATGCAAAACATGTTAAACTTAGCTAGCAAAATTATTGTTAATTTATTAGGTATTTGTATGAAGAATTTTCTCAGGAAAAAATACTTTCAAGTTTGCAAATGTATTCATTGCATTTCTAGCCAAATATTAGACAAGTAGCATGATAATAGCTGTCAAACTGGATATTTTACAATGCTGTAATAAGTTACTCACTAACTTATTAATACTTAAACTACATGTATCTATCAATCTGGAAAACAATAGACTTCATGTGTAAGTGCTTCTCAACACGCCTGTGCATTTAATACAGATTCATCGAAAACTCTCACCTGCAGAGCGTTCACAAACCATGGGTTTTTTATGGGGCTAATTTCAGCACAAAAAGTGTCGCCATTCAGGCAATTTAGTTGATACAACCAAAAACGATAGGCATCGTAATCTTACCATAATATATACCCACGTCAAATATTATGAGAATCGGTTGAGATATGCAACCCGTAGAGCGATCACAAGGAAATCTCTACGGACACGGCGGCGTGACGATCGCAAATCCTTAGTATCCGCCAAAGTTTGTTTGCGGGATACAATTATACTTATATATTACCTACAATACCTAGTACCAGTATATATGTAGGCCTGCCCTGACCCACTGAAAATTCCATTACGGCCAATATATGTCGCATAGGAATTATATTGAGTATACCGTAATATATCGGGTCTGGCGATCACACCGGGCCCGGAAACTTGGCTGATATGATTTGTTACCAATAAATAGCCGATAATCTTAACAAATTCTCAGACGACAATCACGCGTCGATATCGCTACAGTGAGCATGTACCTCATTCAGTTCAATAATAAATAGTTCTGAATTTGATTAATTTTATTCCTGAAGGTCAGTGATAGATTTTTAAAAGCTAATGTTGGGTATCAAATATTTTGTATCATTAATTTCCCAAGGAAACAAGATTTTCAGGTTTGCAATTTATGTATTTGTTACATTTCTTGCTAAATATTACACAATTATCTACATGTAACATAAATCACAGCTGTCAAACTGTCTGTACACATGTATTTTTTACAGTGAAAAACATATAGATACATGTATCTGTATAGACTCTAGTATATGTAGATTTAACTAAGTATAGACTTTAACTACCGGTAGTAAAACTATTGTTAACTATTGTTAACATTCAAAATGTTCAAATGTCGACAATTAACGTTGGACCCTGAACTTTGAAGATTTAAGTGCGACAATTTTGTATTGAAAATACACAAGAAATCACCCCTTTTCTCAGATATTGTCTAGATTTAACAACATCCATTGACAGGATATACGAGTAATTGTAAGCGATGCATTTACTTTCTCTACTCATGCCTCTTGTTGATGAAACATGGAATTCTAATTTCTAAACAATTCCATATTTTCTTCCAGAAATGTGAGAAACTCCTTTTAAGAATATAACGAGACAATCAGAGATTGCAGACCCTCGCCCTTCAGATTTAGTCACTAAAATTAAAGCTGATAACCTTTGCATTTTCAACGTGGGCGATAATCGGGGATCTTGGTCATACGACAAGTGGCCATATATCAAATAGTCAGGAATTGGCCATAGAAAAATACGAAAATCATGGGAGGATTAATCATTAATAAAAGTAGAGTTCCTGCGATTTCTCTTTTTGGACCATATTTGTGACCACGGCCTGAATCCTTGACACTGACCTTCCAAAATTTGAAGGCTCATCCAGATTTATAATGCGTGATACTTTATTGAATATCTTCAGTGGTCTTCAATCGGTAATTTCAGCTGATGACCCTTACATTCTCGACCTTGGGGGATAATGGGGAATTTTGATTGTACGGCATTGGTCATATAGCAAAAGGTGGAGAATAGACCACAGAAAAATACAAAATTATTAGGGAAAATTTATCATGAATATAAACAGAGTTATTGCAACTTTTCGATTTTGACCTCTTCTGAGACCTTGACCTTGTCGTTCAATATTGAGCTGTAAAATTTCACCGTTATGTTTCTATTATCAAGGCACATCTCATGAACGAAAACGCATTAAACAGATTGATAACTGGCTTCACAATATGGCCTCGAATCTCAGAACACCCACAAATAATAAAATCGTGACCTCCAAATTTTCGACCTTGGGCGATAATGGAGAGTTTTCGTTGTACGACCATCGGTCGTACACCATACGATCGAGAATTGGCCAAAGAAAAATACAAAATTAGTTGGAAAAATTAATATCAAGTAGAACCGGAGTTACAGCCAATTAAGTGATTTTCACTTTTTCCGTTGCCATGGCAACTGTTTTCATCCGATTTTGACAAAATTCGAACGGGACCGAGCGATTACCGTAGCACTCCAGCCCTATAAATTTCAGATCGATCAGACCGTTTGGCTCTGAGTTATGAGCGTAGACATTTGCATTGAAACGTCGCTAGCAAAAAATAACCGAAATCGTGACCCCCAATTTTTCGACATCGGGCGATAATGGAAAGTTTTCGTTGTACGACCATCGGTCGTACACCATACGATCGAGAATTGGCCAAAGAAAAATACAAAAATAGTTGGAGAACTAATATCAAGTAGAACCGGAGTTAGAGCCAATTAAGTGATTTTCACTTTTTCCGTTGCCATGGCGACTGTTTTCATCCGATTTTGACAAAATTCGAACGGGACCGAGCGATTACCGTAGCACTCCAGCATTATAAATTTCAGATCGATCAGACCGTTTGCCTTTGAGTTATGAAAGAAAACATTTGCATTGAAACGTCGCTGGCAAAAAATAACAGAAATCGTGACCCTCAATTTTTCGACATCGGGCGAAAATGGAGAGTTTTCGTCGTACGACCATCGGTCGTACACCATACGATCGAGAATTGTGTAGAATATTTACGACTGTTATGGCCCGAAACCCGCCCCTGACACATTCTCCCCACTCGACATACACGGCACAGATTCATCACATGACTTCATACTTACTTACCTTACGTCACCGGGCATGCACCGTCCTCGCACCGCATCTACATGTAAACAACACTGCTCACGTTATCACTTCCTACAATCCCACCAATCACCACATTCCCAGACACATGACTCCGCCCACACAGACATGACATCACTTTCCCGCCATTTCACATGAACACCTGCCACATTACGCGGGAAAACCCACACACATCATGAACTTAGCCCCGCGCTTTCCCACGGACAAGTCAGTTGTAACAAGTGAGTTGTAATGGACACTTGATCCTAGGCTGTTGAGTAGAAAGGTTGTATTGAGAGGTACTAAGCCAAAGATTGTGATTAGAGGATATCAAATTTATACAGGACTATTAATACTTCGGACTATTGTGGGGATTACGATTGTGTGAGTGACCGTGATCGTACATCGGACTTAATCATCCAAATAAACATCGGATATTGTTGAAATTTACGTCGGACTTCCTGTTGGTGTGTTCACGCACAACATACATCGTACTATTCGATCAGTGGGGGTAATAGCCGCCCGAAGAACTCCGCTATTCCGTCACATTGGTGCCGTGACCAGGATAGCGAAGGCCAGTTCTCGGCTTACGAACTATCCCGACGTACGAACTTTTGATGAATACCCGATCTACGACTCGGAACCCGATCGGACCAAGCCCGGAAGATGAGGTGACGATGAATCCGGTCCCAGCGAACCAGCGAACTGCACGACCAAGGTCAGTGGCGATGAGCGATACTATTACGCTATCGAAAGTACAACCGCCAAACGAACTGTACGAACTATCGTCGGCGGCATCCGTAGAGTACATGCCGGACTGGATGCGAGCCGATAGTAACCTCGAAGAACTGTTGGACGGTGACCCGTACCAGCCGTCGCGCACGGTGACAGAAATCCTTGACGCGCATGCGCGGTCATACCACGCGACACCTGCCGGACCGCCAAGGTCGCGACCAAGCTACGGAAGTGAAACGGACTATGCGCGCTTCCAGCGCCAACCCAATACCGACCCGCTACCTAAGTCGGTGAGTGTACGACCAACGAACTATGACAATACAATGCTGACGCACCCGCCGAGTCAGTCGCGTGTCCAACAATGGTCGCATGAATCGGATACGCATGCTGAACTGTATCCGCGACACGACAATGTAATGTCGCGCCCATCGGTAACAATCCACACACTGACGCGACCCGACCGAACCCCGCCGGTGTACTCCAGAGTACCGGCCGACCCAGTCGTCACGGGAGAGCTGCCGGATGTCCACCTGCCGAACCGGAGAAGAGCCGCCACCGAGGGTGCCCCCGCGGCCGACCCCAGGTTCAACGTCGTCCAGACGAACGACCCGCCGACACGATTCCACGTACCCACGCCGAGATCGGAGGTCCGATACGCCAGCGACACCGTCGATCGCCGACCGCGCAACATCGGAGTACCGATCTCCGACACCAGCGAAAACACGCACCCCGCGCATCTACCACCACCGGTAGTCAACATCGGACCATCGCACGGCGAACCGTCGCTACCAGCGGAACATTCCGCCTCACACGGCTACGTGCCCAACCATGGAAATGCGGTGCCCATGCACAATCATGGGGGAGTAGCAGTATCGAACTATGGAAATGCGGTGCCCATGCACAATCATGGGGGAGTAGCTGTACCAAACCATGGAGTACCAGCGTACGGTGTTGCCGCGTACAATCACGGAATAGTGCCCAATTCGGGAATTGTGCCGCAAAACCCTGGAGTAGCAGTTCCAAGTGTGTACGCTCCTGGTTCGGGATATCAGTTCCCGCAAATGCCACGCCCAACTCCGTCGTACGGAATGCCGGAAATGTCGCCGCCATACGGACCGGTCTCCCAAACCGCGCCGTTGTCAAATCACGCTGGCTACCCGCCCGCACCCGACGCCACGCCATACATCGTACCGGTCACCACGACCACTGCCGCACCGACCACGGAGGTCGCGCCGCCAACTCCCGCCGTTTCTGCGACGACTGCCCACGCTACGACAGCGGCATCACAAGCGCCCATCATCCCGACGCTAGCGCTGAGTACTGCCAAACCAGCACAGTGGCGAGCCACGTTTAAGGAGGGTAATCTGAACCAGTACCTCCGCAGCTTCGAACAGTTTACGGCTGCATTCACGTACACAGACTTGAACAAAACTACGACATTCCGTAGTACGTTACGCGGACGAGCGGAAGCAATCGCTCTGAATATTCCGTTCAACACGCCTTGGGATGAATTCAGGCGTCGTCTCCTGGAAGGATGGGAACCCGCCGCCCGCCGACAATCGAAACGAGACGACTTCCCGTTCTTGAAGCGTGAACGGAAAGAAGATGCCGAACATTTCCTTGAACGGTTACAAGCCATAGCAGAACAGGTGTTCGATGACGTCACACCTGAGTTTCTCCAACGAACTGTTATTTCGCAATTTGTCAATGGTCAGGCTGACCATATTGCGGATAGACTTTGTGTAATGACATTCACTTCGTACAGCGACGCACTCACGGCTGTACTGAAAGCGGAGAGTCGACAGCAACGGATCAAGAGGGACCGACCACACGATACCCGCCGAGCGGACGCTACCTACCACGGGTACGTCAACGACACGGAAATGAATGACGAACTTTCATGTGCGATCGGACAATCGAACCATTGGGATACGCCCACTCCCGATCAGATCGCTGCGTATTACGACCCCGCCGATAGCGACACGACCGGACTGCAAGGGTGTGAGGAACATTCAGTCCCTTCCTGCTCTCGCGAATGGGTCGCGGAAGCATTCCAGTGTGCTGTCAGTGATGAGTGCGGACAATATGGTGAGAACACACTATACTCTGTTCTACGAGCTATCGCTCAGGCTCGTGGCGACCGTCCGACGCCTCAAGGTCGAACTGAAATATGTTTCTTCTGCAAGAAACCCAGACACAGATGGATACGGTGTTTCCGCTTGAAGGACATATTGGTACGAAACGGAATGAAACCGTTCCCGCCACACCCTGGCGCAAATCCGAATAACGGACAGATCGGTATACCGAACTCGAACTCTCAGCCAATGGCTACGACGCCACCGGCCCAGCCACCACCACAGGCCAGGCCGTCAAACTAAGGGAGGAAGGAACTGTGGAGCAAGAACCTTCCGTTAAACCGAGCTACGCTCACAGCTCCAAACCAGTGGTTGTGTCCACAGCTACGAACACGACGCCACCCAAGCTGGCGCCGACACCACGGGCCCTTCCACTCCGCGAAGGGGTGTGCGCCAAGTGTGCTTCGTCGACTTCAGGTACGGTATCCCTCCACGAAGGGGTGTCGGAACCATTGCCACGCAGGCCATCACGAACTAATCGTCACGAAGGGGTGTCGTCACGCACCGTCAGGCGGATTAAGGTGGTTCCCGTCGGACCCGAGAAATACTCCCTGGACAGTGATACCATGACATCACCGGTCTTATCTCGGATGATCTCCATACGCCAAGCTGCACGTGTGCGAGCATTGGATGTGAAATTGAACGGACAGGGATGGCTGTCTGACTATTCCAGCGCCGATATTGTTGCCGCACAGCAAGCCGACCCGAGCGTCGGATTCGTACGACAGTGGGTATTGAACGGAACGAAACCCACGTCAAAGGAAGTCGCCCGCTACGGTGAGGAAGTGAAAACTTTGGTTTCACGATGGACTTTGTTAGCGCTACAGGATGGAGTCCTCATACGTACTACTAAGCCGGACCCAGCTGGTCGGACTGTTGTACAAACTGTGTTACCAGCGGCCTTACGAACGGTGGTTCTACACCAACTCCACGACCTCAAGGTCGTAGGCCACCTCGGAATACAACGGACTGTTGAGAGAGTAAAGCGCCGGTTTTACTGGCCAGGTCTCGCCTTGGATGTTGCCCGCTGGTGCGCCCGCTGCCCGCAGTGTGTGTCACGGAAAGGAAAACCAGCGCCCAAGAAATCGCCTCTAACGCAACTACCAACTGGGGCGCCATTTGATCGTATTGCCATGGATATCTTAGATACCCATAAAGTTACCGGACGAGGTCACAGGTACATTCTTGTCATATCGGACTACTTTTCAAAGTACACGGATGCATTCCCGCTCCGCCGCCATACGGCCAAAAATGTTGCCGATGTTTTGGTGAATCGTTGGATCGTGTACCACGGGGTACCGAAAGCCATACACAGCGACCAAGGAACGGAATTTGAGTCGTCGTTATTTCGGAGCGTTGTACGCCTTCTGGGCGCCAAGAAAATTCGGACCACGCCCTACCGCCCACAAAGTGACGGTCAAGTCGAACGATTCAATCGGACTTTGTTGAATATGTTGAGTGCGTTCGTCAGTGATCGTGGGAATGACTGGGATCTGCACTTACCATATGTACTCATGGCGTACCGCACCTCGGTGCATTCTTCTACTGGGTGTACACCACACCTGATGGTATACGGACATGAATGCAATTTGCCTGTTGACTTGATGTTTCCTTCGTATGACCCAGTACCGCTACCTCCATGCGGACCTGAATACGTCGAGTATCTCCGAACTGCCATCAGAGCTGCCCATGGGTTTGCGCAAGACCATCTGCAAAAAGCTGCAACCCGCCAGAAAATGGGGTATGACGCACATGCGAAATCTCGCCCTCAGTTCCAGCCGGGAGAATTGGTACGGTACTACTACCTGCCCCTCACTCAGAACAACAAATTCGCCCGACCCTGGACCGGACCCTGGAGAGTCCTGGAACGCGTAACTGAGGTAGACTATCGAATTGCTCTAGTCTCCAATCCACGAAATACTAGAGTCGTCCATCTGGATGTCATCAAACCGTACGAAGGCGATGCACAGTTGCTGAACCTTCAACCTCAAGTCGTATCGCCACCTGAGTCGTCAAGTAGCACAGACTCCAAGACCGAACCATCGAACGATCCCCTGGAGCTCCTCAAGGAATTCCTCTACCCTTGGGACGTCACCGTACAAGACAAGTCGTCAGATACAGATCGGACTACCGAGACTGATACTTCGTCATCACCCGCCAGTCGGAGAAGTCCCGCAATCGGACCGCGACGCCGTCGCCAGAAGCGAAGATCGCGCAAGTCGAACTCTAGCGCTTCACAGCGAGCGCCAAAACCCCGCGGACCCAAACCCGCGATTGCTACGGACTCTTCCACAAGCGAGGCTACGCCCCAGCCTGCTCCGCCGCCCAGCCCGGTTCAGATAACCACGGCTGTGCCAAGGGACTGATCTCTATGATGATGAATAAATGCCTGTCTATTGGACTATAATGTCATATCACCCCAAAATATATTTATAATATAATAATATTATGTACATATTCATTTCAATAACCATTTTTATGTACTGATGTCAGTGAGGCAATTTTCATATATAATATTGATATGACGTTATAATATTGATGCTGGTTACGATACTATAATGTGGTATATGTGTGTTATGCATTGCATATAACTTCGTACTTCTCCATACCATCTCGCGCCTGTTGCGCACTACCTAAATATTGCATGACTAACAATTCCACCCATGTGTCAGCCGTCATGTCCTGCCGTGAGTAAGATCACTTTGTCGCGGACGAGGTGAGAGGATAGCCGTCTTCCGAGCAAGCGTCTGATAAGAGCCTCTGCTCCCCCTACGCACAATTCAGGGGAATGCCCTCCGGAGCAGAATTCAGCTATGAACAAACCTCTGCATTCCAACGCGCGATCTGTCATCACATTCATTAAAAATTATGCAACGCACCACGGCAGGGCCGCCCAGATCACCCCATCACCCCTCATGATAATATCAGCGGTTCCATTATCTACGGCACTAGATGACAATGAACGGACTGAGCAAACTTCTGTGAGCTTGGTATTTATACCTCAGCATACGTACGGACAGTGATCATCTGTTATAAACAAGTTGGTCAAAAGTTTATTGTGTGCTAATTGTACAGATAAGGAACGGACTAATTGTAAGAGTTCACACGGAAAAGCATGAAGCGCAAATAAACACTGAAGCCGCCCACGGCATCCCCATAAACATTCCCAGTTAACTTCAATAGAGAGTGGAAGCACGTAAAAGGTGCAGTAATTTTGACTGTATGCTAGACGGACAGTGAAATGATTGGATTGCGTTATCCAGAAGTTTGTGTCGGACTATGGGAAAATAGAGCAGCTGTGTGCTAACCTACTGCCCCGCCTGACTGGTGTGATGAACCAGAGCTTTGATGTACACGCGTTGCCTAGGTGATGGACTGCCCCCTCTTCGCACGACTGAGAGCCGAGATGGATCAAGCGAACGTAAAAAGACGTATAAGACAATAAGACAGAGCGCACCCCCCCCCGATTGTGGAAAACCGCAAAAGACACTGTCAGCACTTTGTGTGTGTACGGATGCCAGATAAGCAGGAAAGTTTTAGAAGTGGGTCATTCTGGCTGCGGACACTGGAGAGTTAACATCTAGCGGAAAAGTGTTGAATATCAACAGTGTTCTTATACGACAATTGACTATATCTTGTGGACATTTCGTACGGCAATTGCACGGACTTTTGCCTAGTATTTCACGGACTGTGTGAATAATCCTGATACGCACCTTGTATTAGGATAAAGGTCAGACTAGTGAGTGTGGGCTCACGCCAGTGAGCGAAGTCGAACCATGTCGTCTTTCGACAAGGAGAGAGACAAGCCACCGGACAAAAAGACGGCATCTGATGCCGATAATAACGAACTACCACTTGCCGTGAGGATAGTGGAGGCTGGGGATGAGCCGGAACATCCTATCGTACTTGGAGAATCGACGACTCCGGGAGGAACTCCGTACTGCGGAGCGAAATAATTCGGACTTACGAGGAGAGGTACAGGAGCTTAGAGCCCGCCTCTCTACTACTTCGTCATCGTCCTCGTCGCCGGAACCCTCAGGGAATCCCTGACGAACTGTGGACGACGATTGTGGCGGTTCTACCGCACTTGCCGGCCGACGACCAGAGGCGGCTGATGCAACAGGCATCGCCAGCCGCCCGGCCTCCCGCGTCACGGAGACGCGACCGTCAGTCGGACTAAATTTCGTACCCCAGGGCACAGCACCAGGATAGCTGTGTCCTGCATATGTCGTACTAATCATACCATATATATATATATGTGTGTAATTCGAACCAATTAATCCTGGTCATTTTCAGGTGTTTCGGACTTTAAATTGTTTCCGTTCCGCTAGGGAACGTAGAGGAGTATTTTTACATTCCAATAATATAATATGTATATATATTTGTGATCCTTCTAAACTGTGATTTATGTCTTGATTTATGTGTTTCATCGTCACCTGTCGTTGTTTTAAATGTATTTGTCAAATGTGTTCATATCATCTTAGTGACTGTTGACTGACCGACTAATGACTTTATTTTGACAGTTAGAACTTTTATTGTATCCATTGCTTTATCATTGTCTCGCGCGGTGAATGTGTTTCCCTTTAGGACTTTTAGCTTATCATGTTTAGATTTTTGGACAGTTAGGTTTCGGGGAGGGTAAATTCCCAGGGGGTAATTTGACGAAGGGGTGTTTTGTAGAATATTTACGACTGTTATGGCCCGAAACCCGCCCCTGACACATTCTCCCCACTCGACATACACGGCACAGATTCATCACATGACTTCATACTTACTTACCTTACGTCACCGGGCATGCACCGTCCTCGCACCGCATCTACATGTAAACAACACTGCTCACGTTATCACTTCCTACAATCCCACCAATCACCACATTCCCAGACACATGACTCCGCCCACACAGACATGACATCACTTTCCCGCCATTTCACATGAACACCTGCCACATTACGCGGGAAAACCCACACACATCATGAACTTAGCCCCGCGCTTTCCCACGGACAAGTCAGTTGTAACAAGTGAGTTGTAATGGACACTTGATCCTAGGCTGTTGAGTAGAAAGGTTGTATTGAGAGGTACTAAGCCAAAGATTGTGATTAGAGGATATCAAATTTATACAGGACTATTAATACTTCGGACTATTGTGGGGATTACGATTGTGTGAGTGACCGTGATCGTACATCGGACTTAATCATCCAAATAAACATCGGATATTGTTGAAATTTACGTCGGACTTCCTGTTGGTGTGTTCACGCACAACATACATCGTACTATTCGATCAGTGGGCGTAATAGCCGCCCGAAGAACTCCGCTATTCCGTCACAATTGGCCAAAGAAAAATACAATAATAGTTGGAAAAATTAATATCAAGTAGAACCGGAGTTACAGCCAATTGAGTGATTTTCACTTTTTCCGTTGCATGGCAACTGTTTTCATCCGATTTTGACAAAATTCGAACGGGACCGAGCGACTATCATATCTCTCCAGCCCTACAAATTTCAGATCGATCGGACCGTTTGCCTTTGAGTTATGAGCGCAGACATTTGCACTGAAACGTCGCTGGCAAAAAATCACCGAAATCGTGACCCTCAATTTTTCGACTTCGGGCGATAATAGAGAGTTTTCGTCGTACGACCATCGGCCGTACACCATAGGGTCGGGAATTGGCCAAAGAAAAATACAAAATTAGTTTAAGAAATTAATATTCATTAGAACTAGAGTTATAGCCAATTATGTGATTTTCTCTTTTTTCGTTGCCATGGCAACAAATTTTTTTCTTATTTTGACAAAAATTGAGGAGGACCGAGCCACGGTGATACCGCTTCTTCCCTATAAATTTCAGGACGATCGGACCATTCGGTTTTGAGTTATGCGCGCGGACAGACAAACAAACAGACAAACAGACATACAAACTGACAGACCCAATTGCAATACCCTCTGCCCCTATCAGGGCGAGGGTAATTATCTGTTGTATATGTTATGTTTGAATAATGTTCATTGTACAATAGAACGGAACAGTTGTGCTGATTCGAGCGATTACATGTATTTCCAATAAGATAAAATTTTTCGATAATATTTTTCAACTTTTGGCTTATCGGTTCCATAAGCTAGTTTTGTCAGTTTTGTGCCACCAACATTACTATAAAGATGTATCTTCCGAGTCATTCTGTTAACTTTTATGATGCAGATCATCACTGGGCTGATGTGCTCAGTGATTAGATGTCTGATTGTCTTTTCTGCTTTGATCTTGCCGGATTTACTAGTATAGTGGGTACACATAGTACAGATCCAGGTATGAGATCACTCTTTTTTTTCATTCCCATCAATCCCATCTCCACGATCAATTAGCCTGTGAGAGGCAGTCCCTGAATAAATGCTTGTCACATATTCACATTACCGCTTTTGATTTGTCACTGATTGCAAAAATATTTTCTGGTTGTTTGTGTGACCAAGCAGTAGCGGGCAATTTTTATTAAGTTTTATGAATATTATTATTGTTATCACTATTATTACTTTATATTGTTGATAATATATGTAGCATTAAGTATTTCTACATCTACCATGTTAAAATTCAGTTATCTTGCTAACCATATTCAGGAAGGCCCCATCGGTTATATTTGCACAAAGTGAATCCAAGGACTTATTAGCCTTAAATCAAAAGTAAACATATTAATTCTTATCACTGTTACTATACAACTATATATACACACATGTACAATGTCAAAAGATCATTGGCAAAATTTAACAACCAAATCACAGCTCTACAAGACAAATCAGGGGACTGTACATAGCCACACTGCCAGCCAGCAGCCTGTACTATACTAATAGCTGCCAGCCGGCCTGTACTACTAATGACGTCACAACCCCAGAATCATGGCGGCTGTGGTTTTTCTGGACTTCGATAAAACTGCCGTGTTTATGGCCCTATTACTGCTTATCAGGGGTAACTAAACTTATTATGTTTGGGCAGAATGTGATATGTTGGGTACAAATGATGCATTGGTGCATAATTACGGCAAAAACAACTACCCAAGACAGGCTCTTTAATATTGTTATCAGACATTGGACTTTTTTCTGCATAGAAATTCATAGTTTGGACTTGATAGTTTGATTTCATTTAGTAACTGATGCAAGTATGACTATGACAGGGTAATTAAATTCTGCACATGAATATATAATACAGTAGTAATAAGAGTGATACATGGACATATACACAATTAATATATGATAAGGGCGACTGATGAACAGTTAATCACTGTTCAGAAACCAGCTTTATCTGATCTTCCCTCTGGAGGCTGACCAATATAAATCTCGCACATTTCCTGCAAACATTGCCACAAAAAGTTTTGAAATGACAGGGTTCTGTTGCCTCATTTGCAACGAGCCTCGACTGATTTGCATACGTCCTTGTGTCCGCTGCTACGTGGCCTTGTTTTACAATGATACACAGGGAAACAAAGCAGTTTCTTTCTGGCATCATCAGTCGGTCAATTGCCTTTATGAACACTGACCTCAGAGTCGAGGAGAGATGTGATGAAAGGGTGACAAGTGCGGTTCTGTTGTAGTGTGATGAGGGAGTTTAGAGCTAATAAAACAGAAAAGTATAGCAGTGAAAAGAGCAATTTAGCTTTGGACAAAAAGTGAAGACATTCATTTTCACTATTTTTGCATGTAGAACCATTAAGTTTCATCATCATTGTCAAACATGATCAACATCATCGAAAACCATCTAGATTGATGTACGAGTGATGTTTGTTTCTGTTTTTGTTGCCAGGATTGGACGGAGAAAATGTAGAGAGCCACCAAATCGTTGAGGAAATCCCCGATGAAAACCCGTATGAAGATGGTATGTGTTATCTTGTGTTGAGTTACATGCTGGATATTCTCTGAACTTATGGTATACTTCATATAAATTACAATAGTATGTCGTAATCATGCAAAGTACTTGTCATTCCCGAAGAAAAAATATAGACTAACGAACGATTGTTATTGATGTAACCTTGATGGGGACAAATCTCTGAATTTGTCATTTACTTTGTGGAAAACAACTAGTTGTTTTTAGTTTGATTTGGGATCTTCTAATAATATTTTAATATTAATTACATGTACTGGTATAACTCTCTTTAATGATGTGAGATTTCTTGTTATTTGTTTACTATTGGTATTTCTTATCAGACAAACAGTTGAAACTGCATGATTGGTTTAAAATGATATCCAACTGATTACAATTAATGTTCGAATAATATGTTTTCCTGTGAATACAATGTATATACTATATTCGGAATATAGCATGAGTATTTTCACGCATATTTTGCAGTCAGTCCCAATAAGATACATTTCCCTCGGAAGTTATATTAGATATCACTTTTGAAAATACGTTGACTTTAAATTTTTTATCCCACTTCTTGTAGTAGTGACTATTATAGTGTACATGTACTAAATGTTTTCCACGCAATTTTTCTCTCAGAGCTACAGGAGGAGGAGGAAGCGAGGCCCCCTGGTGAGGAGGAATTCAACTTCCAGGATTTCATCTCACGGTCTGTACATGAGAGTCGTAGAGAATACTGAATTTTAGCCATTGCTTGATTGTTTTGTCGTGGAAACGTTGTTAAGCAACAGAAATTTAGAGATATCAAGACAAAATGCATGACTGGAATGAATTTTTGGTTTGATGTAAATTTCTGCTCTTGAAAACATCACCATGCAGATTTGCCCAGCAGAACGTCGTGAGAACCTACACCATTCTACTGGCGGACTTCAAGAAAAACTCGACACATACAAACCACTGCATCCTGAAGATGTTGCACAGAATCGCCTTTGATTTCAACTACATCGGGATGTTGTTCCACGTGCGACTGTTCAGGATCTTCCAGAAAGTGATGACAGATCCAGCGTGTCGCATCAAACAGTTTGACGTGAGGCCGGATATGTGGTCTAGAGATTGTAGTACATTGTACATGTATATATTGCCACATGGATCCTTATATCTCTATATCTCATGATTCACATGTATTCCTGACAGGAGCTGTATCAGTTTGCGAAGTACGTGATTCGCAAGTTTTTCGAGGTGGCCCAGAACAACGACAAGATATTTGTGGAGCTGTTTTTCTGGAAATCGTCGAAGGAAGCCGTGGAGGTTGTCGAGGGATACGGCTCATTTAAACAAAAGTATGCAGCGTGTTTATTGATACTTTGACTAATGGTTTATGAATTGTCAAAGAGAAATACAATTAAAATCAAGAGTGAATCAAATTCACAGAATAGTCGCACCAATGGGTGTAAATCACAATGCAGTTCATAGAGCATTATCATAGAGAAAGGTTTACTTTTGAACGTACCTTGGTGAATCAGAGCATTATCATAGAGAAAGGTTTAAATTTGAACGTACCTTGGTGAATCAGAGCATTATCATAGAGAAAGGTTTACTTTTGAACGTACCTTGGTGAATCAGAGCATTATCATAGAGAAAGGTTTACTTTTGAACGTATCTTGGTGAATCAGAGCATTATCATAGAGAAAGGTTTACTTTTGAACGTACCTTGGTGAATCAGAGCATTATCATAGAGAAAGGTTTACTTTTGAACGTACCTTGGTGAATCAGAGCATTATCATAGAGAAAGGTTTACTTTTGAACGTACCTTGGTGAATCAGAGCATTATCATAGAGAAAGGTTTACTTTTGAACGTACCTTGGTGAATCAGAGCATTATCATAGAGAAAGGTTTACTTTTGAACGTTCCTTGGTGAATCAGAGCATTATCATAGAGAAAGGTTTACTTTTGAACGTACCTTGGTGAATCATGGTTGGATGATATGTTTGCTTGTATCTGTTGATCCTGAAGCTCACGTAAAGTCAAGCAGCTGTGGACAGAAGAACAAGACGCAGAGCTCCGACAGCTGTTTGAGCAGTTTCGAGACGGTGATGATGAACAGGGTAAGGCTCAGTATGGGAGAATGTGTAGAATCTTTGTTGTGCAAGAGTTTTGTGACTTGTCCTCTGACATGGATGTTTCCTTTGATAGACAAGGATGTAGTGGACCTGATCATGGACCACCTGATCGACCGCACCAAGTCCCGCAGACAGGTTCTACGTCAGCTTGTCCACCTCGACCTGATCGGGAGCTCCAAGGACGTCAAACGCAAGAAAGCGTGAGTCCCGAGGATCAAACTTCATCCTTTCTTTGTGGTTGTTTGGTCTGAAAATAGTTTAATTCAGAACATACTCAATCTGAAATAAAATTTAGAAATTTTGACAACTTTAGTGCATGCTTATTATCTTGTGATTGGATCTACTGCTATCCGCATTTGTAACCAGCAAAGGGTACGAGTAGGACTTTATGTACTGATCACATCGTGACATATTCCCTGCAGCCCCAAGCCGCCACGTGGAGCATGGTTAGAGGAACAGGAACTGGAGCTAAGACAGCTCTTTGAACAACACAGGGAGGCTGACGGTACTGGAGGGGGAGCTGTGGATAGACTACCTGTCAATCTAGCTTGTTTAATTATAGTGTGAAGAAATGTTATACTGTTTTATGTATTTTGAATTGTCTGTACTATATATAGTCCAGTGAGTGGAATAAAAGAAACTATTTCCATGAGGTCCTATTTCCCAGACATATTTCAAACGCGATACCATTATATTTCTCAGACGTCCTGGGAACAATCGTCCCGCTGATGTCTCACCCTCGGTCCAAGGTTCGCGTCACGGAGAAGTTGATGGAGCTGGGGCTGGTGTCCGACCGCTCGGAGTTACGGAAACGTCGGGGCAAACCACGGGGTGGCAAACCACAGAGAGACAAGGAACAGTTTGGAACGGGAGAAGAGAACTACAAGAGTGCAGAGTTTGTCAGCGTCGATGACGATAGCAGTGGTCAGTGTAACTTTGATGTTGTTGATAGCGTGTAATGAATTTGATAGCAGTGGTCAGTGTAACTTTGATGTTGTTGGTAGCATGTGATGAATTTGATAGCAGTGGTCAGTGTAACTTCGATGTTGATGTACATGTAGTTATCAGATTTTGCTGTTGGGAAAAATTAATTGTGAGAGAAATTTCGTTGATTTGTTTCCAATTGTCGTTGATTGGTTTCCAGAAGGAAAACATTTTATTAAACAGCGTTAGTGTATGACGTACATGCATGAGAAGAGTTTGTCGTTTACAACACAATATCTTTATTGGGAAGTCCCTTGAAATTATAACTAATTTGAAAAAATAAACAGAAGATGAAGGTCCAGCACCACGCCCTGAGGCCTCGTCTGACAGCGACTCTGTGAGTGAATCCGAGCGTGACTCGCCATCAAGTGATGAGGACGACACATCGACAGCACCGGAGTATGTCAAACATATACGCAAGGCAGCACGACGTGCCACAGCTAGGGGTACATCCTTGCACTGGTCATATTTTATGATCTGATAATCTGTTGGCATGGCATTGTGTCCATCATCGTATGTCATTATTTCTAGCTTGTTTAGGTAGAATGTCCTGAAATTTCACACAAAAATACTCATAAAGAGTGAAGTATTTTTAGGTTACCGGACCTATGGTCCGATAACCTATTGGCATGGCGTTGCGTCCGTCGTCCGTCGTCGTCGTCGTCGTCCACATTTTTATCTTTTTTGTTTACAGGCGAATTTTTCTGAAATTTTGCACAAAAATACCTAAAAATAATTCAAGAAGGAGGTATTTTTTAGTTTTTTGATTTTCACATTTTTTTCAAAATGGCGGCCGTTTTCGACGAAAAATGCCTGATTTTGGACTTTGGCGGCCATTTTCTCAAAATCTGTTCAGTAACTTTTTTTCTTTTTGATAAATAACACTCCTCATATGTACTCCTATGATGTCTATAAATTTCGTTGCGCTTGAATTGCTCCAAGTGGGCCATTTTGGCCCAAACTCGGCTCAAATGGGACTTTCCCATGTTAAATTCTCCTATGCTTTATAATGGGACACATTATGCCTAATATCTCACTTGATATTGAGATTAGAGACTAGGAATCAATTGTGGACCTATAGGAAATGATATATGCTGAATATTCTCGTGACCTTGAATTTGACCTCTGACCTCACTTTCAAGGTCAGAGCACAAAATGGCTTATATCTCGCTTATTATCGACTCTACAGCTTAGGAATCAATTGTGGACATATAGGAAATGATATATGCTGAATATTCTGATGACCTTGAATTTGACCTTCGACCTCATTTTCAAGGTCACAGGACAAAATGGCTAATATCTCGCTTGTTATCGACTTTACAGCTTAGCAATCAATTATGAACATATAGGAAATGATATATGCAGATCATTGTCATGACCTTGAATTTGACATTTGACCTCATTTTCAAGGTCACAGGACAAAATTGCTAATATCTCACTTATTATCGATTTTACAGCTTAGGAATCAATTGTGGACATATAGGAAATGATATATGCTGAATATTCTCGTGACCTTGAATTTGACCTCTGACCTCATTTCCAAGGTCCAAGGACAAACTGGCTCATATCTTGCTCCTCTATTGACTGTATGGCTTGGGAATCAATTGTGGACATGATATACATGATATAGAAAATGATATACACTGAATATTTTGATGACCTTGAATTTGACCTTTGCCCCTTCATTTCCAAGGCTACAGCATAAAATTGCTAATATCTCTCTGATTATTGAACTTACAGTTTAGCAATCAACTGTGGACATGATATATGCTTAATGTTATATATGCTGAATATTCTCTTGACCTTGAATTCAACCAGTGACCTGGCTAACACCTAAAATATTAAACATTGTCCGGTAACCTATCTTTGGCCCTTGGCCTAATTATTTAATATTTCAAATTTTCGTGTTTTTTTGTTCTCTACAAAAAGGAAATAATTTTGAAATGTGTAGAAAGTCATAAATGGCACATCTTCGGTGACCTTGAACTTGAACTCACATGACCTTGAGTGGAACATCCAATGTCATGGTCAAACTGAAATGTGTGAATTGACCCCTGCATACGAAACATCTGCAGATCAAGCTCAGGTTTGTGTTATGAACCAGTCATATAAACCTTTTGGTGTGCTTGAGTGGTTTATTTCAATGTCCCATCTAAATTGAGATTGTGAATTGACCTCTGCAGTCACCTCTGGCTAATAGCACACATTAAAAAACTGTTGACTGGTAGAACATGGTCAAAGAACTTTTGATGATTGAAAGATCTTCAGAAAACTTGACTATCGGTGCAAAACCTTTACTGTTGAACATGTTCAGAACCTTGATTGTTGGCACATGTTCAGAACCTTGACTGATGGAACATGTTCAGAACCTTGACTGTTGGAACATGTTCAGAACCGTTGGAACATGTTCAGAACATTGACTGTTGGAACATGTTCAGAACCTTGACTTTTGGAACATGTTCAGAACCTTGATTGTTGGAACATGTTCAGAAAACTTTGACTGTTAGAACATGTTCAGAACTTGATTGTTGGAACATGTTCTAAACCTTGACTGTTGAAACATGTTCAAAACCTTGACTGTTGGAACATGTTCAGAACCCTGACTGTTGGAACACGTTCAGAAAACTTTGACTGTTAGAACATGTTCATAACCTTGACTGTTGAACATGTTACAGGTCTAGAGAGTTGTGTGGAGTGGATCAAGAAATGTCTGCTGAGGACGGCTGATGACAGGGAGGAAGATGGTGAGAGACTTCATCATAGCTGACAATTTGTCCCATAATGGCTTATCAGTTGAGGTGTTGGGAAGATTGTATATCATTTAGATGATATGTGAAAGCAGCTTCAAACAAAGTAAAGATGGTACCCTATTGTATATGATGAGCTCCAGGACATTACAGAACAACTGATGAGTGTGGGCTTTTCTTGTCATTTCAATATTCAAATCTTGTCGCATTGATATATTGTACTATGTCAGCATATGAGCTATATACCCCCACCAGTGAAGAATAGAATACTGCCAACTGTATATCCCTTTCTAACCATGACAACCCTAACTACACCGCCCCCAGACGATGTTGAGCCAATCCCTGTGGTGCCTCTCGAGGACGACCAAGACGAGGCGATGGAGAACTCCGTTTTCAAGTCTCTACTCAAGCGTGTCGGCCTCAAACCACCGGCCAATGAACAGGTCTTGTGATGCTCCCGAGTCATTGTAGATTGTGTGTCCAGATTTTGAATGTATGGAAATTAGCTGGGAATTTGACTACTCCATATTTTCTAATGTGCGAATTTTCCATAACAAAGTACTCATTGGCAACACATTTATAGTGAGTATGCTTATTTAGTCATTTTCAACATTCCGTCTGTAGGAGCGCTACTGGCGTATCCCTGGTTACCTGACCCCTGATGATTTGAGGAGTCGCGCTGCTGCACTGGAGCCATCTAGTAGCAGTAATGGGAACCATACCAGCAAGAAGAAAAACTTCGACAGTCTGAGGGAACTTGTCAAACAGAAAAAAAAGTTCAGTGGAAAGCAAACGAACAGGCATGTTCCAATACTTGATTAATTAAAAAAAAATTTCATAGATAAATATGCAGCTGAAAGCTTTTGAAATTGTTTAGAAGAAAGAGACAGTCATCAAGGTAAATATTTGATTCGAGAGACTTCATTAAATTGAAAGTCGAATTATGTCATTTTTTAGTGAGAAGCAATCATCCCAACCAAGTCTGACCAGCACAACTCTGGATGACAATGACGTTTCTGCAAATGTGTCCCAACCTGAACCCACCTCCTCGTCTCATGCTAGTTCCCACAACAACGGCTCCAAGCCTGATTCATCGCCCCACTTATCCCAGAGCAGTTCCCATAGCAACAGTTCCCAGGGTGACAGTCAGCCCATTGGACGGAAGAGATCAAGGGTTCAGCTATCACTCAACAGTGACTCAGATGACAGGTGTGTGATCCCAAATCATATTTAAATTATCTCTCAATGACGTCACATATCTTGCATGCATATAAACTAGCTGCCAAAGTCTGTAGGCAATCTGAAAAAATCTGCAGCAATATACTGTTAAGTTCAGGTAATGCTCTCACATACAAAACAAATACCTAATTCAAATTTTGCTTGCTATATTCACTTTTGAAGACGAATTCTGTATATTTGCAGTGATGACGAGGGGAGGAAGAACAAGCCAACCAGTCCCGCGAAGCCGACTAAGCGCGCTCGGTTTGTGAAAGATTCTGATGAGGATTCTGGCAAAGAAGATACTGAGCAAATAAGTGAAAAAAAAGCTAATGAACTCCGTAAGTCTCTTACACTGGTCTTTCTCTCAAAATTCATGTTGAAGCTTGCTTTATTTGGGAATAATGTTATGGTCATAAATGTGTGATGTATTGCATGTGAACAATTATGATGAAGCTCCAAAGTTTGAAACCTGTGCAAGAATCACATTACCTGACACTTTATCCCACACTTGACCTCCAGACACGTTCCCGGCCACGATGATGAGTCAACCACTCACGGACTCTGACTCTGACTTGGACGATCACATCCCTCTGAGACGACCCGTCAAGCGAGCAGCCATCGACAGTGATAGTGACTAATGCTTACTGATATATCTGTAGTTACATATATGTAACATGACAGGGCTAGGTGCTCAGCTGTGTATGGTACAGAAATCTGTTCATTCGAAGTTTTCAATCCACGGGTTCTTTCACTTTGAGACTTGTGAAATTGACATCAGAATTTCCCATCATTGACAAATTATTGTATATTTGAACAAATAGATAGTTCATACTTTCTGACATGCAAAACAACATGGTGTGTTGAAATAAATGCAAAGAGCATTGTTGTTTTTCATGAATGATCTATTGCTTTCACTCAAGAACAAAGCGATACATTATAAGGGCCTTTGATCCAATAACCTATTGGCATGGCTTTGCGTCCGTCGTCGTCCACTGTGTTATCTTTTTTAGCATTTCCAGCCCAAAAAATCTTCCTTTGAAAATATTTTGTACTTTTCAGCACTTTCCCTTCATAATGGGAGCTGCCACAACTGTATTCATAGAATGCACGGAGATAGAGCTTGGATATTGGCACTTTCAAATGAGAAATCATTCATGGCAGTTTGTGTGGTAACTTGAATTTGACATTCGAGGACTTTGAACAGTCAAAACAGCGGCTTTTGGGTAAAAAAAATTAAAAAATGCATCTACAGACGAAATTTTTGTAATAGAACGTATTTTCATTATGAACATATAGAAAGTCGTATATGGAACAACATACAGAGACTGAGTCTGACGACGGATGACCTTGAATGCTAAATGTCTGACGGCACAGTGACGTGGAATTGGCCTCCAAGGCTTAAACCTTGCAACTAGAAGACATGCTTGTAATATAAGCTCATAAATCCTATATATGGCACATCTTTTTTTGACCTCGGATGACCTTGAAGGCAAAATCTCGCCTGAGCAGAAATGTGTGAATTGGCCTCTACAGACAAAATACTTGTTGATAGAGCTTATATATTCGTATTATGAACATATATAGTCATATGCACATTACGCATTCACACCTAATGGTGCCATGAAAGTCTAAAAAACATGACCTTGGTAAATCTCAAGGTCATATGTCACATGCAATGTTTAAACCAAAATTGTCCAGTAATCTATCTTAGGCCTTGGGCTAATTTTATGTTATCCAAAGGCTAAGTTCAATATCCCATACAGTAGAACTTCTGTTGACTTTCATGAGATGGAATTTTCAGACCGCAGCAAAGGTCCACACCCTAGCATGCATGATGAAATCTGTTTGTTTTTGGAGTCGAAAAAGCTTCTACAAAGCATGTTGATTACGGAAATCAATCAATTGACACTGCCTTGACCAGTGGAGTTTATTTTATCACAGTTATGACAGATACAATTATATTGATTGCACCCAGTTCTAGCACATGTTTAGTTGAAAACAGTAAATCCAACAGTAAATCAGTAAAATAACTCTTTATTAAACACTATAATTATAAGTGTTTAATAAACATCAAACATCAGTTGTATACATGACCTGATTATCTCGATTATTAATACTGAGAAACGCGAATTCCTAGTTAATTATTTGAAAAACAAAACCGATATTAAGTAATGGCAATATGACTTCACTTGACCTCGAAAAAACAACAGTATAATAGTATTAAGCAGAAATGGATTATATGCAAATGCATGGGACGTCTTTCACAGGCAGCAGAAGATATTTTTTTATGTCAGGTTGATCAACGTGTTTCCTCCCTGAAGCACCAAAATAAATATATATATACATTATAATACATAATATCGACAGTATTTCGTAAAAACGCCATTGAAACCAATTAGTTGATTCATGTGTTATCCTCGACCTCAGATGTAATATACACATTTATCTGGCTCAATTTTACCAGCAACACACAAGTCTTCCAACATCTACTAGCCAGACGTACCAGAAAGGCCACACTTCATGCTGGCTCGGTGCTGCCTTCAAACATGTCCACTGTCGCTTCCTCATTAGAGTCTGCCGTCATCTTCACCTGGATCTTGTGATCTGGCGAGTGGAGGGAGTAACTACGAGTGTGCGAGACAGTGGAGTACTTGTGATGCATATAACAACAGAATTGTATGAGACGTGCACTCAACTCTGTAAAGGATCATATCAACTAATGAAATGTAAAATATGTGGCAGACCATGGCTAGAAGTCTTCCCATTTATAGACTCGTAGAGGGCCTTCGTGGTTGATATCCCGACCTGGTATCAAAGTCATTCCTTCTTTACTGTTCTGTGTCTGTAAAGATTCACTAGTACTGCCATCTTGGTTCTTCGGCATGAAATATAAGACCTCGTTCCTACTTTTATACTTGATTCCATTTTGAAGTCCTTCCCGTTTCTTTTTTTTGGGTGTTCTGTGTTTTGTCTTAGCGGCACCGCTTTTCTTTCCTCGACTTTTCCGAGACAAGTAAACAATGACAACAATGAGAACCACAGCTACAATGATTGTGGCAATGCTCGTCGCTACAATGATAACAATCGTGGATTTCGCTGGACCAGACCCGGCCTCTTCCTCTCTCGCAGAAGGCGGAAAGTTGGTTGGACCACCTAACTCATTCTTTGAGACTGGCTGGATCTGAAGGTTACCGTCTATGACCCCATTGGAGTATTTACTGGTGGCTCCACCTGGTGACTGAGTGGATGACTTGAACATTTCCTCCCACGTTGGATACCGAGAGGATTTTGTGTCACCAACATCCCCATCAGGGTAGATGTCATGATATAAACTCTCGACATCATAAGGGTTGTCTGGTCTCTCAGGTCTGACATTGGCAGCATCTTCTTCCGAGTCACTAAACTTATTGTAATAATCGTAGTAATCCTCCGAGCTGGTGCTGTCCTCTGTGGAGGTTTGCTGCTCACCAAGGGGAGCCATGGTACGAGCGGAGGATGTTTTAGGTGTGGGACTAGAAGGCACAATGCTGGGAAATGTACTCAATCTACCAGGCGGTGTGGGTAGTGCCGTGGAAAACTTTATGGTGGTTGTAGATGCGAACTCGTGGTCGCTGAGGGAGGTGATCGAGCGGCCATTTAAATTGTGTGGTGAGAAACAAGTAATGTCGTCTTTGTTCTCAACACGGATGTCCGTCACTAAAAGCCAGTTTCTAAACCAGATCAGTGACTTATCACAGTGCCATCTAGTGCTGGAAATGTGCAACGTCTCCAGCTTTGGGAAATAATCCAAGAATTCTTCATTCAAAGTCGTTAGATCTGAACTCTGCATGCTGAGATCCTCAACAGACTCAAGGGAAGTCAACAGTTCTGAATCTGCGAGGATGGTTTGTATAATCCAGTGACTACTATCTAAATCCAGCTTGGTAAGCAAGCTCAGATCTTTGAAACTATCTGCGTGTATTGAGATCACAGTCGGTACGTAGGCCAAGGAGAGAGTTTGTAGCATCGCCAGGCCATGAAAACTATGGCTGTGAAAGTACTGAAGCGGGTTTTTGGACAGTTGCAGGGTTTCCAACCGCGATGAGTTTTTGAAAGTGTTTCCGTACACGTGCACAATTTGATTGTTGCTGAAGTCAGCATTCTGTAGCAGAGGCATGTTGTGTAGAGCGTTGTACGAGAGGTAACTCACATTGTTACCCATCAGCGATAATGTGTTCAGTTGTGAACCTTGCGGGAAAACGTCGCTAACTATCTCTACGTTGTTTGAATCCATCAGCAGTCGCTGTAAACTGACCGGGAGGTGACTTGGGATCCTCCGCAGGTTGTTGTTATTCAGCCACAGTTGTTGTAAGTATGTCATATGCTCAAAGGTTTGATCACTTATGTCTGTTATTCCGTTTTCGTCAAGCACAAGAATGCTGACAAACGGGCAATCTTGAAAGGTGTGACGTCTGATGATCGTGATGTTATTCCGACGTAGCTGAAGGTAGCGTATTGAGTGTGGTAAACCACGTGGAACATGACTTAATCCACATTCCGATAAGTCAACGTAAGAGAGAAAATCCGAGTAGAACTTGAAACGCATCACATGTGAAATTGGGTTCCCTTTGAGAACCAAGTATGTTAATTTCTCCAGATTCTTGAAGGCTTTTTTGTCTATTTTACTTATTTTATTCTCAGCGAGGAGAAGGTAGCGCAGGTTTTTCTGGTTGGCAAACATATCCTGTGAGATTTCGATCAGCTCGTTGTTATGTAGCTCTAGACGGGAGAGTTCTGACATCCCTGCGAAGGCACCATCGACAGTTGTAAGCTGATTGGACGTCAGGTCCAGATGAAGTAATCCAGACGCACCTTGGAACGTGAACTCTGTCAATTCCGTCAACTTGTTACCACCGAGGTCTAGGGTTTGGAGTGAGGCAACAGATCGGAACGCACCATTGTGTATTGACTCAATCTCGTTATCCTTCAGTTTGAGGTTGACGACACCACGTAGTGACGAGAAACTGGACTCTGTCAGAGTGTGTATTTGGTTCTTGCTTAAGTCAAGGGTCGTCAGTGACGGAGGCAGGGATCTCGGAATCTCTGTGAGTCCTGCCTCGAGGCAGGTGACCTGACTAGACTGATCCGGACACGTGCAGAGCTCCGGGCACGCTGCCAAGGTGTGTACGAAGTATATCATGAAGATGTAAACGACATGGGTAGGATTGATGTAGGACCAACATTTCCCCGTCCACGTCCCACAAGTGTAATAGGAGCGGTGTGTGGCCCTCACACGACGACAACTTGACATCTTTTGTGTAGTTATCCAATGTAACCCATGGCGTGTTTGTTATCCATCGCTGTTGTCACTGAAAACTTGAACTTTTATCCCGCGCAGGAAGAACTTTTTGTATTGTGTTAATCACATTGGCAGAAACACCTGTTTCAATCCAAGTATCCATCTGAGACGTCCAGCCGAGGAAAACTTAAGGAGCCCATCTATGTCCAAGATTCAGCGCAAATGGATCATGAGGTCTTCTCGCCATGGAGATTGAAAATGTCGTCCCTAGAAAATAATGAATATATGGAATAAATGAGGAATATCAAGTGCATGAAATAGATAATGACATATTTAAATTAGGTATGGACGGTTGGCAGACACGTCTCAGTAAGATCTCCATTATTCCGAAATAACTGGATTGTACTGGTTGTTACCATGGTTACTGGGGAAGCACCTTGCCAATAAAAAGAACATTATTATAGAAATAGCTAGAAAATGATTCACGCCAAGTGACATTATGCTGTACTACCAGAAACAAAGATTTTCAGAGCACACCGTCCACTGTGTGGTAGATTGGAGGCAATTCCAAACCAATGACTGTGTCCAAACAAGTTCACATCCTTATCTCAACTGTGCTCGATGCTATCATCATGTTTGACCAATTAATGAAGTGATTATAGCATTGCCAAAAGTTCCCTTACCACTCAATAACAAGGCAGCCGGTTCGAGCCATTAAAGACCTGGTGTGGTGAACTAGACCATATCAACTGACATATTGACACCATCATTCCTCCCGGCCACTACCCATACATTCCCCCTGAGTTCAAGGCATAAATTATACATTGCATTATGGCGTCCGTGATTTGTGACCCGAACATGTTCGAGTGGACGATAGACCATGTTCGATATTTCATCCTTGTTCGGCCGATGATTAATTCCATACCGACTAAATCAAGTCGCTCTTTCTATTCTAATCAGCAAAGATCTGTGCTGGATTTGTTTGAATAATCTTTCGTGCGTGCCATTTCTGTTTGGCCGCGATCGTTTGCCATTATTGTTTGTGAAAAAAGTTAAATAAACTGTGTGTGGTTTACGCACTCCATTGAAGAGGTCCCGAGTGACATGTCAATGGTTCAATTGACAACATTTCAAGCATCTGTCGTCCCAGAGATATATCAAAAACGCAAATACTTCCACATACAAGCCGGTGATTGACACGTGCATCACGCACACTCCAAGTGTATGGCTGAGTGTTGGTAGATCAGCAGCAGGGCGCACTCACACACAGGGCGATATCCCCGTGTAAGATTTGCCCAGACCTGAGGGAATTTTACGGCCAGGACGACCAGAGATCCATAAACAGCCTCGTTATGTTCATACCAGCACAGCCATCACATCCTACTGCTAACTACTTCGTCAGAGGCACATGTAACTTCTTCAACTAAAACCAAATAAAGTAGTGTGCCTTTATATCCTCAATTTTGGAGGGGCCAATTATAAGGTAGTTGCTTACCAATTATACCATTAAATAAAAGGCCTGTTTGTCCAACCCCCCTGGAGTAGAATAGGCACCCTGTTGTTCTCAAGGTCCATGTACCTTTTGTTAGTGTGTTTGAAACATGACAGATGTCCTTTTGATTCGGTGTAAATTGAATCAGATCTTCCAAGAAGACTTGCCTAAATTGTCACCTCAGCGTCAGAGCATGGAAGAGAAGTGAGGTTGCACTGTGGACAGTTGACAAGATCAGAGCATATCTACCATACCCTGATGTGGGCTCTGTAAGTTGGATAAAAAAGACACTAACACGGGGTGACATTGTGGCTGAGTGGTTTCTGTGGATCCCACGCACTGAAATATTCATGGGTAAAAATATTGAGCATTAGGGAAAATGTACTGACAGCGTAATTTGGGCAGTGCATGTATGTGATTTTGGTGACGCTCTATGTAAACATTCCCAATTTACCTGAGCACCTCGAACCCCCCCCCCCCCGCCTACGATAACATGAAGTACCCACAATAACAGATATGTTTATTATCGCGGATGTTACCTCGGCGCTTGCACAAGTTTTTAGTGTAATTTGTCGTGAGGACGTTAGAGGTATTCGATCAATCAGCATCAAATGACAGTCACGGAGGGGAGATGCTTCTATTATCCCGCCCAGTTGCTAGTCGCATCGTCAGACAAACAACAACAGACCAGTGTAGAGAGGCGAGCATGTTGTATCTGTGCACGGCCCTGGTCACAGACAGTGCAAAAACACGACTAGTAGCTTGATGAAATGGATTGGAATAGGCACAATTTGTGTTTCATGTAATGACGGGAGTACTAGAAATTACTTTGTTACTGACACTGTGCATTCCATCACAGACATTCACTCTTTCAGCATTATGACACTGTGAAAAAATATTATTTCAACTCTCGAACTGTGTAGCAATGCCTGATAGTCTTCCACATTGTTTCGTAGGTCAGGCGTCTCACAGACAATGTAGGTCTGTAACTTCGTCAAGGGTAATCTTTTCCTCCCTAGCAGGATATAGCTGTGAACTGCCCTGGAATCGAGTACAGAATCTCTCCGACATTTACTTCAATGACCGACTGATCCCTCAGTTGCGTGGTTCCTTCAGTAACTGACTGATCCCCTGTCCCCCAAAACTCCAGCCGCTCTCGTCACATGACCTTGTACGTGAATCCTGTTCGCATCCAGTTCTGGGCAAGTGGGATTTTCCAAGGGTTGACCCATGAAGAAGAGAAAACACTGGTCCAGTTGCTTGTGTTTGTTCATGTCCAGCTTGCCAAGGGATCAGCCCTCGTGAACAATGAGTGTCGTAATGGTGGCGATAGCCTGATCATGACCTGACGTTAGGAATGAAGCCGGCGAAGGTCTCAGTCCTCCCCAGGGGGTGATATTGTCGATGGTTGCCACGGTTTCTGCAGCGAGTGTTCACTTACGGAAGTTGTCAATGGCAGGTCGGAATCTGTTCTGCCGTCCGGGGTCGATGGACATCAGTCAACGAGGGCGTGACTTCGGGAGTGCGGGCAGATTTAGGGGATATAGTCAGTAAATAGCATGCAGTGAGGTGGGGTGAAGGTGAGGGTCGAAGGGGCGGGATGATCGTAATGGGCGTGATGGAAGGGTTGATAGGTGATAATGGTCAATGTCAGGGGATTCAGTGGAACGTATTAGGGTCTAGTGGGTAGCTTGGGTTATGGGGTTTCTTTGCTGTGGGGATGGGGAGGGATGTATACTGTAGGGTATCCATATGTAGCTTCATTTCATAGTTATGTGTCTTTGAGAGAGAAAGAAAGGAAGTGCTGGGAATTACCAAGGAGAAGTATCGCTTGGGAACATAGGAGCTTGCTTCATATGGTCTTGAGAGTCTTCTCTGATGACTTGACGTGGGTTCCCAGACTGTCACGATCCGTAGTGCATGTGACCATGGTAACAGACATGGGGATGTAGTTTTAGGAGTGTCCATTCCAAGGGACATTGCCTGACAAAGAATGCTGCTATATTTCTTTCTGAATTAACAAAACTTCGCGAGTGGAATTAAATTTGCTGGACAGTCGTTAATGGTCACCATGCATTCTGTGGTGAGCTGTCCATTTGGTTAAATCACTGTCCATTTCATCTGATCAAACACTAGAATACTGTTGTCGACGTGCTGACCACTGTAGCAATGGAAGTGATTTTCTTCACGTCCCAGTGAATAATGCCAGAGAATGACTTCGCACCTAGGAAATGGCAAAGTCCACTTTTGCTTCCGTAATATCCTTCCTCCCTGCTAGAGAATGTCAAGTGAGCGGACCCACGGCTAAATTTACCGTGGTTCTTCAGAATGAAGTAGGGTCATTACGTGGTTTGGTGTTTTCCAACGTCTTGGCCACCACTTGGCTCTGACCACAGACCGCTGTAAAAGTCATGAGTGGTACTCAAAGCTTGCGAGAAGAAGTAACTGGTATTATGCAGTGGCCACTGTCAAATTACGAAAACAGGAAAATTGTTATTATATTAGAATATTCAGCAGAGCAACAACGCAGGAAAAATGTTTTCCACTGAAAGGAAAGAGCTGTGAAAATGAAGGGAGAGGTCATAAAAAGAAGACAAAAGAAGTGAGATGGTTCTCAAGAAGAGTCTCCCATTCATTTTGTGAGGACTTGCTCTGTTACGACTGCCGTATGTTTCTCCAAGCCTGATTGCACCCCAGAGACACCAAAACGTATGGGGCCTGTGGTTTTCCCCGCCATGGAGCGCATTTTTGTTACATTTTCATGGCACTTGAGCGGTATTAGACAAACATTTCATGCCATGAGCATCACATTGTCTCATGCGTGTTTTTAATATTGATAGAACTATTTGGGGAACTGAAAGGAACTCAACCAAACAGATTTGTCTAACGTGTTTGCCAGTAATTGATTATTTTATGTTTTTTTAAATGTTTCGTAGTTACTTGGCCAGGCTGAAGTAAGGAAAATCATATGGATTGGGACAGTTCAGGTTTATTACTGGCTGAAGACCATCAAAAGTTTGGGGGGGGGGGGGGGCATGTTTTTGTTGAGTTTAATATCATATAATTGATGTCTGATGAATTTATTCACAAAAAATGGAAGAGGAGACAGTGCAGACTGTATTTGAACATGAATTGACCCCATGCCCCACCCCGTCTAAAAAGTGAAGCATGTTCTCTGACCATTTCCACACGCTGACACGCAGAAATTTTTATATCTTTGGAGTGTGGGTAATGGCCGAATCTTGTTCAAGCATTAACGTTTCACGACATCAGTAAGGAAGCAATTGACTGCTGGAGAGGCGACTGTCAATTTCATGCATCAAATTGATTGGTTACATCGATGAGGGAGTGAGAAGTGCGAGTGAGCAGCGGTGATGAACATCTTGCTTGAAATTCTTCAACTTAATACAACAAGGGAGTGGTCATACGACTGCTTGTATGTGGCTTAAAGTTTTCAAAAACCTTATACTATTCTTTGCATCTTTTCAAACGACACTATATGGTTCTCGATTTCCTTGATTCTGTGGAAGCGTATCTCCTGTCCAGCATTATTGCACAATCAATAGTGATGCTTATATCAGGAGAGATATTCTTCTGGCATCATCATGGATATATACAGGAGGTCTATGTCCCGTCCTGAAGGTGGTAGAGCAAAGAGCGACCTTCTTCAAGAAACTCTTGTGTAGTTGTGTCCCTGGATGATCTAAAACTGTGATATGCCTCTATCGATTACAAGTGGCAGCACCTTTGTCACTCCATAGTAGGGCTATTTAAATGTCTATGTCCTGGCTAAGTCTAAGAGAGGAGTGATAAATCTTTCAAACGGTTACCGAAACCTGACCCCTCCTCTTGTGTATGTCGGGCCAGGTCATACATTATGTGGTACTACGGTAGTGGATATATGTTATGTATTCATGGGTTAGTACCATAGACATAGAGAAGAGATGTCTATGGTTAAAACAATGTTCCTGTCTCGATGGTATGTGATTATTTCTGCTGTTTCACCAACATATCCTTTATCCTTCATTTTTTTGGGGAAAATTGATTATCATATTAATAAAAACAACCATACCTAAAAATATTATTCATAAATTTACATTCCCAATGCTAATAGAAGTAATTATAGTGTGATATAATAGGAAATTACTCTTGACAAAATATTATTTATGACTTTGATAGTGTGAAAATTTATCATGATAGTGAGGTGAGCACTTTATCACCTTGAGTTGTTGTATATGCAGATAATTTTCCCTGAGAAGAGATATGATACAATTACGGTCCACCTGACATCCAGGAAATACAGAAACAGGGACAGACCCAATGATGCTGTGACATGAGACGGGTAACCAGAAAAAACATGTCCTAGGTACACATTACTACCGCGGGACTGCAGTATGATGAATGAAATATGACATTGAAACAGTGGACCTGGCCTATCATTAGCAGGCAGAAGTGGAGGGGAGAGTCCCATGTGATGTATTACATTGTTGTCCCAAAATAGGAAAGTCGGAAGAGGAAGGGCTAAGAAGAGGCTGGTGAGAATGTATCGGAAGCCGCGATTGAGTGGACGGTCCATCATCTTTTTGTGCAGTCGTGCTGCCTCCGTGTTGATGAACAAAGGCCTGAAACTTAAGTTCCAGCGGCTGATCATAGAGAAGTAATTTAAAATCCCACCCACATCTCGGACAAAAACTGTTGCTCATAAGGTTGACACAATGAGGAGAGCGAATGGAGGAAGAAAGGACCTGTTTCACCGTTTATGAGGTATCTCCACCCATTGCACTGTGCCCACTCCCTGACGATTTTACTCCATAACTCACTTCCCATGTTACTAATATAATTAGGCATCCCGATTGAAAATCGGGAGGCCTTATGTTTTTGTCTGAAAATCGGGAGGCCTTATGTTTTTGTCTGAAAATCGGGAGGCCTTATGTTTTTGTCTGTTTTTTTTTTTTTTTTTTCATTTTTTTTTTTTTTTTTTTTCTTCCGCCGTTTGGTTTCCGGATCATAACTCTTGAACGCCTCCATCTATCTTTTCGAAATTTTCACAGCTCATCCGAAATACTTTGCTTCTAACCCCTATTGTTTTTCGTCGAGATCCGAAATCCAAGATGGCCGCCAGCGGCCATTTTGGAAAAAAAAATCGGGCGATTCCTGTCAATGTCATAATTTGATTCAGGCAATTTCCAGAGGAAAAAAGAATTTGTAGGTGCATTTTTTTTTTTTTTTTGGACTTTATTTTCCCTCGCCTGCGCCCATGCAGATGTAATACTGTAACTGAGCCATGCTACTGTATTCACTGACTGCAGCCTGCATGTCCAGCATGAGGCTAGGCTCTGCCCTCTCAGCCAGTGCAGGAGATCAGCCAGTCTGTCCAGCACAGCAATGGGCTCTGCCCCTCTCAGCCAGCCCTGCTCAGTCATGCCTTACAAGATGAGCCAGTCTGTCCAGCTCAGAAATGGGCTCCGCCCCTCTCAGCCAGCCCTGCTCAGTCATGCCTGACAAGATCAGCCAGTCTGTCCAGCACAGAAATAGGCTCCACCCCTCTCAGCCAGCCCTGCTCAGTCATGCCTGACAAGTGATACAGCTAGCATGTCCAATATGACCCTAGGCTCATATCCATGCATAATCCCCACTCCCCCCTCCAAAGCCTGGTTTACTAGTGTGTGTACATGGTAAAAGAATGAAGTTCCATCCCACAGAATACAATAGTTGGTTAATAAGCCAACACACATGACACAACATGCTTGGGGAATGATTTGCCCTGTCTGCATTTATATTGTACAAACATGTATTGTTTGAATGTTTTTTGTTATTCAACTCTATTTCACATGCAATGACCAAATCATCATTGTTTTAGTTAGCTGGCAAATGTTTGGCTTTGGTTATAATATGAATGCGAAAATTCCGCTGTTTTGAAATCACAAAATTGGCCAAGATGACACAGCATTCTTTTAGTCACGTATCATTTTATATTTGACAGGAGCACCTGAAAAATATCACAAACATTCTGATTAAATATACTAGTACGCTGAATAATATTGGCTGGGTAATTGTCCATTCATTTGGGGTGGCAAGTTGTCAAGATGATAAAAAGCAGTTCTGGTAAGAAACTGTCTGATGAGCTCTCACTCTTACCCACATACAATGGCCTATGTATCCTTTTTTCTCAGTCCAGTATGACCATTTGAAATGATAAGAACAAAATGGGGGATGCCACAAAGCCTATAGGCTTTTATGTCTAGTTAGCCACTGCACTGAAAGAAGTCACACAGTTTACAAGGCTCCTGTTGCATGGAGCACGAGTCGCTTGCTGTTTCCTTTGAACTCCTCCACGAGTGTTACATGGAGCGTTTGTGGCGGCTACTGTTTGAAGCGTGGCATGAGTCTTTGTTCAGTTAATGGTTTCCAAGTGTTACCTGCTGGTGATCATTGCGAATAGTACGACTAATGATGACCTATCAGGGAATTGCGTGAACAACCATTAGCCGTTTTCGTTATGGAATCTCACCAGGATGAATACTAATCGAGCTGCTTGATGCATTGTCCTCAGTCACAACTTGCTACATCGTGGTTTTCGTGTGATAAAATTACACATATTGAGGGTTACCTGATGTGACTTTGTTAAATTTGACTCTCTATCTGGCAATGCAAATTTGTCCAGTCTGATTCATTATTTACTTCGACACTTCAATCCTGGCTGTGACTGGAAGCAAAGCGAGCCTAATCAAACTGAACACCTATGGCCGTGTGACACCTTAGAACATGATTAGAACCACTCCTGGCCTCCTCTGGATCACCATGGCAACAACACATCAAATAAATTCATGTTAAGCCAAAAAAAGGGCAAGATTTCCCATTGTTTATTTTTTTGCTGGAATCCACCTGAGCCTCCCTCATGTATTGATATTGTCTATTGGCTTTCCCATGGTGTGAATTTCCAGGGGATATACAGCACAGTTCCCGACGTGCTCCCTCGGTATCACATTTCACTTCCGGCTCTCACGATTTAATGTGCCTGCTGTTGGTCATTCAATGTGTCAATATTTATATTCTCCTACTTACAGCATTTTTTGCTGAGTATAAATAGCACGATTGAGTCATGCTTTGTTCATGGATTGTGTTGGTGTTCTGCCTCACATACAATTGACCCACTCCAAAGTCATGCCTCGACACCTGGATCTGCCGCTGATCGGGAAAACTATCCCTTGTCTCTATTTGAGTGCTATCCATCAACAAATTCCCTCCTTCCTCGCCCACAGTTCTGACAATTCCGATGCATGTTCTCCTAATTTCAGACATGGAAGCTGCCCGGACCAATTGCCTGATGTTTTATGTTGTAGATAACGATGTATCTGTAGGTTTATCTGCTGCCGGTAATCATCATTAAGGACATGCATCTGTCAGCAGTTAACCTGACTATTCTCAACCCACCAAGCTTGTTTCTGCTACAGTTTTTATCGCCATGGGAACAAGCTAGGTACAAGGGCAATCTCGGGAATGGCAGGGAATGGCGATCACTGGAAAAAATGATAAAAGGTGCAGACAGAAGTCCATGATTAAATCAATTATATTCCATGTGCGAAATCAAGAATAATATCTCTGTTGTAAACATGATTCAGGCCCAGGTGACCCAGGCATTATGAGATAATGGACTTTCATTTGTTCGTGTGCAAGTTAATAATTCATGCTTGTAACGAGAGATGACGTTTTGCATGTTGTCTGCAGAGCAAAAGATGTCAACAAGTCGGAAGAATTCAGTGTCACTGTCTCCGTGCTTATTGCTAGGGAAAGAAAACGTCACCGGGAATTGAATCTTCTCGTATCTTCCGCTTGAATGGCGATCAGGTTGCCAGTTGTTGGCTGATTCAATGGGTGATATAAGATGAAGAACGAAAGCTTGTCTCCACACATAAGAAAAACACTTTGTAGTAAGAGGCTGGTCAGATGCGAACATTTACCGGTATATTAACTTTTCATGGTATTTTCTTCTCCAGTGCCGGGTAGTGTGTCTTCTAGGTTTTTTCAAGAGAAGGTCGAACAAGAAGGAAGAGGCGGCAAAGTATCACAGCATCCATCGAATTGTGGGCAGCGTTAACTCATTCTAGACACTGTTGGAACATCTTCATGAACGGAAAAAATAGTATTCATGAGTTTTCAGTGAGCACTAGGATGTTCACGTCCATAAATTAACATCAGCTCCGTGAAAAAATACGCAAAAAAAAACGTAACCAAAAAAAGTCGTTGTAACCAACTAATATAAAACCTCTGCCATAAAACTATACTATTTGTAAAGCTATCATTTTTAGGTTACCGGACCTTTGCTCCGCTAACCTATTGGCATGGCGTTGCGTCCGGCGTCTGGCGTCGGCGTCGGCGTCGTCCACATTTTTATCTTTTTTGTTTACGGACCAATCTTTCTGAAATTTTGCACAAAAATGCACAAAAATAATTAAAGAAGGAGGTATTTTTTAGTTTTTTGATTTTCGCAATTTTTTCAAAATGGCGGCCGTTTTTGTTGAAAATCGGCCAATTTTGGACTTTGGCGGCCATTTTCTCAAAATCTGTTCAGTAACTTTTTTTCTTTTTGATACATGACACTCCTCATATGTACTCCTATGATGTCTATAAATTTCGTCGTGATTGAATCGCTCGAAGTGGGCCATTTTGGCCCAAACTCGGCCCAAATGGGACTTTCCCATGTTAAATTCTCCTATGCTTTATAATGGGACACATTATGCCTAATATCTCACTTAATATTGAGATTAGAGACTAGGAATCAATTGTGGACATATAGGAAATGATATATGCTGAATATTCTCGTGACCTTGAATTTGACCTCTGACCTTGGTTTCAAGGTCATAGCGGCCGTTCTCGTCGAAACTGGCTAATTTTGGACTTTGATGGTCGTTTTCTCAAAATCTGTTCAGTAACTTTTTTTCTTATTGATGCATAACACTCCTCATATGTACTTCTGTGACATGTATAAATTTCGTTGCGCTTGAATCACTCGAAGTGGGCCATTTTGGGCCCAAACTCGGCCCAGATGTGACTTTCCCATGTTAACTTTTCCCATGCTTTATAATGGGACACATTAAGCCTAATATCTCACTTAATATTGAGATTAGAGACTAGGAATCAATTGTGGACATATAGGAAATGATATATGCTAAATATTCTCGTGACCTTGAATTTGACCTTTGACCTCATTTTCAAGGTCACAGGACAAAATGGCTAATATCTCGCTTATTATCGACTTTACAGCTTAGAAATCAATTGTGAACATATAGGAAATGATATATGCTGAATATTCTCATGACCTTGAATTTGACCTTTGGCCTCATTTTCAAGGTCACAAGACAAAATGGCTAATATCTCGCTTATTATCGACTTTACAGCTTAGGAATCAATTGTGAACATATAGGAAATGATATATGCTGAATATTCTCGTGACCTTGAATTTGACTTTTGACCTCATTTCCAAGGTCACAGGACAAAATTGCTAATAGCTCGCTTATTATCGACTTTACGGCTTAGGAATCAATTGTGAACATATTGGAAATGATATATGCTGAATATTCTCGTGACCTTGAATTTGACCTTTGACCTCATTTTCAAGGTCACAGGACAAAATGGCCAATATCTTGCTTATTAGCGACTTTGCAGCTTAGGAATCAATTGTGAACATATAGGAAATGATATATGCTGAATATTCTAGTGACCTTGAATTTGACCCTTGACCTAAATTTCAAGGTTAGTCATTTTATTTTCAAGGTCAGAATACAAAATGGCTTATATCTCGCTTATTATCAAATTTACAGCTTAGGGGTCCATAGTGAACATATAGGAAATGATGTATGCTGAATATTTTGGTGATCTAGAATTTGACCTTTGATCTCATTTTCAAGGTCAGAGAACAAAATGGCTAATATGTCGCTTATTATCATCTTTACATCTGCCCCTGATGACGCCAGTGTGTTTTTGGATAAACTATTTGGTCGGGCTTTGTTTCTATTGCAAAATGTTGTATTTTACCTTTCTTATTGGCATCATCAAAATTTGATTGTATTGGTGGTGATAGATTGATACTTACATTTATACCACTGAGTCGGTGTCACTGCTGGCGGACGTTAAATGTGTCCCCGAGGATACCATCAACTCAGTAGCCTTCGGGCTTGTAATTGGGTACTTTTGTACTTGTCATGTATCTATTCCATGGGGTTAGATTCGGATTTCTAAATTATTTTCATAGGTTGTTGGGCAGTTGTATACTAATTCCATTTGGTGTAGAGTAGAAACAACTACATTTAACACATTGTCTGCCCCTGAAGACGCCAGTGTGTCTTTGGATAAACTATTTGGTCGGGCTTTGTTTGTTTCTATTGCAAAATGTAGTATTTTACGTTTCATATTGGCATCATCAAAATCTGATTGTATTGGTGGTAATAGATTGGTACCTACATTTACAGCATAGGAATCAATTGCGAATATAGAGGAATGATATATACTGAATATTTTCATAACCTTGAACTTGAACTTTGACCTCATTTTTAAGGTCACATCACAAAATGGCTAATGTCTCACTTATTATCGACTTTACAGCTTAGGAATTTATTGTGGACATACTAGAAGTGATATATTTGTTGAAAATTTCATGGCCTTGAATTTATCAGTGACTTTATTTTCAAGGTCACTGGACAAAAGGTTAATATCTAAAATGTATATTGTCCGGTAACCTTTCTTAGCCCTTGGGCTAATTTTTTCTCCAGAATGTACAAGTTCTTTCTTATAAACCCTGGGGTTCCGTAGCGGTGTATTATTCTGCAGGGCAGTGTACAGTAATTCGCTCAGCCAATCAGCGAGCGTTCACCTCACTTAGGCAATTTAAAGGGAAACTGTTGTTAAACATCGCCTCATATATTTTTTTAGGCCAGACTTCTGGACGAGTGCATATTCACCTGAAAGAACGCAGTGCTGGGAAATAAAGACCCGGTTTTCAAGGCAGTATCTTGTTGGCGTTCTTCTCAGGAGCTGGGGAATCAAAGGGGTTTTGCATGGGCATCAGTACCCATAATTTTGGGTATTTTCACCCCGGGTCCATTCAAGGCAGAATAGCGAAAAATCCCATGTGTCGTCAAATATATTCATGCTTACCACGCGATGCCCAATACGTTGAGGGATAAAACTAGCATAGTGGTTAGGCTGGAATTTTTTTTAGGAAGGTGTTATGGACCGTCAAAGTAAGATCATTTAACATTGAGTTGAATGGCCAATATAATTAATATACTGTAGCCTGCAAGTCTGTTCCGTGGCAGGATGCATTGCTCCCCCTGGAGTCAGAAGCAGATCTCTCGTCTACGACTTGCTAACACTCTGTGTTTCTCCTGCTGTACTTAAACCTCGCCTAATATTCCGAGAAACCAGTAGAGAAATGGATTCATTGTCAAATACACCAGTATAAAGTACGATGTATGAGGAAGCTTCGTAAAACACCGATATAACATGCATGCTACAATTTACTTTTTGCTAATGAGCTGTCATCCCACACCAGCTCTGTGTTTTTCGAGCACAATGTCTATCCGAGATTGAGTGCCTCATTATGTACAACTTTTGGTTTGTAATATCACTATAAATATTTTTCAGATGAATCGCTGCTGATCTGGACTTTGTAGGCCTAAGGCAATGTTTCATAATCAGAATTTGATCCATCTCATTTCACCCTCTCATATAGGATTCCTTTTCATCGTAGTATAGTATTTTATAATGTTCACTTTTCATATGCGAAGCAAGTTCTATTTTAGTGCAGGTGCTGGTTTCAGCATTCACAAAAAGCTGGAAGCTACCTACGCACGTGGATGCTAAAGGCGCTATTCTGCCGGGGTATATAGTGGAGGTGATATCCTGTTTTAGCGTCATTCGCTGCGGTGGCCGTGATGTGTAATCTCTGACAACTCCCGTTGTCCACTTCCGATCAAAGCTTCCCCCCCTCCTCCCCTGGCCGCCTCGCGGGGATAGTGAATGATCCCAGCCCCACAACCAGCACACAGAATTACGTCGTCATGGTTACATAAGGTACCCTTCACGTCATCCCATTGAAAGTGCTGTATGAAAACATGCAGCTTGAGGGAAAAAGGGGAAAACAGAAATTTTTGTCTCTTGTTTATTGCCTTTTTGTGCATGTTGAGTTGAACTGTTGAAAATGATGAAGTTCCCTATGATTTGTAATTTATGTGTTGTCCAATCACAGTTACATCTTCAGAGTAAGATGATCAAATGTTTCACAAGATAGCCATGGAAACTGCACCTCGTGTCAATATGTACCCAATCACTTAGTGTTCATGTAAGACAACACAAGACACCGCACCAGGACCAGGCAAGGGTTTCTGGGGGTCGGGTGAGGGTGGGGAGGGGGTGTATTGGGGGTGATGACGGCTAGACGAAAGGAGGAAGAATTCACTTGTCCACTTACCCAATGTAGGTCAATTAAATGAACAGCACTTCACTTCAGACGCCATTTAATCCCGTTGTATAACCTATAATCCACTGTGTGGTCTTATCGTAGACTCGCTGCCCACGGACATCCGTTTTGCACAAGTTCTGGTAACTGTATTGTAAACGTCTTCATTTGAGCTAATGTGGAGTATTATGTGGTTATGCAATACATTATGTCATTGACCATTTACTGAGTTATCTGAGTAGGCAATCCTCCCATTGCGATCTGAATCACATCATTACATAATCCCCTACAAGTATATTTCGTTCCTTCATTACAAGCAGACAAGGAATCCTATAAATCCTATTACAATAGATGTACCTGGGTTCGTCTGTAGATCTCATCTCTCCGTCTTTGGTCAGACACAAGCGATTGAAAGCCCGAGTTATCCTCCCGGTATATCTGAGAGTGTGTGAGGTCCACCAGCTCTGATCCACATGGCTCTGCTTGCAGTCTCATGGTGGTTTGGCGCTTGGCATGCTCTTTGGTGTTCTCATCTCGCCTCCGCCCGAGAACTGCTCGCTTCAAGCCATTCGTGAATCTGGACGATCGTGGGATCGAGGGCTCACTAGCTCCGCTGGGGAGCCTATGCCACGGTCTGCAGTCTATCGAGAGCTTACACCCAGCCGACCGACACACGGACCAGCAGATGTCTGTCGTTTGGTGGAGACCTCTGGTGTCAACTGAGATCATCACAGCCGTTCAAGAGTCAGCGATTGTCTAATACGTCCCCAGACTATGGAACGAGATGGGTCTGTTGAAATAGCTCTGTTGGCTGTTACGCAATTCTGGGACTCTTTGTAATGGAAATGTCGTTACTGTTATGGAGTAGGTGTGAGGTGAAATCAAAGATCCGTTATAAAGGTCCTATGGTAAAATCAAGGATTTTTTTTATTGTAATAATTCTTGGTGAAATGTTGTCATTCGGGAGAAGTTTGGCAAAGATTGTATTATGGAATCAATTGATATCTTTTGATGTGATCAAGCTGTAACTGTTGTGTATTACTAATGGACAGCCCTTATAGAATAATATCGTTAATACTCCCTATAAGGTGAACCATGAAGTTACAGTCCATATTGTAAAACAAAGTGTGCCAATTTGCACCGTATATTGTTCCATGATAACTAAACCTCGGCAATTTGTCGTATGAAATTCAAGAACTACAGAGTGTAATCTTTCTACCTGAAAGATAGTTCTCAGTCTTGGACTAATGAAAGTACCTCAGAAGCTCGTTGTATGTTGGAGGCAAGGTACATATAAGGGTTGATGAAGCCAATGTGTGGTCACTGTGTGGGGGTACACTTGTATGGTCATGTGTACGTAACAGACGGTGACATGAGGGAAGCAGGCTGATTGACCACGGCTGCGGAAGGAAGCCTTGTGTTGCCTGTCCAGCCAATGATGGATTAAACAAGGGCACACGCCAGGAATCTTTGACGTAACTTGTACAGATTGACCACGACTGCGGAAGGACGCCTTGTGTTGCCTGTCCAGCCAATGATGGATTAAACAAGGGCACACGCCAGGAATCTTTGACGTAACTTGTACAGATTGACCACGACTGCGGAAGGACGCCTTGTGTTGCTTGTCCAGTCAATGATGGATTAAACAAGGGCACACGCCAGGAATCTTTGACGTAACTTGTACAGATTGACCACGACTGCGGAAGGACGCCTTGTGTTGCCTGTCCAGTCAATGATGGATTAAACAAGGGCACACGCCAGGAATCTTTGACGTAACTTGTACAGATTGACCACGACTGCGGAAGGACGCCTTGTGTTGCCTGTCCAGCCAGTGATGGACTAAATAAGGGCACACACCAGGAATCTTTGATGTAACTTGTACAGATTGACCACGACTGCGGAAGAAAGCCTTGTGTTGCCTGTCCAGCCAGTGATGGATTAAATGAGGGCACACACCAGGAATCTTTGACGTACCTTGTACAGATTGACCATGACTGCGGTAGGAAGCTTTGTGTTGCCTGTCCAGCCAGTGATGGATTGAATGAGGGCACACACCAGGAATCTTTGACGTACCTTGTACAGATTGACCATGACTGCGGTAGGAAGCTTTGTGTTGCCTGTCCAGCCAGTGATGGATTGAATGAGGGCACACACCAGGAATCTTTGACGTACCTTGTACAGATTGACCATGACTGCGGTAGGAAGCTTTGTGTTGCCTGTCCAGCCAGTGATGGATTAAATAAGGGCACACACCAGGAATCTTTGATGTAACTTGTGCAGATCTGGGGCACGTCCTCCAAATCAACTTGCTGCTCTTGGAAATTTTATGTCTGTGACGGAAGACTCACAAACTTTGGGGTTGATGACTCCGAGGATGAAAAAAAGACCTTTTGGAGTATAGGTCATAATACGCCATTCATGTTTCTGTGAAGAGTTGGTTTACTACTAATAGGAAAACTGAAAAGCTCATTGGCCAAGCAAATTTTATGACCACTTTGTAGTTAAGTGGATTTGATATTATCTGGTCCTCAGTAGACAATAGCAAAGTAAACTTAAGTTTGGGGTTACTCTGGTGCGAACTCAGTAAAAAAGCATAGAAACAGTAATAGTTGTCAAACCATGTTGTCTGCAGTCACAAAACACCGAATTCACAATTGTTATGATGAATGTCGTCGTGAAAATCTGTCTGTGTGTGATGCGGAGATTGAGTGTGTTCTTAATTGAGGACAGTGAGTGAATATTATCCACTTATGTCATTGTCAATAGTCAGTGCAGATCTGTGTTGACATTTTGGTACTAATGTTATAAATATACAATCAACATGTATGCTGCGTGCACTGGAATGTTTTTGATAATGGTTATATTTGTACAACAACAAAAATTGCATGTGAACCCCATTTCTGGTGTGATATGTACCTTCAGTGGTCTCTTCAAGCTGGTTCATACATGAATTAGTTATGTCATGTCATCTTTATGTAAGAGAGTTATGTGTCTTCAGGGTGTTTTAAAAACACAACCTTGGGTGTTCATTCTCAGCACTGGGTATAAATTCATTCACAAGTAGACACTCCTTCCTCCTAGAATAATAATATCAAAAGACCCCTGCATAAAACAAGCTAAAACTCTGTCTTTTATAGCTAGCTGCTCATGTAAACATTAACCTTTCAATGATAAACTTCCTTGGTATATCACGCTTGGGGCCGATTACCCATAATCCCTCAGTTTCTGATAACCCACCAAACCTCTTGACGTAAGAGGATAGCGATTTTAGCCGCAGAAAACTCCCGTGCCCCACTGGGCTAATCTGGAGGGTTTGCAAAAATCAAGAGCACCCCGCTAAGCACTCTTGTTCATTCTTAGCGATATCGTCCTGGTGTTAAGCTTGGATTCTTGATTTACAGGTAAACTTTTACACGGGTTTGAATGGGACTTTTTTCTTACAGCACACTGTAAGATATGCCACAATTTCCCTGTCACGAAACATTGCTTGGTAGATCAAGCAGAAGAAAAATGACAAAACAAGGTTTTTTTTTAGCGGCCCCAGTCCATGGTGTATTCATCAAACGATATTTGTGATTGGTTTTAGAATGAAGTTCATTGAGTACCATGTAAAGAGTTTTAACAAATGATGCACTTTATGATTAGATACGTTTTTAATCAAGACTTTGAAGGTTCAATATTCCTGTATGGGAATCAGCAGAAACCCCTTGTGGGTTTCTGGTATCAGGCATCTGCTTGTAAAACAAGTCTCCGTTATATACAGACTGTTTTGTTATAATCTTGTCAGTATTATCTTTTGACATATAATATTATCCTGGTACTAATGGACGACGTAGACCATAATTAGCCTACTCGTCTCCTAGCCTGGTAGCATATGATAATGTTCGGCTGTTCTGTATGTGGTGTTCTAAAACAGATCTCAGACGGCAATTTCCCATTTTTTCACTGCTGGAAGCAGCCTATAAACTTTCTAGGGGCAGATGGAAGTCTGGCGTCCTAAAAAAATGTTGTCCTTCGGATAATCTGGCTTCTGAAGATGACACCAAACTTTCCTCTTTACTGTATTTTACTTCATCCCAATGAAGACGTGATATCCGCTTCTGATCTGGAGATGCAGTGAATTTGAATATATTTTGTCGTGTTTTCAGGAATCCCTGCTCGGAAACACATATCTGCCAGATCAAAAACTTTCATATCTACCAACGTCAAATACATCGCAAGATGTTCCACGTCAAACTTCTTTTGGGAGACGACTTAGAACTGCACTTTGTCGTTCAATAACAATTATGACATAGGACATCATTTGAAATTGGCTTCAGCTACCAGCATAAACTCACCCTGTTTAAAATTCTGAACCGCGATGGCTCCTGCCAAACTCCTTGTGATTCTGGTGACTTTGAAGTAGGACTGCACGTTTGCGAAGTCCCGACTCGGGACCCCCCGATCTGTCTCACTGTCACGTTACTGCCCATGAGTCCCTGAGCGGAACTCGCGTGTCACCAGGGGTCACTAGGGGTACGCTACACCCGTGATTTCGGATATTCGTGAGTGCCTTGGGTGTGGGACAAGGTCTTAGATTTCAGTCATTTCTGTATCATGGAAGGAAACATGGTCCGACAGAGCCACTATACAACATTGTAAGGGTCATGTAGTCTAATTAATGACAATGATTGACAGTAATCTAGTGGAGGATTTGCTGTCACTATTTTGGTGAAATGCCGTGTTATATTGTTTAATGCCCACACCAGTCTAATGCGTGGGTTTCTGAGAATGCACTGGTCTTGTTCTATCGTTCAAAGACACCCGTTGTTTTCTATCAAGAGATTACACTGGTTGAGTGAACATTATACCGGTAATTGGTCTCTGGTGTTTTCTCTATAGACGGATATCACACACTGTCCTGAGACAGAGCACAATCAGGCGACCTCGGCCGCCTGAGACGGTGTGCTACTGTCCGAGATGTTGATACTTGTTACGGATACTGCAGATCCATTGTCACGATGACATTAACGTCATTAATGAGATTTCTTTGGGGGCTTCCAAGACCTGCCAGTTGCAGTAAAAGTGGAAAACCTGCAACAAGCCTTTTTGTCTTTGATACCAAGTTCTTCCCTGTTTCTCCTTTCTCTCAGAAAATATGACAAGTAAAGCACAACCGCTGGTGACATTGCCAGGTGTTTTGTGCCACCCACTCAATGTGATTTATAGGGACCGGTTTTTCAAGTAATTATGAAATAATTTTTTTGTTCATTATTCAATGCAGTCGGAGAGTAGAAAGGATACTTTGTAGAGTAGCACTACACTCTGCAGACAACAATCTCGATGTAGAGCCTAGACTGGGGATAATCTGGTCGCTGTGTGTCTGCGCCCAATATCAGCCACTCAAATAAAACTGTGAGTAGTCTCTTGAAACTGACACTTCTCAAATTATCCCGTCCCAAACCATTATCTGTGCGTCTTTTCCCACAGTAAATTTTTCCACACTTTACCCGAGCGTGAACAGTTGAAGATGTCCGGAGCAGAAATGTGCCGACCAAGGTCACTGAGAGGTCATTTGATGGATCGCTCGGTCTGCTACATGAAGACGTCTCCATAACGAGGAGAGTCGCTGTCACATTTAACTCTTATTTCACGCTAGTGGACCTCATGTGGTAGTTCTCCAGTAAGACAGCGAAGGAATTCATCCTGCATGTGCCAATCTGATGTAGACACTTTAATCAGGTGATTTCAACCAAGAGGACATTGTAGCATTATTATCTTATCAGTCACATGTCGAAGTAACCGAAAATAGATTGATTAATCAACGGCAGAGATGGACGGACGAAACGGAATATCGGATGCTACTTTATGGCGGCGCCAGACTTGAAGCTGCCACTTGCCGGATGCCATATAATGCATATAGGCAGTTGTTATGAATATTGAATAGCTATCTTATTTCTCTGGTGATTTCAAAGTTAATGAAAGTCCAGAAAAATTATCAATTTTCTCTCAACACACACAACGATACTTGAGTAATCAGGAAGGCAACTGTCATCTATTTTATACAAGTAATGACAGAAAGAATTGCGCTCCGGCGCCGAAAACAATACATGCAAAATACATATTTTGCCTGATGGCAGCCTGTTTGGAATTCATGGGAGTGCAGTGACACTTGCCTGGGATAATTACCAATTCCTACATGACTGCCAAATCATTGGTTGAGTAGATTATGGCCCACGGACAGAGGAAACCCATTATTTCGTTTCCTATCCTAAAACTCTAGAATTTGTACGTTTGTGGAAAAAATTATTGCACTCAAGAAATCATGTGACCGTTTATTGTCGTTATTCACAAATTGTTACATGCATGTTGTTACATAGATACAAGCTGCTGGAGTACCTTGACGCTCTCGGTTGTGGAGGTCGTTTCCTCACTGCATTGAAATATTCGATGTCAGCAACTGGCATGATAGGAACTGAGACTTTCCCCACATCAGCAGGGGTTAAACAGGGTGGAAGTTCAAGTTGTTGCCTATTTACCGCGTTCATTGACCCGACAATCACCGCTGCAGCTTCTGAAGGACCGGACGGATGGCTACAGGACTTACATTCACTACTATTCATGGACGATACAGTTGTCTTGGCAACAAGTAAGGAAAAGCTGATTGCAAAACTAAAGAAAGTGAAGTCCAGAGCTGATCACTTGGGCATGGTGCTTCACCCCGCCAAATCAAAGTACATCACAGTTGGTACCGAGGTTCATAGCCCTATCTCCCTAGATGATGTCACCTTGGAGCACACAACGAGCTATGTCTACCTGGGGACGCCATTAACGGCAGATTCAATGACAACCCAAGTCCAAAATCATCTCAACACGAAGTCAAACCACATCAACAAGTTCTACTCTTTCCTACGGAAAAACTCAGACTGTCCCTTTGAGGTTAAACGAAAAGTTTGGACCAGTGCACTGGTTTCTTCCATCTTCTACTCTGCCGAAACGTGGTTCACTGGAAACTTGAGAGCAGCTGAGGTCCCCTACAATAATACCCTAAAGCAGCTCCTATCCATACGTCAGTCGAAATGTAACGACGCAGTGTACATAGAGACAGGTCTATCAAACGTGTCAAGTTGGATTGCGGAGAGGCAGGCATCCTTTTTGCGGAAGTTAAGAGCTCGAGCCAGTATAGGCCAGTACGTTGTCAGGGTCATTGACTTGGCCATAACATCAAGATCACCAATGGGGCGTAGGATAGAAACCATTGAAAGCACGAGAGAAAACCAACAGCAAGCGTTTCTAAACAATGTTAAATCAAGGGTGCAAACCTCCGACTCTAGTCGCCGATCTGCCTACAGAGAAATGAACCCTGCCTTGGAGCCTTCTGACTTGTTGGGTGTCAAGTCGGCAGTACCTGAAAGCGACAGGATAGCCGTTACAAGGCTACGGTTGTCATCCCATCACCTCAAGGTAGAATCCGGGTGCTGGGCTCGTATCCCATATGACAATCGAACTTGTTCCTGTGGCCCAGAAATTCAAACGGAGGAGCATGTGCTTCTGTGGTGCCCAAAGACTGAACCTCTCAGACAAAGTTATAATTTGACGGAAACTACAAATTTAAATGACTTATTCAACCACAAGAACCAAAAACTGATGGCGGAATACTGTCGTAAAGTATTGTTACTCTTCAGGACATAAACATGATAAACATGCTTTTCTCATCCCTGTTGTAAATTCATTATGAGTATCTTTGTCAATTATTTTGCTTATGTCAATAAACTACTACTACTACATGGCACTGCTATTGTCTGTAATTGAGTTCTGTTTTTATAATACACTTTATTACACAGTCTCCCACCATGGAACCATCATGAATCAGTTTGAGCAGAAACCCATAAGAGAGATGGGTTTCTGGTTTAAGGGAATACATGGTTCATGATCATCAGACTAACTGAGAAATAGCAATAGTTGAATCTTCGGTATATTATGAATACCGTATTTTTAAAGAATGAAAGTGCTGATCACATGATTGTGTAACATAATCTAGCCCTAAAATTCATCGAGGCTTCTCTCAGATTTGTCCTCAGGCTTCTCTCAGATTTGTCATTCTTCGAGAATTCCCATCTTCATCATAACAAAATACATGTAATCAGAAAACTGATCCATGATTGTCATGTGATATCACTGGTGATGGCCTCTCGAGGCGGCGTAATGTCATGGACATTAGATCATAGAGGGTCATGACTTGTCATCATTGAAAACGCAATCCCAATATTCTCATGAGCAGAAAAATGATATCATGTATAGACATCATATATGTGAAATACCCGGTAACCATCCTTGGGTTTGGTGTCCGGACTGAGAATGGCGAGTTAACCTACCGCAAGAAACAACCAGCTTCAATTAAACTTCCTCTTGTCAGTTCCCCTTCAACACTCAGGTTTCCATGAAATTTGAATAAAGGCCTACACTTTGAGAACAACAGTGTTTTCATAGCGAATAATAACTCGGTGACTGAGAAATGTGTGGTATGGTGAGTATTTATATGGGTGAGAAACTTTAAAGGGCTTTTTATAATGAAAAATAGATGTGAAATGTTGAGGCAAATAAAGTTGGTCTTTTGGAAGAGTATTATCCAAGTTCCTCTGGATAAAGACGAGGGATCTTGATCTTCAATCAATCGTGTTTTATTGCCCTTCTTCTAATTTCCAAAAATTTCAATTTACATAAAACGTCCATTCAGTTTGATGGAGTAACCCCGACTGCCAAGAAGACGCCGGCTTTCAAATCTCCCCGAAGATCCAGATCCAATCAGGACACTGGATCGTCGCTTAACAAGATCGGGTTACGTGTGCGATATGAATTTGGCCAATGCTCGTACTTGTTTATATCTCGGGGGACGTCTACAATTTGAACTTTCGAAAAAGACAAAGAAAAGGGGAGTTCTCAAAATATTTGCGAGAGGCTGATATACCGAAGGCACAGAAGTTAGGGACTATCTCAAATTTTATGAAAATAGTAAAATTAATATAAAAATATAAATTTAAAGAAATAATATAAAATGTATAATTCTATGAATTAATAAAGTAATATTTATATTTAAATAGACAACTTTAAAACTTGTAAAATACTATATGTAACTTGTTGAATAATTAATAATTTGACAATAGTTGTAATATATAAATACTTAGTCAGTTAACAATTACAATGAACAAGTACATGTATAAAGTAATTAATAACAATTAATTATATAATTAATAATTAATAAATACCAAAACTGAACGTATTATGAAATGTTTGTGTGCTGCTTCTCTCACAACGTTTTTAAACACAATTTCCGAGTTCGTTGAGTTCAGCAAGACGGGATTCTGTTGGTGGTCTGTAAATTGGTCACCCACTCACTATATTGAATGATGGGTTAGCTCTATTCTCACTGATACCGATCAGAGGGCACCACTATAAAGTTTATATTAAAAAACTTTAAATGATCACTATGATAGAGTTGTCTGACGCGATGCTGGATAGCGTGGGTGGCTTCGTACTGTGTCTCAGTTGACTTTCCGTTCAGTGGAGAGCAGTGATCAGGATAAGGTAAATCACTGATTAGCACAGTGCTGTAAGCAATTCGATTCCTATCTGTTTTAAAGTATCAGTTTCTCTGGCCATCTTCTTAGAAGTTGGGAGATGGAAACATACCTAAAATAATATGAATTCCAATGTAACTCCAGTTTTTTTAATAACACTTCCATTTGAAGTTATATCATTCAAAATCAAATGATTATAGGTTTCACTGAAATGTTTTCATTTAGTCAATAAATAACATCCCATTCTTGAGCTGCCAAGTGACAAGAATCGTCAACCATAAAAAGAAAGTCCGATAAAGTAAGAAAAAAAATGCTATCAACCTCTCCCCCCCCCCATTATATGTTGCGAATACCTATTGGCTTTTAAAATAAGAAAGCAGACCGAGAATATTGCCCACCATGCCCAGGGGAATATTTTCTCAACCATTGAAGCCGACATAGTACTACCCAACCGTCCTTTGTGTTCCTATAGTTCTCATCCTTTGTAAAGAGGTTATCAAAAACGGCGCTCCGCAATAAATATTATAACATAATACCCCACGAGTAGAGTCGTGCTGGAAGAAATTAAGATCTGAATACGGAGATGTTTGGATACATTGATGATGATTAAATTCGTTAAATCTCGTATGGAGATGTGTCAAATTTCTGCCGAAACAAGGTCCATTTTGATAGGTTTATTGTTTGTGGACAGCATGTTTCCTTGTCAGTGTGTTACATTTTGAGGGGAAATTTTAGTCTTTTAGTTTACCATGCTGAGTTTCACATGGGGGTGAAAGTGTCAGGAATTTTTGACGAGATTGCCAAAGAACGCCGCTAGCAATTCAGAGGATGTTAATGTCATTGCTGATAGGCTACTTTCAGATCAAATTTCACTCTGTGACAAGGGTTTTGGGAGACTTGAATATGATAATGATCTGAGGCTTCCTAGGTTTCCTGTTAGATTCAAGTTGTCACAAACAGAGAACAAGGAGAACTAAAACTCAAAGATGCATTGTCCGAGAACAAACATATCTTTTAAAACTTCATGTGAAAGTATCCCAGTATCGTTGTGTATTTCATATAGCTGCATAACAATTCACCATGAATACTGCAGGACGGATCATCAGCGGTCTTTCAGAATTCACACATTCTTCAAATCCAGTAGAAAAACTCTTCTGTTTCCTCTCGATTTTAAGTACTTGGTGAGTGCTTTTCTCTTGTCTTCTCTATGGTTTCTTTAGTTGTGAGCATATGGTGCAGAATCTTCCTCTAAAAGACACAGTAAGATTCGAAAAGAGACTGTGACTTTTAAGTGTTCTTATCTGCAGGTTCTGATGGATTAACGCTCCACTAACCCAGTGTAACCTTCTGAAAATACCACTATTTGTATTCCAAATCGCGAGCTCAATGCAAGACTAAATCTTTATTCTAGGATGTAAAAAATATCTTTCATCTATATTGTTGTAGAATGTCACTGCGTCTTTCCCTCGTGCATTATCTATAACAATGTTATGTGACTGTTTTGAAAGCTGACCAAACAAAATGATACCCTTTCAGTGTTGCTGACTGGAAAAGGTTTTATAGTGTTCAGTGCACATCTGTATAACATCTGTATCTCAATTATTGTGGTATAAATGATGCAAGAATTCATTTCTTCTTTAATGGGATTCATATTTATCATTCATGTATTGTTTTCAATATTGTATGTCGGTAAGTTTCACATGAACACTGGAAGAGGGTAATAAACATAAAATGTTCCCAAACAGCCAATCGTGTAGGGCACAAAGGTGATCCGCCCACGGCTACACGCAGTCGTCAACAACCGGAGAGCTTCTACTGGGACATTGTATAATACAGTGTGTGAGGCTCAATTCCATTAGAATTAGTCCATATCACAATGCATGACGATGATAACTATCCAGCATCCCTTACATTGTACCCTACATTATGAATGCCGTGTTCTTCCTGGTATCCCTCAGACATTGCTACGATAATCTGTTAAGAACACACGTAAGAACACACGACCAATCAAGTTCAAGGGTGTAATGAATAATTGATCAAAGACCTGTCGTTATTATATCGATAAATATTACATTGTTAGGGGTGAGTCAAGAGTTGATAACCGTCCTGGGTTTGTTGAGTACATGTACATGGATACCTAGATTTCATCGATGTGAGGGTAATTAATATAGGATCAGTGTCAGAGATTTTGATGGAAGCGCCTAGTGTCAGATGTTCATCCTGTTATGTATGTTTGGATGAGATGGCGATTGTCTTTTGTTCTGTCAATAGTTAATTGAATTTTCCTGCACCTTCCCTCCCATCTATCAAACAGGACATAGTGAAATAAATACTGATTTCAATAAAACTCCAACAGGCAAAAAGGTGCAGAGATCCACGGCAGAAGAGCATGGGTCATAAAAAGAAAAGTCAAATTATGATTGATATGATAAAATTCACTAGAATTAGAATGACTGAATCTATATACAATTTCAGATTGTGTTATGTTGTTACACGTAAATCATGAGGCTGTGAGAGGCGTGTGAGAGTCGAATGACAACTTTGTGGCAAATTGAGAGCGCCTCCCTGCCAATTGTTACATCCGTGTTGTCGGCTAATGGAGTGTTTGGACGGTGTATGGAAGTGTTGACAGACAGTTACTAGAGTGCCTCCTCTAGCTCACTTCAAACAGCGCTAGGCTTGCTGCCAGAAACAGAGAATTATGTCAAAAGTGTGTCGTACAATTTTGTACATTTCCGAGGGGATCTGGTGCATTGCGATTGTTTTAAACCTTGCGAGATGTTTCCATGTTGAGCAAAAATTGTTACCACTGGAACTGACTTGCGTGCGTGATGTCAACATTCACTACAGGCATGAAGTTTGTAATGACTTTTTGGGAAAGCAGCCACCTGCAGGGCTGAGCGTAGTGAGGAAGTTGTTTCGATGTCTTGTGTTTTGTCTGGAGGCTACATGGTTTTCTCCTCAGTTCATGGCATGTATCTGTGATCAGGCATTTGCATGATCAATTGTATCCTACGTTGCCTTCGAGCGTTTGTAGCAGAACATGCGTGGACTATGTCTAAATGGACCATTTACTCCATTGAAGCTCCTCAGATTTTGCGAAAACTTTATGTAAACATTTATTTTGTAGGAAGTCTAGTGGTAGATGGGGGGGGGGGGGGGGGGTGGGGGGTTGGAGGCTTTCTATGTAATCATTTTCAGCAGTGGAAGTCATGGAAATGTTAGATTCCATCTTGAACGATTAATTGCCCACAAGGGAAATACACTTTGGGACGGTTCATGAAGTTTCTCCTGCTATATGAAGACGTAAATATGGACAGCGACTGTCAAAGATGTGATAATATTAAAACTTTTGTCAGCAATTAAAATGAGTTACTCACCCATAAAAAACCTTTACAAAGAACAACTGTCACATTCTGCTTTGTATATGGGAAGAAACGCTATTTTAGATTCTTTGAATCTTGTCGATGTGGAATATTACAAGTGACATTCACTAAGAGACACAGCTAACCCTTTGACTTTCAGAACCTGATAAACTTACGCGATTCCTAGAGTGCAGCAAAGTCCAGCCCTGTCCAGGGAAAAACCCATTGGGGAAATCCAACTGACTACATGAGTGCGGTGATATAATCCGAAGAATGAATCCATTAGAAAATGCAAATGTTGATTTTTCATTCACTAGAGATGGATTGTCCATAGTGATATAAAAGTAAGGTCTTGCCGTCAATAGTATCAGTATCCAACAAAGTATTTCAAAAATATTACCAGTATATTATTCCTGTGTCATTGCGTGCCACTGTACAATCCACAACTCTCTAATGTACAATCAGTCAACATTGACGTCTATAACAGGGTGTTTGACCATTTCCTGGTCAGGTGAACATATCCAAAGTACCCAGTTTGTCACTCACGGTAACTGGCCAGGGTGACATATTGCACTGGACAGGGTCTTGTTGCTGTTATATAATTTCACAGTGAATAATAAGCCGCCGTATCTGTTCCTTTCAATTTGTGATAGAACACAGAAGAAGAAAAGATGTAAGACGTAGACATTCTTAGCTCTTATGTCTGTATCCTCATACAAAGGCAGTTTTCCAGAAGATTGTCCGCCTAACAGACATAGACTTGTCAGCGTAACGTAGCCAGTGGCAGCCAGCAATGTTGTGTTTCTCGCTTTGTCAGTGTGTGCCGAGGGTTTCCGATGTGGCGCATGCTGCTTCGCTCGGCCGTCTGCCTGTCCGACTCGCTATTGGCGGTGGTTGTGGCTGTGTTCTAGAGCGCCTGCCCGGTTCTGTCCTTCAGTGGCTGGGTGTCAATTGTTAGCTCACGGCTCTGTGCTGGCCTGGGAGGTAACACACAGGGAGGCAACAAACATACGCGGGGACAGTAAATAAGCCTATCAGTGACATCCATGGTCCAGGAATACCTCCACGGATTTAACAGGTTTCAGCAAATATTTAATTGCTCTGTGTTTTTTAGCAACTCCCTTCAGAAATAGCGGGGGCCTCGATCTAGTCTTGCTCGAAATAAAAAAAGTTCCCAGTTAATAGTCCTGACCTCATTCATGCACAACCGAAAACACAAGCAATCGACCTTCAGAACAGCTGAATGTTTCAATTATAGCCACTGATAAATATCTTTTCCTCATGCATTGGCATAATTGAGTTCATATCATTGAACTTTACTTGTGTTAGTGTTCCTGATAATTATGTTAGTTAGTGGTTGCAGAACACAACACAATTTTGGCAAGAACGTTGTATACAGACCCTATATTATAATAATCATCCAACACAAGTTCTATACATATATCTGTACTCGTATTTGCCTTCGTGTTACAGCATTGACATCACGTAAACTTAGCTGAACTCAGGCTTAAAACCACCCAATCTTATTAAGTATGTTAGGTGGGACCACCATTACCCAATCTCAGTATGTCAATGGTGAAAGTAAATATTTCCTTTGACTAATTCTGGACAATAATTGTCCAAGACTCAAGCGACAAAATCTTGTTGAAGCCTTTGTATAGAATTGTGAAACTGTTTTATCAGCAGGTGTTTTGTTTGTGTTGTGTATTGAAGCTGTTTTTATACATAATATTTGTGTTTTATTAGGTTTTATGTGTTATAATAAAACATTGTAAAGTTAAAAATGTAATCGTTCTGCACTCACTTTTACCGATACTATAATAAGAATCATATATTAATATTTGAAAATGGAGTTTCCAAATGAAAAAAAAAGCTATTGGTAATTATGTATTATTGTATTGTATTTCTGTGTTGAAAAGTAGGCAATTCCACAAATTATTCATATACGTATTAAATCTATGAAAAGTTCAGAAAATCTATTTCTAAAAACACCATAGAAAGGGTCGGGAGTTCTCAGCATTTATAATAAAAGCAAGAACAACTGATTCCAGTAAAGTATCATTTGCATTTATTTTCAGAAAGTGGTGCATGCCGGTGTCAAGACATGGAAATTGCATTGATAAACAAATCTGGTCCTGAATTACTAATTGTAATCTACAAATTACTTCATTCGCTTTTCTGGTGATGGATTCATTGTATACAGAGTATATACTCCACCATATGCCCAAGGGCTTGATTCCGTGAATCACAATCTGTGCTTATCTACAGAAGCTGATAAACTTCTGGATATCTCAGCGATCGGATTTATACTTTGCATGGAAAGGGCCGTGGATCGGTCAGGAGAGGATATACCTTCTGATCCCTGCCAAGATTAAGTGGAGAAGTCGCTCTCGGTGATGATGGGAGGGCTAAGTATTTAGGTGTCGGGTGTTGCTATGGACAGGTGGGTGGTTGTTAGGGGGTATCCGATGGTTACCAGGTCTGTTGAGCAGGTGCCTCTCTCGTATATCTCTTTCACCAGACAAGGCAGCCATCCGTAATATACCAGGAAATATGTTAGGAATATGTAACTGAAACAATACCTAGAATAATAGGCTCGAATTGAATCTGACACTTTCAACTCAGTCAACTATTGACCTTATGAATATTTATCACTCTGAAATGCTGACAGTTCATTGGCTACAAATGTTGCCTTGGAGTGTGTCACATGACCTTTGACCTTGTTGTATGTTGTAACAAAGTGGTGTGGATACAACTATGTCTAACTTAACGACAGAAAATAAATCTAAAAACATTAAAGCATGGAGATTTTCCTTGCATTCAGGCAAATTTTAGTTGATTTCAAACGTATAATATTTGTGAAATTGTACTTTATATGAAATCCAAATTTCAACAATACATTGAAGTTGATAAAATGCCCGACCCTAAAAGCCCAAGGACATAGTATTTTATTACCAGTTATATTTCGAACTGTGGTATGTATTTATAATAGTCTGTTCATCATCATATAGTTTATCAATCATTGATTTATATACAACAATACCGTACTGCTGTGATAGCCCTCATGACCCGTACAATAGACCCCGATGCTAGACACCAGTACAAATCCATACTTCTCTATGTCATGGTTTGCTGTATAAATCCACATGTATATATAACCCCGCCGTAAGGACCTCATGCTATTCTGTCTATATATATGTACTTGTATTGTGCTTATGTTTATTGTATGCTGATTGCTATGGTGGGGGAGTGGGGCAGTGCCAAACAAGTATCACACATCGTTCACAGCATGTACAATGCCTATAGTGTGCTCTAGCTCCAAGTCGGGGATCAGTAGAGGAATGTCCCTCGTCGATTGTTGTATCTGCACCTGATGACTTCCCTGTGGACACTGATGGTAAATCTATCAGGTCCCTTCGTGCTCACAAATGTTGGTGTCAACTCTCAGTACATCGTGACCCCTGAGCTCTAGTTCTATCAAAATTAAAAGGTTTTATTGATTCGTACTTGAGTTCTGTGAATCATATCAGATTTTGTGATGAGTTGTAATCATTGATACATGTAAATCATGACGCTTAAAACTTGAGACATAATTACCTTTAACAATGTTTCAGGACTTCCAATATTTCTATTCCGAGTTTGTGTTTTTACTGAATTGAAAACACTTGTCATCCTGTGTGGGAGGTTGCATAAATTTCAATTGTAGTTTCTAAGTAGTGGCCCTCCATGACCATGTTTGCATACCATTTTGTTGAAGATTTTACCTTTGTCTTCACGTCTTGAGAATTCAAAGACTCTTTTGTATGGTGTATTTTAACGGTTACACCTCAAATTGTTGCTGCACCTTCAACAAACAATCAACTGAATACACCGAGAGTTCGGTCCCTAAATGAATCCAGTCTTGTTTGCTTAGGAATGTAGCTCTAATGTTTGTTTGAGTTCTAGAAAAATGCCATCTATTTAGAGTTAAGCATCAAAGGGGAGCTAATGCATTCAACCATGTTATGTCAATCCTGCCTCCCGCGAGAACAAATATCTTCAAAAGATCGTTCATTTGTTTGAACAGAAAACAAGCTTTTTCCACCAACAGTATACTCTTCAATTACTGACCATGTTTCCTAGTTAATGTCTACACCTCATAAAAACTACTCAGATATTCATAGGTGTGGTATAATATGATGGGCCGGTGGATAGGCTGTATTTAGCGGACTGCTGTCCATGTCCACGGGTCAAGGCGAGGGTATTAGCCTCTGTCCTCAGACAATAGATTTCTGGGACATTGCATTGCGCTGCTCAGTAACATCCCTCGTAGCTTTTTTCGTCTGGAGACGGAGTGATCAGCATCTGTAAACATTTCATGCTCATAAAGGGCAGGGCCACGATTTATTTACTCAAATATACCATTATACATAACTACATTTCTAATAATAAAATATCATAGAATAATTACTTTTCACTTTCGAGCAAGTAAACCAATTTGTGAACCTGTTCTGTAGAATCAAGAATACTCGACCAAAGTTGTAAAGACTTGTTTACAACAGTTGAAGCCCATGCTATAAATTGGATAAATATGCATACATGGAGCTTTTCTCTGTTCATTATCATCATTTAATATGCAACATCTTGGAACAAAGACACTTGAATTATGGAGTTTTTACCTGAATTGAATTAGATTAGATGAATTGGATAACAAGTGCGGATTCCTTGAGGTGCACGACCTTTCTAAGTTTATTCCGTCCAGTTCAGGACAAGTTTATTGACTCCGATATTGAGTGGTGTAGCGAAAATACAAAGTCACACCAAACAATGGCAAACTTTGAGAAAAGGGACGTCCGCGTATTCATAAGTGGTATTTGACCTTGACCACACTGAGGCAGTCTGTGAAGAATCATTCTCTATCTGATGAACCATTTGACGGCATATTGATGTGCTCATCTTGCCAATGAACAAAGAATCCGTGCTGTATCATTGTGCATTTGTCCACATTTCCAATGTCGGAGGTGGCCGCAGTATTGCAATATACTGAGCACCGTGCAAACACCAGTAACAAAAACTTGTGCATGATAAATCGAAAGACGAACACCATGGTGGCCATCTCACACTGGCTATATTGGAATGGTCAATGGCATTGTATGCGCAATTGGCATGCACGAGTCAGCACGGAAAATTTCCCAGGGAGTTGTAAATCAGCCGTGACTGGGCCTCTGTTCATGTGGTCTGTTTACCGAACCGAACACAGGGACCACAGATTTTTTCATATCTGGTCTTTGGGGTGCATTGAAAGAGTACTTGACATCCGATGTCACAAAGTTATCTGTTGACCATTGTAAGATCCGCGGGCTCTGGTGACCACTGATTGATGGTTTTGTGCATCAAAACAGAATGTATATTTTATATGTTCCGGTGATATCTAGTGATATATTGGTAAATGTTGATTGTGACCATCATTCATTAGTAAACTTAGCATTGTTACCATACCTCAGAGCTTGGTGAACGTGATCTGAAAATCTTCTGTCTAAACATATACACCATTCCACCACATATAGTGCACTACATGTTCTCCCAAATAAGACCCAATATCAGTTGCTAATATTAATTCCCGCACATTGTCTCACAAACTGTGAAGTTTGACTCTATAGTTTTCCTGAATTGGCGTCCAAATGAGAGATCAAAACATTGACGTGGAAATGACACCTGTCACATTTTGAAATGATAAATGACTCTCTCGCACTTTACCGTCATACCCAACATATCCTGACACTTGTGGGATCTGCGGGATATGATATAATAGAAAGTCATACCTCGTTCCACACGGACCCAGACAGAATGATTATCACCTCGTTCCCTGCGGTCCCGTGGCTTGTTCAGTCGAGAGAGAGTGATAAGACAACGAGACGTCCGACTGAGTCTGAAGTTTACAAGAGAACTGACACTCGTGAATTTGAACTGTCCGGTCTGAGTTATTGGCCACCAGACAGCAAGCCATTATTGTTTTGAATCATTAGAGTAATCGGTCCAGTCACCTGGCGAACTTTCAAACATATTTAATATTTCTACACATGTGAAGACAAGGCAAACTTGTCAATTATTTCTTGCAAGTATTGCTTGCTCAGTATGAATCCATGCAACTCAAGGTTTTGGCCAGAAAGAATGTGCTGATGTGACTGACAAGAGGGCCCTGGGGAGGGGGGAGGGAGGTGTTTGGTAAGTATTGGTATAGGGACAAGTAAGGTCACAAGAAGGCAATTGATGACTGACAGTATTGTTGATGCCCAGGGGGTTAAATAAATGACCAATCCATACATACAACAGATGGGCTGGAGGCCGGTAACTGGACACTGCGAGTGGCCGTCACAGAGGGCTCTTACTTGTGTGTTCTGGGGGAGTTTGCATTATAAAGTAATTGCAGACAGAATTCAGCTAGAATTTCAACATATGCTCATCACTCTTCTAATAAGGTCTGTGGTACGAGATGGACTTCTGAGTGTAGTTGAATTAATGAACTAAGCCAGCTATTCTATCTTATGTTTGAAGTGTCTCCTCTCCTTGCAAAGATTCAGCAAATAATTTATTCTCACCCTATTCATATGAGCAGATATGCTACAACGGAGTGCTGTACCCCATACATCCTCTAAATTGTCCAACTTCACCAGGACCTCAGGTGGTGCTGGAGACTGAGTCATCCCAACATATCACCTCCCATCAGTCGTACTCTGCCCATCTTCCGTTATCAGATATTAGGCTAGAATAGTTCAGGGTCATATTCAAGCAGAGATGTGGGGGCCATTCCATCTATATCTAGTAGCTGCTGACTCCTTGGAGTGTAGTGTTGTTGGTGGGATACATGTGGGTAAGGTGCCATAACTGTCACCTGATTCAACTGGGGTGATATTGCAGTAGTTTATATCGCCCGACGCCAGCTGCCCAATGATGATGATGTATTCACAGACTTGGGTCGCAGGTGTTGTCCAAACTGTAGATTTCTCTCGATTTAGTTCCACGGTCTCGATAATGGCCCTAATCGTGTTTCTTTGACAACTGGGGAAGCCACCATTGGATGTCCTAAATATGGTTTTCATATAGAAAGGTTGAAGTATTATTTTAAATTGGAGACTATCAGTAATGTATTGAAATACTCGTGAAAAATTACATCCTATAGGCCTTGTTCCGATATGAATGCTTTGCCCATAATAGATGAGCTCGGAGCACAGTGATTGATCATTCACAGTGAACTGCTGTCAATTGCAACATTGTCAAGTGGTCAAAACTTTCATCATCAATTTTTGTTTCAATTGAAGTTGACAATGTAGAACGCAGCAGTGGCTTGTAGGATATCTTTCTTTATCGGTGATTTCAAGACGGCGAGAATAGATGAATCTTTTGAGAAATAGAAAGGGCAAAAATCAGTCTCTAACTCCATGACTGCACGGGTCAGTGAAATATTCAGAAGTTATTTTCACCATCGGGTTTGAAATACATGTACAATGAATATCTTCATGAGATATCTGAGTTTATTCATTGCAATTAGATTATATTGATACCATTTCAACCAGATCAAATGATTTATGTTGAATGCAAAATCTTTCGAATCACATGTACCTCGGTAAATTATTGTGAAAATTGGGAATGGATGAAAGTCGAGGGTCAGATTCACACCTCAAGATTCCGGTCAAGATGCCGGTGAATCAATAATTGCCACTGGACGGTCAGCTGTAGATAAAGAAAGGTCCTATCTCACCAAATGGGGCCTATAGAAGGAGAGAACAGGCCTGAATTAGGGAAATTTGCACATGGGGATAAGATTCGATTGATCTGGCCATCTCTAACAGGAGGATAGTGGACGTTTGGGAGTGATTCTCAGGACAGATGGGTCTTGTACAGAAAGATCACTGAGTGGGATGCGGGGAGGGTGTTATCGGGGTGTGGCTAGCTGTCTCAAGACACTTGACCAGGGGTCTGCCTTTACATTGGTGCGTGACTCCTGAACGGGTTGGGAGACTGGTGTAGGGTTTGGGTGGGAAAGACAGTAAGGACGCTAGCTGTAACGCAGGGTCTCCCGGTCGGGGTACAAACGTAATCCAAGGCGGCAGACGGATTTGTTTGTCGTTTTTTTCCTCGGACATGACAAAGTGCTGAATTGTGAGTAATCTCTGAGCAAATTGACATAATGTCCTATCTCTCCAACCGTGCTGATTAGTCACCCTGGGAAAACGCGCAACACGAGTTTGACCACAACTGACAAAGGGGGGAAGACTTGGAGCTCTCATTTAAGCTCTCTTTTGTCTAGATGCAAAGTGAACTTTTGGTCAGGTCATCAATGTGTGCAGACAACAGCTGGGATGAAACAAGTAGGTATATAACAGGGCCGTCCCAGTGATTAGGGATTGAGAAAGAAATAAATCCTTCAAGGAAAGTTGAGGATTGAATACGTAAAACTGTTTGGAATTTGTTTCACTTGAATCCTGGGAATGGAACAAATTTGAGACGGGATAAAAATTTGAATGAAACATACCTAATGTCTTTTCAAGCTCAGTGTATGAAAGAAATGTATTCTAGTTTCATAATCTTTGGTTGTATGATGTCTAACAGCTCAATCCGAGGTGAAAATCCCACACTACTTTTTCCTAGATCATTCATGTCTTTCTCCACAACTCCACAATACTCCCAACTCAAGAAGCTGACTGGAGACAGATAATCGCGTCCTAGCCCAGCACGGTGGTAAATCAATACGCCCCCAGTCTGCTGAACTATTTGGTTATTCAATATCTTTCAGCAGAGTAAATTGACATTTTTGCATAGGCAATGATTTCATTTGGCCAATATTTACTGATAGTTATGATGGAGCCTTGGTATGTTGGTCTTCAGTTCTGTTTTATAGGAATGGGTGTCTTGGAAATGATCGGAAATTGCTGGCCATTGAAACACGGCGGCAGAGATGACGGAGTTATGCGGCGGCATGTGTCAGAAGTGTCGCTTACACACGACGATGTGTATTGATTTGATGCCACTGATGGATTTTCGAACATTGACGAGGCAGAAAAAAATACGAAAAACACAATGTTTGAGGAAGGAAATGTTGCCTTCAAGGATGTGGTCACCCACAGAGCGAGTTCCGTTAGTTGCTGGGACACACTTGATCTTTTATCCCATCTCCGAATCTGGGCAGCGTAGTTATGCCGTGGTTCATTGGATGAGGTTCATGCATTCTGTAATTTGCATGTCACTTGTGGAGTGCACATTCACTTGCATTTATTTGGAACATTTCTTCAATATTTTAAAAAAAATTACAAGCGAGTTAAATTAATTGAAGTTATGTGAACTTCCATGTATCAAACTTTGTGATATGCCTTTCATAATATTTTTTTGATACAGTAAAATTAATGCCTTAAAATAACAAAATTATATCGCTTTTTTCAGCGGTTCTCAAGTGTTCTCAATCTCACACTATTGCATCATTACCGCTAGAATACATGTCTTTGGCTCTCGATGTTCTTTTCTCTCATTACTGATGGTGTTTTGGAGGTCAAGGACCCGATATCTCCCAGAATCCTTTGCCTGTCATGGCGAAGGACACTCCTGAAATCTCTTGTATGTTGTATGGATCTGTCGCGGTTTGTATGCTAAAGAGAGGTCGTGTTCAAACACGTGATCTTTCCCACGAAATGTTGGAAAAAGAGCTCCAAACGATAAGGGTCATCATTATACATATTGTGGCTCTGATGTTGCTACTGAATTCCAGCAGTGGATGGTCCATGGTCACGTTTGGTTTTCTTGCATTACAAAACATTTCAGTGAAGTTATCAGTTGTTAAATCAAGAAGAAAGAGTGGTATTTAAATTTGTTTGCATGTAATATTGAGATACTACACAGTGTTTCCTGTAAAATCATTCACTTCCAAAAGACTTCCCTTCCATGTATAATACTGCTGTTATATGAATGTTAAGTGAGCACAGAAGTTCGTGAACACCTCGTGAAGATCAGTGTCATTGGAGATGTGATTTAGAACCTGCAGCATTTTCTGCAGGCGCAAATAGGCAATTAACAGCAAGTCTAAACAGCATACAGGAGAAATTTAATGACACCTACTGGTTTTGCCATGTATCGCATCTATTGTAGAATGCAATAGATAACGGCAATGATATAAATGTCATTTCAAAGCAGTAATAGTACAATATAGTAAGGTACAAGTATTTGCTTTGATCTCTGGTAAGAATAGAAGAGGACTTCTGAAGTGGAATGCATGTCTACCTTCATTGTTTTTGCTCACATTTTCGAAGTTGGCCAACTCTGTCGATAATCTGCTACTCAAGCTGTATGGTGCCATGGAACTTAAAAAAACATCCTGCGCAATGCGTAATCTGTTATTATGCTGGAATTAGTGGATGGTATACTTCTGAAAACGTTCTGGGCAAGAGTCGTGACTTGTGCTGTTGACTTTGTACGGGAAGAATACCCGCTTAATAATAAACACAGCCACATGCACTTGTTTTCAGAAATAACGATATGCCAACTCCTTACATGCTGCATGCCCGCCGTGTAATAACACTGGAGGCAGGGATGTGATAACTAGGTTATTGCCTAGAGTTGGGTTGTGGGAGGGCTGATGTGTGGAGTAGGGGGTAGCGGGGGTTTGATGGTGGGATAATGTGACATTTATATGTGATATACCAGAAATTATTTCGGATAGGTCTCAGGTATTCTGAGAATAACGTCTTGGGAAATGTGTTTCAAATTGGGGCAGTGTATTTAACAAATAAACTTGAGGGACTGTATGGAAATAAATCAGTGCATAACTATGCTGTCATCACCTTCACCAGTATTGTTTATTTTGAGGCTTTTCTGCGAATTTCACAGTACCTTATCTCACCCCACATACTCACAGTGCCTGCTTCCCATTTAATGCCTATATCCTTTCCAAATTGGTCATTCCATCAGTGCCCGCCCCTTTGGGACTACAGGACACTTATTCTCTCGTATTTATCCTTAGCCAGTCACATCCACACTGCTAGATCAACTGTCTTCCACCCCCAGTGGTCAATAACTTCTATCGGACACTATTGATTGACAATTTGTATGGGTATTGTGATGTTTGCCAAAGGTATGTGAATACTTCACGATGTATTTGATCAAACTAATTTGCAGTAGTCCAAAAGCAAAATTAGGGTATATTACCGAGGAAATGATAACTTGAGAGTAATTATAGTTACTTTCACTCGAGATTTAAAATTTATCACTTTACAGTGATAATTTGGAGTAATAACGGGTTTCAGACACAACAATTCAGAAGTTGTCTTGATTTTTCTGAAGTCTTTACCAGATGACGATTTTAGGATTGCAATCCTCGGTGATCTCACCAGGCATTGTAAAACTTTGTGAAGTCTTCAGTCTCTGTCGGTTTCTGGAAGTGTTATGGCCGACCTGAAAATACATACATGCTATGATCGTACAAATTATCACCCTGCAGTTCGCTGGTTAGTGGTCTCTCAGCAGAGCAGATATCCAGACAATGTTGTTTGTTGGGGCAATGGTCATTTAATTGTCCCTGTGGGGTGTTTAGTATATCGCAAGGGGTGGCGACCTAATCTGATCAGCTGATAGGTCTGGAGATATGGGAAAACGGACAGGCTGTCATGTGGATGGGATTGGAGAGATGGGATAAACGCCAGATAGAAAGAAAACAGTAGCAGAATTTTGTGCATTTCCTGGAGAAGTTTGTGGAGTGTCTATTCCCGTTGGGTGGGCTGATATTTGTGTTATGATCAATGACTTCAGGACACAAACATGAAGTCTAGATGGAGTTTAAGCCCGCCATTAACTTTTGTCAATATGATGTCTGCCAGCCTGTGGCGGGACTATTTCCTTTGCGGATCAATACCACGATCCAGACTGGGCAGCGCGTCGCCCTGGGAATGTTCAGACTGGCCAAGACTAGGAGTTGTTGTCGGAAATGACGCACTGGTATGTCGAAATTTGATTCAAGTTTATTCTTGATAACTTCTAATTCTAATTTGATTCAAGATTATTTTGAATCTTCTTGAAACTTCTAATTAAAAACTTATTATTATTGAGAAAAAATAGTTTGAATGACTAAAACAAACAAAACACAATATCGAGTTAATTGTTTGTCCATAACAATCACAGTGTTGAGATAATTTGCCAAACATCAATAGCATTAAAGCACAAAGGTCTGCCGCCCTATCATATACCTTGTCTTGGTGTGTTTGTGGATTCGGGTGATCAAAAATATCCAGTCAAGTGTAGGGTTTACATTATCAACACAATTCATTGTCTCGTTAATAATGATTCATTATTATCACAATGGTTATTAGTGAAAATTTACTATGTCAATCACAATCTTGTGCGTGGTACATGGACCGTGAGTACAAGAACTCGTGTTTTACACCCGTGTGTCCATGTACCTGTCAAAAAATGTCGCTGATTGCAAGCGATGTTTATTAGAATGTAGTGACATCTTTTATTGATATCAATAGTTTCCTTTTCACCACGTTTGATCTCATGTTTACTCGGTGGACTCAAGAATCACAGAACCTATTGACAACAAAGTGGAGTTGACACTGCCATTCGATTGGCGTCTAACATCAGATTTGATCGTTCCACGGAAGTTACTTAAGTCTTGGTTGAGGCGCACTTGACTTTGTCAGTTTGTTGGTGGTAGACTCTTTATGCTGGAGTAGGTATCAACAGTCAATCAAGATGCTTGGTGTCGTATTGATGATGCTCAATGCAGGTTTAATTAGTGAAAAACGTGTTATATTTATCAATACATTGATACCGTTGAAATGGTGACCCATAACAACTCAGTCTGATGGTTGTCGAGGTTCTTGTTACTATGGTAACTAAGGTAATAATGCCATCAATTGATCACGTGTCAAGCCAAAACGTGACCGGTCACCTTTAGAAGTGACCGAAGCATGGACTGAGTGTCAAATGAGCAATGAGTCGTGGTCATGTCTTATTAGCTATATAGGGTAGTCCCAGCAGACAATGTTTTCTGTTGGAACCCAGACATCGTAGCTACTGACGTTTCTTGTAATTCCCTGTTATGTCATGTCATGTTCCAGAAGCCGCACAGATCTAATAGTCCGTATGCCGACCCGAGAATTACCTATTACCCCGAGCAACGTGATACCCTCAGACATCGGCTACTCTTGTTTGTATTGTCTCATGCTGTAGAATTATATATTGTGTCTTTTATGAATATTTTTTTAACTCTTAAAGGCAGCTAGGCCAATCACAGTGTACAAAGTAACAATATCATTAGTTTGATATAATGTAAGTTTTACTTTCTTTATTATGTTATCAGATAACTTGACCATGTTGACTGGATGATCGGTTCTTACTCTATAAAGATTTATGTTTGAAAAGGATACTTGAATGATTATACTGGTAATTCTTTGATATACTAGTATATGGATATGTACATCATGTTATGTCATAGTGATTGCTGACGAAACCAATGTTCAGAAACAATTTTTATCAGGCCTTTTATCTCACCAAAGTCTGTCAAGAATATCGCTCCATGAATCTAGCACTTTTCCTGCGAACATTGCTACCAAATGTTTCGACGGATTGTTGCTGCATTAGCATACGACCTTCGGCTAATTTGCATACGTCCTCGTGTCCACCGCTATGTGACCTTGTTCAATAATGATGCGCAGGGAGCAGTACATTATGTTGCCAGGCCTTTTCTTTGGTCAATTGACTTCATGAATATCAATCTTGAACAGGGAGAGCTTTTGCTGAATGGACAAGTGTGAGGGAGTTTTAAGCCGGCTATACACTACACGACGCGACCACGACGCGACGGGGACGCGACGACCCGTCTTATAGTGTATAGCCACTCACGACGGGTTCACGATGAAAGAAAACCGCTTCACGACTACTCGTCTCCCCGACTGAAATGTTCAGTCGTGGAGACTGATTTGTGCCGACTAATCGTCGCGTCGCGGTCGCGTCGTGTAGTGTATGACGGTTTTGTGACGTTTTGTCGGGGTACATGCGAGCTTCAGCCTTTTGAAACGAACATTTAGGCTACTATAAGTTTGAGGTGCACGAAGTTATAACTGATTCAATGTCTAGAAATATCGACATTTTTTGGCCATTGTTACTGTTTTATGTCTAATGAAACAGCATCCCGAAAAGTATTCAGATGATTACGTTCAGTTTTTCATATATATTGTAGAATAAAATGTTCAAGTGTATAATTTTTACATGTACAGATCACATATCATTTGTGCATTGTTTTGGCGAATGGGGATAAACGACCGAACCCCGATAGGTCAACAATCAATATTTAAAACACATTGAGCAAAAATGAAACTTCAAAGACGCGACGATTCGTCGTGTAATGTATAGCTGTACATCATTGCCGACGGGTTCACGACGATTCTTCGTGAAGCCGTCGCGTCGCCGTCTCGTCGTGGTCGCGTCGTATAGTGTATAGCCGGCTTTACAGTTAATAATTTCAGGAAATTTTGTGAAAAAGGAAAAACAGCAGCAATGGTGGTTTTGTGAACAGTCACATCATCATATATGATCTTTCAGTCACGACTGAATTAAAACTATCATAAATCTTTCGATTAATTTTATTGATATTATCATAGTTGTGTGTTTCATTTTGTGAGGCACTTTTAATGAATTGTTATCGTAAAGTGCTCTATGCCAATATAAATATTCTTAATTTGTAAACCAACATAGTTTGTGACACAAAGTGAGGATAATTATTTTCATTTTCATTTGCGCAGAACACCATCATTTTTCATCACCATTGTCAATCAGGATCAACATCCCCGTAAATTGCTCAGATTGATGTGTGAGTAATGATGTTATACAATTTTGTTGCCAGTATTGGACGGAGAAAATGTGGAGAGCCAAGAATTTGTAGAGGAACTTCCCGATGAAAACCCGTATGAAGATGGTATGTATTGTCTTGTGTTGAGTTGCATGCCAGATATATATGGGGCTACAGACATTACTAAGGCAGATAATTTGTAGATTACCGAGCGATTGTTATTGGCGTGAAATCGATGGGGAAATCTCTGTGCTTTACTTGGTGGAAACATCTAGTAGTTTTATGATCCGCCTATATAGTACTAGTTCCAACTATCCACATATTACCACCATCGTGATCCGGGATTTTTCAATAACATCTTGATATTAATTACATATGCTGGTCTAGTTCTCTCTACTGATGTGAGTTATCTTGTTATTTGTTTACTATTGGTATTTTTATCAGACAAACAGTTGAAACTACATGATTGGTTTAAATTGATATTCATTATTCAACGTATCAAATTTAAGTTCGAATGTATTTTTGTTGTTGTGTGAACATAGTATTAATGCTATATTCAGAATGTAAGTATCAATCTATTACCACCAATACAGGGAGTATATACCACCAATAATGGGAGTATATTTGCAAGAATATTTTGTTTGGGTGACTATTATAGTGAACAAGGACTAGAGGTCTACATGTCTTATATCTGATCTTTCCTCTCAGAGCTACAGGAGGAGGAGGAAGCGAGGCCCCCTGGTGAGGAGGAATTCAACTTTCAAGATTTCATCTCACGGTATGTACATGATAGTCATAGGGAATACTGAATTTTAGCCATTGCTTGATTGTTGTGTCACGGAAATGTTATCAAGCAACATAAATTGAGAGATATGAAGACAGAATGTATCTTGGAATGAATTTTTCATTCGATGTAAAGTTCTACTTTTGAAAACTTCACTCTGCAGATTTGCCCAGCAGAACGTCGTGAGAACCTACACAATTGTACTGGCGGACTTCAAGAAGAATTCGACACATACAAACCACTGCATCCTGAAGATGCTGCACAGAATCGCCTTCGATTTCAGCTACATCGGGATGTTGTTTCACGTGCGACTGTTCAGGATCTTCCAGAAAGTGATGACGGATCCAGCGTGTCGCATCAAACAGTTTGATGTGAGGCCGAATATGTGGTTTAGAGATTGTAGTACACGTATATATTCCCACATGTATCCTTATATCTGTATATCTCATGATTCACATATATTTCTGACAGGAGCTGTATCAGTTTGCGAAGTACGTGATTCGCAAGTTTTTCGAGGTGGCTCAAAACAACGACAAGATATTTGTGGAGCTCTTTTTCTGGAAATCATCCAAGGAAGCAATGGAGGTAGTCGAGGGATACGGCTCATTCAAACAAAAGTATGCAGCGTGTTTGTTGATACTTTGACTAATGGTTTATGAATTGTCAAAGAGATATACAATTAAATTCAAAAGTGAATCAAATTCACAGAATAGTTGCACCAATGTGTGTAAATCACAATGCAGTTCATAGAGCATTATCATAGAGAAAGGTTTACTTTTGAACGTACTGTAACAAAACCATGCAACTGCCGCGCTGAAACTTTCGTTAGGAACGGTCACGTGACCTTCAAAGTCCACTTGCGAAGACACCGTTCGCGGAAGAACCGTTCGCGGAAGCACGATTGCGGAAGCATCATCAGTGGAAGCATCAGTCGCGGAAGCACCGTTCGCGGAAGAGGAGCCTTCGCGGAAGAACCGTTCGCGGACGCAGTCTTCACCACGTGGAGAAGAGTGTGGAAGATACGTTCGCGGACGAAGATGCGCGCGCAGCCACCCTGGCTATATAAGGGAGAGCGGACGGCCGCTCTGAGAGCACTGCAACAGCGACATCGACCGTGGGGAGATCGTCACCGCCACAGCCAAGGGACTCGACGAACTCCGTGCGGACGACTCCTTCTTCAGGGCCTTAGAGTCAACCGGGATTAGACCGACTACCTGGAGAAACCATTCGACTAAACGGGACGGGAAACTTCAACGGGAAGGGACAGAGAGACGCCGCCAGCTAAGAACTCTTTTTAGTTGTGCCCTCGTGCACTATTTATTTTTGAAATGTGATCATACAGTGCTCCATGTCTGAACTTCATATTTGTACGTCACGTGGGTGACCAGCCATACAATTGTAAGTTGATTTGATGTATATAAATCTTCAATTTATTTACATCTGAGTTGCTTCTTGCCTAAGTGAAGCCGGTAAGCTACGGAGTGATGATACACCAGCGTTGGGGAACGTCAGATTAGTGACGGCTCTCGAATCACAACGAGCGGGAGTTACATAAAGTCTATACGATCAGAGAAACCAGGTTTTTTTGGGCCACACCGAAAACAAGTCATTACCAAACGTCACAACTTGGCGCACGTGACCAGGATCCCCGAGGGTCTACTGCCAGGGAACGAACCTCAGCATCACTCATGTCCGGCGAAAACGACGAAACTGCCCCAGGGAAGACAGGAGGTGAAGAGGAAGACTCTTCACGGACGGCCTCACTTGCGGACGAGGAAGACAGCGGTTCGCGGAAGCCGACCTTTGCGGAAGAGGGAGACGACCGTTCGCGGAAGACGTTCGCGGAAGACGACCGTTCGCGGAAGACGTTCGCGGACGACAACCGTTCGCGGAAGACGACCTTGGCGGAAGAGGCCGACGACCGTTCGCGGAAGACAACGTTCGCGGAAGACGACCGTTCGCGGAAGAGCAGCTTCACAGCCAGGGGTAGACGGGACGTTTCGACGAGTGAGGAGCAACCAGGGAGGTCGCGACCTTCCATGGGCCAGTCGGCTAGTCAACAGAGACCCCGGAGCCAGACACCCGACAACCGTTTTCTTTTCAGACACGACTCTGGGTGGCAGCACGATCGAGACAGGGAGAGGTCAACCTACCTTGAGAGCGTTAGGAGGGGCCCCGAGTTCCGACGAGTGCTGGGACCGGAGTACGTCAATCTGGACGGGGAGGACGGCGAAATCTGGGCGAGGAGGGATCGGCTACAGCTACCGGAGCAGAGTCCAAGTGTGGCACCTCCAGAGAATGCAGCATTGAGACGGCTTTGAGACCAGTCCCAGCAGCAGTCTGGTGCAACAGAGCAGCAGTCTGGTGCAACAGGGCAGCGGTCTGGTGTGACGAGTCGACAAACGGGAGTGACTGGAGGACGGGTTACTTGGGCTCCGACCCAAGAGAGCAGCTCGAGAGGGAGAGGACTTTTCGCGGAAGAGAACATTCGCGGACGAGAGGCATTCTTCGGCGACAGGGACGCTTGCAGCCGGGGATCCTTCGTGGATGAACGGGCTCGTGGGCGAGGGGGAGTTCGCGGACGAGGACGACTCGCAGAAGAGAGTGTTCGCGGAAGAGAGGAGTCTTCACCCAGACGGCGGCTCGACGAAAGGAGTGATCCAGGCGACCAATCTTCCTTTCCAGTTTTTCAGAGTAGACGGGGAAGACCATTCGCGGATGAGCCGGTTCGCGGAAGACTCGCGGAAGATGGCGTTCGCGGACGTGCATCTTTTGTGGAGGGACGTCTCCGAGACATCTTGGCGGACGAGCCCGTTCGCGGAAGACTCGCGGAAGACGGCGTTCGCGGAGGAGGCCTGTTCGCGGAAGAACTTCTTCGGGAGCTGTTGGCGGAGGAGTCCGTTCGCGGAAGGTTCGCGGAAGACAGTGTTCGCGGAGGGTTCGCGGAAGACAGCGTTCGCGGAAGAGAGAGGTCTTCACCCAGTCGACAACCGAGACAGCCAGCCTCCTGGAGAAATCCAGCTTCTATTTCAGTCACCCAGGGAGGCCGGAGACAGCACCCTTTCTCATCATCGGGCGATGAGGGGCCTTCATCTGATGGAGGGACCGACAGCAGCCATGGTTACCCAGGACGGGGGAGGAGACCACCGAGGCGGGGACCGCCGCTGCACCGACGAAGCCCTAGGCCGAGACGGAGGCAGGAGGACTCGTCGTCCGAGGACAGCACAGCCTGGAATCAGAACGGCAGAAGGAACCGGAAGATGCTGACCCCTGACAAGTTCGATGGGACTTCCATAGAGTGGCCGGTGTACCGGGCCCACTTTGACGTCATCGCAGAGGTCAACGGATGGAGCAAGCGGGAACAGGGCGTCTACTTAGCCGGGAGCTTGACAGGAGAGGCGCGACGAATGCTGACCAGCCTGAGTCCTGCAGACCGGAGGGACATCGACGTTCTGACCGACAAGCTGACCCTACGATTCGACCCTGACTGTCAGGAGGAGTCCTACAAGGCGACCTTGGGACAGAGAACCCGCAGGAAGGCAGAGACACCCCAGCAGTACGGCTATGAGTTGCAGCGACTGGCCGGCCGTGGTTATCCGGATCTGAACTCTGCAGCTCAGGAGGCTATCGCCTTAGACCACTTCTGGAAGGGCCATCCAGATGGGGACATGAAGGTGATGGCGCTCATGAGGAAGATGAAGACCATGGAGGAGGCCATAGCGTTCGTGACCCAGTACGAATGTGTCAAACCCAAGCCTGGGAAGCCGGTGATGTCCATAGAGTCGGAGGACTCCGAGCCAGCTCTAGGACGGGTCCTACAGCTGTTGAAGAACCAGCAGGGAGGCGAGATTACCACCAGCGGGCAGCAGAGCAACCAGCCGAACGTAGCGGGTCTACCCAGACTTCCCTACTTCAAGGGGCTCTTTGAGAGCCAAGACAGGAAGCTGGATCGACTAATCGAGCTGTGTGAGCAGGTGCTATCCATCAAGCCGAGGGCCGCCACTGCTGAGAACAAGGGACCAAGCGCTAGGCCGGGACCAGATGACTGTTGGTACTGTGGGAAGCCGGGTCATCGGAAGTACCAGTGTCCAGATCGGCCGCCACCTCGGACCAAGGAGGAGCGCTTGAGTCAACTAATCGAGGAGATTGGTGAGCGGAACAGTTTGACAGACGAGGAGTCGGAAAACCAGTAGGGCTCATACCAGCCCCCAACCGTATGGGCCATTGACAGGTGTGTGCACGGCTTCACAGGCGAGAAGCTCGACAAAGACGTGAAGAACACATTGCCAGGGGGGAATTTTTAGTTTCACAGATTTTTAATAGGTTTTTCCGGTGTGCATCCGAAGTAACTGGATGGGCGCAGGAGGAGCTCGAGGATCGAATTCTCGACTATTTGGAGGGCAAGCCTGTCAACACAGACGGGAGTGCCAATGTACAGCAAACCGATGGAGCCGTGGAGCGTCTAATGCCCCGCGGAGACGACGACGAAATGCAGACCGATGGAGCCGTGGAGCGTCTGGGGACCCACGGAGACATCAACGAGGTTTCTGCTAGCAGCAAGGAGAACCAACAGGTTACAACCTTGAGGCTGGAGGCTGCGAAACAGCAGGGACCCCCCTATGCAACTGAACCACAAGCGGCCGTGAAAGAGGAGACGGAGGGCCGGTGGAGCGGAATGACCAAGGGGCCAGCGCAGCAGCTATTGCTGGTGGACGACTCATTACTTATCCGGAGCGGCGGTTCCGAGGGGAGTGATTCCCTTAAGACTGACAGAGAGGACCAGGGTGGTGCATCACTGTGGGTGGACGACTCAGTACTTATCCAGGGCGGCGTCCCTGAGGAGAGTGGCAGCTCTCTTAAGATTGACAGAAATGGCCAGGTGGTGTCGCTGTCAGCCGGTGCCCGAGGCACATTGGCGTGGTATGCGGCGTGCCACGTTATGGGGAAGGCGACTCGTATGTTGGTGGACACGGGTGCCTCTTCCACCGTTCTGGACGAGTGTCTCTTCGACCAAATGGATGACGAACATAAAGCAATGATAAGGCAGACGAGAATTAGGTTACGGGCAGCAATCGGAGACTACTTACAGGTTCAAGGAGAGATGACAGTTCAACTTCTACTGGGCACACGACTCGTGTCGGCAGATGTACTGGTAGCCAAACTAGGGATCCCGGGAGTGTTGGGGCTTGATGTACTTCAACAGATTGGGGGACAGCTGGATCTGCGTAAGGGCGAGTGGCAGGTGGGCGACACTACCGTAGTGATGAGCTCGGGCCACGAGGACGCCGTCTACACACTGGTGACGGAGGAGACGGTCGTCTTGCCACCCTTTTCAGAGATGATGGTGGACCTCAAGCTGACAGGAAGTGAGGGAGGAGTTCCGAAGGCCGGCCTCGTGCAGTCCGCAAGAGAGCCGTTGGAGGACGACCCCCTCGTAGTGGGACGAGCCCTGGTACGACCCCGAGGACGCCTGGTACCGGTGGTACTTCTGAACGCCGGCGCTGGAGCTTGCACTGTGCTGATGGGGACCATCCTAGCCGAGCTTCACGGAATAGAGGCCGTGATCGACCTAGGATTTCGTCCCGATGGAGGGAAAACAACCCAGAATGAACCTAAAAGGGAACAGTGGTACCGGGAGGAGAGCGGGAGGGAGCATGAGCCCCTTACACCAAACTCCACCAAGTGGCGGAACCGGACGCCTGAGCAGCCCGAAACCAGAGTGCACGCCATGCACGCAGAATCGTCGACGAAGACACCAGAGTGCCCGGAGCATTTAGAACCACTCCTGGAGGGAATGCATCCGGACTTGACGGAAAAGGAGGTGGAGGTCGTCAGCGATCTCCTTCGACGCCACCAGCAGGTCTTTATGGGACCAGATGGGAGGTTGGGCCGGACGTCCCTGGCGAAACACGTCATCGACACGGGAGATCACCCCCGATCAAGCAGCCTCTGAGGAGAGCCCCGTACTACCAACAAGAGCTGATCGAGGACGAGGTCGACAAGATGTTGAAAGCTGACGTTGTGGAGCCAAGCGACAGTCCATGGTCGTCTCCCATCGTGCTAGTGAAAAAGAAGGATGGTGCACTGAGATTTTGCGTCGACTACCGCCGTCTGAATGATGTCACCCGGAAGGATGCGTACCCCCTGCCTCGAGTCGACGAGAGTTTTGATACCTTGTCAGGAGGACGATATTTTTCGACGCTAGACTTGGCTAGTGGTTACTGGCAGGTCGAGATGGACGACAGGGACAAGGAGAAAACGGCGTTCACTACCCGTAGTGGACTCTATCAATTTAAAGTGATGCCGTTTGGATTGGCGACGGCCCCGGCTACTTTTGAACCTCTAATGGAGCTGGCACTGAGGGGACTCCAATGGAAGCGTTGTCTAATTTATTTGGACGATGTCGTCTGTCTTGGAAAGACTTTCCAAGAAGCCGTGGACAACCTCGAGGACGTGTTCCGGAGACTGCAGGCTGCCGGGCTGAAGCTGAAACCCGCCAAGTGTGAGCTGTTTCGACAACAGGTCAACTTCCTGGGCCATGTCGTGTCCGACCGAGGCATCCAGTGCGACCCTGCCAAGGTCGAAGCTGTAACAAAAATGGTTCCTCCGACCACCTTGACAGAACTAAGGAGCTTCCTTGGGTTCGTGGGGTACTACCGCAGATTCATCCCTGACTTTGCCACCCGAGCGGGACCCCTCAACCACCTGTTAAAGAAAGAAGTCAACTACCATTGGAGCGAGGCTCATCAGCAGGCGTTCGAGGCGCTGCGTCAACCCCTGACCGAGCACCCCCTGCTGGTGTACCCTGACATGGACCAAGAATTTATTTTAGATACTGATGCTAGCGGCTACGGAGTGGGAGGCGTCTTATCCCAAGTGCAGGACGGACGAGAGCGGGTGATCGCCTATGCTTCCAGAACCCTGAGGGACACCCAGCGGAATTACTGCACCACCAAGCGGGAGCTCCTGGCCGTCGTCAGTATGATACACCATTTCAGACATTTCTTGTGGGGGAGAGCGTTCTTACTACGAACCGACCACGCCTCTCTCAAGTGGCTACTGAACTGTCGGGATGCGGAAGGAATGATCGCTAGATGGGCAGCTCGCATCGCCAGCTACGCCTTCAGGTGTGAGGTCCGACCGGGAGTACAACACGGGAATGCAGACGGGATGTCCAGATGCCGACAGTGCCGGAGACCGGATTGTCCCGCCCCTCGCCACACCACAAGACCCGAAGGAGAAGAGGAGGCCTGTCCGACTCAGGAGGAGTGTCCCCTACCCCTGGAGGACCTCTCTGACGAGGATCTGCTTCCACCGATCAGCGGAGAAGGATGGAGCCCCGGAGGACCTCAAGTTAACATCTTGCGGGAGGTCCCTGTGGAGCCCTGGACGGAGGACTACTATTGCGGAGATGGAGTCGGGATATTCCAGATCTGGGAGGTGCGCTGCCAGGAGGACCCGAGGACGACTACCCAGCCGACCAAGGAATGCCTGCCTGACCGGAGCCCCCCACAGACGGAGGAAGGAGCCAGGAGCGTCTGCATCAGCTCCGCCCCTCTGCCTGGGTTTGGTTTCTCCTGATGATGCTCCTCGCACTGCATGGTTTGGGACCGGAGGTTGTGGCCGGAGCAGCGATCGGCGCGACGGCCGACGTGTGGATGCGCTGCCGAGAGGAGCCCTTCCTGGACCCATGCCCCAACCCTGTGATCCGAGATCCAGACAAACAAATGCTAGCTGTCACGCGGGCTATGGCTACGAGAGGACGCCGGAATCCGATGGAGGGAGCCCCGGAGGCCCAGGTCCTGAATGGTTATTCCCAGGAGGACCTAGTGACCCTTCAACGAGCCGACCCTGAAGTTGGAGGCATCCTCGGGTGGAAGAATATTTTCACTGAGAGACCTGCATGGCCCGAAGTCAGAACAAAAAGTCAGCAAATGAAGACTCTGTGGCAACAGTGGGACCAGCTGGAGCTACGTGATGGGCTTCTGTACCGGCGGTACCAAGCGGCTTGCCAGAACGCACCAATCCATCAACTGGTCGTTCCACAGGTCCTGAGACGCGCCGTCATGAAGGAGGTCCACACCGGCAAGCTGATGAGCCACCAGGGAGTCACCAAAACAGTCCACCGACTAAAAGCGAGAATGTACTGGCCGGGTATGACGAAGGACGTGGAGCGTTGGTGCCGGGAGTGCCTGAAGTGTAGTGGGAGAAAGCCGCGACCGGGGCCCAATTACCACCCCATGGGAAATCTACCGGTAGGCGATCGGCTAGAAAGGGTGGCCATAGACATTTTGGAGCCTGGAACGATCACCAATTCTGGGAACCGGTATATACTGGTCGTGGGTGATTATTTCACCAAGTGGACTGAGGCCTACGCTCTACCCAACCATGAGGCTCAGACGGTGGCGGACGTCTTTGTGACTGAGTTCGTGTGCCGCCTGGGAATGCCAGCCAAGATACACACCGACCAGGGACGAGAGTTCGAGAGTAAGCTTTTCCTTGAGATGATCAAGATCCTAGGAGGGGAGAAGACTCGGACGACCCCTTATCACGCCAAATCAGACGGGATGGTCGAGCGATTCAACCGGACCCTGCTGAACCTTCTGGCCGTGGTCGTGGACGAGAACCATGACGACTGGGACGACCATCTGCCCTACGTGATGGCGACTTATAGAACATCAGTACACGAAAGCACCGGGTGTACACCATTTCGAATGATGATGGGACGGGAGGCAACCACCCCATTGGACCTGAGGTACCGGACGAAACCGGACGATTTGGGAGGACCAGTCCCCGAGTGTGCGTCCGAATACGTCGAATGGGTGAAGGAAGCCACCATACAAGCTCACGAGACTGCCCGAGAGTGCCTGAAGACGGCTACGGTGCGACAAAAGCGCCATCATGACGTAAAATCAGCCGCTCGACATTTTCCGGTGGGCACCTGGGTGATGTATTGGTACCCTCCAAAGGCTAGACCAAAACTAGGACTAGGGTGGACGGGACCTTATCTCGTTGTGAAGTCTCATCTCGGATGGATGGTGTCCATACAAGATCGACCCGGTGGCAAGATTAAAGATGTCCACATTGACAATATAAAAAGGTGCTGGTTTACCCCTGAAACCGACGCCTGGATACCCAATCCGGACGATGTGACCCCAGTCCGGACCCCCAGTGATGACGAGGGACGAGTGGAAAACAGCGGGAATGCAGTCCAAACGATGTAGACGGTGACGGGAGCGTTCGCGGAAGAACCGTTCGCGGAAGCAGCGTTCGCGGAAGCAGCGTTCGCGGAAGTACCGTTCGCGGAAGCACGTTCGCGGAAGCAGCGTTCGCGGAAGAACCGTTCGCGGAAGCAAGCGAAAAACGTTGTTTCGTTCCACGACAATGCTTTTTCCCCCAGATCCCTGGTCCGCGCCTTTTCTATATAAGCAGGCCGGCCTACGATTCCGTCATCACTTCAACCATGAACACACCAACTCTGCAGATCATTGAGATACCCGCATTTACAGACGAAGATATCGGGGACGTTCCAGATTTCGACTTGGCTGACTTTCTGCCCCTTGAAGTCGACAAGATGAGCGACCCACCTACCAAGATAGACAAGCCTGACCGAAAGCGGGAGCGCTCGAGGAGCCGGGAGCGTCGTGAGGAGCCCCGAGGAGGTCGACGGTCCCCTGCCCGGAAGTTGTCCACCGAGAGAGGGCGACGCTGGTGCAGCCCCTGCCGGATCCACGTGACGGCATCCAACTTTAGCCGACACGTGGCGACCAAACACACGCAGAAGGAGGGGCGGCACCTCTGCAAGATGTGCAGCCAGCGATTCGCCCGCCGAGCTGACAGAGACCGGCATGAGACGTCGCATGCCAGCGGCAACACCCTCAAGCCAGGACGGAGGAGGACGACGACCGACACGCCCGTGTCCGACCCCCGAGATGGTCCGACTACTGTGTCTGCCCCTGAGCTGAAGACTGTCAGCTTTGCGGCCAGCGGGACGACCAGCTCCACGCCGTCAAGCCCCCGGGAGGACGCCCCCAGGTCAGAGGACGCCCCAGACCCCGAGGACGACCCCCCGAATAGCGAAGAGGAACCGGAGTCTCAGCAGGAGCGGAGAGAGGCGGAATCCCCGGAGGCCCCCACCCCCGAGGACGACGGACCCCCCGTTCCCAGAGACTCGGCCCCTACCTACAAGCCCCTAGACCTGAGTTGGTACCTCAAGCCCGTTCCGGAGGAGGAGGACCAACTGCGACCGTATGTGGAGGGCCTGGGCAGAGCGGTCACTGCCGGAGAGAAGGCCCTGGAGGACCTGGCATCCACGATAGCCATGGGACGACGCCACCTCACCCAAGCGGAGGCTCGGCTCCAAGCCAAGGAGGAGCAGAGACAGCTCGAGGCCGAGGTGCTGCAGCTGCGAGGGGAGGCCTCTCAACGAGAGAAGAGCCACCGGAAGGAGCTGCGAGCCCACGTCCGAGAGACCAAGCTGCTCCGGGAACAGCTCCGAGCATATACAGACACTCGGGACAGGCTGGCGGAGACGTCCGAAAGCGAGGTGGATCGCCAGTGAAGTGGAGGGAGAGAGCCCTGTAAACAACAGACAGGCAGGAAAAGACGAAGAAGGAGGAAGAAGAGAAAAGAAGAGAGAGAAAGGATCAACGGGGACGTTGATCTCCAGAAAGGGTGGAGTTGTAACAAAACCATGCAACTGCCGCGCTGAAACTTTCGTTAGGAACGGTCACGTGACCTTCAAAGTCCACTTGCGAAGACACCGTTCGCGGAAGAACCGTTCGCGGAAGCACGATTGCGGAAGCATCATCAGCAGAAGCATCGTTCGCGGAAGAACCGTTCGCGGAAGCACGATTGCGGAAGCATCATCAGCAGAAGCATCGTTCGCGGAAGAACCGTTCGCGGAAGCACGATTGCGGAAGCATCATCAGTGGAAGCATCAGTCGCGGAAGCACCGTTCGCGGAAGAGGAGCCTTCGTGGAAGAACCGTTCGCGGACGCAGTCTTCACCACGTGGAGAAGAGTGCGGAAGATACGTTTGCGGACGAAGATGCGCGCGCAGCCACCCTGGCTATATAAGGGAGAGCGGACGGCCGCTCTGAGAGCACTGCAACAGCGACATCGACCGTGGGGAGATCGTCACCGCCACAGCCAAGGGACTCGACGAACTCCGTGCGGACGACTCCTTCTTCAGGGCCTTAGAGTCAACCGGGATTAGACCGACTACCTGGAGAAACCATTCGACTAAATGGGACGGGAAACTTCAACGGGAAGGGACAGAGAGACGCCGCCAGCTAAGAACTCTTTTTAGTTGTGCCCTCGTGCACTATTTATTTTTGAAATGTGATCATACAGTGCTCCATGTCTGAACTTCATATTTGTACGTCACGTGGGTGACCAGCCATACAATTGTAAGTTGATTTGATGTATATAAATCTTCAATTTATTTACATCTGAGTTGCTTCTTGCCTAAGTGAAGCCGGTAAGCTACGGAGTGATGATACACCAGCGTTGGGGAACGCCAGATTAGTGACGGCTCTCGAATCACAACGAGCGGGAGTTACATAAAGTCTATACGATCAGAGAAACCAGGTTTTTTGGGCCACACCGAAAACAAGTCATTACCAAACGTCACAGTACTTTGGTGAATCAGAGCATTATCATAGAGAAAGGTTTACTTTTGAACGTACCTTGGTGGATCATGGTTGGATGATATGTTTGCTTTTATCTGTTGATCCCGAAGCTCGCGTAAAGTCAAGCAGCTGTGGACTGAAGAACAAGATGCGGAGCTCCGACAGCTGTTTGAGCAGTTTCGAGACGGTGATGATGAACAGGGTAAGGCTCGGTATGAGGGAATGAGAGAATAAGTAGAGTCTTTGTTGTGCAAGAGTTTTGTGACTTGTCCTCTGACATGGCTGTTTCCTCTGATAGACAAGGACGTAGTGGACCTGATCATGGACCACCTGATCGACCGTACCAAGTCTCGCAGACAGGTTCTACGTCAGCTTGTCCACCTCGATCTGATCGGCAGCTTCAAGGACGTCAAACGCACGAAGGCGTGAGTCCCGAGGATCAAACTACATCCTTATTTTGTGGTTGTTTGGTCTGAAAACATTTTAATTCAGAATACACTCAAATTGAAATAAAATTGTGAAATTTTGACAACTTTAGTGCATGTCCATTATCTTATGATTGGAGCTATTGCTATCCACATTTGTAACCAGCATAGGGTACGAGTAAGACTTTATGTACTGATCACATCACGACATTTTCCCTGCAGCCCCAAGCCGCCGCGTGGAGCATGGTTAGAGGAACAGGAACTGGAGCTGAGACAGCTCTTTGAACAACACAGGGAGGCTGACGGTAAGGGGAGGGGAGTTGTGGATAAGCTTCTGGTCAAACTAGCTTGCTTAATTATAGTGTGAAGAAATCTGACAGTATTTTATGTATTTGGAATTGTCTGTACTATATGTAGTCCAGTGAGTGGAATAAAAGAAACTATTTCCATGCGGTCCTACCTCCCAGACATATTTCAAACGCAATACCATTATATTTGTCAGACGTCCTGGGAACAATCATCTCGCTGATGTCTCACCCTCGGTCCAAGGTTCGTGTCACTGAGAAGTTGATAGAGCTGGGGCTGGTGTCCGACCGCTCGGAGTTACGGAAACGTCGGGGCAAGGCGAAGGACGGCAAACCGCGGAACGGCAAACCGCGAGGTGGCAAACTACAGAGAGACAAGGACCAGTTTGGAACGGGAGAAGAGAACTACAAGAGTGCAGAGTTTGTTAGCGTTGATGACGATAGCAGTGGTCAGTGTTACTTTGATGTTGTTGGTAACGTGTAATGAATTTGATAGCAGTGTTCAGTGTAACTTTGATGTTTTTGGTAGCGTGTGATGAATTTGATAGCAGTAGTCAGTGTAACTTTGATGTTGTTGGTAGCGTGTAATGAATTTGATAGCAGTGGTCAGTGTAACTTTGATGTTGTTGGTAGCGTGTAATGAATTTGAAAGCAGTGGTCAGTTCAACTTCGAGCGTGACTCGCCATCAAGTGATGAGGACGACACATCGACAGCACCGGAGTATGTCAAACAGATACGCAAGGCAGCTCGACGTGCCACAGCTAGGGGTACGTCCTTGCACTGGTCATATTTTATGATCTGATATAATCTGTTGGCATGGCATTGTGTCCATCATCGTATGCCATTTTTTCTAGCTTGTTTAGGTAGAATGTCCTGAAATTTCGCACCAAAAAATACTCATAAAGAGTGAAGTATTTTTTAATATTTTAAATTTTCACGTTTTTTTCTCAAAATGGCAACTGTTCTCTACAAAAAGGAAATAATTTTGAAATGTGTAGAAAGTCAAAAATGGCACATCTTCGGTGACCTTGAACTTGAACTCACATGACCTTGAGTGGTAAATGCAATGTCACGGTCAAACTGAAATGTGTGAATTGACCCCTGCATACGAAACATCTGCAGATCAAGCTCAGGTTTGTGTTATGAACCAGCCATATAGACCTTTTGGTGTGCTTGAGTGGCTTATTTCAATGTCCCATCTAAATTGAGATTTGTAAATTGACCTCTGCAGTCACCGCTGGCTCAAAGCACACATTAAAAAACTGTTGACTGGTAGAACATGGTCAAAGAACTTTTGATGATTGAAAGATCTTCAGGAAACTTGACTATCTAAACATGTCAGAAACACTTGGACTGTCGGAAGATGTTCAGGAAACTTAACTGTTGGAAAATGTCAGACAAAGTTTGACTGTTTGAACATGCTAAAAAAAATTGACTGTTTGAACATCCAGAAATCTTGACTTTTGGAATATTTTCAGAAAACTTGATATTCGGAACATGTTCAGAACCTTAACTGTTGGAACATGTTCAGAAAACTTGACGGTTGGAACATGTTCAGAACCTTGATTGTTGGAACATGTTCAGAAAACTTGACGGTTGGAACCTGTTAAGAAAGCTGACTTTTGGAACACACCCTGAAAACTGAGACTCTTGGAACACGTTCAGAACCTTGACTGTTAGAACATGTTCAGAACCTTGACTGTTAGAACATGTTCAGAACCTTGACTGTTGGAACCTGTTAGGAAAGCTGACTTTTGGAACACACCCTGAAAACTGAGACTCTTGGAACATGTTCAGAACCTTTACTGTTAGAACATGTTCAGAACCTTGACTGTTAGAACATGTTCAGAACCTTGACTGTTGAACATGTTACAGGTCTGGAGAGTTGTGTGGAGTGGATCAAGAAATGTCTGCGGAGGACGGCTGATGACAGGGAGGAAGATGGTGAGAGACTTAATCAGAGCTAATAGTTTGTTGCATAATGGCTTATCACTTGAGGTGTTGGGAAGATTTATGTCATTTAGATGATAATGAAAGCAGCTTCAAACAAACTAAAGATGGTACCTTATTGTACATGATGAGCTCCTGAATTTTACAGAATAACCGATGAGTGTGGGCTTTCCTTGTCATTTCAATATTCAAATCTTGTCGCATTGATATATTGTATTATGTCTGCATATGAGCTATATACCCCCACCAGTGAAGACACATTCCGAATATATTACTGCCAACTGTATATCCATATCTCACCATGACAAACCTAACTACCCCGCCCCCAGATGACGATGAGCCGATCCCTGTGGTACCTCTCGAGGACGACCAGGACGAGGCGATGGAGAACTCCGTCTTCAAGTCTCTACTCAAGCGTGTCGGCCTCAAACCACCGGCCAATGAACAGGTCTTGTGATGCTCCTGAGTCATTGTAGACATTGTGTCCAGATTTTGAATGTATTGAATTGATATGGAAATTTGACTAACCCATATTTTCTAATGTTCAAATTTTCCATAACAAAGTACTTGTCTGCATCACATTTATAGTGAGTATGCTTATTTAGTCATTTTCAACATTCCGTCTGTAGGAGCGCTACTGGCGTATCCCTGGTTACCTGACCCCTGATGATTTGAGGAGTCGCGCTGCTGCACTGGAGCCATCTAGTAGCAGTAATGGGAACCATACCAGCAAGAAGAAAAACTTCGCCAGTCTGAGGGAACTTGTCAAACAGAAAAAAAAGTTCAGTGGAAAGCAAAAAAACAGGCATGTTCCAATACTTGATTAATTAAAAAAAATTTTTTTTCATAGATAAATATGCAGCTGAAAGCTTTTGAAATTGTGGAGAAGAAAGAGACAGTCATCAAGGTAAATATTTGATTCTAGAGACTTCATTAAATTAAAAGTCAAATTATGTTATTTTTTAGTGAGAAGCAATCATCCCAACCAAGTCCGACCAGCACAACTCTGGATGACAATGACGCTTCTGCAGATGTGTCTCAACCTAAACCCACTCCCTCGTCTCATGCTAGTTGCCATAACAACGGCTCCAAGCCTGATTCATCGCCCCACTTACCCCAGAGCAGTTCCCATAGCAACAGTTCCCAGGGTGACAGTCAGCCCATTGGACGGAAGAGATCAAGGGTTCAGCGATCACTCAACAGTGACTCGGATGACAGGTGTGTAATCCCAAACGCTATTTAATTGATCTCTCAATAACGTGACATATCTTGCGTGCATATAAATTGGCTGCCAAAGTCTGTAGGCAATCTGAAAAAAATCTGCAGCAATATACTGTTAACGTAGTCCGCTACAAACATAGAGGTAATGAAAAGTCAAAATTTAAAAGTTATATCTTGAATATTATCTCTTCAAAATAACATATTTTATAGAGTAACTGATCAGCATTCTAATACTGAAAAGAAAATAGGGGGTCACCGTGCTGGTTTCTTCGACATATTCGATAAAAAATCACAAACTTTTACTAAAATGACTTAATTTATGGTATTTTTACACATTTTTTTGCCCATATTCACATCTTGCATCTTGTTTTCCAAGAGAACGGATACGGTGACCCCCTATTTTCTTTTCAGTTTTAGGATACTGATCAGTTACTCTAAAAAATATGTCATTTTGAAGCTCTAGATTTTGTTAATACAGTCATTTATTTCGAAAAACCCTTTGACCCCCTCCCCTCACTGTTTGGAGTGGACTACCTTAAGTTCAGGTAGTGCTCTCACATACAAGACAAATACCTAATTCAAATTTGTTGTGCAATATTCACTTTTGAAGACGAATTCTGTATATTTGCAGTGATGACGAGGGGAGGAAGAACAAGCCAACCAGTCCCGCAAAGCCGACTAAACGGGCTCGGTTTGTGGAAGATTCTGATGAGGATTCTGACAAAGAAAATACTAAGCAACAAAGTGAAAACAAAGCTAATGAACTCCGTAAGTCTCTCACACTGGTCTTTCTCTCAAAATTCATTTTGATGCTTGCTTTATTTGAGAATCATGTTATGGTCATAAATGTATGATCCAGGTATTTTGTGCAAGTTCTAAAGTTTGAGATCCGAGAATTGCATTACGTGACATTTTATCCCACACTTGACCTCCAGACTCGTTCCCGGCCACGATGTTGAGTCAACCACTCACGGACTCCGACTCTGACTTGGACGATCACATCCCTCTGAGACGAGCCGTCAAGCGAGCTGCCATCGACAGTGATAGCGACTAACGCTTATATTATCCGTATTTATATACACGTATATGTAATATGCCAGTGCTAGGTGTTCAGTTGTGTGTGGTACAGAAATCTCTTCATTTCAATCCACAGGTTCTTTCACTTTGAGACTTGTGAAATTGCCATCAGAATTTCCCATCAGTGACAAATTATTGTATGTTTGTGCAAATAGATAGTTCATACTTTCTGACATGCAAAACAACATGATGTATTGAAATAAATGCAAAGAACATTGTTGTTTTTCATGAATGATCTACTGTTTTTACTTAAGAACAAAGCGATACATTATTAGGGCTTTTGATCCAATAACCTATTGGCATGGCTTTGTGTCCGTCGTCGTCTACTTTTTTTTTTATCTTTTTTACCGTTTTCAGCCCCAAAAAATATCCCTTTGAAAATATTTTGAACTTTTCAGCACTGTCCCTTCATAATGGGAGCTGCTACAACTATACTCGTAGAATGTCTGGAGATAGAGCTTAGATATTAGCACTTTCAAATGGGGAGTCCTATATGGCGATATGTGTGATGAGTTGAATTTGACATTCGATGACTTTTAAAAGTCAAAACAGCTGTTTTTGAGTAAAAAATGTAAAAAGTTGCATCTATAGATGAAATGCTTATCAATAGAACGTATGAACGACATGCAGTGACCTTGAGCTTGACCTCGGATGACCTTGAATGCTAAATGTCTGACATCACAGTGACGTGGAATTGGCCTCCAAGGCTTGAAGGCTTGCAACTAGAAGACATGATTGTGTTATAAGCTTATAAGTCATATATATGGCACATATTTTGATGACCTTGAACCTGACCTTGGACGACCTTGAAGGCTAAATCTCAAAATCAAACCCCAACTAGAAATGTGTGAGTTGGCCTCTACAGACAAAACACGTGTTGATAGAACTTATATTATCGTATTATGAACATATGTAGTCATATGCACATTATGCATTCACACCTGATGGTGCCATAAAAGTCTAAAAAAAATGACCTTGGATGGTAAATCTCAAATTCATATGTCACATGCAATGTTTAAAACCAAAATTGTCTGGTAAACTAACTTAGCCCTTGGGCTAATTTTATGTTATGCAAAGACTAAGTGCAATATCCCGTAGAGTAGAACTTCTGTTGAATTTCATAAAACGAAATTTTCAGACCGCAGCAAAGGTCCATATTAGCATTATGCTGAAATATGTTTGTTTTTGGAGTCGAAAAGACTTCTACAATGCATGTTGATTACTGAAGTCAATTAATTGTATCCCCCGAACAAAGTTCGGCGGATACTATGGATTTGGCTTCGTCGTCCGCGTCCGCGTCCGCAGAGATTTTCTTGTGAACGCGCTACAGGCCGCAATTCTCACCCGATCACCATTATTTTTTGCAGGCACATATATAATGGTAAGATCCCGACACCAATCGATTTTGGTTGCCGTGGCAACTGAATTGGTCGTTTGGGGATACATTTTGCATTGAAAACAGCCTGTTTGAGACACATGGCTTGTGAACGCGCTACAGGCCGCAATTCTCACCCGATCACCATTATTTTTTGCAGGCACATATATTATGGTAAGATCCCGACACCAATCGATTTTGGTTGCCGTGGCAACTGAATTGGTCGTTTGGGGACACATTTTGCATTGAAAACAGCCTGTTTGAGACACCTGGCTTGTGAACGCGCTACAGGCCGCAATTCTCACCCGATCTCCATTATTTTTTGCAGGCACATATATTATGGTAAGATCCCGACACCAATCGATTTTGGTTGCCGTGGCAACTGAATTGGTCGTTTGGGGACACATTTTGCATTGAAAACAGCCTGTTTGAGACACATGGCTTGTGAACGCTCTAATGATGGCAATTTTTGACGAATCTCGATAATATTTGGCAGTGTTGTTGGGAAGGGCTGTCACACGAAACCAATCGTTTTTTTAGAACGATTATATAAATATTAATATGTTAACAGCCTAACTTATTACAGAATTTTGAAATATCCATTTTGACATGTACGATCATTCCAATAGCCTGTACAACGGAAGGTAATGACACTGGTTTCTTGTTCAGAATGGAGAACTGAAGTTTTCAGTGAAAACAGGACAATATTACTGAATAAGTTAACAATAGTTTTACTAGTTAAGTCTATTATTGTCCACAACAAAAATAGTTAAGACGAGAAACGTTTATTATTAAGCTCAACAAGGTAAAGGTTTTGTCCAGTACAGATTTCATGGGTGTAACTGAATAAGTTAACATTATTTTCAATAGTTAAGTCTATTATTGACCACAATAAAAATAGTTAAGACAAGAAATATTTATCATTAACCTCAACATGGTGAATGTTTTGTCCAGTACAAATTTCATTGGTGTAACCGAATAAGTTAACATTATTTTCACTAGTTAAGTCTATTATTGACCACAATAAAAATAGTTAAGTCTATTATTGACCACAATAAAAATAGTTAAGATGAGAAATATTTATTATTAAGCTCAACAAGGTGAAAGTATGTCCAGTACAGATTTCATGGGTGTACTGAATAAGTTAACATTATTTTTACTAGTTTAGTCTATTATCGACCACAATAAAAATAGTTAAGACAAGAAATATTTATTATTGGGCTCAACAAGGTAAAGATTCTGTCCAGTAGACATTTTATGTCTGTAACCAAATAAGTTAACATTTTTTTTGCTAGTTAAGTCTATTATTGACCTCAATAAAAATAGTTAAGATGAGAAACAATTATTATTGAGCTCAACAAGGTTAAGGTTTTGTCCAGTAGAAATTTCTGGGTGTAACCGAATAAGTTAACATTATTTTAACATGTTAAGTCTATTATTGACCACAATGAAAATAGTTAAGACAAGAAATATTTATTATTGCTAGTTAGGTCTATTATTGATCACAATAGCTTTTTATGAAAACATTGATCAACTTTTACTTTGAATTTCAACTTGAGACCATGTTTGACACAAATTATGAGTTAAATTATAACTTATGGTGAAAAATTCGATCTGGCTCCAATTTCGTCATCTTGAAATGCAGTTTTGGTCAACTTTTACTTTGAATTTCAACTTGAAAGCATGTTTGGCACATATTATAAGTCGAAATATTACTTATGGTGAAAAGATTGATCTGGCTCCATTTTCGTCATCTTGAAATGCAGTTTTGGTCAATTTTTAGTTTGAATTTCAACTTGAAACCAAGTTTGGCACATATTATGAGTTAAAATATAACTTATGATGAAAACTTCAATCTGGCTCCAATTTCTTCATCTTGAAATGCAGTTTTGGTAAAATTTTAGCTTGAATTTCAACTTGAAACCAAGTTTGGCACATATTATGAGTTAAAATATAACTTATGACGAAAAGTTCTATCTGGCTCCAATTTCGTCATCTTGAAATGCAGTTTTGGTCAACTTTTACATTGAATTTCAACTTAATACCAAGTTTGGCACATATTATGAGTTGTAATATAACTCATAGCGAAAAGTTTGATCTGGCTCCAGTTTCGTCATCTTGAAATGCAGTTCTGGTCAACTTTAATTTGAATTTCAACTTGAAATCAAGTTGGGCAGGTATTATGAGTTAAAATATAACTCATGATGAAAAGTTTGATCTGGCTCCAATATAGTTATTTTGAAATGCAGTTTTGATTAACTTTTACTTTGAATTTCAACCTGAAACCATGCTTGGCATATACATGTATTATGAATCGAAATATAACTTGTGGTGAGAAGTTCAATCTGGCTCCAATTTTGTCATCTTGAAATGCATTTTTGGTCAAATTTTACTTTGAATTTCAACTTGGAACCAAGTTTGTAACATATTCTGAGTTGAAATATAAATAGGTGAAAAGATTGATCTTGCTGTATTTTCGTTATTTTATCAAACATGTCGAATGGAAATTCATATAAAGAGATTTCAGTGGTGATTTTGAATTCTACCTTCAATAACCTCGGAAAATCAGTGCAGCAATTTTTGTGGGGAAAAAAAAAAAACGTGACTTGAGATTTAACATTTCTCTGGTAATCTTTTTTAGCCCTTGCTCTAGTTTTTCACACTTGACAGTGATATATTTGGGGCAACAGAGATGATAGGGCTACGGGGGATACACCCAAGCGGTCGTAGGCGACCGGAAGCGTCTAGTTGACACTGCCTTGACCAGTGGAGTTGATTTGATCACAGCTATAACACATACAACTATATTGATTGCACCAAGTTCTAGCACATTGTTTGGTTGAAACAGTAAATTCAACAGTAAATCAGTAAAATAATTCTTCTTCGCAGGAGTGTTTAATAGACATCAAACATCAGTTTTACACATTAACCTGATTATTCTAATTATTAATACTGAGACAAAACCTAATTCTAATTATTAATACTGAAACAAAACCGAGATATAATTATGACAATATGATTTCATTTGATCCTCAAAAGAAAAAAAAAAAACAATGGTATAATAGTACTAAGCAGAAATGGATTATATGCAAATGCATGGGACGTCTTTCCCAGGCAGCAGGGGACATTTTTTATGCCAGGTTGATCAACGTGTTTCCTCCCTGAAGCACCAAAATAAATATATATATGCATTATAATACATAATATAGACAGTATTTCGTGAAAACGCCATTGAAACCAGTTAGTTGATTCATGTGTTATCCTCGACCTCAAGTGTGATACCGGTATACACAATTTATCTGGCTTAAATAGACCACACAACACACAGTCTTTTAACATCTACTAGCCAGATGTACCAGAAATGCCTCGCTTCATGCTGGCTCGGTGCTGCCTTCAAACATGTCCACTGTTGCTTCCTCATTATGGTCTGTCATCATCTTCACTTGGATCTTGCGATCTGGCGAGTGGAGAGAGAATCTTCAAATGTGGAAAACAGTGAGGTAATTGTGATGTATATCACAAAAGAATTGTATGAGACATACATTACATACCGTAAAGGATGAAGTTCACTAAGAAAATGTTGTGAAATATACATATACATACACATGGCAGACCAACGCTAGAAATCTTCCCATTTATAGACTCGTAGAGGGCCCTCGTGGTTGATATCCCGACCTGGTATCAAAGTCATTCCTTCTTTACTGTTCTGTGTCTGTAAAGATTCACTAATACTGCCATCTTGGTTCGTAGGCATGAAATATAAAGCATCGTTCCTACTTTTATACTTGATTCCATTTTGGAATCCTTCACGTTTCTTTCTCTTGGGTGTTCTGTGGTTTGTCTTAGCAGCACCGTTTTTCTTTCCGCGACTTTTCCGAGACAAGTAAACAATGACAACAATGAGAACCACAGCTAAAATGATTGTGACAATGCTCGTCGCTACAATGATAACAATCGTGGATTTCGCTGGGCCAAACCCGGCCTCTCCCTCTCTTGCAGAAGGCGGAAAGTTGGTTGGACCACCTAACTCATTCTTTGAGACTGAATGGATCTGAAGGTTACCGTCTATGACCCCATTGGAGTATTTACTGGTGGCTCCACCTGGTGACTGAGTGGAGGACTTGAACATTTCCTCCCATGTTGGATACCGAGAGGATTTGGTGTCATCACTCCCATTGTCAGGGTATATATCATGGTATAGACTCTCGACATCATAAGGGCTGTCTGGTCTCTCGGGTCCGACATTGAAACTGTCCTCCTGTGAGTCACCAAACTTATTGTAATAGTCGTAGTAATCCTCTGAGCTGGTGCTGCCCTCTGTGGCGGTTTCCTGCTCACCAGGGGGAGCTATGGTACGTGCGGAGGATGTTTCAGGTGTGGGACTAGAAGGCACAATGCTGGGAAATGTACTCAATCTACCAGGCGGTGTGGGTAGTGCCGTGGAAAACCTCATGGTGGTTGTAGACGCGAACTCGTGGTCACTGAGGGAGGTGATCGAGCGGCCATTTAAATTGTGTGGCGAGAAACAAATAATGTCGTCTTTGTTCGCAACACGGATGTCCGTCACTAAAAGCCATTTTCTAAACCAGATCAGTAACTTATCACAGTGCCATCTAGTGCTGGAAATGTGCAACGTCTCCAGCTTTTGAAAATAATCCAAGAATTCTTCACTTAAAGTCGTTATACTGCGACAGCAATATACTGTTAAGTTCAGGTAGTGCTCTCACAAACAAACAAATACCTAATTCAAATTTATCTTGCTTTTTTCACTTTTAAAGACGAATTCTGTGTATTTGCAGTGATGACAAGGGGAGGAAGAACAAGCCAACCAGTCTTGCGAAGCCGACTAAACGAGCTCGGTTTGTGGAAAATTCTGATGAGGATTCTGGCAAAGAAAATACTGAGCAACAAAGTGAAAGCAAAGCTAATGAACTCCGTAAGCCTCTTACACTGGTTTTTCTCTCAAAATTCATGTTGAAGCTTGCTTTATTTGGGAATAATGTTATGGTCATAAATGTATGAATGTATTGCATGTGAGCAATTACGATGGAGCAGGTATTTTGTGCAAATTCCAAAGTTTGTGACCCGAGAATTGCATTACCTGACATTTTATCCCACACTTGACCTCCAGACTCGTTCCCGGCCACGATGATGAGTCAACCACTCACGGACTCCGACTCTGACTTGGACGATCACATCCCTCTGAGACGAGCCGTCAAGCGAGCTGCCATCGACAGTGATAGCGATTAACGCTTACTGATATATCTGTAGTTACATATATGTAATATGACAGGGCTAGGTGTTCAGCTGTGTATGATACAGAAATCTGTTCATTCGAAGTTTTCAATCCACAGATAGTGGAATTAGATAGTTCATACTTTCTGACATGCAAAACAACATGATGTATTGAAATAAATGCAAAGAATAAAAGCATTGTTATTTTTCATGCATGATCTACTGTTTTTACTTAGGAACAAAGGGATACATTATTAGGGCCTTTGATTCAATAACATATTGGCATGGCTTTGCGTTTGTCGTCGTCCACTGTTTTATCTTCTTTAGCATTTCCAACCAAGAAAAGTCTCCCTTTGAAAATAATTTGGATTTTTCAGCACTGTCCCTTCATAATGGGAGATGCCACAACTGTATTCGTAGAATGCCTGAAGATAGAGCTTAGATATTGGCACTTTCAAATGAGAAATCATTCATGGCAATTTGTGTGGTAAGTTAAATTTGATATTTGATGACTTTGAAAGGTCAAAACAGATGTTTTTGTGTAAAAAAAGGTCAACAATTGCATCTACAGACGAAGTGCTTGTAGATAGAACATATATTTGCATTATCAACATGTAGGAAGTCATGATATGGAACAACATACAGTGAGCTCGAGCTTGACCTCGCATGACCTTGAATGCTAAATGTCTGACAGCACAGTGACGTGGAATGTGTAAAGTGGCCTCTGAGGCTTGAAGGCTTGCAACTAGAAGACATGATTGTGTTGTAAGCTTATAAGCCATATATATGGCACATCTTTTGATGACTTTGAGCCTGACCTCGGACGACCTTGAAGGCTAAATCTGAAAATCTCGCCTGAGCAGAAATGTGTGAATTGGCCTCTACAGACGAAATACTTGTTGATAGAGCTTATATGTTCGTATTATGAACATATATAGTCATATGCACATTACGCATTCACGCCTAATGGTGCCATAAAAATCTAAAAAGATGACCTCGGTTGGTTAATCTCAAGGTCATATGTCACATGCAATGGTTAAAACCAAAACGGTCCGGTAACCTACAGTATCTTTTTAGGTTACCGGACCTATGGTCCGATAACCTATTGGCATGGCGTTGCGTCCGTTGTCCGTCGTCGTCCGTCGTCGTCCACATTTTTATGTTTTTTGTTTACAGGCGAATTTTCGGAAATTTAGCACAAAAATGCTTTAAAATAATTCAAGAAGGAGGTGTTTTTTTAATTTCACATTTTTTTCAAAATGGCGGCCGTTTTCGACGAAAAATTAGTGATTTTGGACTTTGGCGGCCATTTTCTCAAAATCTGTTCAGTAACTTTTTTTTCTTTTTGATACATAACACTCCTCATATGTGCTCCTATGATGTGTATAAGTTTCGTTGTGCTTGAAACTTATACACATATAAGTTTCAAGCGCAACCATGCGAGTTAATTGTGAAGAATATCGTTCACGGCCGATATCAAGCCGACTTATTCCGGGGTCGTTGTGCTAATAGCAAGCCGGCAGTTATATTTCAACTGTTTATTCCAATGGAAAAAGCCGATGTCCAATCACACACAATTCAAGGGCCGAATCACACCTATGTCCGGTGATGTTCCCAGTCTATATTTCTATATATATCCTATATTATAGTCCTTCGTATATGTCTCACAGTTTATACTCCAGATTGTACAGTTCACAAATATATTCACTTCTACTAAATCACGGCTATCTTCTCTGCTATATTCAACACGTCTGTTCACCGTGAAAGTCTCTTCTCCACTGCGCAGATTTGCGGGGCCGTGGGACAGAGTACATGTATTTTCCCGCCAAGTGTGAGCGGAGTTGTGTCATTGGCTATGTATGTGCTGATATGTGCTGATCTCACCGGGAAAGTGGGTTTCCCCGGCTCGTGTCAATACTTGTAATGCCTGTATCTGTGCACGTGATGTGTGGAGTATGTGTGTCAAGTTCTATGTTTAGAAGTCAGTGCATGTGAAGGTCAAGGCCGAGTATACGGGGCCGAGTGTACTGAAAAAGTGGGGCCGCAGGTGCGTGGTTTGACCTGTGTGTGTAACCATGACTACATGGAGTTTATGGCTGTGATCGTATAGTGTTGTGTACTACTTGTCCTGTATGTAAGTCATGTAGAATGAATGTTTGTTGTGGAAATGTGTAGTGCGCGGGAGGGACGGGAGTAACAGTCGCTAAAATTACTACATAATGGTATATACCATCAACTCGGTAGCCTTCTGGCTTGTGATTGGGTACTTTTGTACTTGTCATGTATCTATTCCATGGGGTTAGTTTCGGATTTCTAAATTATTTTCATAGGTTGTTGGGCAGTTGTATACTAATTCCATCAGGTGTACAGTAGAAACAACTACATTTAACACACTGTCTGCCCCTGATGACGCCGGTGTGTCTTTGGATAAACTATTTGGTCGGGCTTTGTTTCTATTGCAAAATGTTGTATTTTAAGTTTGTTATTGTCATCATCAAAATCTGATTGTATTGGTGGTAATAGATTGATACTTACATTGAATCGCTCAAAGTGGGCCATTTTGGCCCAAACTTGGCCCAAATGGGACTTTCCCATGTTAAAATCTCCTATGCTTTAAAATGGGACACATTATGCCTAATACCTCAATTAATATTGAGATTAGAGACTAGGAATCAATTGTGGACATATAGGAAATGATATATGCAAATTATTCTGGTGACCTTGAATTTGACCTCTGACCTCAGTTCAAGGTCAGAGCACAAAATGGCTTATATCTCGCTTATTATCGACTTTACAGCTTAGGAATCAATTGTGGACATATAGGAAATGATATATGCTGAATATTCTGATGACCTTGAATTTGACCTTTGACCTCATTTTCAAGGTCACAGGATAAAATGGCTAATATCTCGCTTGTTTTCGACTTTACAGCTTAGGAATCAATTATGAACATATAGGAAATGATATATGCCGATTGTTGTCATGACCTTGAAATTGACCTCTGCCCTCATTTTCAAGGTCACAGGACAAAATGGCTAAAATCTCGCTTGTTATCGACTTGACAGCTTAGGAATCAATTGTGAACATATAGGAAATGTTATATTCTGAATATTGTCATGACCTTGAATTTGATCATTGATCAGTTTTCAAGGTCACAGGTATATGCTGAATATTCTCATGACATTGTACTTGATTTTCGACCTCATTTTCAAGGTCTGATCACGAATGGCTAATATCTCACTTATTATCAACTTTACAGCATAGGAATCAATTGTTGTCAAACTACAAATGATATATGCTGAATATTCTCGTGACCTCGACTTCACCAATGACCTTATTTCCAGGTTTCCTTCGACCCGATTTTCAAGGCGACAGGACAAAATGGCTAATATCTCACTTATTGACTTCATAGTGTGGGAATCAATAAAGGACATATAGGAAATGCTATACGCCAAATATTCTGATGACCTTGAATTTGACCTTTGCCTTCATTTTCAAGGCCACAGGACAAAATTGCTAATATCTCTCTGTTTATTGAATTTACGGCTTAGCAATCAACTGTGGACATGATATATGCTTAATATTATATATGCTGAATTTTCTCTTGACCTTGAATTTAACCAGTGACCTGGCTAACATTTAAAATATGAAACATATATTGTCCGGTAACCTATCTTTGGCCCTCGGCCTAATTTTTGTTATGCAAAGGCTAAGTTCAATATCCCATAGAGTAGAACTTCTGTTGATTTCATTAAATGAAATTTTCATACTGCACCAAAATTTTCAGACTGCAGGAAAGTTCCATTCTATTATGTATGATGAAATCAATGAAATCTGTTTGTTTTTGAAGTCGAAAAAAACTTCTACAAAACGTTTTGATTACGAAAAAAATCAATTAACTGACACTGCCTTGGCCAGTGGAGTTTATTTCATCACAGTTATAACACATACAATTATATTGATTGCACCCAGTTCTAGCACATGTTTAGTTGGAAACAGTAAATCCAACAGTAAATCAGCAAAATAATTCTTTGCAGGAGTGTTTAATAAACATCAAACATCAGTTGTATACAAAACCTGATTATCTCGATTATTAATACTGAGAAGCTCGAATTCCTAGTTAATTATTTGAAAAACAAAACCGAGATTAAGTAATGGCAATATGACTTCATTTGACCCTCCAAAAAACAGCAGTATATTAGTACTTTAAGCAGAAATGGATAATATGGAAATGCATGAGACGTCCTTGGCAGGCAGCAGGGGACATTTTTTATGCCAGGTTGATCACCGTGTTTCCTCCCTGAAGCACCAATAAATATGTGATACATTATAATACATAATATCGACAGTACTTCGTGAAAACAACATTGAAACCAGTTGTGTTATCCTCGACCTCAAGTGTAATATACACAATTAATCTGGCTCAAATTTACTAGCAACACACAAGTCTTTCAATATCTACAAGGCTAACCAGACGTACCAGAGATGCCACGCTCCATGCTGGCTCGGTGCTGCCTTCCAACATGTCCACTGTCGCTTCCTAGGGATAGTCTGGTGTCATCTTCACCTGGATCTTATGATCTGGCGAGTGGAGAGAGAATCTTCGAATGTGGAAAACAGTGGAGTAATTATGATTTATATCGCAACAGAATTGTATGAGACATGCACTACATTCCATAAAGGATGGAGTTCACTAAGAAAATGTTGTGAAATATACATATACATACATATTGCAGACCATCGCTAGAAATCTTCCCATTTATAGACTCGTAGAGGGCCTTCGTGGTTGATATCCCGACCTGGTATCAAAGTCATTCCCTCTTTATGGTTCTGTGTCTGTAAAGATTCACTTGTACTGCCATCTTGGTTCTTCGGCATGAAATATAAGACATCGTTCCTACTTTTATACTTGATTCCATTTTGAAATCCTTCCCGTTTCTTTTTCTTGGGTGTTCTGTGTTTTGTCTTAGCAGCACCGCTTTTCTTTCCTCGACTTTTCCGAGACAAGTAAACAATGACAACAATGAGAACCACAGCTACAATGATTGTGGCAATGCTCGTCGCTACAATGATAACAATCGTGGATTTCGCTGGACCAGACCCGGCCTCTTCCTCTCTCGCAGAAGGCGGAAAGTTGGTTGGACCACCTAACTCATTCTTTGAGACTGGCTGGATCTGAAGGTTACCGTCTATGACCCCATTGGAGTATTTACTGGTGGCTCCACCTGGTGACTGAGTGGATGACTTGAACATTTCCTCCCACGTTGGATACCGAGAGGATTTTGTGTCACCAACATCCCCATCAGGGTAGATATCATGATATAAACTCTCGACATCATAAGGGTTGTCTGGTCTCTCAGGTCTGACATTGGCAGCATCTTCTTCCGAGTCACTAAACTTATTGTAATAATCGTAGTAATCCTCCGAGCTGGTGCTGTCCTCTGTGGAGGTTTGCTGCTCACCAAGGGGAGCCATGGTACGAGCCGAGGATGTTTTAGGTGTGGGACTAGAAGGCACAATGCTGGGAAATGTACTCAATCTACCAGGCGGTGTGGGTAGTGCCGTGGAAAACTTTATGGTGGTTGTAGATGCGAACTCGTGGTCGCTGAGGGAGGTGATCGAGCGGTCATTTAAATTGTGTGGTGAGAAACAAGTAATGTCGTCTTTGTTCTCAACACGGATGTCCGTCACTAAAAGCCAGTTTCTAAACCAGATCAGTGACTTATCACAGTGCCATCTAGTGCTGGAAATGTGCAACGTCTCCAGCTTTGGGAAATAATCCAAGAATTCTTCATTCAAAGTCGTTAGATCTGAACTCTGCATGCTGAGATCCTCAACAGACTCAAGAGAAGTCAACAGTTCTGAATCTGCGAGGATGGTTTGTATAATCCAATGACTACTATCTAAATCCAGTTTGGTAAGCAAGCTCAGATCTTTGAAACTATCTGCATGTATCGAGATAACAGTCGGGACGTAAGCCAAGGAGAGAGTTTGTAGCATAGCTAGGCCATGAAAACTATGGCTGTGAAAGTACTGAAGAGGGTTTTTGGACAGTTGCAGAGTTTCCAGCCGTGATGAGTTCTTGAACGTGTTTCCGTAGATGTGCACAATTTGGTTGTTGCTGAAGTCAGCATTCTGTAGCAGAGGCATATTGTGTAGAGCGTTGTACGAGAGGTAACTCACATTGTTACCCATCAGTGATAACGTGTTCAGTTGTGAACCTTGTGGGAAAACGTCGCTAACGATTTCTATGTTGTTTGAATCCATCAGCAGTCGCTGTATACTGACCGGAAGGTGACTTGGGATCCTCCGCAGGTTGTTGTTATTCAGCCACAGTTGTTGTAAGTATGTCATATGCTCAAAGGTTTGAGCACTTATGTCTGTTATTCCGTTCTCGTCGAGCACAAGAATGCTGACAAACGGACAATCTTGGAAGGTGTGACGTCTGATGATCGTGATGTTATTCCGACGTAGCTGAAGGTAGCGTATTGAGTGTGGTAAACCACGTGGAACATGACTTAATCCACATTCCGATAAGTCAACGTAAGAGAGAAAATCCGAGTAGAACTTGAAACGCATCACATGAGAAATCGGGTTCCCTTTGAGAACCAAGTATGTTAATTTCTCCAGATTTTTGAAGGCTTTTTTGTCTATTTTACTTATTTTATTCTCTGCGAGGAGAAGGTAGCGCAGGTTTTTCTGGTTGGCAAACATATCCTGCGAGATTTCCGTCAGCTCGTTGTTATGTAGCTCTAGACGGGAGAGTTCTGACATCCCTGCGAAGGCACCATCGACAGTTGTAAGCTGATTGGACGTCAGGTCCAGGTGTAGTAATCCAGACGCACCTTGGAACGTGAACTCTGTCAATTCCGTCAGCTTGTTACCACCGAGGTCCAGGGTTTGGAGTGACGCAACAGATCGGAACGCACCATTGTGTATTGACTCAATCTCATTATCCTTCAGTTTGAGGTTGACGACACCACGTAGTGACGAGAGACTGGACTCTGTCAGAGTGTGTATTTGGTTCTTGCTTAAGTTGAGGGTTATCAGTGATGGAGGCAGAGATCTTGGGATCTCTGTGAGTCCCGCCTCGAGGCAGCTGACCTGACTGGACTGATCCGGACACGTGCAGAGCTCCGGGCACGCTGCCAGGGTGTGTACGAAGTATATTGTGAAGATGTAAACTACATGGGCAGGATTGATGTAGGACCAATATTCCCCTGTCCATGTCCCACAAGTGTAATAGGAGCGGTGTGTGGCCCTCACACAGCGACAACGTGACATCTTTTGTGTAGTTATCCAATGTACCCCATGACGTGTTTGTTAGCCATCGCTGTAGTCACTGAACACAACACACTAACACACTGTCACTGAACACAACACAACTCTTAAGGAACCCATCTATGTCCAAGATTCAGTGCGAATGGATCAAGAGGTCTTGTCGCCATGGAGATCGACAATGTTGTCCCTTGATTGTCTGTGCCTGGGAACTGCCTCGCTCTGGTGGGAGATCATTCCATCGACTGGTGACCTGGGGAAGAAACAAAAGAAGAATGAATATATGGAATAAACGAGTAATATCAAGTGCATGAAATAGATAATGACATATATAAATTAGGTGATAAGTATGGACAGTTGGCAGGCACGTCTAAGTTAGATCTTCATTAATTCTTAAATAAATGGATTGTACTGGCTGTTGCCATGGTTACTGGGGACGCACTAGCCAATAAAAAGAACATTTTTTATAGAAATAGCTAGAAAATGATTCACGCCAAGTGACTTTATGCTGTACCACCAGAAATAATGATTTTAAATCTGCCATTAGTTTTATTGCTTTTTCGAGCACACCGTCCACTGTGTGAGCACAGTACTAGTAGCTTGAACATATGTTGAAGGCAATTTCAATGATTGTGTCCAAACAAGTTTATATCCTTGTCTCCAATGTGTTCGATTTTATCCTCATGTTTGACCAAATAATAGAGTGATTATAGCTTGCCAAAAGTTCCTTTACCACTCAATTACATGCCAGCCAATCCTGGCCATTAAAGACCCGGTGTGGTGAACTAGACAATATCGACTGACGTATTGACACCAACATTCCTCCCGACCACTACCCATAAAGTCCCCCTTAAATTATACATTGCACTGTGGCATGCGTGATTTGTGACCCGAACATGTTCGAGTGGACGATAGACTCTGTTCCATATTTTATCCTTATTCGGCCGATGATTATTAATTCCTAATGCTACAGTCCCATTGAGAGGCCGACAGCGAGGCGACAGCACTACGACTATAGTCGGGTTTGGACGGGGTGTGAGTCGGTGCGAGGTCCTGATGGGTCCTGATGGGTCGGAATGCATCGGGATGAATCTTGATGGGTTGGGATCAGTCGGGAGTTAGCCCCGACTGTTTTGGACTGCTCAAAACAGTCTGGGTCAGACGGGGCGAGTCGGCTATGAGGCCAAAATCGGGGTGTATCAGGGTTGTTCCGGGTTGCAACGTAGCTCTTGCCTACTTTGTCGGTAGTTAACGGGTCGCAGACGTGATGAATCCTGGTACTGTCGGGGTTAGTCGTCATGACAAAAAGCTTGCATCGGCTACAAAAAGCTTGAATCGGCTAAGTGCTTGAATCGGCCTGAAAATGCTTGAATCAGCTAAATCGGCTCCTGTTTTTATACTGATAGTTGCAGTCGGGGTGCTGTCAGGGCTGGTCGGGGCTTAATCTGGGGCTTGATCGGGAGCTGTCGGATCTTAGTTGGGAGTAATCGGGACTGGTCGGGTCACGGTTGGGAGTGGTCGGGGTTAATCGGGGCCTCTTCCAGGGCTAGATAGGAGCAGTTGGGGGTGTCAGGGCGAGGTCGGGAGTTAACAGGGAGTTGTCAGGGGGGAACGGGGCTCTTCCGTTATGTTTGGCTGTTGACGGTCGAGATGACGGACCGTCGGATCCAGGTTGCCCAAAAACCTCCAGATTCATCCCGATTAATGAGTGTGGATTAATCGTGATTAATCTTGATGAATCCTAGTGTAGTCGCTCTCAATGGGACTGTGGCATAACCGACTAAATGATGTCGCTCTTTCTATTCTAATCAGCAAAGATCTGTGCTGGATTTGTTTGAATAATTTTGCGTGTGTGACCGCAATCGTTTGCTGGTTTTGTTTGTGAAAAAGTTAAATAAACTGCGTGTGGTTTAGGCACTCCATTGAAGAGGTCCTAAGTGACATGTCAATGGATTAATTGACAACATTTCAACTATCTATCATCACAGCGAAGCATAAAGAACAAATATTTCTGGGTATAAGGTGGTGATTGACACGTGCATCACGCACACTCCAAATATGTATGTCTGAGTTTTGGTATATAGGTAGATACCTGATGACACAGTCTGATTTCCAGTCCCCCAGCACTTTGATCACTGACACAGGCACTCCAGAAACAAAGAGCCACGTGGCCCCACCTCTGCGCAGGCTGTGTGTTCCGAAGCGTTCTGGCTCAAGTCCGATGGCTTGCAGCACTGATGACAGTCTGGATCGAACTCTAGCTGACGTCAGCGTCCGAATATCTCCAGAGTTATCTTTGTATGCCAGAGCGGGTGCATCATCAGGTAAGTCTCCAGCCATCGCCCAGAAGCTCACAAGGGCAGTAGTTGGGCACAGATCTTGGCCATGTAGATATGGAAGGGGGACCTGGAGTCTTCGCTCGGCATACTGGATAGTTTTTGTCCAATCCAAATTGAAGATGCAACCTCTGGGAGTGACGCTTGTGTCTTTGCGCTTCAGTACCTTGTGGGAGTCTCTAGGATTTGGCGGGACAGTAACGCTGCTAATTCTCAGTAGTCCAAAGAAACATGATGTAATTGTACACCAGAATTGACAGTCACTTATCACTTCCAGATTGAGTTGTTTCCGAATTTGAAGGAGATGATCCGGCAGGAGAGGTAATTTATAGTTGTGATCACAAGCTTTGGCACGTTTCATGGACTTGAGTAACGATGTGAGTTGCCAGTTGCCGTTTAGAGGATTATGCATCCCTGTTTCAAGATGGATTATCCTAATCACATTGAGGTATTGTTGAACTGTTGTAAAGGATCTTGTACGTCCAAGGTAAGCAGCATAGCGGCACACATTGTGATGGGTGGCGGGGAGTGGCTGACATGGTAGTAGCTGGCAGAACCTCAGGTACGTCTTCAGGTGAGATTTGTAGCAGTTCTTGGTTGATTCGGCAAACAGGTGTTGACGCCATTCTGTGATTTCTCGGTCGAGCTGTGATGCGAGTGGAGCAAGCTGCACACCTGTTCAGATATTGTGAGGAAGGTTGATGCAGAGAGGTGATTTGGCAGCCAAAAAGCACTGAAACCAGCTGACGCATGCTGCAGGCGATACAAGGACAGGAAGCGTTGTAGTTGGCCTCTCTCGTGCAGTCGGGAAATCGCATCAGGTATTTCATTGTCTATGCCAGGAATGAACACAGCTTGAATTGTGAAGTCCGACTCCAAGCAGCACACAGCCAGACGTTTGAGCAAGTCCAGAGCCACTGGGTGTTTAGAACAGCCACTATTGATCATCGCTGTGGCCGCCATGTTATCCATATGGACAATGACATGTCTGCCGCTGAAGAGGGATCGCCATCGATGTACTGCAACCAGGACCGCAGCCAGCTCCTTTATGTTGATGTGCTGATTGGCTAGTTTTGGGATGTCAACAACCCAGTTGCAATAGAGCCAGTCATTTTCGTAGAAAGCTCCACATGCACGCTGACATGAATCTGTTGCAAGCTGGACTGTGGGTCTGTCAAGATCCCAGATATGACGAGGGTGTGAACATAGTTGTAAGCATGACAACCACCAGGTAAGTTCATCCTTGATATTTTTCACCAGAATCTTATGATTGCGTTCTCTGAGCGTGGAGATAGCTCGGTATATTGGGCAGAGTTGTGTTCGCCCCCATGGCACGACGTTGGAGGCCCAGTTAAGACGCCCAGCCAGTCGTTCGAGCTGTGGTCGTGATAGTCGACGGCGCCCAAGCGTCTCTTGTAAATCAGAGCATAACTTGTGATGTTTGATGGGATCCAGGGTCATGGTGCCCTGCACTGTATCCAGGTAAATTCCCAGGAACACCGTCTGCTGTGCCGGATCAGATACCTTGTTCCAGTTAATCCTGAACCCGAGGGATCTAAGGAGAAATATTAACTTGGTGAAGGCGAGTCTGCACTCCTGGGCAGTAGCACCAATGACACAGAAATCATCAATGTACGCAACTGTTCGGTGACCACGCCTCTCCATCATTCGTCGGATTGACTGTGTTATACGGTTGAATATGGAGGGGGACTTACGACTTCCAAAGGCCAGTCGGTTGTCGACCATGTACGTCGGGGCATTGTCTTTGCCAAAAGTCCACTTGAGACCAGCGATACTCCTGTGATTGGGGCAGATACTGACAGAACGGTAGGCTGACTTCAGGTCTATTTTTGCCATGAAGAACCCAGGTTTTATGGCTGTGATGACGTCCTGGATTGACTGTAGTTTGCAGGGGTCTTTCGAGGCATAGTCATTGACGGCCAGTCCGGATGGTAGGCTATAGTCATGAATTAGGCGTATGTCACCATCAGATTTGGGGATAGCAGCCAGGGCACTCACTATCCGTGGGCGATCAGAGACGATTGAGTAGTTGCCGTCAGACAGTTCCTCTTGGAGACGGGCTTCAACAAGTGGTCTGTTATGCTGTGTCGATGCTGAGAGATGATTGTTCTGTTCCACAGGTGGTATGTGCAACACATCGTCACTATCGACGATGTGAAAACCACTTTGTATTCCATTGAGAATGAATTGTTTGTCATCATCATTTTCAAGCTCAGTCTCCCAGGCTCGAATACAACAGAGGAGAGGGCTATTCGGGTCGACCAGATGGCTTGGGGGGTTGCTGGTCAACCGCGAGGGTCCTAGTTTTTTGCCTTCTCCTTGTGTGTGATATCGTTGTGGTCAGTGGCGAAACACGACATGCAGATGTGTGCATATCGACATGGGTTGTGTGGGCACCCTAGGCGGCCATTCCATTTTTGGCAGACAGGTTTGGATGTGTGTGGGTCACGCTTGTTGACTTGACGAGAACGTGGGTGTTGCTGGCCTCGACCACCACTCGCACTTGACTCGCGCCCTGTACGAGAGTCTTGTGGTGCCGATTTCAGGTATACTTGCATGAGGAAGGAATTGTCCGATCCCCAGGGAAATCCCAGCTCAGCTTGAGTCCGTCTGTACTCCTGGTCGTACTTGAGGACTTGTTCCCACTTGAATGACTGTGCCAGTGTAGCTATCTTAATCAGGTAGGCCACGTGTTGCATGACATCGCCAAGACACGCACTATCCTCTGTCACCATCAGCCGCAGGATGCGTAAGCTGGCTTCCATGTACTGTGATATTTTTACGGATTCAAGTGGTATTTTGCTGTCCTTGAGGGAGAATTCCATAGTACCGAATGACACTGTGCCACTTGATTGTTCATCAGTGTTTTTTGGATGCATAGCAATGAAGTCACGAATGTCTCTTGCTTTGACAGTTTTACTTCGTGAGGATCTTGCTTCAAACTGCATGAACGGGTCAAAGATTGCAGGCTTACCCATTGCAGGGTCTCCACCAGCATCACGGCACTCTGCAGGGCTACGACCCGGGTGCGTTGTTGACCACATATTCATGATATCCTGTGGAGTCAGCGTTTGACCATTGTCAATCTTCTCCTGGAGATCGAGCGGGCGATCAGTTTCACTGTTATCCTGAAGTACGCTGCCCGAAGCTCTGTCATTCGCCAATCGTGCCTCAGTTGAAGGCGACTTCAACGAATCGACCGCGTCCACAAGCATTAGACTCTGGGCAACAGACAAAGATTTGCTGAATTCTTTCTTGATAATGTCCGTGCTGAGTTTACTGATTGTTTTCTTTGATTTGAAGCCCTTGTCTGCTATAATATCCAGTGTGGCATTTTCCAATTCAAATTCAGTTGCCCACTCCTGTATATCAAATGACTCCATGTTATCCGGTTGTGCAGTGTAGTTAATATAAAAGCATAAAAGCATTACATGCATGCAGCACTGAGGTCATGAAAAGACTGATTTGTTAAATCACAAACATGACTTTATACATGTAGTTGAGCTGTACCTTGAAGCGAGGAATACATATGTACATAACATGTTCAGAAGCACTGTTTCACTTGACTGGACAACATGCAAGAGGTATATACACTATATATGGTTACATGTTCCATATGACTTGACACAGGTAAGGGGAAAAGTAAGCTGGTTTATGAGCTGTTTAAAACGGCTTTCATTAGAAAACTCGCCCACACACACGACAGATATCCTCGTCTAACGTTTGCACAGATCTGAGGGCATTTTACAGCAAGGACAGACAGAGATCCATAACAGCATCGTTATGTCCGTCTCAGCACAGCCATGAAACAATTAGTCCTGCCCCTGATTACTTCCTCGGAGGCGCCAGTACTTTTATGTGGTCAATTTTGGAGGGGCCAATTATAAGGTAATTGCTTGCCAATCATGCCATTAAATAAAGAGCGTCTTTTTGCCCCCTCCCCCTTGAGTAGAATATTCACCCTGTTGTGTTCCAAGGTCAATGTAGCTTTTGTTATCGTGTTTCAAACATGACAGATGTCGTTTTGATTCGGTGAAAATTGAATCAGATCGTACAAGAAGACTGGCCTAAATTGACACCTCAGCGTCAAAGCATGAAAGAGAAGTAAGGTTGCCTGTGCACGGTTCACAAGATCAGAGCATATCTACCATACTCTGATGTGGTCTCTGCCTACTGGATGAAAAAGACACACTAACACACTGTGACATTGTGGCTGAATGGTGTCTGTGGATCCCACGCACTGAAATATTCATGGTGAAAAATGTCGGGCATTAGGGAAAATGTCCCGACATCGTAATTTAGGCAGTAGATGTATGAGATTTTGGTGACGCTCTTTGTAAACATTCCCAACTTACCTGAGCCCCCCCCCCCCCACAATAACAGAGAGATTTATTTTCGCGGACTTCACCCCCGAGGCTTCAAGTTTTTTATGTGAATTGTCGTGAGGACATTGGAGGTATTCGATCAATCGGCATCCAATTACTCTGCCTGTTTGTGGATGACAGTCATGGAGGGGAGATGCCTCTCTCATCCCGCCTTGTCGCTTGTCGCATCGTCGAACCAACAACAACAGACCGGTGTAGAGAGGCGAGCATGTTTTATCTGTGCACGGTCCTGGTCACAGACAGTACAAAAACATAGTAGTAGCATGATGAAATTGAATGGGATAGCCATAATTTGTGTTCCATCTACTGACGGCAGTACTGGGAGTACATTTCATTAGGGATTACTTTGTTTCTGAAGTTGTGCATTATATCACGACATTCACTCTCTCCGCAACCTGAAACTGAACAAAACCCTAATTTCGACTTCCAATCTGTGTAGCAATGCATGTTAGCCTTTCAGAGCATTTCAAATGTCAGGCACCTCACGGACAATGTAATTAACTTCGTCAAGCTGTCCAACGGTAATCTCTTCCTCCATAGCGAGGTATAGCTGTGAACCGCCCTGAAATCGACTAATAGAATCTCTCGGGCATTTAATTCACTGACCGACTGATCTCTGAGCTGAGTGGGTGCTTCAGTAACTGACTGATCCCCTGCACACCAACTACACCCCCCAAACACCAGCCGGTCTGGTCAAATGACCTTGTTCATGAATCCCGCTTGCATCCAGTTCTTTAGCAAATGGGACTTTCTGAGGGTTGCCCCATGGTCCAGTTGCTTGTGTTTGTTCGTGTCCAGTTTGCTAAGGGATCAGAACAATGAATGTCGTAACAATGGCGATAGGCTGATCATGACCTGACATTAGGAATCAAGCCAGCGAAGGTCTCAGTCCTCCCCAGGGAGTGATAGGTCAATGGTTGCCATGGTTTCTGCAGCGAGTGTTCACTTACGGAAGTTGGAGGTCGAAGTCCGTTCTGCCATCCGGGGTTGATGGCCGTCAGTCAACGAGGGTGTGTCTTCGAGAGTGCGGGCAGATTTAGGGGATATAGTCAATAAATAGCATGCAGTGAGGTGAGGGTCGAAGGAGCGGGATGATCGTGATGGACGTAATGGAAGGGTTGATAGGTGATAGTAGTCAATGTCAGGGGGTTCTGTGGAATGTATTAGGGTCGAAGGGGTAGCTTGGGTTATGGGGTTTCTTCGGTGTGGGGATGGGGGTGGGGATTTATCCTGTGGGATATCCATAGCTTCACTTCATAGTTTTGCGTCTATGAGAGAGAAAAAAAGGAATTGCTGGGAAGCATTGAGAAGTATCGCTTGGGAACACAGTGATTGCATCATATGGTCTTGAGAGTCTTCTCTGGTGATTTGACGCAGGGTGCTTTGTGGGTTTCAAACTGTCATGATCCGCAGTGAATATAACATGGTCTTTAATGGTCACCATGCATTCTGTGGTGAACTGTCCATTTGGTGAAATTGCTGAATAAATTCATCCATCCCATCTGATAAAATACTAGAAAACTGTTGTCAACCTGCTGACCACTGTTGCAGTGGATGTGATTCTCTCCACATCCTACCGTCCTAGTGAATAATGGCAGAAAATGACTTCGCACCTAGGAAATGGCAATGTTCACCTCTGCCTCTGTAATATCCTTGCTCCTGGCTAGAGAATGTCAAGTGAGCCGACCCACAGCCAAATTTACCGGGGTTCTTCAGAATGAAGTAGGGTCATTACGTCGTTTGGTGTTTTCCAACGTCTTGGTTATCACTGGGCTCTGACTGCAGACCGCTGTAAATGTCATGAGTGGTACTCAAAGTTTGCGAGCAGAAGTAACTGGTATTTTGCAGTGAAAAATACTGTCCACTGTCAAATTACAAATGTACGAAAACAGGCAAATTGTTATTGTATTAGCATATTCAGCAGAGCAACAACGCGGGAACTAAATTGTTCTCACTGAAATTCAAGGTAATAATATAAGACAAAAGTGAGATACAAAAGTAGAGTCGTCTGTTGATTTCGCGAGAGTTGCTCTGTTACGACTGCCGTAAGCTTCTCTGAGCCTGATCGAACCCTAGAGACACCAAAACGTATGTGGCCTGTGGTCTGTCCAGTCATGGATCGTATTTTATTACATTTTCCATTTTCATGTCACTCGAGCGGTATTAGACAGACATTTCATGCCATTGGCATCACATTGTTTCATACATGTAATGTTTATTTCACAAAAGGCTTCCAGCCTATGTGCATTACAATGAATGTGCATAACAGACGAAACAAAGTGCTACACATATATCTTGTACAGAAGAATTCCACATTTACAAGTTATCCCTTTTACAGATTATTATAAGTTTTATGAACATTAGATGCATGAAATACAAAAGCAGCGATATCTTTTACACATTTTTCATTCTTAGAAGATAACAATTTTGTGAAAACTTCCACCAAATTAGATTGCCCAGGAACGTGTTCCCGTAAGTGTACATCTCTTAAGTCTTGGAATAAAGGACAAACTAATAAAAAATGTATTTCATCCTCTACAGTTAAAATATCGTTATTTTTACAGAATTTACAGTGTCTGTCAGATCTGGTTACGTTTACATGTCTTAATCGTTCAACAGCTAGTTTATGATTTATACATCGAAATCTTGCCAGTGCTACTTTATGTTTCCAATATATATCCAATGTTAAGTACATTTCGAGCTCTGAATTCTTTTTATATCTAGCATACAGATCCAATTTAGAATTATTACCCATATCATCGTGCCAATTTTGATGTGCAGTATCAGTAAGCCTTTGTTTAAAGTGATAAAGAAATAAATCAACATTACCCACCCCTTGATTATGCCATACATGACCATACCCATACGTATATAACAAATGTCTTATCTCTGTAACCCAGTTATTGCCCCCGACTGTATCGAATTGGTTTAACATTTTGTAAAGTGAGTTACGTATCTTCTTGGTGTCATCTTGCACAATTTTGAACCAAAATTTTACACATCTATATTTATATTGAACCAACAGAGGTAGTCGCCCGAGTTCTGCTAAAACTGCTGAATTTGAGGTACTATAAGAAACAGAGAGTAAATATTTAAAAAATTTCCTTTGAACTAGTTCTATTGATTCCCGTTTTTTCGTCCCCCAAATTTCTGACCCATACAATAGAATAGGAACCACTAATTTGTCAAACAGATCTAAAGATAATGTAATAGGTATGCCACCACATGATTTCATGAATCGTTTTATCATAAATATTGCCTTCTCGGCCTGAGCGGACAAAGAGTTTAATGCAGATGACCACCGTAGTCTCGATGAAAATACGATACCTAAGTATTTGTAATGACTTACACATTTAATTTCGGTTCCATTGAAGTAAAAAGATTCATTACGTCGTAGGTGACCACCGTTTCTAAATACAATAATATTAGTTTTTGACAAGTTGACTGTAAGACCAGTTTCCATACAAAACGAACTGAGAACATTTAATTGATTTTGTAATCTGCCTACACTGTCATTCACAATACAAATATCATCCGCGTACATTAACATATGTATATCAGGGAAATCATCATCAATATATATGCTGGGACATTTCATATTCTGACATTTTGTTACAAGTTCATCAATATAGAGTGCAAATAAAAACGGACTAATCATACAACCTTGACGGGTGCCCACTGTACATGTGAAAAATTGTGTTATTCCGTTTGATGTTTTAACACAAGAACGTAACTGGCTATACATTGATCTCAAAATTGCCAGGAATTTCCCATGAATGTTTTTATTTATTAGCCTATACCAAAGTATAGAGTGTGGAATACAATCAAAAGCTTTGGAAAAATCAATAAATGCCACATAAAAACGTCCCCCTCTTTTCCGCAAATATTTTTGAACAATAGCATACAATGAAAACATTTGATCAACAGTGGATCTACTTTTTCTGTAAGCACCTTGACAGTCATGTAATTTTCCATTTGTCTCACACCAATAAACTAACCTGTTATTCAAAACTTTAGTAAATATTTTACCGAGACAACACAATAAAGAGATACCCCTATAATTATTGACTTCTGATTTTGAACCTTTTTTATGAATCGGACTGATCATAGCATCGGACCACTGTTCCGGAAAAACTCCAGTGTTTAAGATAACATTAAACAAGGAACAAATTTCAAATATTATTATGTCATATGCATGTTTGAAGAACTCATAGCTTAGTCCATCAATACCTGGTTGTTTCCCATTTGACAAGTCATTAATTACAGATATAATTTCACAAGGTTCAATGTCGCAGTTCAAAACATCTGGTACAAGACTAGTGCATAAGCCACAATTTGCATCATGTTCAATAATAAATGTTTCAACAATGTCAGAGAAATGTTTATCAATGCTTGGCTTGACATTTAAAAGATCACTAAAATATTTTTGCCACATATCGGCTCTAATTGAATTTTCTAAATTGTTTGATACACCATTTTCTAACTTTTTCATAAATAACCATACATTATTATCACATCGGATGGATTCATGTATAGTTTTATATACGCGTTTTTTATATACAAATTGTTTTTGTCGACATAAAGATTTAAAACTCCTTTTCGAATACAAATATGAAGATAAACTAGTGTTGGTTCTTTGCAATCTATATATTTTCAACAATTGTTGTTTCTTTGATTTTGCAACAGCACATTCATAATCCCACCAAACAGCGTGTTTTGATTTCTTGTTATTGTTTACATGACCTACTGACTTTGGTCTACATTTCATGGAGTCACCCGCTCGGTGCAGAATGCTTAACAAACAATGTAATGCTTCATTGACTTCCCCCTTGTTCACATGGTCACTAAAATTTTGTATACGAGTATTACTGACATAATCAAGAAGTAGAGCTCTAAATTCATGCTGTTTGCTTGAGTCCCATTTGAAGCGCTCAGGCCAAGTCACAGAACATTGATCTTGAGACATAACATATATGGGAGTTTCCGCTCCAGTTACCACATTTGACAATAAACAACTAATAGGAAAATGATCGGATTCATCCCTGTCAGCGACAGTAAAATCAGATATCATGAACATTAAATCAGATGAAACAAGAATATAATCAACTAGACTCTGGCCAGTAGCAGAACAAAACGTAAACTCTCCGTGGAGATCATTTGGCGATCTGCCATTTAACATGTGAACAGAACATTGTTTGCACAAACCAATCAAAGACACTCCAAAATTATTTACATTTAGATCCCTGGACTTTCTGGGAACTGTGAAATCATCAACGGGCCACCAATCTGGCAGATGTCCATATTTAGCCAGATTGTTTTTAATATTGACAACGCTCTTTGGGGGACAAGAGGAACTCAACCAAGCAGATTTGTCTAATGTGTTCAGGGGAATTGATTATTTTATGTTTCCTTGAATGTTTTGTAGTTACTTGGCCAGGCTGAAGTAAGAAAAAATCATATGGATTGGGACAGTTCAGGTTTGTTACTGGCTGAACACCATCAGAAGTTTAGGGGGGGGGGGGGGGGAGGGCATGGCATTCATGACTTGTTTTTGTTGAGTTTAGTATAATATAATTAATGTCTGATGAATGTATTCACATAAATTTGCGGGGGAGACGGTGCAGATGAATGAACTGTATCTTGTGGAGTGTGGGTAATGGCCGAATCTTGTTCAAGCATTAACGTTTCACGACATCAATTGACTGCTAGAGAGGCAACTGTCAAATTTATGCGTCAAATTGATTGGTTACATTGATCAGCGAGTGAGAAGTGCGAGTGAGCAGCGGTGATGAACATCATGCTTGAAATTCTTCAACCTGATACAACAAGGGAGTGGTCATACGACTGCTTGTATGTGGCTTAAAAATCTTTAAAAACGTTCTTTATACTTTTCTTCGCATCTCTTCATAAGGCACTATATGGTTTTCGATTTCCTTGATTCTGTGGAAGTGTATCTCCTGTCCAGTGTTATTGCACAATCAATAGTTACGCTTATATCAGGAGAGATATAGCAGAGACTCTGGTATCATCATGGATATATACAGGACATCAATGTCACTTCCTGAAGGTGGTAAAGCAAAGGGCGACTCACTCTGGGTAACAACCTAGCAGTCGTGATGTAATCTCGGCGAGGTCTCTACTCTACCCGTGTCCTAGATCACATCGTCTGACAGATGGAATCTGCCTCCATGCAATCGTAAACGCAATGCTCGAGTCCAAAGCGTGCAAGGCTGCTTATATCTCGGCATCATACCCGCATTGGGCTTCCTTCTTCAAGAAACTCGTGTGTAGCTGTGTCCCTGAATGATCTGAAACTGTGATATCCCTCTATCGATTATAGAAGGCAGCCCTTTTGTCATAATTAAGACGGCCACCCCATAAGAGGTCATTAAATGTCTATGTCCTAGCTAAGTCTAAGAGAGGAGCGATAAATCTTTCAAACGTTTACCCCAACCTGTCCCCTCTTCTTGTGTATGTCGAACCAGGCTATATATTATATGGTACTACGGTAGTGGATATATGGTATGTATTCATCGGTTAATACCATAGACATGAAGAAGAGATGTCTATGGTTAAAACAATATTCTTGTCTCGATGGTATGTGATTATTTAAGCTGTTTCACCAACAGATCCTTTATCCTTCATTTTTTTGGGAAAATTGATTATCATATTATTGAAAAAAAACAAACCTAAAAATATTATTCATAAATTTACATTTCCAATGCTAATAGAAATAATTATAGTATATATAATATAGTGCGATATAATAGGAAATTACTCTTGACAAAATACTATTTATGACTTTCATAGTGTGAAATTTTATCATGATAGTGAGGTGAGCACTTTATCACCTTGAGTTGTTGTGTATGCAGATAATTTTCCCTGAGAAGAGATTCCGGTCCACCTGACATCCAGGAAATACAGCATCAGGGGCAGACCCAATGATACTGTAACATGAGACAGGTAACCAGCAAACACATGTCCTAGGTACACATTACTACTGCGGGATCGCAGTATGATGAATGAAATATGACATTGAAACAGTGGAGCTGCCCTATCATTAGCAGGCAGAAGTGGAGGCGAGAATCCCATGTGATGTATTACGTTGCTGTCCCAAGATGGAAGGGCTAAGAAGACGCTGGTGGGAATGTATTGAAAGCCGCGATTGAGTGGACGGTCCATCATCTTTGTGTGCAGTCGGGCTGCCACCTTGTTGATGAACGAAGGACTGAAACTTAAGTTCCAGGGGCTGACCATAGAGAAGTAATTAAAAATCCCACCCACATCTCGGACAAAAACTGTTGCTCACAAGCTTAACGCAATGAGGATCTGGAAAAGTCCATCTGGAAGAGAGAATGGAGGAAAAAAGGATCTATGTTACACCGGTTATGAGGTATCTCCACCCATTGCACTCTGCCCACTCCCAGACGATCTTACTCCATAACTCATTTCCCGTGTTACTAATATAATTAGCCACTGCACTGAAAGAAGTCACACAATTTACAAGGCTTCTGTTGCATGGAACAGGAGTCGCTTGATGTTTCCTTTGAATTCCTCCACGGGTATTACTTGGAGCGGGTGTTACTTGAAGCGCTGGTGGCGGCCATTGTTTAGAGCGTGGCGTGCGTCTTTGTTCAGTTAATGGCTTCCAAATGTAACCTGCTGGTGACCATTGCGAATAGTACGACTAATGGTGATCTATCAGGGAATTGCGTGAACAACCAATTAGCCATTTTTATTATGGAATCGCATCACGATGAATACTAATCAATATGAATACTAATTTACTTTTAAATTTCAAATCTGGTTGTGATCTTGGAAGCGGAACAAGCTTAACCAAACTGAGCACCTGGGGCTATTTTTCTGTAGAACATGATCAGAATCGCCCCTGACTTTCTCTGCATCACCTTGGCAACAACGCATCAATAGGGTCCATCTGTTTTAAGACCAACAAAGGGTCATCCTTATATATTGATATCGTCTATCAGTTTATCCCATGGTGTGGATTTCCCGGGGATATACAGCACAGCTCCCGACTGCTCCCTCGGTGTCGCATTTCACTCTGGCTCTCACGATATACCGGGCCTGCTGTTCATCATTTAGTGTGTCAATATTTATATGTCTCCACTTACAGTTATTTCGGCTGAGACATATTCCCAATTCCCCAAGTTTGCGTGTAGTTTAGCACGATTGAGTCTTGCTCTGTTTATGAATTTTGTTAGTTTTCTGCCTAACTTGCGATTGACCCCGTCCAAAATCACGCCTGGACACCTGGATCTGCCGCTGATCGGGAAAACTATCCCTTGTCTCTATTTGAGCCATGTCCATCAACAAACTCCCTCCTTCCTCAGAACCCTCGCCCACAATTCTGACAATTCTGTGTTATCCTAATTTCTGAGCTGCCTGGACTGAATGCTTGATGTTTTATGTTGTAGATATTGATGTATTTGTAGGTTTATCTGCTGCCGGTAATCATCATTAAGGACATGCATCTGTCAGCAGTTAACCTGCCTATTCTCATCACACCTAGCTTGTTTCTGCTACAGTTTTTATCGCGATGGGAACGAGCTAGGTACAAGGGCAATCTCGGGAATGGCAGGGAATTGCAATCACTGGAAAAAATGATAAAAAGTGCAGACAGAATTCCATAATTTAATCAATTACTTTACATGTGTGAAATCAAGAATAACATCTCTGTTGTAAACATCATTCAGACCCAGGTGACCCAGGCATTGTGAGATAATGGAGTTTCATTTGTCCGTGTGGAAGTTAATAATTCATGCCTGTAACGAGAAATGACGTTTTGCATGTTGTCTGCAGAGCGAAAGATGTCAAGAAGTCAGAAGAATTCTCCCTGCTTATTGCTAGGGATAGAAAACGTCACCGGGAATTGAATCTGTGTTCCTCGTATCTTCCGCTTGAATGGCAATCAGGTTACCAGTTGTTGGCTGATTCAACAGCGTGATATAAAATGAAGGACGAAAGCTTGTCTACACACATAAGGAGAATACTTTGTAGCTAAAGGCTTTTTTCTCCAGTGCTGTTGAAAGTGGTGTGTCTCAGGTTTCTCAAAAAGATGGTCACACAGGAAGGATTAGGTGGAAAAGTAATACAGCACCCATCTTGTGGGCGGCTTGAACTCATTCTAGGCACTGTTGGGACATCTTTATGGAGGGTCAAATTTAGTATTCATGAGTATTCAGTGAACGTTAGATTGTTTAGGTCGATGAATTAATATCAGGTACCAAAAATTTGTCATAACCATGTGACACTAAACCTCTGCCATTAAACTATATCTTTCATAGAGCTATCATTCTTTTCTTCACAATATATGAGTTTCCTATAATCCCTGAGGTTCCGTGGTGGCGGATAATTTTGCAAGTCTGTTCCGTGGCAGGATGGATGGCTCCCCCTGGAGTCAGAAGCAGATCTCCCGTCAACGACTTGTTAACACTCCATGTTTCTCCTGCTACACTTCAACTTTAGGATGGAAGCCCGCGTAATTACTCTAAGAAATGAGTAGAGAAAGAATTCATTGTCAAATACACCAGTATGAGGTGCAATGTATGGAGAAGCTTCGTAAAAACCACAGATATAACATGCATGTTTCAATTTACTTTTTGCTAATGAGCTGTCATCCCACACCAGCTCTGTGTTTTCGAGCACAATGTCTATCCGAGATTGAGTGCCTCATTATGTACAACTCTTGGCTTGTAATATCACACTATAAAGATTTTTCAGATGGATTGCTGCTGATCTGGACTTTGTAAGGCAAAACTTGATCTATCTTCCATCAGTGTGCCTTGTCACCCTCACCTATAGGATTACTTTTCGTTGTCGTGTAGTATTTTCACGATTTTGTAATACTCACTCTTTGATATTTGAACGAAGTTATATTTTAGTGCAGGTGTTGGCTTCAGCATTTACAATAATTCAGTCCTTTGCACATTCAGATCTCAATACCGATTACAATGAGGAAACATTTCTCAGTGACATCTCAATATTCAATTTAAAACATGATCTGGCTGGAAGCTACCTATGCACGTGGATGCAAAAGGCGCTATTCTGCCAGGGTATAACGTGGAGGTGATATCCTGTTTTAGCGTCATTCGCTGCGGTGGCTGTGATGTGTAATCCCTGAAAACTCCCGGTGTACACTTTCTCTCAAAGCTTCCTCTCTCAGACCCTCGCGGGGATAGTGAATGATCCCAGCCCACCGCCAGCATGCAGGATTACATCGTTATGGCTACATAAGGCACATTTACACCCCTCCCTTGGAAACGCGCCAAAAGGAAAACAAAATCACTACCTAATATGCCTTTTTGAGCATATTGAGTTGAACATGATGAAATTCGGAGTAGTCCGGTACATCTCAGTCACAGCTTCAGGGTGGCCTGATCAAGTGTTTCACAAGATATCCATGGAAACTGAACCTCGTGTCAATATGTACCCAATCACTTTGTGTCCGTGTAAGACAGCACAAGACACCGCACCAGGACCAGGCAAGGGTTCCAGGGGGTCAGTGAAGGATAGGAGGGGGGGGGGGGGTATTACATGTGATGACGGCTAGATGAAAGGAGAAGGAATTCACTTGTCCACTTACCCCATTTAGGTTATTCAAATGAACAGCACAACTTCAGACATGAGTTACGACAGTCCATTTAATCCCGTTGTGTAACCTATAATCCATGGTCTGATCATAGACTCGCTGCTCAAGGACATTCATCTCACACTTCTAGTAATTGTTCTGTGAATGTCCTCACCCAAGCTATTAGTGAGGTTCAAAGACGACACATCCTCGAGGTATGTGGAGCAAAATGGTATGTCATCCCTTACATTTACTAGTATGTTGTTGAACATACTGAGTCTTCGGAGCATAATGCCCTTCCACATGGTCCACAGGGAACTGATTTAGTCAATTACATAATCCTCTCCATGTCTATTTCGTTCCTTCATTCCAAAGCTGTACCTGGGCGTTGTTCAGAGGTTCTGATCAAACAGTCTTTATCCAGGTATTCCGTCTGTTTTTGTCCGATCAGCCATCTATCCGTCGATCCGTTTGTCTCAGATACAAGTTTAGAGCCCAAGTTTATCCTCGCGGTATTTCTGAGAGTGTGTGGAGTCCACTAGCTCTGATCCACACGTGCACCCCTGCTGGCAGTCACATGGTAGACTGGCGCTTGGCGTGTCCTCTCTTATTCTCGGCTCGCCTCGCCTCACCTGGGAAATGCTCGCTTCAAGCCAGCCAGAAATCGGGAGAGATGTTTTTTTTTAATTTAGTGTCTCTGAGATGGTTTCTGACTAGCGAGTGAAGCCTTATGCGGTCTGGGGGTTTGGGGGGCGCTGTACGCCTCCGAGATATTTCTTTAATTTAGTGTCTCTGAGATGGTTTCTAAGGTGTATTTACAACTGTACCTTGTGAAATCACTAAGTAGATTTTCACTTTAGGAGTCTGTTTTTGTTGTGAATGGAGGATACATTACTGACTAGCGAGTGAAGCCTTATGCAGTCTGGGGGTTTGGGGGCGCCGTACGCCCCGGAGAATTTTTTTTAATTTAGTGTCTCTGAGATGGTTTCTAAGGTGTGTTTTACAACTGTACCTTGTGAAATCAATAAGTAGAATTTTACTTTAGAAGTCTGCTTAGTTCTGTTGTAAATGAAGGACAGATTTTCAAATAAAGGAAGGTCTAATAATCCTACCATTCTAAGGCTGTTCTAAGGTTCGTATGCACCAGACATGGTGATGGTCAATCGTTTAAAAAAAAGATAAGATATAACAGTTGTAAAACACACCTTAGAAACCATCTCAGAGACACTAAATTAAAAAAAATTCTCCGGGGCGTACGGCGCCCCCAAACCCCCAGACTGCATAAGGCTTCACTCGCTAGTCAGTAATGTATCCTCCATCTTCCAAGTTATGCCGACATCCAGAATTATATCCAGAGTTATAGAGAGCCCTGTCTGTAACAAATAAATAAAATAAAAAATATCCCCTGTGTATATTCAATGAGAGTTTCAGTATGAAGTCAAGTGTGTCGGACTAGATTTATTATTGGAGGCGTGGGGGGGGGGGGGGGTTGCAAGCTGGTTAGAGGAGTCAAGCGACCGAGCGACGTGAGGTGGATAGGTGGTAGCTTACACGGCGTGGGGTCTGGGGCCCGCTCAAGAGCCCCAGAAGCCAGAGCTTTTTTCATGTTCTGTGGTTGATTCTGAGCTCTCTCTGGCTCTGATTGAGTATTTTTCATTCCACACATGCATGTAAATATTGCTGGTATTTAAATTTATTTATTCCAAAACTACTCATTGTCACTTTACATATCATATGTCATTGAAGAACTCATGATTAATGACACTCAATTGCAAAATTATTGACCAACGAATGTTAGGCCTATGTAACGCTGTGGTGCACCTTAACATATTTCTGAGTCACAGATTTTTTTGTTGAAAATATATTGCGGGGCTCTACCCCCCCCGCCCCCTCCCCCCCCCCGGTCAAAAATATCAAACGAGGAAAATTACACTCATATTTCGTTACATAGGTGCATACCAACATTTTCTATAGCTTTTTGCTCTCTCCTTTTTCTTTTTTTCTTGCTCTCTCTTTTTTCTTTTCTTTTTCTCTTTTTTTCACGGCCCAATAGGGGGGGTGCGCCCCGGGTGCACCGCCCCCTGAATCCGCCAGTGACTGTTTTCGAGTAGGTATGACGTGAAATGTTGTTGTTTGTGTGACGTTTTGTAAAGATGGTGTTATGTGGGTTTTATTCACAACAGGACGAGTCATGATGTCTAGAGGCCATATTGTTTTGTAAAACAAAGTGTGTCGATTTACAAGTAATATTGTTACATGATAATCAAACCTCGGCTACTTGTCTTATGCAATTCTAAGAACAGCGTGCATGGAAGTATCCAGCCTTGAACTAATTTAAGTATAGAGATCTCAAAGGTTCATTGTGTGTAGGGGGCAAATCAATCTGGACAATATGGGGTTATTGTGTGGGAGTGCCCCATGTGTGGTATACGTATGTGACAATCAGGTGACATGAGGGAAGCAGGCTGATTGACCACGGCTGCTGAAGGAGGCCTTGTGTTTCCTGTCCAGTCAGTGATGGATTAAATAAGGGCACACACCAGAAATCTTTGACGTAACTTGTACAGATTGACCACGACTGCGGAAGGGAGCCTTGTGTTGCCTGTCCAGCCAGTGATGGATTAAATAAGGGCACACACGAGGAATCTTTGACGTAACTTGTACAGATATGAGCCACTTCCTCCAAATCAGCTTGCTACTCTCAGGAATTTTACGAATCTGTGACAGAAGACTCGCAAACTCGGGGGTTGATGACTCCGAGGATTTAAAATATCAAATACCTTTTGGAGTATAAATCATACTACGCCATTTATGTTTCTGTAAAGGGTTGGTTTACTACTAATAAGAAAAATGAAAAGTTTATTGTCCAAGCAAATTTTATGACCACTTTGTATGTAAGCGTATTTGATAACATCTTGCCCTGAGCTGACAATAGTGAGGTAAACGTAAGTTTTGGGTTACTTTGGTGCAAACTCAGTAAAGCATGGACACACTTATTGTCAAACCATGGCTCTGCTCCCCACACAACACACCGAATTCACAATTGTTATGATGAATGACGCCGTGCCCAAAATATGTCGATGTAGAGATGTGGAGATGCATGTACTGGAATGTTTTTATTAATGACAATATATTTGTACAACAACAAAAATTGCCTGTGAACCCCATCTCCGGGTGTTGAATGTAGCTTTAGTGGTCACTCCAAGCTGGTTTCATACATGAATTAGTTATGTCATGTCATCGTTATGTTAGAGTGTTAGGTGTCTTCAGGGTGTTTTAAAAACAAACATCTTCAGGTGATCATTTTCAGCACTGATTATGAACTCATTCACAAGTAGACACTCCTTCCTCGTATAATAATATAAATTTTGTAGAATACCCTCTGCATAAAACAAGCTAAAAAACTGTCTTTCATAGCTAAATGCCCATGTCAACATTAATCTTTCATCGATGCACTTCCTTGGTATATCACGTTTAGGGCCGATTACCCATAACCCCCTCAGTGCCTGATAGCCCACCACACGTCTTGGCGGAAGAGGATAGCGATTTTAGCCACTGAAAACTCTGGCGTCCCACTGGGCTAATCCGGAGGGTTTGCAAAGATCAAGGTATACACCGCGAAGGGAGGTCATCATTATATCAGCACCCATCTAAGCACTGTTGTTTTTATTCTTAGTGTTATCTACCTGGGGTTAAAGCTTTGATTGTGGTGTTACGGGTAAACCTGTAAAACAGGTTTTATACTGGATTGAACAGGACGCCTTTCTTGTAGTGGATGTGCCACAATTTCTCAATCATGAATCATTGCTTGGTAGATCAAGCGAAAGAAAAATGACAAAAAAAGGTCTTTTTAAGCGTTTAGAGTCCCTGGTGATTTCATCAGAGGAAAATTTCTGATTGGTTTTAAAATGGAGTTCAATGAGTACCGAGTGAACAGGTGAAGAGATAAAAAATGATGACACACTTTATAATTAGATCGATAGCTAATCAAGGCTTTGAAGGATATATTCAATGTTTCTGTATGAGAATTACACATCTGCTTGTGAAAACAAGTCTCGGTTATATACAGACATTGCATGCATTTGTTTTGTTATACAGTATTATCTTCTGGTGTATAATATGATCCCGGGACTAATGGACCATGTAGTCTATAATTAGCCTACTCGCCGCTAAGATGCTATTCCCGGCAGCCTACACATAGTTATGACACTGTCCGACTGTTTCGTACGTGGTGTTGTAATGCGGTTCTCAGACGGCTATTTCGTATTTTTCCATGGCCAGCAAACTATAAACTACGAACTATATCAGGACAGATGGGAATCTGGCGTCCCAACAAAAAATGTTGTCCTTTGGATAATCTGGCTTCTGAAGATGATACGAAACTTTCCTCTTTATGGAATTTCATCCCAATGAAGACTTGCGTCTGCTGTATCCCACTATCTATTTCTTTGGTCACATTCTGCCAGTCACACGATATCCGCTTTTGATCTGGAGATGCAGTGAATTTGAATATATTGTCGTGTGTTCGGGGATCCCTGCTGGGAAACTCATATCCGCCAGATCAAAAATTATATACCAATGTCAAATACAGACGCAAAATGTTCCTCGTCAAACTTCTTTTGGGAGACGACTTAGAACACTACTTGGCCGATCTATAATAAATATCGAGAATAGGACACAGTTGAGAGTGGCTCTGGCTACCAGCATAAAATCGTTATGTTTTAAATTCTGGACCACGATGGCTCCTGCCAAACTCCTTGTTATTTGGGCGACTTTGAACTAAGGCTGCACGTTCTGCGAAGTCCCAACTAGGGACGTCCGATCTCTCTCACTGTCACGTTACTGCCCCTGAGATCACCTCCCTCGCCCCACACCACACATTCCCTTCTTTCAAGCCCATAAATTTAGAGGAGCGGACAGAGAGTTCTTGTAACAGGAAGCCATCACGGACCACACAATTAATAATATATTTACTGACATTAGATTGGATTGGAACATGATTCATTGTAAGGAAATACTTTCAGAAGGATAAAAGTGCTGATTCCTGGATGTGTAACATAACCTACAACCAATATTAATATCACGGTCCTTCTCTCAGTTTTGTTCTGTTTCATTCTTCGAGAATTTCTGTCTTCATGATAACAAAATACATGTAATCAGAAAACTGCTCCATGATTGTCATGTGATATCACTTGTGATGACCTCTCAAGGCGGAGTAATGTCAAGGACATTAGATCATAGAGGGTCACGACTAGTCATCATTGGAAATGCCATCCAAATATTCTCGTAGTCAGAAAAAGATATCATGTATTGACATCATATATGTAAAATAACCATCCTTGAGTTTGATTTCTGGACTGAGAATGGCGAGTTAACCAACCGTAAGAAATGGCCAACTTCACCTTCACCTTGTAATCTACACCTTGTAACTTTGATTCCCAGGTTTCCGTGAAAAAATAGAGGCTGTATAACCGAGTAATAACTCGGTGACTGTGAGATTGTAAAGAAAAGACAAATGTTTTGTTTGGGATGTTGCTTCTGTCAACACGCGTGCTTTATGTGGTGTAACCCTGTGATAATAAATATGCTATGGAATCTTACACTTACTGGCATGAAATATTTCATCAACTGGAAAAGTGTGTAGTATGGTGAATATTTATCATGAGTGTATTATCGATGAGAAATTCAAAGCGCATTTTATAATAAAAATTTGACATGAAATTTTGAAATAAAGAAAACGAAAAATGTTAATCTTTTAGAAGAATATTATGAAATGTGCTGCTTCTCTTACATTGGTTTTAAGCAGTAATTTCCGATTTCATTAAGTTCAGTAACACAGTACAATATTCTTTCGATGATCTGTAACTCGCCCACCCACTCGCCCAACATATTGAAAGACGGAAGTTTTAGTCTCATCGATACTGACCAGAGGGCACCACTATAAAGTGTAAATTCGAAACTTGCTGATAAATGATCGCTGTGATAGTGTTCTGACGCGATGCAGGAGAGCGTGGGTTTGTTTTCACTGTACCGCAGTTGACTTTCTGTTACGTGGGGAGCAGTGATAGGATCGGGATGAAATAAAATACTGATAAGCGCAGTGCTGTCAGCCCATCGATTCGTGTAACTCAAATATTTTTCAAATGACCACTTCAGTTATAAGGTTCAGAGCCATATTGTTGTAAATAAAACATAATGATTATAGGTTGCACCAAATTGTTATCTCTTTACACATTTCTGAGCTGCTAAGTTGCCACAATCGTCAACAATAAACGGGAAAGAATGTTGTTACACATTCATCAACCTGTATGTAGCGAATAACCCCAATTGGCCAGTAGAAGAAGAAAGCAGACCGAGAATATTGCCGACCGTGCCCAGGGGAATATTTACTCAACCATTGAAGCCGACATAGTACTACCTAACCGTCCTTTGTGTCTCTATAGATCTTATCCCTTGTAAGGAGGTTATTAAAAACGGCGCTCCGCAATAAATAATACCCCATGAGTAGAGTCGTGCTGAAAGATACTACGAGCTGAATACGGGAAGTTTGGATACTCTGATGGTGATTATATTTGTCAAATCTCGTATGGAGATGTGTCAAACTTCTGGCGAAACAAGGTCCATTTTGACAGTTTTATTATTCATGAACAGCATGTTTTATTGTGAAAACTGTCATGTCTTGCAGAAGAAGAAAAAACCGATAATAGGTCAATTAGTTCACCCTAACCTAAGATTTTATGTAGAAGTGAAATTGTCACGACTTTTTGAAAAGTTTGCCAAAGAATGCCGCCAGCAATTCGGAGGATGTTAATGTCATTGGTGAAAGGTTAATTACAGATCAAATTTCACGCTGTGACAAGGGTTTTGGGATACTTGAATGTGATAATGATCTGAGGCTTTCTGGGTTTCCTGTCGGATTTAAATTGTCACAAACAGAGATCAAGGTGAACTGTACTCACTCAAAGATGCATTGTCCGAGAACATCTTGTCAAAGTATGCCAGCATCGTTGTGCCCTTCTAGTTCACACATTCCTCAAATCTTGCAGAAAATCTCTTGTTTTCTCTCGATTGTGAATACTTGGTGAATGCTTTTCTCTCGTGTTTTTTTGTGGTTTCTTCCGTCATACATTTATGGGGAGGTTCTTCCTCTTACAGACAGATAAGATACCAAAAGTGACATTTAAAAGGGCTCTTATCCAGTGTTCTTTGGTAACAAAACTATTATCTATAAACTATTACCCACTAACACAGTAAAACCACTCCGAAAACACCGCTTGGTGTAATCCGAATCACTAGCGTATAATGCAGAGCTCCAAATCTTCATTATGGGGGTATAAAAATATAAGTTTTGTTCCATATTTATATAGAGAATTACACCGTTTTTCCCCCATGCAAAATCTGTATAACATATGTATCTCTGTTGTTGTGATATGAATGATGAAAGATTCAATTTCATTTTTTTTATGAGATTCACGTTTATCATTCATCAAATCTTTTGAATATTTTATGCCAATAATCAACACATGGTTATTGGAAGAGTATAACAAGCATGCAGTATTGCCAGACTGCCAGCCAACTACAAGTATAGGGCACCGAGAGGCTACACCAACTTGGTCGTCAACCACTGGATAGCTTCTACTGGGACATTGTATAATACAAAATATGAGGCTCAATTCCATGCATTACATGAAAATGATAACGATTCAGCATCCCTTACACTGTGCCCTACATTATGAATGCCATGTCCTTCCTGATATCCCTCAGGCATTGCTACAATAATCTGTTGTGTAAGAACGCAAGACCAAACCAATAAATTCAAGGGTGTAGTGAGTAATTGATCAAAGACCTGTCGTTATTATATCAATAAATATTACATTGTTAGGGCTGTGTCAAGAGTTGATAACCATCATGGGTTTGTTGAGTGCATGTACAATAGAGATCTAGATTTCATCGATGTGAGGGCGATTAATATAGGATCAGTGTCAGTGATTTTGATGGAAGCACCTAGTGTCAGATATTCATCATGTTATATGTATGTATGGATGAGATTGTCTTGTGTTCTGTCAACAGTTATTTAAACTTTCCTGCACCTTCCCTCCCATATATCAAACAGGACATAGTGAAATATATACTGATTACAATAAAACTCCAACAGGCAAAAAGGTGCAGAGATCCACGGCAGAAGAGCATGGGTCATAAAAAGAAAAGTCAAATTATGATTGATATGATAAAATTCACTAGAATTAGAATGACTGAATCTGTATACAATTTCAGATTGTGTTATGTTGTTACACGTAAATCATGAGGCTGTGAGAGGCGTGTGAGAGTCGAATGACAACTTTGTGAGAGCGCCCCCCTGCCAATTGTTACATCCGTGTTGATGGCTAATGGAGTGTTTGGACGGTATGTGTGAGTGTTGACTGAAAGTTACTAGAGTGCCTCCTCTAGCTCACTTCAAACAGCGCTAGGCTCGCTGCCAGAGACGGTAAACGATGTGAAATTTGTGTCGTACAATTTTGTACATTTCCGAGGGAATCTGGTGCATTGCGATTGTTTTAAACCTTGCGAGATGTTTCCACGTTGAACAAAAATTGTCGCCACTGGAACTGACTTGCCAGAGTAGATGTCAACATTCACTACATGCTTGGCACTACAGGTTTGTATAAGTTTGTATTGACTTTTTGGGAAAGCGGCCACCTGCAGGGCTGAGCGTAGTAAGGAAGTTGTTTTGTGTCTTGTGTTTTGTCTGGATGCTACATAGTTTTCTCCTCAGTGTGTGGTATGTGTTTGTGATCTCGCGTTTGTACGATCAACTATATTCTTATATTCAATGTTGCCTTCGAGCATTTGTAGCAGTACATGCGTGGACTATGTCTAAACGGACCGTTTACTCCATTGATTATCCACATATTTTGTGAAAACTTTATATGACATCCATTTTGTAAAACTTTGGGACATTCCATGAAATTTCTCTTGATATATGGAGACACAAATAGAGACTGCGACTCTCAAAAATGTAACAATATTAAAACTTTTGTCAGCAATTAAAATGAGTTACTGACCCATAAAAAACCTCTACAAAGAGCAACCGTCACGTTCTGCTTTGTATATGAGAAGAAATGCCACTTTGGATTCATTGAATATTGTCGATGTTGTGGAATATTACATGTGACATTCACTAAGGGACATGGCTAACCCTTTGACTTTCAGAACCTGATAAACTTACGTGATTCCTCAAGTGCAGCAAAGTCCAGCCCTGTCCAGGGAAAAAGCCATTGGGGAAATCCAACTGAGTACATGAGTGCGGTGATATATTCCGAAGAACGAATCCATTGGAAATGCAAATGTTGATTTTTCATTCACTAGAGATTGTCCATAGAGATATAAAAATAACTCATTGGGGAAATCCAACTGAGTACATGAGTGCGGTGATATATTCCGAAGAACGAATCCATTGGAAATGCAAATGTTGATTTTTCATTCACTAGAGATTGTCCATAGAGATATAAAAATAAGGTCTTGCCCTCAATAGTATCAGTATCCAACAAGGTATTTCAAAAATATTTTATAATACTAGTATATTATTCCTGTCATTGCGTGCCACTGTGCAATCCACAACTCTCTGATGTACAGCCATCAACATTGACGTCTATCACAGGATGTTTGACATCTTTCCTGGGCAGGTGAACATATCCAAAGTACCGACTTTGTCAAACTCGGTAAATGTTTGTCACTCACGATAACTGGCCAGGGTGACATACCGCACTGGTCAGGTTCTTGTTGCCGTTATATCATTCCACAGTGAATAATAAGCCACGGTATCTGTTCCTTTCAAGTTGTGATAGAACGCAGCAAAGGCGTAAGATGGTGACATTCCTAGCCAGAAGGTGGTCCGTCTTACAGACGTAGAATTGTCAGTGTAACGTAGCTAGTGGCAGCCAGCGAATGTTGTTTTCCTCGCCCTGTCAGTGTTGGCCGAGGGTTTCCGATGTGGCGTCCGCTGCTTCACTCAGCCATCTGCCTGTCCGACCCGCTGTTGGCGGTGGTTGTGGCTGTGTTCTAGAGCGCTAGCTTTGCTCTGTCCTTCAGTGGCTGGGTGTCAATTGTTAGCTCACGGCTCTGTGCTGGTCTGGGAGGTAACCAGTCTGACGGACGGTCATATGCGGGGACAGTAAACAAGCCTATCTGTGACATCCATGGTCCAGCAATACCTCCACCGGGACCGAGACACAGCTAGTCCTGAATAACGCTCTGTAGAATTTAGCAGGTTTCAGCAAATATTTAATTGCTCTGCGTATTTCAGCAACTCCCTTTCAGAAATAGCAGGAAGCCTCGATCTAGTCTTGCTTCAAACAAGAACAGTTCCCAGTTAATAGTCCTGACTTCATTCATGCACAACTAAAACACAAGCAATCGACCTTCAGAACAGCTGAATGCGTCAATTATAGCTACTGATAGATATTTGTTCTCTATAATATAGATTGGTATAATTAAGGCATTTCGGAAGAAATGCCTTTATGGTTTTAACAGAATTTTTTTTTTTCCGCCGTTTTGGTTTCCAACCGATAACTTTACTTTGCTTCGATGTATCTTCGCCAAATTTTCAGCATTGGTCAGACATATTATGTGGAAGAACCCTATTGTTTTTCAGCCTCATCCGAGGTCCGTGAGGATGAAATCAATGTTGTTTTTTTAACTTTGTTTCCGCACGATAACTCAAAAAGTAGGTAGGCAATGGCTGCGAAAATTTGCATGGAGGTTCATATATCAACAGGGAAGAACTCTATTGATTTTGGGATCAATCCGTCAAACGACCTTTGACCTAGAGGTCGGAAGAGTTTTCGCCCAGTCATCCTTGAGGTTTCCTGCATATCTCAGAATTAGGGGTATTAAGGGGGTATTAAGGATGACCTTTGACCTTGACCTTGAATTTTTCTGCCGAGTCGGCATTTTTCGTTTTCGTCGATATCTCGGAAACGGTGCGTCGTAGAGCGAAACAGACATTATTTTCGCACTCGTGGCACTAGACAAACATGTCTTAAGGGTATTATGGATGACCTTTGACCTTGACCTTGAATTTTTCTGCCGAGTCGGCATTTGTTGTTTTCTTCGATATCTCAGAAACGGCGCGTCTTAGAGTGAAACGGACATTATTTTTTGCACTCATGGCACTAGACAAACATGTTTAAGGGTGTTATGGATGAAGTTTGACCTTGACCTGAAACTTTTTCGCCGAGTCGGCATTTTTCGTTTTCGTCGATATCTCGGAAACGATGTGTCGTAGAGCGGAACGGACGTTATTTTCGGACTCATGGCACTAGCGAACATGTCTAAGGGGTATTATGGATGAACTTTGACCTTGACCTGAAATTTTTTCACCGAGTCGGCATTTTCGGTTTTCGTCGATATCTCGGAAAAGGTGCGTCGTAGAGCATTGTAGAGCCCATGGTAAACATGTTATAAATATTACAAATTAGTCTTAACACCGAAATGCCTCCAAGGCATCTTTAGGCCTTGACGTCTAGGTGAGCTAATACCATTGAACTTGACTTGTGTTAGTGTTCCTGATAATTATGTTGCTTGCAGAACAGAATACAAATTTTGGCAAGAACGTTGCATGTACAGACCCTATGTTATGATAATCATCCAACATAAGTTCTGTAGATCTGTATTTGTATTTGCTGTCGTGTTACAGCATTGACATCACGTAAACTTAACTGACTTCAGGCGTAAAACCACCCGATCTTATTAGATATGTTAGGCGGGACCACCATTACCCCAATCTCGGCATGTCAAGCGTGAAAGTAAATATTTCCTTTAACTAATTCTGAATAATAATTGTCCAGTTAATAGTGAAGCGACAAAATCTTGTTAAAGCCTGTGTATAGAATTGTGAAACTGTTTTATCAGCAGGTGTTTTGTTTGTGTTGTGTATTGATGTTGTTTTTATACATAACATTCGTGTTTTATTAGGTTGATGTGTTATAATAGAACATTGTAAAGCTAAAAATGTAATCGTTCTGCACTGAATTTTACCGATACTATAATAATCATATATTAATATTTGAAAATGAAATTTCCAAATGAAAAAAAAAACTATTGGTAAATTTGTATTGTATTGTATCTGTGTGTTGAAAAGTAGGCAATTCCACAAACTATTTATATACATATTAAATTTATGAAAAGTTCAGAAAATATATTCCTAGAAACACCATAGAAAGGGTAGGGAGCTCTCAGCATTTGTAATAAAAACAAGAACAGTTGATTCCACTAAAGTATCATTTGCATTTATCTTCAAGAAGTTGTGCATTTCAGTGCCAAGACATGGAAATTGCATAGATAAACAAATCTCGTCCTGAATTACTAATAGTAATCTACAAATAACGTCATTCATTTTTCTGGTGATGATTCATTGTATACAGAATATATACTCCACCGTATGCTTCAGGTCTTGATTCCGTGAATCACAACCTGTGCTTATCTACAAAAGCTGATAAACTTCCGGATATCTCAGCGATCAGATTTATACTTTGCATGGAAAGGACCGCAGATAGGTAAGGAGAGGAAACCTTCTGATCTCTGCCAAGACTAAGTGGAGAAGTCGCTCTCGGTGATGATGGGAGGGCTGAGTATTTAGGTATCGGGTGTTGCTATGGACAGGTGGGTGGTTGTTAGGGGGTATCCGGTGGTTACCAGGTCTGGTGAACAGGTGCCTCTCTCGTATATCTCTTTCACCAGACAAGGCAGTCATCCGTAATATACCAGGAAATATGTTAGGAATATCTAACTGAAACAATACCTAGAATAGTAGGCTACATGGAAACCAGTGTAGCTATCGTTGAGTTGAGCAGCACTTGTGGGAACAAATCTAATATCCAGCAATTTTACCAGGATTTTGGCCTGTTTCATTTTTTTCAGCTCGAATTGAGTCTGACACTTTCACTTCAGTCAACTATTGACCTTATGAATATTTATCACTCTGAAATGCTGACAGGTCATTGGCTACAAATGTTGCCTTGCAGTGTGTCACATGACCTTTGACCTTGTTGTATGTTGTAACAAAGTGGTGTGGATACAACTATGTCTAACTTAACGACAGAAAATAAATCTAAAAACATTAAAGCATGGAGATTTTCCTTGCATTCAGGCAAATTTTAGTTGATTTCAAACGTATAATATTTGTGAAATTGTACTTTATATGAAATCCAAATTTCAACAATACATTGAAGTTGATAAAATGCCCGACCCTAAAAGCCCAAGGACATAGTATTTTATTACCAGTTATATTTCGAACTGTGGTATGTATAAATTCAGGCCCGTAGCCAGTATTTCTGCAGGGGGGGTTACCAAAAAAATAAGAAGGCTTAATATTGCATGTGAAAAAGCGAAGCGAGCGTAGCGAGGGCTCGCCAAGGGCGCTCTGGGGGTTCGGGGGGCTTACGTCGGGGGGCTTACGTAAGCCCCCCGAGAAAATTTTCGAATTTGTTTGCTCACAGAACACTTCTGAGGTATACTTCAGAGTTGATTTTCTTCTCCATAATACATGTTCATCAACATGTGTATGTCAAATATTTGGAATCAGATACACATATTTGAAAAATTAGCATATTTGAAAAGAAAGGTTACCGGACAATATATATTTCAGATATTAACCTTTCGTCACATGACCTCAAAAGTAAGGTTGTTCGTCAATCCAAGGTCACGAGAATATCCAGCATATATCATTTATCATGTATATAGTATGTCCACAACTGATTCCTAAGCTGTAAAATCGATAATAAGCGAGATATTAGCCATTTTGTGCTCTCGACCTTGAAAATGAGTCAGAGGTCCAATTCTAGGTCACGAGGATATTCAGCATATATCATTTCCTATTTGTCCACAATTGATCCCTAAGTTGTAAAATCGATAATAAGTGAGATATTAGCCATTTTGTTCTCTGACCTTGAAGATGAGGTCAAAGGTCAAATTCAGGTCACCATAATATTCAGCATATATCATTTTCTATATGTTCACAGTTGATTCCTAAGCTGTAAAGTCGATATTAAGCGAGATATTAGTCATTTTGTCATTTGACCTTGAAATTTAGGTCAAAGGTCAAATTCAAGGTCAAGAGAATAATCTGTATATATCGTTTCCTATATGTTCAAAATTGATTCCAAAGCTGTAAAATCGATAATAAGCGAGATATCAGTCATTTTGTGCTCTGACCTTGAAAATTAGGTCAAAGGTCAAATTCAAGGTCACGACAATATTCAGAATGTATCATTTCCTATATGTTCACAATGGATTCCTAAGATGTAAAGTCGATAATAAGCGAGATATTAGCCATTTTGTCATGTGACCTTGAAAATGAGGTCAAAGGTCAAATTCAAGGTCATGAGAATATTCAACATATATCATTTCCTGTATATCCACAATTGATTCCTAATCTCTAATTTCAATATTAAGTGAGATATTTGGAAAAATGTGCCCCATTATAAAGCATAGGAGAATTTAAGATTGCGTATCGAGTACGATGTACATACTTTCAATGGTTCCATACCATGTGCAATTTTGGATCATATCTCGGCCATTTCATAACGAACTTACATGAAATTTGGAATATATATTCTCTATATATCCATGAAGCTGACGTAAATAAGAGATTGAAGATTTCATTAATAAATTAGTATATAAATGGAGTTGAATATTGCTTGAACAAATGTAACTTACGTTGCGTACACGAAGCATTTCATGGTGTAGTTTCTTAACTACAGCCAGTGCACATATTTGTGATCAATAACCTACTCTCATATTTCAAGTATCCCATCGATATTCATGTCAAATTGATGCGCAAATGTGTATATCTATTGCGATCCCCGGAAAATGTCTTGTGCCGCTGGTCAGCGAAGCGCTAAGTACAGATCAGCGGATTATTCGTATGGCAAATACCGTCAATGCTCAGCTGTCGAGAACGTTGTACTCAGGAATGAGATGTTGTTGTGATTTTGGTTCTATACTGCACTTAGAAAATATCAGAGTCGCTGAATTCTTGATGTAGTTTGCGGTTGAGTTTACAATGCCAACGGATATAGACGTTATTAATGCGATTGATAATCAATTTCTTTTGCCCAGTGTCTCTTCAATGCCGATGATATATAACATGCTATTTTGATCATCAAAATCCCATCAAGTGTTGAGGTAAATCCCAAAACAGGCAGTAGGTTATTGTTCTATGATATGTAGTCTAACCATAGTCAAGAAACGGTACCCTAAAACGTTGTCTGTTTTCTATGTAAGTTACATTTCATTGGCGGTGTATAACGTTCAGGATCTGTATGAATATCGACTGGGTCTTCAATCTGGCCATTGGACAAGCCTTGTAGTCACGGATAGAACCTACGCAACAATTTTCAGCGCAATCCATTAAAAAACTGCAGAGTTATAGGCCAAACAAAACATACCAGAATTCTGCTGATAAGGCATGGATCCTGACTGATAAGCATCCTTAACATGAGAAAGTCCCATTTGGGACCAGTCGAGAAAATGAAAATGGGGAAACCAAACTTATACACATCACAGAGGTATATGAGGGCAATCTTTTGAAACAAAAATCTGAACTGTCTGAACAGTTTTTGACAAAATGGCCGCCAAAGTCAGAAAATGGCCGCCATTTTGAAAAAAATGCGAAAAGCAGAAAACAAAAAATACCTCCTTTTCAAAATATTTTTAGGCATTTTTGTGCAAAATTTCAGAAAGATTCACATGTAAACTTTAAAGATAAAAATGTGGACGGACGACGCAGACAATGGACACAACGCCATGCAAATAGGTTATCGGACCATAGGTACGGTAACCTAAATAAAGCACTTGTCACACAGTCACACTTGTAATGCTAAACATGGTCTATTTATTCTCATCTCTTATTCATACATAACATTATGATATTACAATATTGACATCAGTTTTCAGGGGGTTACTTTTCAGGGGGGGGGGGGGGGGTTACGCGTAACCCCCGTAACCCCCCCTGCCTACGGGCCTGATTATAATAGTCTGTTCATCATCATATAGTTTATCAATCATTGATTTATATACAACAATACCGTACTGCTGTGATAGCCCTCATGACCCGTACAATAGACCCCGATGCTAGACACCAGTACAAATCCATACTTCTCTATGTCATGGTTTGCTGTATAAATCCACATGTATATATAACCCCGCCGTAAGGACCTCATGCTATTCTGTCTATATATATGTACTGGTATTGTGCTTATGTTTATTGTATGTTGATTGCTATGGTGGGGGAGTGGGGCAGTGCCAAACAAGTATCATACATCGTTCACAGCATGTACAATGCCTATGGTGTGCTCTAGCTCCAAGCCGGGGATCAGTAGAGGAAAGTCCCTCGTCGATTGTTGTATCTGCACCTGATGACTTTCCTGTGGACACTGATGGTGAATATATCACGTCCTCTCGTGCTGACAATCACTGGTGTATGTCAACTCTCAGTACATCGTGACCCCTGAGCTCTAATTCTATCAAAATTGAAAGGTTTTATTGATTCTTCTTGCGTTCTGTGAATCATGTCAGGTTTTGTGATGAGTTGTAAACATTGATATATATAAATCATGACGCTTGAAACTTGAGACATAATTACATAGTTATTGTTGATTGTGTCATGAACAATGTTTCAGGATTTCCAATATATAGTTCTATTCCGAGTTTATGTTTTTGCTGAATTTAAAACACTTGTCATCCTGTGTGGGAGGTTGCATAAAATTCAATTGTAGTTTCTAAGTAGTGGCCCTCCATGACCGTGTTTGCATACCATTTTGTTCAAGGTTTTACCTTCGTCTTCACGTCTTGAGAATTTAAAGACTCTATTGTATGGTGTATTTTAACGGTTGCTTCTCAAATTGTTGCTGCAGCTTCAACAAACAATCGACCGACCGAATACACCAGGAGTTCGGTCTCTAAATGAATCCAGTCTTGTTTGCTTAGGAATGTAGCTCTAACGTTTGTTTGAGTTCTAGAAAAATGCCATCTATTTAGAGTTGAGCATCAAAGGCGAGCTAATGCGTTCAACCATGTTATGTCAATCCTGCCTCCCACAGAAACAAATATCTTGAAGATTGTTCATTTGTTTGAACAGAAAACAAACTTTTTCCACCAACAGTATACGCTTAAATTACTGACCATGTTTCCTAGTTAATGTCTACACCTCATAAAAACTACTCAGATATTCATAGGTGTGGTATAATATGATGGGCCGGTGGATAGGCTGTATTCAGCGGACTGCTGTTCATGTCCACGGGTCAAGGCGAGGGTATTAGCCTTTGTCCTCAGACAATAGATCCCACGGACATCGCATTGCGCTGCTCAGTAATATCCCTAGTAGCTTTTCACATAGAGACGAAGTGATCAGCATCTGTAAACATATTGTGCTCATAAAGGGCAGGGCCACGATTTATTCACTCAAATATACCATTATACATAACTACATTTCTAATAATAAAATATCATAGAATAATTACTTTTCACCATTGAGTAAGTAAAACAATTTGTGAACCTATTCTGTAGATTGAAGTATACTGGACCGAAGTTGTAAAGACTTGTTTAGAACAGCTGGAGTCCATGCTATAAATTGGATAAATGTGCAAGCATGGAGCTATTCTCTCTTCATTATTATCATTTAATATGCACCATTTTAGAACAAAAAAATACTAAAATGAACAATGCTGGGGGCTATTCACATATTCCCAGATATATAAAAAGAATTCCACTAATTGTTGGCCACCCGTCAATGTTTACGTACCATTGGTCACTCTGAAACAATATTCGGCTGGCTTTTTATCAAGTTCACTGCACCTGATATCGTTTTTACGAATGCCATGGCAACTAAACACGTGACGGTGCAGGATTACAGAGCTTTTCTCGTGTGTGTCAACATGGTCAACATGCTGGCAATATTTGTATGATCAATTGATCCATATTTCACCTGAGAATTTTCAGTGTCTTACTTGAATTATGGTTTTTTTTACCTGAATTAAATTAGATTCAATGAAGTAGACTACAAGTGTGGATTTTTCGAAGTGCACGACTTGAATAAGGTTATTCCGTCCAGTTCAGGACAAGTTTATTGACTCCAATATTGAGTTATGTAGCGAAAATACAAAGTCACATCAAACAACGGCAAACTGTCCAAGTGTTTATAACTGGTCATTTGACCTAGACCACACTGAGGCAGTCTGTGAAGAATATTTCTCTATCTGATGAACCTTTGTGTTCATCTCGCCAATAAACTAAGCGTCCATGCTGTATCATTGTGCGTTTGTCCACAATTCCAATGTCATGGCTGCTGCAGTATTGAAATATACTGAGCAGTATGCAAACACCGGTAACAAAAAGTTGTGCATGATGAATCAAAAGACGAACACCATGGTGGCCAGACATTGGAACAGTCAATGCATTCGCAATTGGCATGCACAAGTCAGCATGAAAGATTTTCCAGGGAGCTGTAAATAAGCCGTGACTGGGCCTCTGTTCATGAGGTATGTTTATCGAATCGAACACAGGGACCACAAAGTCCTTCATCTCTGGTCTTTGGGGTGCACTGGAAGAGTGCGTGACTTCCGATGTCACAAAGTCATCTGTCGACCATTGTTAGATCCGCGGGCTCTGGCAACCATTGATTGATGATATTGTGCATCAAAAAAGCATGTATATTTCATATGTTCCGGCGACATCTAATGACATATTTGGTGAATCTTGATTGTGTTGTGGAATTTTTCATCTGGAGACCATCATTCATCAGTAAACTTAGCATCGTTGCTTATACATCACAGCTTGGTGAACGTGATCTGAAAATCTTCTATCTGAACATATACACCATTCCAACACTTATAGTGCACTACATGTTCTCCCAAATAAGACCCAAAATCATTTTTCTAATATTAATTCCCGCACATTGTCTCACAAACTGTGAAGTTTGACTTCATGGTTTCCCGGAATTGGCGTCCAAATGAAGATCAAAATATTTACGCGGAAATGACACCTGTCACATTTTAAAAATGATAAATGACTTCAACTCGCACGTTACATCAGACCTGATATATCCTGACACTTGTGGGATCTGCGGGATTCGATATAATAGAAAGTTATACCTCGTTCCACACTGACCCAGACAGAATGATTATCACCTCGTTCCCTGCGGTCCAGTGGCTTGCTCAGTCGAGAGGGATATACCAACGAGACGTCCGATTGTGTCTGCAGTTTGAACGATCACGTAACAAGAGAACTGACACTCTCGTGAATTTGAACTGTCCGGCCCTGAGTCATTGGAAACCAGCCGTCGGACGGCAAGCCCTTATTGTTTTCAATCATCAGAGTAATCTGTCCAGTCACCTGGCGAACTTTTGAAAATATTTAGTATTTCCACACGTGTGATATTAGTATTTCTTAACAAGGCAAACTTTTTAATTATTTCTTTCTCTCACACAAAACGCCTATATAATTCAAAACTGTATATCGAAAATGGCATTATTCAAAGAGTAACACTTCTCGGGCGAAAAGCCGAGAGGTTAAAAATAATACGAAAATGTGATATTGGTACTTGCTTGCTGAGTTTCAATCCATGCAACCCAAAGGTTTTGGCCAGAAAGAATGTGCTGATGTGACTGGCAAGAGGGCCCTGGGGGGGGGGGTACGTTATTGGTATCGGGACAAGTAAGGTCACGAGAAGGCAACTGACTGACAGTATTGTATATACCCAGGGGGTTAAATAAATGACCAATCCATACATATAACAGAGGGGCTGGAGGCCGGTAACTGGGCACCACGAGTAGCTGTCACAAGGCCTCTTACTTGTGTGTTCTGGGGAAGCTGACATTATAAAGCAATTACAGACAGAACTCATCTATAATGTCAATATATGCTCATCACTGTTCTAAGAAGGCATGTGGTAGGAGACGGACTTTTGAGTGAAGTGGGAATAAATGAACTAAGCCAGCTATTCTATGTTGTGTTTCAAAATTTCTCCTTACCTTGAGGTGATTCAGTAAATAATTTATTACCACCCTTTTCGTGTGAGCGGATATGCTACAACGGTCAAAATCACACACCAAGACTCAAGATATCGTATGAATCAATAATTGCTGTTGGACGGTCAATTGTAGATAAAGAAAAGTCCTTTCACGTTAAGTGGGCCTACAGAAGGAGCGAGCAGGCCTGAATTAGGGGAAATTATCACATGGGAATAAGATTTGATTGATCTGTCCATCTGTAACTGGAGGATAGCGGACGTTTGGGGGGTGCTTCTCAGGACAGATGGGTCTGGGAGAGAAAGATCATCGGATGCGGGGAGGGTATTATAGAGGTGCGGCTAGCTATCTAAGGATACTTGACCAGCGGTAAGCCTTCACACTGGTGCGTGACTTCTGCACGGGTTAGCGGGTAGTGTAGGGCTTGGGTGGGTATGGCTTGTTGCAGTGTAGGATGTAGCCGTTAGGGTACAATCGTCACTCAAGACGACGGACGGAATTGTTTGTCGGGTTTTCCCTCAGACATGACAAAGTGCTGAATTGTGAGTAATCTCTGAGCAAATTGACATGATGTCCTATCTCTCCACGCTTGCTGATTGGTCACCCTGGGGAACATGCAAAGTTTGACCAGAGTTGACAAATGGGGCCGTTTCTTTGTCAAGATGCAAAGTGAACTTTTGGTCAGGTCATCGTTGTGTGCGGACAACAGCTGGGCCTGTGATGAACAAGTATAGACGTAACAGGGCCGTCCTAACGATTAGTGATTGAGTAAGAAATAATCCCTTTTGGGAAACGTGAATTGAATTGAATACGTAAAAATTGTTTGAAATTTGTTTTTGTTGAATTCCGGGAAAGTGTTATATCAAGATTAACAGTTGAACAAAAAAATACTTATTATCATTTCAACGGCAAGCATAGTGTCTGAAAAGATGTAGTGTATGACGTCATATAGCTCAATTTGAGTTGAAAATCTCACACTACTTTTCCGTGGATCATCCATGTCTTCCTCCACAACTCCACCAGACTCCTGACTCCAGAAGCTGACTGGAAGCAGATAATCGCATCCTAGCCCAGCACGGTGGTAAATCAATACTCCCCAGTCTGCTGAACTATCTGGTTATTCAATATCCTTCAGCAGAGTAAATTGACATTTTGCAAGGGCAATGATTTCATTTGGCCACTATTTACTGATAGTTTTGATGGAGCCGTTTTCTCTGGTCTTCAGTTCTGTCTTTTTAGGAGTGGGTGTCGTGGAAATGATCGGAAATTGCCGGCCATTGAAACACGAACATTGACGAGGCGGAAAATATGCAAAAACACAATGTTTGAGGAAGGAAATGTTGCCTTCAAGGATGTGGTCACCCACAGAGCGAGTTCCGTTAGTTGCTAGGACACACTCGATGCTTTCTGCCATCTCCGAATATGGGCAGCGAAGTTTTGCCATGGTTCATTGGATGAGGTTCATGCATTCTGCAATTTCCATGTCATTTGTGGAGTGTACAATTACTTGCATTTGTTTATGTGCTTGGAAATTTCTTCAGTATTTTACGAAAATTACAGGCGAGTGAAATTAATTGAAGTTATGTGAACTTCCATGTATCAAACTTTGTGACATGCCTTTCATAATATTTTTTTTGATTCAGTAAAATTAATGCCTTAAAATAACAAAAATATTTCGCTTTTTTTCAGCGGTTCTCAATCTCACGCTAGTGCATCATTACCACTAGAATGTTGTCTTTGGCTCTCGATGTTCTTTCCACTCAGAACTGAGGATATTTTGGAGGTCAAGGACCTGATATCTCCCAGAATCCTCTGCCTGTCTTGGTGAAGGACACTCGGGAAATCTCTTGTATCTTGTACAAATTATGTCACCGTTTGCATGCGAAAGAGTGGTGTGTTCGAACACGTGATACTTTTCCCACGAAATGGAAAAAAGAGCTCCAAACGGTAAATGTCATCCTTATACCCATTATAGCCGTGATGTTGCTACCGAATTTCAGCAGTGGATGGTCGATGGTCAAGTTGGGTTTTCTTGCATAACAAAACACTTCCATAGATTATATCAAACAAAAACAGTGGTATTCAAATTTGTTATTGAGATACCACAGAGTCTTCCTTGTAAAATCATACACTTCCAAAATAAGATGTCCCTTTCTGTAAAGAGTTTTCTGTAGTATCCAAAACGGTATATCAATATTAATGAATATTGATGATGCTGTCACTAATGTATGATGCTGCTATTATATGAATGCTAAGTGAGCACATCAATTGTTTGGATGATGATGATGAGTACACTGGTAACATTATGAAGAGCCACCACAACACTTTGTAAAGATTGTTCTTATCCAAGATGTGATTTAGTACTTGCAGCGTTTTCCAAAGTTATAGACGCAAACAGCCAATTACCAGCATGTCTAAACAACAGACAGGAAGATTTATGCAGACCCACTGGCTTGGTCATGTATCGCATATACTGCAGAATGCAATATATAACGGCAATGATATAAATGTCATTTCAAAGCAGTAATAGTACAATATAGTAAGGTACAAGTATTTGCTGTGATCTCTGGTAAGAATAGAAGAGGACTTCTGAAGTGGAATGCAAGTCTACCATCATTGTTTTTGCTCACATTTCCGTTGGCTGACTATGATGAAAACCTACTATTCAAGCTGTATGGTGCCATGGAACTTACAAAAACATCCTGCACAATGCGTAATCTGTTATCATGCTGGAATTAGTGGATGGTATACTTCTGAAAACGTTCTGGGCAAAAGTCGTGACTTATGATGTTGACTCTGTACTGGAACAATACCCGCTTAAAAATAAACACACCCACATGCACTTGTTTTCAGAAATAGCAATTGCCAACTCTTGATGCGCTGCATGCCCGCCGTGTAATAACACTGGAGGCAGGGATGCGATAACTAGGCTATTGCCTAGAGTTTGGTTGTGGGAGGGCTGATGTGTGGAGTATGGGGTAGCGGGGATTTGATGGTAGGGACAATGTGAAATATATATGTGATTGACCAGAAGTGAGTTATTCCAGATTGGCCTCAGTTATTCTGAGAATAACGTCTTGGGAGATGTGGTGGGATAATTTCAAATTTATATGTGATATACCGGAAGTTTTTTCGGATAGGTATTCTGAGAATAACGTCTCGAGAAATGTGTTTCATATTGGAGCTGTGTATTTAACAAATAAACTTGAGAGACCGTATGGAAATAAATCATTGCATAACTATGCCGTCATCACCTTCATCAGTATTGTTTATTTTGAGGCTTTTCTGCGTATTTCACAGTACTTTATCTTAGCCCACATACTCACAGTGCCTGCTTTCCATTTATTGCCTATATCCTTTCCAAATTGGTCATTTCATCAGTACCCGCCCCTTTGGGACTTCAGGACCGTAATGCTCTCGTAATCAACCTAAGCCAGTCACATCCACACTGCTAGATCAACTGTCTCTCATATCCACACTGCTAGATCAACTGTCTCACATCCACACTGCTAGATCAACTGTCTCTCATATCCACACTGCTAGATCAACTGTCTTTCACATCCACACTGCTAGATCAACTGTCTTCCACATCCACGCTGCTAGATCAACTGTCTTTCACATCCACGCTGCTAGATCAACTGTCTTTCACATCCATGCTGCTAGATCAACAGTTTCACATCCACACTGCTAGATCAACTGTCTCACATCCACGCTGCTAGATCAACTGTCTTTCACATCCACGCTGCTAGATCAACTGTCTTTCACATCCATGCTGCTAGATCAACAGTTTCACATCCACACTGCTAGATCAACTGTCTTTCACATCCTAGCTGCTAGATCAACTGCCTTTCACACCCACGCTGCTAGATCAACTGTCTTTCACATCCACACTGCTAGATCAACCATCTCTCACATCCACACTGCTAGATCAACTGTCTTTCACATCCACACTGCTAGATCAACTGTCATTCACCCCCAGTGGTCAATAACTTTTATCAGACACTATTGGTTGACAATTTGTATGGGTATTGTGATATTTTCCGAAGGTATGCGAACAGTTCATGATTTATTTGATCAAACTAATTTGCAGCAGTTCAAAAGCAAAATCAGGGTATATTACCCAGGAAATTTAAACTTGAGAGTAATTATAGTTACTTTCACGCTAGATTTAGAAATATTTGTTTACATTAATAGTTTGGAGTGATAATGGATTTCAAACACAACAATTCAGATGTTGTCATGATTTTTCAGAAGTCTTTACCAGTCTTTACGATTTTATGATTGCAATCCTCGGTGATCTTACCAGGCATTGTAAAACTTTGTGAAGTCTTCAATCTCTGTCGGTTTCTGGAAGTGTTATGGCCGACATGAAAATACATACATGCTATGTTCGTACAAATTATCACCCTGCAGTTCGCTGGTTAGTGGTCTCTCAGCAGGGCAGATATCCAGACAATATTGTTTGTTGGCGCAATGGTCATTTAATTGTCCCTGAGGGGTGTTTAGTATATCGCAAGGGGTGGCGACCTAATCTGATCAGCTGATAGGTCTGGCGATATGGGAAAACGGACAGATTGTCATGTGGATGGGATTGGAGAGATGGGGTAAATTCCAGAGATCCGCAGAGAAAATGGCAAATAAGAAATAACAGTAGCAGAATTCAGTAGGGTGTCTATTCCCGCTGGGTGGGCTGATATTATTATCATGATCAATGACTTGTGGACACAAATATGAAGTTTAGATGGAGTTTAAGCCCGCCATTAACGTTTGTCAATATGACGTCTGCCAGCCTGCGGTGGGACTATTTCCTTTGCGGATCAATACCATGATCCAGATAGGGCAGTGCCTCTCCCTGAGAATGTTCACACTTAGGGAACGTTAGCCAAGACTAGAAATTGTTGTCGGAAATGACGCACTGGTATGTCGAAGTTTGAGTCAAGATTATTCTTGATAATTTCCATTTTTTTTAAAGTGCATGATGATTTAATACGAAGGAGAAACGACATAAGAAAAAAGCTTATTATTGTTGAGAAAAATTATTCTGAATGACTAAAACAAAACACAGTATCGAGTTAAATGTTTGTCCATAAAAATCCCAGTGTTGAGATAATTTGCCTAACATCAATAGCATTAAAGCACAAAGGTCTGCCGCGCTATTGCACACATTGCCTTGGTGTGTTTGTGGACTCGGATAGTCAAAAATATCCAATCAAATGTAGGGTGTACATTATCAACACAATTCACCGTCTCATTGATAATGATTTGTGATTATCACATCGATTATGAATGTAAATCTAAATTTGCTATTTCAATCACATGTAGTGCGTGGTACATGGACCATGAGTACACGCACTCGTGTTTTACACTCGTGTGTCCATATGCCTGCAAGAGAAACGTCGCTGCATGATTGCAAATGATGTTTAATAGAACGTAGTAACATATGGATATTAATAGTTTCCTTTTCATCATGTTCGATCTGACAATTTACTCAGTGGACTCAACAATCGCCGAGCTTATTGACAACAGAGTGGAGTCGACGCTACCATTTGATTGGCGTCTAATATCACTCGATCGTTCCACGGAAGTTACTTGAGTCTTGGTTGAGGCGCACTTGACTTTGTCAATGTGTTTGTGGAGGACTTTTTATGCTGGAGTAGGCGTCAACAGTCAATCAAGATGCTTGTTGTCGTATTGATGATGCTCAATGCAGGATCAATTAGTGGAAATCATGTCATAGTTATCAAGACATTGATATAATTGGAATGGCAACTCATAACTCAGTCCGAAGTTTGTCGGGGTTCATGTTACCATGGTAACTAAGGTGATAATAACATCGATTGATCCCGCATCCAGCTAAAACGTGACCGGTCACCTCTGGAAGTGACCCAAGCACAGACTGAGTGTCAAAAGAGCAGAGTCGTGGTCATGTCCTATTAGCTAGGATAGTCCCAGCAGGCGATGTTTTTGTGTTAGAACCCAGACATCGTAGCTACTGACATTTCTTGTAATTGCTGTTAAACATGCCATGTTCCAAAAGATGCACACATCTAGTAGTCCGTATGTCGACCCGAGAATTGCCTACTACCCCGAGTAACGTGATACCCTCAGACATTGGCTACTTTCGTTTGTATTGTCTCATAAGATTTACATGCTGTGGAATTATATATTATGTCTTTCATGAATATTTTTTAAAGATCAGCTAGGCCAATCACTGTGTAGAATGTAACAATATCATTAGTTTGATATACCATAAATTTTACATGTACTTTCTTTATTATGCTATCAAGAAACTTGACCATGTTGACTGGATGCTCAGTTCTTACTCTATGAAGACTTTGCCACCAAAAGTTCCGAAGGATTGTTGCTGCATTAGTATACGACCTTCGGCTAGTTTGCAAACGTCCTCGTGTCCACCGCTATGTGACCTAAATATTCCGATTAATTTTATTGATATTATCATTGTTTGGTGTTTCGTTTTGTGTTTGTTTTGTGTTTCGCTTTTGATGATTATTTTGTCGTAAAGTGCTCTATGTCAAAATAAATATTTGTAATTTGTAAACCAACATAGTTTGAGACACAAAGTGAGGATATTTATTTTCATTTTCATGTGTGCATAACACCATCGTTTTTCATCACCATTGTCAATCAAGATCAACATCCCCAGAAACAGCTCAGATTGATGTGTGAGTGACGATATTATACAATTTTTTTGCCAGGATTGGACGAAGAAAACGTGGAGAGCCAAGAAATTGTAGAGGAAGTTCCCGATGAAAACCCGTATGAAGATGGTACGTATTGTCTTCTGTTGAGTTGCATGCCAGATATATATGGGGCAAATACTTCATGTAGATAACAATAATATGTCACAATCATTTAGACTACAGCCATTACTAAGGCAGAGAATTTATAGACTACTGAGCGATTGTTATTGACGTGATCTTGATGGGGAAATTTCTGTCTTTTACTCTATGGAAAACATTTAGTGGTTTTATGATCCACCTATATAGTACTAGTTTCAACTATCCACACTCTACCACCATCGTAATCTGGGATCTTCCAATATTATCTTGATATTAATTACATGTACTGGTATAACCCTCTCTACTGATGTGAGCTATATTTGTTTACTATTGCTTTTTTTTATCAGACAAACAGTTGAAACTACATGACAGGTTTAAATTGATATTCAACGTACAAAATTAAGTTTGAATTTAAGTTTTTTTTGTGTGAACATTATATATATGCTATATTCAGAATATAATAGGAGTATATTTGCAAGAATATTTTGGAGTCATATATAAGATACATTTCTTATATTAGATATTGAATACACTGTTTTGAAGATAATTTAACACTAATCATTTTATACCACTCGAAAACTACTTGCATACATTATTTGGGTGACTATTATAGTGAACATGTACTACATGTTTTATACCCGATCTTCTCTCCCAGAGCTACAGGAGGAGGAGGAAGCGAGGCCCCCTGGTGAGGAGGAATTCAACTTCCAGGATTTCATCTCACGGTCTGTACAAGATAGTCATAGGGAATACTGAATTTTAGTCATTGCTCTATTGTCATACTCGATTGTTTTGTCATGGAAATGTTATCAAGCAGCAGTAATTTAGAGATATCAAGACAAAATGTATATTGGAATGAATTTTTGGTTGGATGTAAAGTTTTACTCTTGAAAACTTCACTCTGCAGATTTGCCCAGCAGAACGTCGTGAGAACCTACACAATTCTACTGGCGGACTTCAAGAAAAACTCAACACATACAAACCACTGCATCTTGAAGATGTTGCACAGAATCGCCTTCGATTTCAACTACATCGGGATGTTCATCAAACAGTTTGACGTGAGGCCGATATATGGTTTAGAGATTGTGGTACATATATATATTGCCACATGGATCCTTATATCTCAAACTATTACTGTGTATTTCTGACAGGAGCTGTATCAGTTTGCGAAGTACGTGATCCGGAAGTTTTTCGAGGTGGCCCAGAACAACGACAAGATATTTGTGGAGCTGTTTTTCTGGAAATCGTCAAAGGAAGCCATGGAGGTTGTCGAGGGATACGGCTCATTTAAACAAAAGTATGCAGCGTGTTTATTGATACTTTGACTAATGGTTTATGAATTGTCAAAGAGAAATACAATTAAATTCAAAAGTGAATCAAAATCACAGAATAGTTGCACCAATGTGTGTAAATCACAATGCAGTTCATGGAGCATAATCATAGAGAAAGGTTTACTTTTGAACATACCTTGGTGAGTCATGGTCGGATGATATATTTGCTTGTATCTGTTGATCCTGAAGCTCACGTAAAGTCAAGCAGCTGTGGACTGAAGAACAAGATGCGGAGCTCCGACAGCTGTTTGAGCAGTTTCGAGACGGTGATGATGAACAGGGTAAGGTTCGATATGGAAGAATATCCAGAATCTTTCTCGTGCAAGAGTTTTGTGACTTGTTATCTGACACGGATGTTTCCTGTGATAGACAAGGACGTGGTGGACCTGATCATGGACCACCTGATCGACCGCACCAAGTCTCGCAGACAGGTTCTACGTCAGCTTGTCCACCTCGATCTGATCGGCAGCTCCAAGGACGTCAAACGCAAGAAGGCGTGAGTCCTGTGGCTCATACTTCATCCTTATTCTGTGATTTTTAGGTTACCGGAGCTATGGTCCGATAACCTAATGCCGTCACGTTGCGTCCGTCCGTCCGTCCACATTTTTATCTTTAAAGTGTACGGTCAAATCTTTCTGAAAATTTGGGAAAACACACCTTAAAATAATTCAAGAAGGAGATATTTTTTAGTTTTTTGATTTTTAAATTTTTTTCAAAATGGCGGCCGTTTTCGTCGAAAAACGGCCAATTTTGGCGGCCAATTTCTCAAAAACTGTTTGATCAGATTTGAGATTTTTGCTTCAAAAGGTTCCCCTTATACACCTCTGTGGTGTGTATAAGTTTGGTTGCCCTTGAATCGCCGGTCTGCGTATGGCGGGCATTTTGAATTTTTGACGGGTCGACGAAAAAATTTTTTTTCGGCCCAAATCGTTTTACTATCCATTTTGGGCCATTTCTAGGCAAAAAAAAATTTTCCACCCTTTGAAAAAAATTTTGGACTTAAAAAATTTTCGGCACTTTTTTCCTTCATAATGGGAGCTGACAGAACAGTACTCGTAGAACGGCTGAAGATAGAGCTTAGAAATTGGCACTTTCAAATAGGAATTCATATATGGCGACTTGTGTGGTGACCTTGATTTTGACCTTTGATGACCTCGAAAGGTCAAAACAGTCATTTTGGGGTAGAAAAAAAATTTGCCTCTACAGATGAAATGCATGTAGATAGAGCTTCAGTTTGCATTATGAACATATAGGAAGTCATATATGAAACAACTAATGATGACCTTGATTTGGACCTTGGATGACCTTGAGTGCTAAATGTCTGGCTTGAAATCTTGAAAGTGACCTCTGAAGCTTAAACTTCTACACATACAGTTAGGATTGTGTATAAGCCTATAGAAAGTCATGTATAAATGGCACATCTTTTGGTGACCTTGAACTTGACCTTAAATGACCTTGAGGGCAAATCTCAAAACAAACGAAATACTTGTTGATAAAGCTTATTATATGTTTGTATTATGAACATATGAAGTCATATGCAACATACCTAATGGAGACATTGAAATTCACAAAGATGACCTTGACTGGTAAATCTCAAAATCATATGTCACCTACAATGCTTAAAACCGAAATTGTCCGGTAACCTATCTTAGCCCTTGGGCTAATTTTTGGTCTTAAAACAGTTTAATCCAGTATATACTCAAATTGAAGTAAAATTGTGAAATATTGACAAATTTAGTGCATGTCCCTTATCTTGTGATTGGATCTACTGCTACCCGCATTTGTAACCAGCATAGGGTACGAGTAGGACTTTATGACATTGTACTGATCACATCGTGACATATTCCCTGCAGCCCCAAGCCGCCGCGTGGAGCATGGTTAGAGGAGCAGGAACTGGAGCTGAGACAGCTCTTTGAAAAACACAGGGAGGCTGACGGTAAGGGAAGGCAGTTGTGGGTAGACTTCCAGTCAAACTAGCTTGTTTAATTATAGTGTGAAGAAATGTGACACTATTTCATGTATTCGGAATTGTCTGTAGCATATGTAGTCTAATGAGTGTAATAAAAATAACTGGTTCCCTCCCATACATATTCCAAACTCTATACCATTATATTTGTCAGACGTCCTAGGAACAATCATCCCGCTGATGTCTCACCCTCGGTCCAAGGGTCGCGTCACTGAGAAGTTGATAGAGCTGGGGCTGGTGTCCGACCGCTCGGAGTTACGCAAACGTCGGGGCAAGGCAAAGGACAGCAAACCACGGGACGGCAAACCATGGGATGGCAAACCGCGGGGTGGCAAACCACAGAGAGACAAGGACCAGTTTGGAACGGGAGAAGACAACTACAAGAGTGCAGAGTTTGTTAGCGTCGATGACGATAGCAGTGGTCAGTGTAGCTTTGATGTTGTTGGTAGCGTGTAATGAATTTGATAGCAGTGGTCAGTGTAACTTTGATGTTGTTGGTAGCATGTAATGAATTTGATAGCAGTGGTCAGTGTAACTTTGATGTTGTTGGTAGTGTGTAACGAATTTGATAGCAGTGGTCAGTGTAACTTTGATGTTGTTGGTAGCATGTAATGAATTTGATAGCAGTGGTCAGTGTAACTTTGATGTTGTTGGTAGCATGTAATGAATTTGATAGCAGTGGTCAGTGTAACTTTGATGTTTTTGTTAGCGTTTAATGAATTTAAAGCAGTGGTCAGTGTAACTTTGATGGTGTTGGTAGCGTGTAACGAATTTTATAGCAGTGGTCAGTGTAACTTCGATGTTGTTGGTAGCATGCATTGAATTTGATAGCAGTGGTCAGTGTAACTTTGATGTTTTTGGTAGCGTGTAATGAATTTATTAGCAGTGGTCAGTGTAACTTTGATGTTGTTGGTAGTGTGTAACGAATTTGATAGTGGTGGTCAGTGTAACTTTGATGTTGTTGGTAGCGTGTAATGAATTTGATAGCAGTGGTCAGTGTAACTTTGATGTTGTTGGTAGTGTGTAACGAATTTGGTAGCGGTGGTCAGTGTAACTTTGATGTTGTTGGTAGCATGTAATGAATTTGATAGCAGTGGTCAGTGTAACTTTGATGCTTTAGGTAGCGTTTAATGAATTTAATTGCAGTGGTCAGTGTAACTTTGATGGTGTTGGTAGCGTTTAACGAATTTGAAAGCAGTGGTCAGTGTAACTTTGATGTTGTTGGTAGCATGCATTGAATTTGATAGCAGTGGTCAGTGTAACTTTGATGTTTTTGGTAGCGTGTAATGAATTTATTAGCAGTGGTCAGTGTAACTTTGATGTTGTTGGTAGTGTGTAACGAATTTGATAGCGGTGGTCAGTGTAATTTTGATGTTGTTGGTAGCGTGTAATGAATTTGATAGCAGTGGTCAGTGTAACTTTGATGTTGTTGGTAGTGTGTAACGAATTTGATAACGGTGGTCAGCGTAACTTTCATGTTGTTGGTAGCGTGTAATGAATTTAATAGCAGTGGTCAGTGTAACTTTGATGGTGTTGGTAGCGTGTAACGAATTTTATAGCAGTGGTCAGTGTAAATTTGATGGTGTTGGTAGTGTTTAACGAATTTGATAGTGGTCAGTGTAATTTTGATGTTGGTAGCGTGTAATGAATTTGATAGCAGTGGTCAGTGTAACTTTGATGTTGTTGGTAGTATGTAGCGAATTTGATAGCAGTGGTCAGTGTAACTTTGATGGTGTTGGTAGCGTGTAATGAATTTGATAGCAGTGGTCAGTGTAACTTTGATGTTGTTGGTAGTGTGTAACGAATTTGATAACGGTGGTCAGTGTAACTTTCATGTTGTTGGTATCATGTAATGAATTTGATAGCAGTGGTCAGTGTAACTTTGATGTTGTTGGTAGTGTGTAACGAATTTGATAGCAGTGGTCAGTGTAACTTTGATGTTTTTGGTAGCGTTTAATGAATTTAATAGCAGTGATCAGTGTAACTTTGATTGTGTTGGTAGCGTGTAACGAATTTTATAGCAGTGGTCAGTGTAACTTTGATGTTGTTGGTAGTGTGTAATGAATTTGATATCAGTGGTCAGTGTAACTTTGATGTTGTTGGTAGTGTTTAAAGAATTTGATAGCAGTGGTCAGTGTAATTTTGATGTTGGTAGCGTGTAATGAATTTAATAGCACCGGTCAGTGTAACTTTGATGGTGTTGTTAGCGTGTAATGAATTTGATAGCAGTGGTCAGTGTAACTTTGATGTTTTTGTTAGCGTTTAATGAATTTAATAGCAGTGGTCAGTGTAACTTTGATGATGTTGGTAGTGTGTAACGAATTTGATAGCAGTGGTCAGTGTAACTTTCATGTTGTTGGTAGTGTGTAGCGAATTTGATAGCAGTGGTCAGTGTAACTTTCATGTTATTGGTATCGTGTAATGAATTTGATAGCAGTGGTCAGTGTAACTTTGATGTTGTTGGTCGTGTGTAACGAATTTGATAGCAGTGGTCAGTGTAACTTTGATGTTGTTGGTAGCGTGTAATGAATTTAATAGCAGTGGTCAGTGTAACTTTGATGATGTTGGTAGTGTGTAACGAATTTGATAGCAGTGGTCAGTGTAACTTTCATGTTGTTGGTAGTGTGTAGCGAATTTGATAGCAGTGGTCAGTGTAACTTTCATGTTATTGGTATCGTGTAATGAATTTGATAGCAGTGGTCAGTGTAACTTTGATGTTGTTGGTAGTGTGTAACGAATTTGATAGCAGTGGTCAGTGTAACTTTCATGTTGTTGGTAGCGTGTAACGAATTTCATAGCTGTGGTCAGTGTAATTTTGATGTTTTTGGTAGCGTGTAACGATGTTCATAGCAGTGGTCAGTGTAACTTTGATGTTGTTGGTAGCATGCATTGAATTTGATACAGGGGTCAGTGTAACTTTGATATTTTTGGTAGCGTGTAATGAATTTAATAGCAGTGGTCAGTGTAACTTTGATGGTGTTGGTAGTGTGTAACGAATTTGACAGCAGTGGTCAGTGTAACTTTGACGTTGTTGGTAGTGTGTAAAGAATTTGATAGCAGTGGTCAGTGTAACTTTGATGTTGTTGGTAGCATGCAATGAATTTGATAGCAGTGGTCAGTGTAATTTTGATGTTGTTGGTAACGTGTAATGAATTTAATAGCAGTGTGAGTGTAACTTTTTTCAAGTCACTTGAAATTATAACTAATTTGAAAAAAAACAGAAGACGAAGGTCCAGCACAACGCCGTGAGGCCTCTTCGTCTGACAGTGAATCTGTGAGTGAATCCGAGCATGACTCGCCATCAAGTGATGAGGAGGACACATCGACAGCACCGGAGTATGTCAAACAGATACGCAAGGCAGCTCGACGTGCCACAGCTAGAGGTACGTCCTTGCACTGGTCATATTTTATGATCTGATAATCTGTTGGCATGGCATTGTGTCCATCATCGTATGCCATTATTTCTAGCTTGTTCAGGTAGAATGTCCTGAAATTTCGCACAAAAATACTTATAAAGAGTGAAGTATTTTTTTATATTTTAAATTTTCACGTTTTTTTTTCTAAAAATGCCAATTGTTCTCTACAAAAAGCACATAATTTTGAAATGTTTAGAGAGTCATATATAGCACATCTTTGGTGAACTTGAACTCACATGACCTGAGTGGAAAATCCAATGTCACAGTCAAACTGAAATGTGTGGATTGACCCCTGCATATGAAACATCTGCAGATTAAGTTGTATGAACCAGTCATATAGACCTTTTGGTGAGCTTGAGTGGTTTATTTCAATGTCCCATCCAAATTGAGATTTGTAAATTGACCTCTGCATTCACTTCTGGCTCATAGCACACATTGAAAAAAAAACCTGTTGACCGGTAGAACATGGTCAAAGAACTTTTGATGATTGGAAGATCTTCAGGAAACTTGACTATCGGAACATGTCAGAAAAATTTTTAATTTTGGAGAATGTTCAGGAAACTTTTGTCTATTGGACAGTGTTGTAGTATGTTCTGAAAATTTTCGATTGTTGGAAGAAGTTCAGGAAACTGGACTGTTTGAAAATGTCAGAAAGTTCTGACTGTTAGAACATGCTCAAAAATTTGACTGAACATTCTGAAAAAATGACGGCTGGAACATGTTCGGAAAACTTGACGGTTGAAAAATGTTCAGAAAACTTGACTGTTGAACATGTGCAGAACCTTGACTGTCAGAAAATGTTCGGAACCTTGACTGTCGAAAAATGTTCAGAACCTTGACTGTTGGACCATGTTCAGAACCTTGAATGTTGGAACATGTTCAAAACCTTCACTGTTGAACATGTTCAGAACCTTGAAAGTTGGAATATGTTTAGAACTTTGACTGTTGAAACATGTTTAAAACCTTTACGGTTAAACATGTTCAGAACCTTGACTGTTGAAACATGTTCAAAACCTTCACTGTTGATCATGTTCAGAACCTTGAATGTTGGAACATGTTCAGAACCTTGACTGTTGAACATGTTCAGAACCTTGAATGTTGGAACATGTTCAGAACCTTGACTGTTGAACATGTTCAGAACCTTGAATGTTGGAACATGTTCAGAACCTTTACTGTTGAACATGTTCAGAACCTTGACTGTTGGACCATGTTCAGAACCTTGACTGTCAGAAAATGTTCAGAACCTTGACTGTTGGAACATGTTCAGAACCTTGACTGTTGAACATATTACAGGTCTGGAGAGTTGTGTGGAGTGGATCAAGAAATGTCTGCGGAGGACGGCTGATGACAGGGAGGAAGATGGTGAGAGACTTCTTCATTTGTCCCATAATGGCTTATCAGTTAAGCTGTTGGGAAGATTGTATGTCATTTAAATGATAATGAAAGCAGCTTTAAACAAACTAAAGATGGTACCTTATTGTACATGATGTAAAAACTGACAAGCTTTACACTTTCCAGAACATTATGGAATAACTGATGAGTGTGGGCTTTTCTTGTCATTTCAATATTCAAATCTTGTCGCATTGATGTGTTGTACTATGTCTGCTTATGAGCTATATACCCCCACCAGTGAAGACTCATTCCGAATAGATTACTGCAAACTGTATATCCATATCTTACCATGACAACCCTATCTACCCCGTCCCCAGACGATGATGAGCCGATCCCTGTGGTGCCTCTCGAGGACGACCAGGACGAGGCGATGGAGAACTCCGTCTTCAAGTCTCTACTCAAGCGTGTTGGCCTCAAACCACCGGCCAACGAACAGGTCTTGTGATGCTCTCTAGTCATTTTAGAGATTGTGTCCAGATTTTGAATGTATGGGAATAGCTGGAAATTTGACTACTCCATATTTTCCAATGTGCAAATTTTCCATAACAAAGTACTCATTGGCAACACACTTATAGTGAGTATGCTTATTTAGTCATTTTCAACATTCCGTCTGTAGGAGCGCTACTGGCGTATCCCTGGTTTCCTGACTCCTGATGATTTGAGGAGTCGTGCTGTTGCACTGGAGTCATCTGGTGGCAGTAATGGGAACCATACCAGCAAGAAGAAAAACTTCGCCAGTCTGAGGGAACTTGTCAAACAGAAAAAAAAGTTCAGTGGAATGCAAACGAACAGGCATGTTCCAATACTTGATTAATTGAAAAAACACATTTTTTTCCATAAATAAATATGAAGCTGAAAGCTTTTAAAATTATGGAGAAAAAAGAGACAGTCATCAAGGTAAATATTTGATTTGAGAGACTTCATCAAATTGAAAGTTGAATTATGTGATTTTTTTTAGTGAGAAGCAATCATCCCAACCAAGTTCGACCAGCACAACCCTGGATAGCAGTGATGCTTATGCAAATGTGTCTCAACCTGAACCCATCCCCTTATCTCAGGCTACTGGTGGTTCCCATAACAATGGCTCCAAGGCTGACTCATCGCCTCACTTATCCCAGAGCAGTTCCCATAGCAACAGTTCCCAGGGTGGCAGTCAACCCATTGGACGGAAGAGATCAAGGGTTCAGCGATCACTCAATAGTGACTCGGATGACAGGTGTGTGATCCCAAACCGTAATTAATTGATCTCTCAATGATGTCACAGATCTTGCGTGCATATAAACTACTAGTAGCCGCGAAAAATTTGAAGGCAATCTGAAAAAAAATCTGCAGCCATATACTGTTAAGTTCAGGTAGTGCTCTCACATACAAAACAAATACTTAGTTCTTTTTCTCGTGCTATATTCACTTTTAAAAACGAATTCTGTACATTTGCAGTGATGACGTGGGGAGGAAGAACAAGCCAACCAGTTCCGCGAAGCCGACTAAACGAGCTCGGTTTGTGGAAGATTCTGATGAGGATTCTGACAAGGAAAATACTGAGCAACAAAGTGAAAAAAAAAGCTAATGAACTCCGTAAGTCTTTTACACTGGTCTTTCTCTCAAAATTTATTTTGAAGCTTGCTTTGTTTGGGAATTCATAAATGTATGAATGTATTGCATGTGAGGAATTACGATGGAACAAGTATTTTGTGCAAGTTCCAAAGTTTGAGACCTGAGAATTGCATTACCTGACATTTTATCTCGCACTTGACCTCCAGACTCGTTCCCGGCCACGATGATGAGTCAACCACTCACGGACTCCGACTCTGACTTGGACGATCACATCCCTCTGAGACGAGCCGTCAAGCGAGCAGCCATCGACAGTGATAGTGACTAATGCTTACTGTTATAGCTGTAGTTACTTATATGTAATATTCCAGGGCTAGGTGTTCAGCATGTACAGAAATCTGTTCATTCGAAGGGCTCTATCACTTTGAGACTTGTGAAATTCCCATCGGAATTTCTCATCAGTGACAAATTATTGTATGTTTGTGCAAATAGATAGTTCATACTTTCTGACATGCAAATCAACATGATGTATTGAAATAAATGCGAAGAACATAGTTGTTTTTCATGAATGATCTACTGTTTTAACTTGAGAATTAAGTGATACATTATTAGGGCATTTGATCCAATAACCTATTGGCATGGCTTTGCGTCCGTCGTCGTCCACTGTTTTATCATTTTTACCATTTCCAGTCAAAAAAATCTCCCTTTGTAAATAATTTGGACTTTTCAGCACTTTCCCTTCATAATGGGAGCTGCCACAACTGTATTCGTAGAATGCTTGGAGATAGAGCTTAGATATTGGCACTTTCAAATGAGAAATCATTCATGGTGATTTGTGTCGTGAGTTGAATTTGACATTTGGTGACTTTGAAAGGTCAAAACAGCTGATTTTGAGTAAAACAGTCAAAAATTGCATCTAAAGACGAAACACTTGTAGATAGTACATAATTTGTTTGCATATGAACATGTAGGAATTGGTATATGGAAAAACATACAGCGACCTTGAGCTTGACCTCGGATGACCTTGAATGCTAAATCTCTGATGGCACAGTGACGTGGAATGTGTAAATTGGCCTCTGAGGCTCAAATCTTGCAACTAGAAGATAGGATTGTGTTATAAGTCATATATATGGCACATCTTTTGGTGACCTTGAACCCTTGAACCCTGTCTGAAAGGAGAAAAACCCACAGACTGAAGTGGTATTACAAGATAATGAACGGACTGGCACCCTCATATCTTGAAAACTTCCTTCAACCAACCGCTGCTGAACGTCATAACTACAACATTCGTAATAGTGATGCGTTGACCTCATATAGAGCCAATCTGAAGGTCTTTGATAAACCTTTTTTCCCCTCAACTTTGAGAGATTGGAACGATCTACCACCTGACGTTCGTAATGCACCCACTTTGCATTGTTTCGATCGTAAACTGAAGAGACACCTGCCTCCTCCTGTTAAAACGGATTGGTATGGCTTAGGTGATCGATTCTGTGACATTCACCATGCTAGGTTGAGAATTGGCTGTAGTATGCTGAAAGCGCATCTCCACTTTAACTTACATGTGGAAGACAGTCCGTTGTGTACTTGTGGTCCCTCGGTTGAGGACCCAAGTCACTTCTTCGATTGTACAAAATATGCAAAACAACGCGAAGATCTGATGGCCTGACTGGAAGCGTATCAGCCTATCTCGATAAACCTTTTACTACACGGAGATAGAAACCTTCCTTATGAAATTAACAGAACTATATCAAACATAGTTCAGACGTTCATAAAGGACACCAAGCGTTTCTCGTGAAATCGAATGAACAGATTGAATTAATCAATCATTAATAATTTTTTATTCTTAATTTCTACAGATATCCGCTTTGAATGTTGCCATGTAGCACAATGCAGCTTCTGTGTCCCATTAACGTTTCCTACGTTACGGGAATACAGAAATTGTATTGTTGAACAGCGTTTGACAACACGCACGATATCTGGTTCTACGCTGTATGGGAAATTTGTAAGATCTCTTTAGCGGAGTTGTTCTCTATTCAACAATTATGAATGCTTAATTGTAAAACAGCATCACACCAAATTGTATTTGTAGATATTCTCCACACAAATAACTCCTTAAACTTCCAATAAGTCCTACCTGTTTCATGTTTACTATGTCATTTGTTTTTTCATTTTGTCATTTACTTGTTTGACAAGCCTTAGTTTAACAAAGATTTTTTGTTATGATAATTTATATTCCATGCATAGTATATATGTCCAAACGTTCGAATAGTTTCTCTAAATGATTGTTCTCATATATGAATTTACGTCTGCTTAAGCCTATATCATTACAACAACTATTATCGTCTGTATATAGTTGTATATATGTTAATTATTGTCCATTTCTGTTGCTAATGCACTTGTACATAATACAGCGGCCTTGATATAGGGCTTAGCCCTGCTGGCCAATGTTCACTTATTTACTAAATATATTTTAAACGGACCTTGAACCTGAACTCAGACGACCACAGGCACCACAGGAAGACAGTTTTTGGCTATGTGGTGGCCTGACAGTGGTACACATTCTTTGTAAAATTTTAAATTGTTATTGTTTAATGTAAATAGCTTGTGCATGTTACACCTTCAAATAATTTTGACTTGACTTGACTTACGACCTTGAAGGTTATATCTCCTAATCTTGCCTGAGCAGAAATGTGCAAATTGGCCTCTACAGACAAAATACTTGTTGATAGCGCTTATATGTTTGTATTATGCTAAAAGATATTGAATAACCAGATAGTTCAGCAAACAGAGGGCATATTGATTACCACAGTGCTGGGCTAAGACACGACTATCTGTTTCCAGTCAGCTTCTGGATTCAGCAATCTGGTGAACTTGAGTGAAGAATGGTCAGAATCATCCACGAAAATGTATTTGAACTTTTAGACATCATACAACTAAAGATATTAAAACTGTAGAATACATTTTTTCAGACACTGGACTTGAACAGACATTAGCTATGTTTTAATCGATGCCTCAAACTTGCTCCATTCTCAGGATTCAAGCGAAACAAATTCCAAACAATTTTTACGTATTCAATTCACTTCAACTTTCTCGAAAGGGATCATTTCTTACTCAATCATTAGGACAACCCTGTCACTTCACTACTTGTTTCATCCCAGCTGTTGTCCACAAACACTGATGACCTGATCAAAAGTTCACTTTGCATCTAGATAGAGGATGGGCCCCATACGACTTTTCCGTGTCAATTCTGGTCAAACTATGCAGGTTTCGCCTTTTTCCCAGGCTGACCAATCAGCACGCGTGGAGAGATCATGCCAATTTGCTCAAGGATCACTCACAATTCACTACTTTGTCATGTCCACTGTAGACAAGCGGTGGCGCGGTGAAATAATTTTGAACGGGCTTGGTGATCAATTTCGAACGGTTGGTGCTCAATTTCGAACGGTTAGTGATCAATTTCGAACGGTCCGCACACTGAAACCGGGTGAAAAGTGTCTAAATTGTGAAGTAATTTCAGATTTATAGACATAAACTTTCAATTTGGGGACAAAGAAATGATTGTATGTCATTTGTAAGCAGTTGAGGGTTTCCAGGTAGACGTGGAAACACAAGTCATCTTGTATTTCCTGATGATTCCAGTTCGATGACAATTTGCGTAATATATTCTGCCACTTTTCTTAACTTAATTCAGTTAAGTTAACTCGTTTTTGCATTATTGCTCTCTGCTGATCACACACATTGAAGCAAACTCATCCATTTGTCCATGCGTCGCACAGTCATCAATCATTTCCATACCCCCCCCCCCCCCCCATTATCCACCCACCCAGCCCATTCTCCCCAACCCTGTGCCTCTCGCCCTCCCTCCAGTTCATTCCCACTCGCTACCTGCTGGACAGATTTCACTAATTCCTTCGGCCATACAAAACAATGATAAAAAGCCCAAATTCAAGTCTCCATAGCTCCGTCCCAGAACAAGATAAACCTCAGCAGCTTATATACAAAGCTAGCCAATTCATTTCCTGATCTCACTATAGTAAGGAAAATATATGTTGATAAATTGGATTTTTTGCTACAGCTCGAATTCTGAGGGTACCCCCTTGAAACGACTCATTTTCATGCCTGACAACCCATATATATCGTTCGCCATCAGAGCCGTTCTGTGCGTGCTGTGGTCTTGAAACTCTTCGTGTGCAATGCCAACCAGCCTGGGTCAACAACCAGCCATAGCAGAATATCCACCACCATTCTGCGGGGGATCAAGGGCATCCCCCGTTCTCAAATTAGGGAATTCTCTGACTGTAACGGATATGACGCAATATCATTGGTGTTGTCATGCCTGCTGTGTGAAGCCTGGAAGTGTAATTCATGTTTGATCATCTGCTGGGATATCAGACATCAAGTCAATCTGGTGAGATAACATCAGTGAGAGCCCTAATTGCTCATGTATCCATTGTTTTGTAATATAGATTTAATTGTAAGTGTGGCATTCGTTTTGATAAGCCAAGATCTATTCTCAACACAATAGTATTAATAAATTTTATGGCTGTCCTTAACAACTGGAACCGAAGGAGAGCCCTGCAGGTGATTTTTTGTTGTCTAGATGTTTCAAAAACGTGAAAAAAAATCATTGAAATAACATAGACAACAAGCTGTGTCCCGTGCAGCCAAATGGAGTGTCAAAATAACACCGCTGTATTTTATAAATAATGAAATTAATCAAAAGTTAATTGTATTTTAATTGAATTTTGATTAACATTGAACGATAATTAACTTAATCCAATTAAGTTAATTTTACATTTGAAAATTAAATGATTAAGTTAAGTTAATTAACTTAACTTAATCGAATTGGAAGTTGATGATTAAGTTAATTTAATCGCCCCATGTCTGGTATCAACATAATCTAGAGCTTCAAAATGATATATTTTATGGAGTAACTGTTCAGCATCCTAATACTGAAAAGAAAATAGGGGGTCACCGTATCCGTTCGCATGGAAAATATGATGTAGGATGTGAATATGGACAAAAAAATGTGCAAAAATTCCAGAATTTATGTCATTTTAGGTAAATATGTGTGATTTTGATCGAATATGTAGAAGAAACGAGCACGGTGACCCCCTATTTTCTTTTCAGTATTAGGATGCTGATCATTTACTCTATAAAATAATGTCCTTTTGAAGGGATAATATTCAAGAAATGACTTTTAAATTTTGACTTTCCGTTACCTCACTGTTTGTAGCGGACTACGTTAAGACACAGGAAGCCCGTTGAAAAATATACCTGAGCAAAGGTATTTGTCAACCCCTAGAAATGTCAGATGTGTCTAAGAGACTGGTGGTTAAAGATGTACCACTGCCAATGGATGAAGATGGTGATGACTACGACTTTGTGGGATCAGATGTGACATCATAGTCCATTCAAAGATATTTTATGCTGGTTGAAGGCTATTTTTTTAACAGTTTAATGTTCATTATATGTAGTATCACATTCATCGATAGAGCCTTCATATATATAGCCTGTCAGTGTTTATATGAAAGACCGAAATGAGCTGGCCCGCCACGCCGGGATACCATACACCATAGCCTATGTAACTTTTTGGGATGTTGACCTGTATGTGCACATATATTATTCAAGCATATACAGCTACGTTTTTAACTACTGGATGGTATGTCAATGCTTGCGGATACCGATTATGATAATGCTTTGTTCACAAAGGCCAACGGGCCAATATGCGTAGAAAGATACAATATATCGTGGTTTGAGACAAATAAAATACAGCGTACATCACAAGTAATGGTATTTATCACTAGTAATTTCTGCGTTATATATAAAGGCAGCTAAACTTCTAATACATTCATCTTTCTTGTGTGATATGCTAAATTGAAAGCATGCTACTGTGCTACATTTTGGTACAATGAATTTATATTTCTGCCTTAAATTATTATATAGTGGGCAAATTAGGACAAAATGACATTCATCTTCTATTAAATTGATATTATTTTCTGATCTACAATACTGGCAAAAGCGTGCATCTTGTTTTGTTTTGTTGTGCCTGTTCTTCTCTATACCAAGTTTATGATTTGAACATCGAAATCTGGCCACAGATATTATGTGTTTCCAATATACAAATTAATGAGCAAATACTTTTCTAGAGTCAGTTCTGTTTTGTAATTTCGGTAGTAGTTTGACTTTTTACAGACAATTTTGAATACCAATTTTGTGTGCAAAATCTGTTACCCTCTGCCGAAATGTATTCACAAATAGTTATGTATTTTTTATAAATACTACACATCCCCAAACCCGTGAGACAACATCATGCGAACATCAGTTACCCAGTTTTTACATCCGTTTTCCTCGTAAACTTTCAATGTATTATACATTGCATTTTTGTCCTTTTCACATCTCCATTTGGACAATACTGTGCCAGTATTTGATACATTTCACACTGTATACCGATTTTGCGTTTTCCAGACATATTTTATACCCACCCGTACTACTAGACTAAGCACCTCATGTACTTGGAGAGGAGAGGGAGAAGGGGAGGTGGCTAGATGCTCAACATATATGCATTCAATCAATTTTACAGTGTCATGTACAGTGTATGTATATAATCCTTTCAATGCTAAACACCAAGTAGAATTTTGGCTTGTCATAGGCTTATCCGAGATATAAAAAGTAATGAAAAGTAATAATGACTAACCTACTAATATTTGTAGCCCCCAACCCCCACCCAAGAAACAGAAATCAAAAGAAATCACAACACATACACAGTTTTCACGGTGAAATAGTTCAGCAGAGCTATCAACAAACCGTTCGAAATTACTCGCATGACCGTTCGAAATTATCCGCCTGTCATTTATGAGCGTTCGAAATTGACCACATTTAAATTTTCTATTCTACTTGATTCGGGCTCGTTTTGAGGAATATGCATCAATCAAACAGCATAACGTGATTCACTTTAGATATGTCTAGGTACACGTTCAATTTAACGGACTCATCAAACGTTTGCACACACTAATGACGATATTACATATTAATGACATGTATACTGCTTCTCGCCATTCAAAAATAAATAATAAATAATCATTAAAACTCCCGATGTGCTTCAAAAGCATTCCACAGGTCAGTAAAGTTTCACCGAGGTGGTAAATATAAATATTTGTGACATAAACATCAGACAAATATACTTTTCACATACTTTAATATGTGGACCATTCAAAATAGATCGCCAACCGTTCGAAATTGATCACCAACCGTTCGGAATTGATCACCAAGCCCGTTCGAAATTATTTTACCGCGCCACCGCTTATCTACAGTGCAAGGAGAGCCTTCAAACCGCCACACCGCCTGGCAAACCATCGTTATTACTATTATTATCATTTTCATAGTCTGACTAGACCTTGAAACACTCACTGTAGATAAGCGGTGGCGCGGTAAAATAATTTCGAACGGGCTTGGTGATCAATTTCGAACGGTTGGTGATCAATTTCGAACGGTTGGCGATCTATTTTGAACGGTCCACATATTAAAGTATGTGAAAAGTATATTTGTCTGACGTTTATGTCACAAATATTTATATTTACCACCTCGGTGAAACTTTACTGACCTGTGGAATGCTTTTGAAGCACATCGGGAGTTTTAATGATTATTTATTATTTATTTTTGAATGGCGAGAAGCAGTATACATGTCATTAATATGTAATATCGTTATTAGTGTGTGCAAACGTTTGATGAGTCCGTTAAATTGAACGTGTACCTAGACATATCTAAAGTGAATCACGTTATGCTGTTTGATTGATGCATATTCCTCAAAACGAGCCCGAATCAAGTAGAATAGAAAATTTAAATGTGGTCAATTTCGAACGCTCATAAATGACAGGCGGATAATTTCGAACGGTCATGCGAGTAATTTCGAACGGTTTGTTGATAGCTCTGCTGAACTATTTCACCGTGAAAACTGTGTATGTGTTGTGATTTCTTTTGATTTCTGTTTCTTGGGTGGGGGTTGGGGGCTACAAATATTAGTAGGTTAGTCATTATTACTTTTCATTACTTTTTATATCTCGGATAAGCCTATGACAAGCCAAAATTCTACTTGGTGTTTAGCATTGAAAGGATTATATACATACACTGTACATGACACTGTAAAATTGATTGAATGCATATATGTTGAGCATCTAGCCACCTCCCCTTCTCCCTCTCCTCTCCAAGTACATGAGGTGCTTAGTCTAGTAGTACGGGTGGGTATAAAATATGTCTGGAAAACGCAAAATCGGTATACAGTGTGAAATGTATCAAATACTGGCACAGTATTGTCCAAATGGAGATGTGAAAAGGACAAAAATGCAATGTATAATACATTGAAAGTTTACGAGGAAAACGGATGTAAAAACTGGGTAACTGATGTTCGCATGATGTTGTCTCACGGGTTTGGGGATGTGTAGTATTTATAAAAAATACATAACTATTTGTGAATACATTTCGGCAGAGGGTAACAGATTTTGCACACAAAATTGGTATTCAAAATTGTCTGTAAAAAGTCAAACTACTACCGAAATTACAAAACAGAACTGACTCTAGAAAAGTATTTGCTCATTAATTTGTATATTGGAAACACATAATATCTGTGGCCAGATTTCGATGTTCAAATCATAAACTTGGTATAGAGAAGAACAGGCACAACAAAACAAAACAAGATGCACGCTTTTGCCAGTATTGTAGATCAGAAAATAATATCAATTTAATAGAAGATGAATGTCATTTTGTCCTAATTTGCCCACTATATAATAATTTAAGGCAGAAATATAAATTCATTGTACCAAAATGTAGCACAGTAGCATGCTTTCAATTTAGCATATCACACAAGAAAGATGAATGTATTAGAAGTTTAGCTGCCTTTATATATAACGCAGAAATTACTAGTGATAAATACCATTACTTGTGATGTACGCTGTATTTTATTTGTCTCAAACCACGATATATTGTATCTTTCTACGCATATTGGCCCGTTGGCCTTTGAGAACAAAGCATTATCATAATCGGTATCCGCAAGCATTGACATACCATCCAGTAGTTAAAAACGTAGCTGTATATGCTTGAATAATATATGTGCACATACAGGTCAACATCCCAAAAAGTTACATAGGCTATGGTGTATGGTATCCCGGCGTGGCGGGCCAGCTCATTTCGGTCTTTCATATAAACACTGACAGGCTATATATATGAAGGCTCTATCGATGAATGTGATACTACATATAATGAACATTAAACTGTTAAAAAAATAGCCTTCAACCAGCATAAAATATCTTTGAATGGACTATGATGTCACATCTGATCCCACAAAGTCGTAGTCATCACCATCTTCATCCATTGGCAGTGGTACATCTTTAACCACCAGTCTCTTAGACACATCTGACATTTCTAGGGGTTGACAAATACCTTTGCTCAGGTATATTTTTCAACGGGCTTCCTGTGTCTTAACGTAGTCCGCTACAAACAGTGAGGTAACGGAAAGTCAAAATTTAAAAGTCATTTCTTGAATATTATCCCTTCAAAAGGACATTATTTTATAGAGTAAATGATCAGCATCCTAATACTGAAAAGAAAATAGGGGGTCACCGTGCTCGTTTCTTCTACATATTCGATCAAAATCACACATATTTACCTAAAATGACATAAATTCTGGAATTTTTGCACATTTTTTTGTCCATATTCACATCCTACATCATATTTTCCATGCGAACGGATACGGTGACCCCCTATTTTCTTTTCAGTATTAGGATGCTGAACAGTTACTCCATAAAATATATCATTTTGAAGCTCTAGATTATGTTGATACCAGACATGGGGCGATTAAATTAACTTAATCATCAACTTCCAATTCGATTAAGTTAAGTTAATTAACTTAACTTAATCATTTAATTTTCAAATGTAAAATTAACTTAATTGGATTAAGTTAATTATCGTTCAATGTTAATCAAAATTCAATTAAAATACAATTAACTTTTGATTAATTTCATTACTTATAAAATACAGCGGTGTTATTTTGACACTCCATTTGGCTGCACGGGACACAGCTTGTTGTCTATGTTATTTCAATGATTTTTTTTCACGTTTTTGAAACATCTAGACAACAAAAAATCACCTGCAGGGCTCTCCTTCGGTTCCAGTTGTTAAGGACAGCCATAAAATTTATTAATACTATTGTGTTGAGAATAGATCTTGGCTTATCAAAACGAATGCCACACTTACAATTAAATCTATATTACAAAACAATGGATACATGAGCAATTACATCTCACTGATGTTATCTCACCAGATTGACTTGATGTCTGATATCCCAGCAGATGATCAAACATGAATTACACTTCCAGGCTTCACACAGCAGGCATGACAACACCAATGATATTGCGTCATATCCGTTACAGTCAGAGAATTCCCTATTTTGAGAACGGGGGATGCCCTTGATCCCCCGCAGAATGGTGGTGGATATTCTGCTATGGCTGGTTGTTGACCCAGGCTGGTTGGCATTGCACACGAAGAGTTTCAAGACCACAGCACGCACAGAACGGCTCTGATGGCGAACGATATATATGGGTTGTCAGGCATGAAAATGAGTCGTTTCAAGGGGGTACCCTCAGAATTCGAGCTGTAGCAAAAAATCCAATTTATCAACATATATTTTCCTTACTATAGTGAGATCAGGAAATGAATTGGCTAGCTTTGTATATAAGCTGCTGAGGTTTATCTTGTTCTGGGACGGAGCTATGGAGACTTGAATTTGGGCTTTTTATCATTGTTTTGTATGGCCGAAGGAATTAGTGAAATCTGTCCAGCAGGTAGCGAGTGGGAATGAACTGGAGGGAGGGCGAGAGGCACAGGGTTGGGGAGAATGGGCTGGGTGGGTGGATAATGGGGGGGGGGGGGTATGGAAATGATTGATAACTGTGCGAAGCATGGACAAATGGATGAGTTTGCTTCAATGTGTGTGATCAGCAGAGAGCATCCTACGAATAATTAACTTAACTTAATCAATTAAGTTTATGAGGTTAACTTAACTTAATCAACTAATAATGCAAAAACGAGTTAACTTAACTGAATTAAGTTAAGAAAAGTGGCAGAATAACTTAACTCAATCAACTAAATTTTCAAGTTAATCGCCCCATGTCTGGTTGATACAGGTAGTTATTTCAAAGAAACCTTTGACCCCCTTCCCTCACTGTTTGGAGCGGACTACCTTAAGTCTTTTGTCTGAATATCAGTCAACCCTCTTCAACAGTGCAAACATCGCTTGGCATTTGTAGTGCAAGGCTACTCTTTGCACAATTATGCTAATTCTCATTTCCGCGTGTTCGATGTCATCATAAGGAACCTTACAGTGGTATCACCAAAAATTGACCATGATGACGCCGATAGGAACCCGTAGAAAACATTATACAGGAGGAATGAAATATTTTTTGAACGTTCGAAATTGATCGCCTATGAAAAATAACCGTTCGAAATCAACACCGCCCGTTCGAAATTGATCGCTTATCAATATTATTCTTATCACGGTGTTAATATCTTTATCCTTTGATCTCCATACTTCAATTTTTAGATATAGGTTGTGGGCCATATGTTCTTTGAAAATCATCAATATACGATTATAAAATTGGTCTATATATGTAGTAATTTTAGCGACTGTAACCCCCGTCCCTCCCGCGCATACATATTCCCACAACAAACATTCATTCTACATGACTTACATACAGGACAGGTACAGACTATACGATCACAAGCATAAACTCCATGTAGTCATGGTTACATACACAGGTCAATCCACATGCACTTGCGGCCCCATTCATTCGGTACATCGACCCAGTTAGTTTCGGCCTTGACCTTCACAAGCACCTACTTCTAAACATAGAACATGACACACCCACCGCTCACATCACGTGCACAGATATAAGCATAACAAGTCTTGTTCACGCGCCGGGGAAACCCACTTTCCCGGTGACATCAGCTCACACCACCACACATCTACCCAATCACAACACCGCATGCATTTGGCGGGAAAGTCTACACCACATGTTGCCGGCCCCACAGTTTTGCTAAGAGTTGAGAAGTGGATGTCCTCATGAGCAGACGTGTTATAAATTGTGGCCGTGATTGTAAAGCGAAGGCCTAACACGAGGACTATTAGAGAACTGAACTGTGATATTCATATGTTGGATTGTTCAAAGGACTAAATATCTAGGATATAGTGTTGTCGACAGGGATACATCGGACTTAGGTGTAATCGGCCTTGTAGTGTGTTTGCGGCATTGTCGGCTATCATCCCAAATAAACTATTGAACTGAACTGCCGGCCTTGTGATTTGCACAGCGATCACAGACATTCGGCCTAATATCGGCCATTGAACTATATTTATCACATTGGCGCCGTTCGACCAGGATCTGAGCTAGTCTCGGATTACTAACCCAGACTTACCGGCAGTGATGGCATTGGCCCCGGGAGCGTTCCGAGGTGAGTCGGCCGACCAGACAGATGAAGAAGTTACGTTCAACCCGATCTTCCGACCTTCCGGCCCCCGCTCAGTTGTTATGAGCGACACAGTTCCGTTGTCACAGGAACAACAACCGACCGGCCTGTTCGACTCCATGGACGAACATTCGACCCTGAGATCGTCTTCGCCGCCCGTCGACCTGGTACGGGAGTTCCTCGACGAAGACCCGCTCGCACCTCAACACACAGTAAGTGACATTTTGAGTGCACACGCTAGGGCGTATTCGGCAACGTCGGCCAGAACAATCCAGAGACTATTGAACTCTGCCGACAGAAACTATACGCGCTCACGTCAAAGAGCGAGCGTATATCGTGCTACCGACCCAGAACAGTTATCAGTGAACGTTCGGCCGGTAACCATAGACACATCAATGGTTACACACCCACCGAGTGACTCTCGGATACGACAGTGGGTTTGTCAGTCTGACAATGTTCCGGAACCGGTCCCGCCGAGCGCTTATTCGGTAGATCGACCACTGGCGCCATCAACGACGGCGAGACGACACGACCCCGCGACTGAAACGTACTCGCGCATACCGACCGAGCCAACGGTGGTAGAGTACACACAACCCGGCCAGGCGAGAGTAACGACAGAGAACATCCCGGCGACGACTGATGCCCCGATCGTGACACCTCTACGACCGCAACGACCCAGCGACCCGACGACGGAATTTCGCGCCACCACACGGCAAGCGCGACTTCGCCAAGTACCGTCGACGTCAAATCGCCGACCCTGCGACCGCGACACGTCGACTTCCGACACGCGCGCTCCCGCGCCGACCATGCACCGACCGTCGTCGACTACCGGAGAACAACCGCGCTTCGATCCTTCGCAAGATCAAGTTGTGTCTGCTCCGGCAGAAAGTGTTGTGCCGATGATCGGACCTCCGATCTCCCAATCAGTCAGAAACACCAACGGATATGGTGTATCGCCAGTCGGATACCCTGGCGCAACAAGCGGTGTTCCAAATGGAGTAGCTGTCGGATACTACCAACCACCTGTCGGCTATATGAACCCACCACCCGGATACGGTGGCGTTCCAAGTGTGATAGCTGACACCGGCTATTATGGTGCACAAACCGGATTAGTGTACCATGGTATAGGCCCAGACGGATCGACATACCGATATTCACCGCCGGCTGTAATCCCACCCTCAGTCGGGATACCATGGGTGACGCCACAATACAGTCAAACGGCCCCTGTCGCACCAATAGCGTACGACCCCAACAGCATTCCGGCACCACCTGCTACTTCGCCCGCCATCTCCGTGACAACGGCACCGACCGCACCCGCTAACACGACCTCGGCAGCTCCGATTGTTACGACCTCAACTGCTCCGGCTGTCACGCCAACGACGGCTCCCGTCACAACAACGCCGACTGTGGTGAGCGTTGACATGCCCACGCCCCAGAGACTCACGTCTGAGCCCCAACCGTTAGCAATGGCTAAAACGGCTCAATGGCGTGCGACCTTCAAAGAGGGCAATCTCACACAGTACATACAGAGCTTCGAGCAATTCACTGCGGCCTTCACATATTCCGACCTCAACAAAACAACGACCTTCCGGAGTACGCTGCGCGGTCGCGCCGAAGTGTTAGCTCTGAACATTCCGGTCGAGACTCCCTGGGAGGAGTTTCGTTGTCAGCTCTTGGAGGGCTGGGAACCCGCACCTCGTCGGCAGTCCAAACGGGATGATTTTCCGTTTCTAAAAAGAGAACGGAAGGAGAATGCGGAACATTACTTGGAGCGGCTTCAAGCTCTGGCTGAGCAAGTGTTTGACGATGTCACGCCAGAGTCCCGGCAACGAACAGTAATCTCCCAGTTCGTCAACGGCCAACCCGACCACATTGCCGACAAACTGTGCGTGTTCACTTTCCATAGTTACAGTGAAGCGCTGACGGCCGTCCTCAAAGCTGAAAGTCGTCAGCAACGGACAAACAGAGATCGTCAGAGGGGCACACGACGTGCCGACATCTCCGTGAGCGGATACCCGGATGATGATTGTGTCGACCAAGAACTGTCTTGTGCTATGGGACAGATCAATCAGGGAGGAACGCCGACCCCTGAACAAGTTGCGGCTTATTACGACCCTGCCGACAGTGACACGACCGGCCTTCAAGGATGTGAAGAACATTCAGTGCCAGCCTGTTCACGCGAATGGGTGGCGGAAGCTTTCCAGAGCGTCCTTAGCGACGAGAATGGACTCTGTGAGGAGACAGCTATCTATTCCGTCTTACGAACTACGGCCCCGACTAAAGGTGATCGGCCTCCACAGCCCGGACGACCAGCCGTATGCTTCTTCTGCAAGAAGCCCGGCCATCGCTGGATGCGGTGTTTCCGGCTTAAAGACGTCTTAGTGTGCAATGGCATGAAGCCACTGACTTTTCGACCTAAAGGTGCTGGTACTGACCGAAGGACAGATCAAGTATTGTCAGTACCTAACCAAATCGGCAACCAAACCAAGTCGGCCCCGACAGAGCCAACGGCTCAGTCGTTAAACCAGTAGTGGAAGGTGCTGCGGAGCAAGGACCTTCCGGGCAACAGAACAATGTTACATGCTCCACACCTGCGGTTGTCGTAACTACCAAACCAACAGTACCAACAGTTACGACCCCACAGCCGGCCCAGCCCACACCTCAGCTCCTTGAAGGGGTGTGTACCAAGTGTCGAGCTCCGACCCCAAAGCCGGCTCGCCCTCATGAAGGGGTGTCCGCGCCACTTCCACAACGGCCTCCACGGGAAAATCGTCGTCCTGAAGGGGTGTCGCCCCCGACCGCCAACGGCACCGGAACAGATAGTATGTCTGAGGTGGAGTGGATCTCCGATGACGGAGGGTTCTACGCGTTCCCATTCGGGCCGGAATCCAGATTGCCGCTGCTGCACACACTCTTCAAGCCACCGCCGGACGACCCCGCAGTTCCGGCCGTCATAGACAATTCGAGAGCGGCACATGAGTGCTGGAAGTTATCGGTACGCGTCGGGGATAAGACAATACAAGCTGTGCTCGACTCCGGAGCGCCGACACGTCCCCGCCGATCAACGACAGTTACAGCATACTTCGGCCACGATTCGTGACGTCAACGGACAGTCAAGCCCAATCGATGGACTAATCGACCTCCCAATTCAGGTCGGGACCAACCATATGATTGTGACATTTTGTGTAGCTGACATCCACGACGCCATGATACTCGGCATGAACTTTTTCCGGCAAGCTCACGCTGTGGTGAACTACGGCGAAGGAACAATACAGGTACACAAAGAAATCCTGTTTGCGCACAAGGACATTGAAGCCAATGTTGTTAGAATGGCTGTGCGCCGAGCCGTCACCGTCCCCGCACGTAGCGAGGCGATCGTAGAGCTAATCCCGACCTCCAGAGTTCGAGTTCGGCAGCATCCACGGATGATTCAACCACTGACGGCTTTTCCCGAGGACACTGACCTCATCATGGGAAGAACATTAACGACCTTGGACCGACAATGTGTAAAGGTGTCTGTAGTCAACACGGCAGATACCGGTATTACACTTACTCGATCCGACCCTGTCGCCATAGCCAGTCCGATCGAGAGTGTTGTCGGAGCTCTACCAAGACCCGGAGAGGAGCCCGACCTGTCCACAGCCAACGCCAGTCACTACCGCGACCTGCCGCCACATCTACAAGAGATGGTGGATCGCGCTGGACTAGCGCCAGAACAACACCGGCGTTGCGCTAACCTGATCCATCAGTATCAGGGCACTTTCATGCACCCGGATGGACAGTTGGGACGGACCCAAGTCGTCCAACACAAGATCGATACCGGCAATTCGGCCCCGATTCGGCAACGTCAACGACGCGTCCCTCAGGCGCAACAGAGCATCATAGATGAGGTCGACAAGATGCTTCGCTTGGGGTGCATTGAGCCGTCAGATTCGCCCTGGAGCGCACAGGTGGTGCTCGTGCGTAAAAAGAACGGCCAAGTAAGGTTCTGCGTCGATTATCGGCTCCTGAATGACGTCACCCGCAAGGATTCATATCCGTTGCCCAACATTCAGGACACTCATGACGCCCTGGCGGGCGCTACTTACTTTTCGGCCTTGGACTTGGCTTCCGTCTACTGGCAAGTCGAAGTCGACCCTACAGACAGACCGAAAACTGCCTTTGCGACAAGGAAAGGACTATACCAGTTTAAGGTTATGCCATTCGGCCTCAGCAATGCACCGGCAACATTTGAACGGCTAATGGAAACCATACTCCGTGGATACTTGTGGACACGGTGTATGTGTTACCTGGACGACGTCATCGCTTACGGCAGAACATTCGATCAGGCACTCGCAAACCTGGAGGCGGTCCTGGATCGGATTAGATCGGCAGGCTTGAAGCTTCAACCCAAGAAGTGCGAACTGTTCCAGAGGGAAATTTTGTACTTGGGGTTTATAGTGAGCGGCCAAGGAATTCGTGTCGACCCCAACAAGGTTAAAGCCATCAGAGAATGGCCGACCCCGTGCGAGATCTCCGATGTCAGATCTTTCCTTGGTTTCGCCAATTACCACAGGCGATTCATCAAGGACTATGCTGAGATCGCCGAACCTCTCGTAGCACTCACCCGAGGTGAATGTCATTTCACTTGGGGACCGGCTCAGCGACGCGCTTTTCGGCGGCTCCGCGACGCTCTCATCCAGGCGCCTAAGCTCGCGCATCCGACCCAGAGTCCGGATGATTACTTCATCCTCGACACGGACGCTAGCGGCTACGCTGTGGGAGGCGCACTCTCACAGAGGGTCAACGGGAAAGAAATCCCCATCGGGTTTGCCAGCAAAACCCTATCCCGGACCCAACGGAACTATTGTACCACGTACCGAGAACTGCTGGCAGTGGTAGAAATGGTTCAACATTATCGGCATTATCTTTGGGGTAGGAAGTTCCTCCTCCGGACCGACCACAGCTCCTTGAGGTGGCTCAAGAACTACAGCGACGCGGACGGCATGCTCGCCAGGTGGCTCGCTAAGTTGCAGCAATACGACTTCAAGATAGAGCATCGGCCCGGCAAACTTCACGGCAATGCAGACGGCTTGTCACGGTGTCACAGTTGCAAACACCAAGACTGTCCCGGACGACTCGTCACACCTCCGACCGACCCGGAGACAAGTTCCGGAGAACTTCCAGTTCGTCGGGTCACTGTTGTTCCGGCTAAGACAAGGGCAGACCTCCTGGACAGTGATTCCATAACATCACCGGTCTTGCCCCAACTAGTTTCGGCACGCCAAGTTGTTCGAGTCCGTGCTTTGGACGCCACACTTGATGGGCAAAAGTGGCTTTCGGACTATTCGACTCAGGACATTGTCGCGGCACAGCAAGCCGACCCGAGCGTCGGAAAAGTGCGACAGTGGATGTTGATCGGCACTAAACCAGACTCTAAGGAGGTAGCGTGCCATGGGGAGGAGGTAAAAACACTTGTTTCCAGATGGAGCCTCCTGGCGCTACAAGACGGGGTACTAGTTCGGCACGTAAAACCCGACCCCGCTGGACGGCCTGTGGTGCAAACCGTGCTCCCCGTAGCACTCAGAACGCAGGTTTTGCACCAACTTCCATAGCGACCAGGGCACCGAGTTCGAGTCGGCTCTATTTCGGCATGTCGTGCGTCTTCTGGGCGCTAAGAAGATTCGCACGGCCCCATATCGACCTCAGAGCGACGGCCAAGTTGAGCGATTCAACAGGACATTGCTCAACATGCTGAGTGCATTCGTCAGCGATCGTGCGAACGACTGGGACGTGCGCCTGCCATATGTGTTAATGGCCTATCGAACCTCAGTACACTCGTCCACGGGATGCACCCCGCACCTGATGGTGTACGGGCACGAGTGTAACTTGCCAGTCGACCTCATGTTTCCGACCTACGACCCTGAGCCTCTACCCCCGTGCGGCCCAGAGTATGTGGAGTACTTGCGGCAAGCGATCAGGACGGCCCACGGTTTCGCTCAAGACCATCTTGAGAAAGCGGCAATTCGGCAGAAGATGGGTTATGACGCCCACGCCAAGCCTCGACCCCAGTTCCAACCAGGAGAACTGGTCCGATATTATTATCTGCCCCTCACGCAGAATAATAAGTTCGCTCGGCCTTGGACTGGTCCCCGGCCTTGTTATCTGATTGATGCTATTGATGATGAATTATGCATGTCTAATGGACTATGATATCATGTCTTTCCCATAATAATATAATATATTACAATAACAATATATATGCATTTAATATGTACAAGATGTCAGTGAGGCGAATTCGATATATATACACTTGATATGATTTCATAATTACGATGCTGGTGAAAAATTGATTGCATTATGATATGTGTTTCGACCCCGTATAACGTATGCTATTGTTCCGCGTGTGTTACGCACTAACTAAGATTATCATGTCAGATTCAATCCATGTGCCAGCCGAAGAGGATAATAATTCATGTCACGCCGTGAGTAAGGCCACTTAGTTGTCGAAGAGGTGGTAGTGTGATTCGTTCCGGGGTATGCGTCGACCGAGCCTCTACCCACTCCATGTAGTATTCGGAGGAACGGCCCAGTGGTACGGGAACCAGTCACTAAATAGCTATCATACCAAGATGCGGCCTGTCATCAAATTCATCACCCAAAAATATTCAAAGCGCCACGGTGTGACCGACCCTGATCATTGCAAATTCGACCCCCTACAATATAGCGGCCCCGTTGTCTTGTGAACTGGCTGAAAATGAATGGAACGAAGTCCGCCCCTGTGAGTGATTGACATTAATGTCTCAGCCTTTAATAACTGTGTGTCGTCTGCTAGACAGCAATTCGGCCGTTAGTTTATTGTGCGCTAACTTAGGGAGAAAAGGAACGATCAAAGTAACAGGTCACAAGGAACGCACGAGCGCAAATAAACATTTAAGCTGTTTACAGCACCCACATGAAATCTCCCCTGATAAAGACAATAGTGAGTCGTCGGGCAAAAAGAGCCCAGTAATTTGAACAGTCGATTAGCACAAATAGACAATGTATAGGAACGTGTAATCCAGGGGACGGCAGACGGACATCCGGAAAAATGGGCAGTGTGAGGATCCCCCTACTGTCGTAATGGACTGACCCAAATAGGTCAGAGAGAGATCGTACCAGCGTTTCCCTGACGACGGCCCGCCTTGTTGCAGATACACTTGGAACAATGGGATACAGCGTAAAGACGTTTTTGTATATCGGCAGAGAGCGCCCCCCCGGGCCGATTCGTGGAATTGGGATACAGATAAGCATCTCATTGTACGGCAGTGGAAATTAACGGCAAGTAGGTCATTTGCGCCTGAACTTCTGAAGCAGCAGGAGCTCGATCAGATACGGAGAAAAACTTTGTATTGATTCGGAACATTTATCGGATAATTACGTGGCATTTAATGACATTGAACTGATAAAGTTTGTGGATAGTTGTCGGATATTTGGGATAAAAATTACAGTCGGCCTAGCTGTTTGAAGTGACATTTGTTTGCGGCTTCCGCCATGGCGGATAAGCCAAGCGATGGAAAAGACAGTGACGGCTCCGCTGATAGTCAGCCCCGATCTATCAAATTTGACGGCACTAAATTAACGGTCGAGGTTGTTGAACGAGGAGACGAGCAAGACAACCCCATCGTGTTGACGGACGATGAAATGTCCGCTATCGGCCCCGAACCCAGTTCGGAACAAACAGTTACGGCTTCCGGCCCAAAGAAACAGCCACGATACCAAATCATGGCAAGGCTGGCGCAACGCGGCTCCCGGCACACCCCGAGTCCGACCTCAGAGGACGACCCGGATCGTTTTCGGCAGTTAGAGGAAGGTGGGGAAATTGTCCGTCGAGCCTTGGAGGCTCAACGCGCGGCGGAAGCCGCCAGCTCGGCAAAATCGGCTCCCGCTCAGCAGGCGATAACACCAATCGAGCCTGCCCCAGTATCTTCGGCCTCATCAACGCCGGTAGTTCGGCCCCGTGCCGTCACGTCACCGGCACAGTCTTCGGCTTCGTCAGCGAGTTCATCGTCCGGCAGAAATCTTCACTCGTCGGCGCGAAATTCACGACGCGTTAGTTCCGGCCCTGTGACGCGTGCTTCGGCTTATCGTCGTCAGATATCGGAGCTCATGGCTCTAGTTCCGGCCCCAATCACCCCGTACGGAGCTCGGCCGATTGATTGGAATGACGTTCCGTTCCATCTTCGGAATCGGCATGATGGTTACGGCCATGAACATAATTTCGGCGCACCCTCACGGCTGACGGAGGGAAATTTGGCGACCTTGGAGCCACTAAGGAGAGAAGACGGCCGTTATCTATGTCCTTTCTGCATCGGAGAGGAAGATGGAGAGGCAGGGAGGATATGGCCAACGGTACCTCGACGTGGACCTTTCCGTTCGGCCTCGGATTTGGACGCCCACGTCCTGGCGTACCATTTTCCGCTTCTGCGATTTTTCGTCTGTCCGGCCAAAGACAATTTCGTCACGCTCATGTCGGAAGACATGATTCGGCACCTGAGTGAGGCGACTCAGACTCACGTCGGCCTTCTCCCGCTGTTTGAGCAGGGACAGCTCAACGCTTCCGGCCCTATGCTGCAATGGTTCGCGCTACGCTGCCGCGTAGACATGCAGCCCAGCCCAAATTACCGGCCCCCGCGTGTTCCGGCCGACATCCCAATCTTCCGACGGGATGTCAACAGAGTACTGACTTTCGGGATTTGGCACATGGCGCCTCCACTGTTCGACCAGTACCCCCCGAATTCGGCCCCGGAAATTCATCAAGTGCTCCGACGCCTTGAGTACCTTCGGCCTTCAACCCGAGCGGAGGAGGATCGCCTAGCTCGGATGGTTAACGACATCATGGCGATGAATCGCTGGGTGACCATACGTCAGCCTAGCACGATATTCTTCACTCGGCCAGTCGCCTACCAGACGGACGCACTCAAGCCTCCCAGCTCCGTGGTTTCGGAGCCATCGGCTCAGTCCACTCCTGTGACGGCCCAGGTGCAAACTCGGCCATCGGACATCATCCCACGGAAACTTGTGGTAGAGCGGCCTACGGCGACAAACGTTACAGATTATCGAGTGAGGGAAGGATTGGTTCCCCCACCGGAGGAATTTCCTCCTTTGTCGGCAACGCCTCCGACAGGTCAGGAGACCGACCGGAAAGAAGTTACGGCCCAGTCGCGGGACTCTCCTCCACCTCTACAGCCGGCTGCGGAGGAAGCCCACCACGAATCAATTTCGGCCTCGGTCAGCGACCGTGAGGATTCGCCCCTTCCGTCCAGGCGAACGGTCCTCCAGACGGACGAACCTCCATATCTGGACGGCAGCATGGAGATCGTACAGACGGTCGTCACCAAGGATTCGACTGCTGATCGGCCGCGACTACAATACGACGAGCCTGAGTCTCTGGAACCTCTCCACAGAGACTTGGATGAACGGCTGCCGTTTCACGGCTCAGGAGAGTTTTCGGCTGATATCCAATTCGTGCAGCAGCACGGGACTCGGTTGTCGACTCGGATGATTCCCGGCCTACAGGCCCTGCCAGGGCAGAACCCGGATCTGGCCAACCCACTCAGGAGTCGGGAAGCGAACCAGCTTCCGAATCTTCCCCGTGTCCACGAGGAACACTGGGAGTCCCATATCGCCCAGGCGGCCCACAATGCTGACCCGTTGATCTTGCCGGCCCGGAAAAGCGAGCATCTTCCGACCTTATACCTGGCACGCGCCGACGACATGGCGAACCAACATTTTCGGGAGATCCGGCGCTTCTATCTAGAAGCCATGGACCAACATATTCGGCAGGCTGAATATAACGGCCTCTCTGTGGGATTCGGGATGGGAGTCCTCCACGAACGGCATCTCCCGACCTTCCCTGATCGGCTCGAGGAAGAGACCGACCACTTACGTCGGCAGTTACATCGGCTTGAGGACGAAAATGAGGATTTGCGGCAGGAAAATGAACGGTTACGTGCCCGGGTGACACACCTGGAACAGTCGGCCCCAGTTTCGACCTCGACGGATACGGCCGCGACACAGAGCGACTCGGGTACCACTATCCCGGGCGACCTGCTCGCCACTATTGTGTCGATTTTGCCCCGTCTGCCACCAGAGGAGCAACAGCAACTAATGCGGCAGGCGTCGCCGGCACCACCACCACCTCCTGCTGGCAAGCGAGGCCAGAAGGAGTGAACGTTTCGGCCCAGTGGTGACAAACGGACAATTGCCGGCCTCGATTGTGTCGGCCTCTGAAAATCCTGGTCACGCTGGACTAGTGATGTATCAGCCTTTCATTGTGTCGGCCATGAATAGTATATATATGTAAATAGTTGTAAATAATAATAGTTATCCTAGTCACGGTATTTTATTCATGTAATTTAGTTAAGGTTAATCCAGACAATTCTTTTTCAGTTTATAGACTCTAAATTAGTTTCCGTTTCATTATGAAGCGTCGAGGAGTTTTGTTCATACATTCCATTCATTATCATTCGTTGTTGTGCATGTATGTGTAAATGTATCATCGTAGTGACTATTGACGGACTGACTGATGACGTTTATTTTGACGGTTAGAATTTTTATTGTATGAAGTGCTTTACCATTGTCGCGCGGCGTGTGTGTGTGAGTGTTGGGGTTTGACCTTTTAGGACTTCTTAGCTTTTTATTGTTAGTTTTTGGCGACGGTAGGGTCCGGGTAGGGTAATTCCGAGGGCGTAGAATTAATGAAGGGGTGTAATGTAGTAATTTTAGCGACTGTAACCCCCGTCCCTCCCGCGCATACATATTCCCACAACAAACATTCATTCTACATGACTTACATACAGGACAGGTACAGACTATACGATCACAAGCATAAACTCCATGTAGTCATGGTTACATACACAGGTCAATCCACATGCACTTGCGGCCCCATTCATTCGGTACATCGACCCAGTTAGTTTCGGCCTTGACCTTCACAAGCACCTACTTCTAAACATAGAACATGACACACCCACCGCTCACATCACGTGCACAGATATAAGCATAACAAGTCTTGTTCACGCGCCGGGGAAACCCACTTTCCCGGTGACATCAGCTCACACCACCACACATCTACCCAATCACAACACCGCATGCATTTGGCGGGAAAGTCTACACCACATGTTGCCGGCCCCACAGTTTTGCTAAGAGTTGAGAAGTGGATGTCCTCATGAGCAGACGTGTTATAAATTGTGGCCGTGATTGTAAAGCGAAGGCCTAACACGAGGACTATTAGAGAACTGAACTGTGATATTCATATGTTGGATTGTTCAAAGGACTAAATATCTAGGATATAGTGTTGTCGACAGGGATACATCGGACTTAGGTGTAATCGGCCTTGTAGTGTGTTTGCGGCATTGTCGGCTATCATCCCAAATAAACTATTGAACTGAACTGCCGGCCTTGTGATTTGCACAGCGATCACAGACATTCGGCCTAATATCGGCCATTGAACTATATTTATCACATATATTACGCAAATTGTCATCGAACAGGAATCATCAGGAAATACAAGATGACTTGTGTTTCCACCTCTACCTGGAAACCCTCAACTGCTTACAAATGGCATACAATCATTTCTTTGTCCCCAAATTGAAAGTTTATGTCTATAAATCTGAAATTACTTCACAATTTACACACTTTTCACCCGGTTTCAGTGTGCGGACCGTTCGAAATTGATCACTAACCGTTCGAAATTGATCACCAACCGTTCGAAATTGATCACCAAGCCCGTTCAAAATTATTTCACCGCGCCACCGCTTGTCTACAGTGATGTCGGAAGGAAAACCTGACAAACAAACCCGTCTGCTGCTTTGGATGACGATTGTACCCTGACGGGGAGATCCTAGCACTAGCGTCCTTACACGTCTTTCCCTGCCAAACTCTAACCAATTTGAAGGCGTACTGCTGGTCAAGTGTCCTTAGAAAGCTAGCCACACCCCGATAAAACCCTCCCCGCTTCCAACTCTCTGATCTCTCTCTACCAGACCCATCTGTCCTGAGAAGCACCCCCCCAACGTCCACTATCTTCCAGTTAGAGATGGACAGATCAATCAAATCTATCCCCATGCGCGAATTTCCCTAATTCAGGCCTGTTCACTCCTTCTGTAGTCCCCATTTAACGTGAAAGGATTTTCTTTATCCACAGCTAACCATCCAGTGGCAATTATTGTATCCCTCGAACAAAGTTCGGAGGATACTATGAATTTACGATCGTCGCGCCGCCGCTTCCGCGTCCGCAGACACTTTCTTGTGAATGCGCTACAGCTTGCAAATCTGAACCGATTTTGATAATATTTTATATGGACATGTCCTATGGTGAGATCACGACACCTATTGATTTTGGTTGCCATAGCAACCAAATTGGCCGATTGGCGACACATTTTGTGCTCAAATCAGCCTGTTTAACACACATGGCTTGTGAACGCTCTACGAGTGGGAGTTTTCAATGAATGATGATGAAGTCGCACAGACTCGGAGAGAAAGACCCTCACACGAAACCTATCATTTTTCAGAATGATCGAATAAATATTAATTAGTTAACGGACTAACTTATTACGACCATTAAAATACCGACTTGAACATCTGTGATCAATTCAATACCCTGTACTATGAAAACAAATAGCGCTGGATTCTTGTTCAGAATAGAGGACTGATGTTTTTAGTGAAAACAGATCGATATAATTGAATAAGTTAACCTTAATTTTACTAGTTAAGTTTATTATAGACCACAATTAAAATAGTTAAGATGAGAAACAATTATTATTAAGCTCAACAAGGTGAAGGTTTTGTCCAGTATAGATTTCATGAGCGTAACCGAATAAGTTAACATTATTATTACTAGTTAAGTCTATTATTGACCACAATAAAAATAGTTAAGACAAGAAATATTTATTATTGGGCTCAACAAGGTAAAGGTTCTGTCCAGTAGAGATTTTATGGCTGTAACCAAATAAGTTAACATTATTTTTGCTAGTTAAATCTATCATTGACCTCAATAATAATAGTTAAGACGAGAAACATTTATCATTGAGCTCAACAAGGTAAAGGTTTTGTTCAGTAGAGATATTTGGGTGTAACTGAATAAGTTAACATTATTTTTTACTAAAATATTCATCTGGCTCGAATTTCATCATCTTGAAATGCAGTTTTGGTCAACTTTCACTCTGAATTTCAACTTGAAACCACGTTTGATACATATTATGAGTAAAAATATAACTTATAGTAAAAAGTTCAATCTGGCTCCAATTTCGTCATCTTGAAATGCAGTTTTGGTCAACTTTTACTTTGAATTTTAACTTGGAAACAAGTTTGTCACATATTATGAGTTGATATATAACTTTAGTGAAAAGTTCGATCTGGCTCCAATTTCGTTATCTTGAAATGCAGTTTTGGTCATTTTTTACTTTGAATTGCAACTTGGAACCAAGTATGTCAAAAATCCTGAGCTGAAATATAACTTTAGGTGAAAAGTTTGATCTGGCTGTGATTTCGTTTTTGTTATCGAACATGACGAAATGGACATTCATATGCAGTGGTTTCAGTGGTGATCTTGAAATCACTCTTCAATAACCTTGAAAGATTAATGCAGCAATTTTGATGGGGCAAAAAAAAACAGGTGTGGCCTAAGATTTTACATTTCTCTGGTAATCTTCTCTATCCCTTATTCTAGTTTTTCACACTTATTAGTAATATATTTTGGGCAAGAGGAATGATAGTGCTACGGGGGATACACCCAAGCGGTCGTAGGCGACCGGAAGCGTCTAGTTGATTCACGGGATATCTTGGAACTTGCTGTGTGATTTTGACCTTCAACTTACAACCATCCCAATTATCACATTATGAGGTTTTTGAAGTTCGTTTGATCTGGATGAAATGGGGATAAAAATATATCTGGGTGCAATGAATAAATTTAGGTGTCTCGTTGTAATTCAAACCAGATGCAGAAAATTAACTTCGAAATATTCAACAGACCCATGCAGTCATGGAGTGAGAGATTGATTATTTCTCCTCTCCTGCTTCTCAAGAAATTCATCAATTCTCACCGTCTTGAAATCACTGATCAAGATAACTATCCCAGAAGGCACTGCTGCATTTTATAATATCAACTACAATGCAAACAAAAATTGATGATATATTGATAACTAGACAATGTCGCCATTCACAACCTCTCACCGGAAATGATAAATCACTGTTCCCAAACCTCCCAATTTTACGCAAACATACGTAGACACAACATCTGTGCTATATCCAAGGCCTGAATTGTAATTATTCATGACTGTTCTTCAGACGGTTTCACAGTTTAAAATCCAGAAACACTGATGGTGGCCCCAGCTGATGGTGGCCTTCCTAGTTATCAAGGAAACACGATTAGGGCCAGTATCAGGACTCTAGGACATGATCGAGAGAAATTGACACATCATCATTGGGCAGCCGGTGTCTGGCGATATCACTGAACTATTGTATTATCACCCAAGTTAAGTCATCGGCCACCCAAAAATAAGTAAAAGTTATCAGGATAAAGCCCTTGTCCTATCATCGGTGACAGTTATGGCACCTTACCCACATGTATCCCACCAACAACACTACACTTTAAGGAGTGACCAGCTACTAGATATGCAAATGTAGATGGAATGGCCCCCAAATTGCTGCTTGAATATGACCCTGAACTATTCTAGCCTAATATCAGATAACAAGAGCTGATGTGAAGAGATATGTAGGGATGACTCAGTTCCTAGCGCCACCTGGGGTCCTGGTGAAGTTGGACGATTCAGAGGATGTACGAGGTACAGCACACCGTTGAACACGCACGCCCACTCAATGGGGTGTTAATAAATTATTCACTGAATCTCTGCAAGGTAAGGAGACACTTTCGAACATGAGCATATGTTGGAGTTCTAGCTGAGTTCTGTCTGTAATTGCTTTATAATGCCAGCACCCCCAGAACAAGACAAGACAAGACGAGAAGTTTATTTCAATTCCCTAAACAAAAAAATTAGCCCAATGGGCTAGTAAGGTTACCGGAGAAATATACAGAGTTAAGCCGAGAAAGTTGAAAGTCAAATTCAAGGTGACCACTGAAATCGCCATATCTCTAACCGTGAAAATGGGATCAAAGGTTAAATTCTAGATCACCAAACTATTCAGCATACATCATTTCCTATATGTTCACTATGGACCCCTAAGCTGTAAATTTGATGATAAGCGAGATATAAGCCATTTTGTAATCTGACTTTGAAAATAAAATGACTGACCTTGAAATTTAGGTCAAAGGTCAAATTCAATATCATTAAAATATTCAGAATATATCATTTCCTATATGTTCACAATTGATTCCTAAGCTGTAAAGTCGATAATAAGCAAGATATTAGCCATTTTGTCCTGTTGACCTTGAAAATGAGGTCAAAGGTCAAATTCAAGGTCATGAGAATTTTCAGCATATATCATTTCCTATATGTTCACAATTAATTCCTAAGCTGTAAAGTCGCTAATAAGCAAGATATTGGCCATTTTGTCCTGTGCCCTTGAAAATAGGTCAAAGGTCAAATTCAAGGTCACGAGCATTTTCAGCATATATCATTTCCTATATGTTCACAATTGATTCCTAAGCTGTAAAGTCGCTAATAAGCAAGATATTGGCCATTTTGTCCTGTGACCTTGAAAATAGGTCGAAGGTCAAATTCAAGGTCACGAGCATTTTCAGCATATATCATTTCCTATATGTTCACAATTGATTCCTAAGCTGTAAAGTCGCTAATAAGCAAGATATTTGCCATTTTGTCCTGTGACCTTGAAAATGAGGTCAAAGGTCAAATTCAAGGTCACGAGAATATTCAGCATATATCATTTCCCATATGTTCACTATTGATTCCTAAGCTGTAAAGTCGATAATAAGCGAGATATCAGCAATTTTGTCCTGTGACCTTGGAAATGAGGTCAAAGGTCAAATTCAAGGTCATGAGAATATTCTGCGTATATCATTTCCTATATGTTCACAGTTGATTCCTAAGCTGTAAAGTCGATAATAAGCGAGATTTAGCCATTTTGTCATGTGACCTTCAAAATGAGGTCAAAGGTCAAATTCAAGGTCATGAGAATTTTCGGCATATATCATTTCCTATATGTTCACAATTGATTTCTAAGCTGTTAAGTCGCTGATAAGCAAGATATTGGCCATTTTGTCCTGTGACCTTGAAAATGAGGTCAAAGGTCAAATTCAAGGTCACGAGAATTTTCAGCATATATCATTTCCTATATGTTCACAATTGATTCCGAAGCTGTAAAGTCGCTAATAAGCAAGATATTGGCCAATTTGTCCTGTGACCTTGAAAATGAGGTCAAAGGTCAAATTCAAGGTCATGAGAATATTCAGCATATATCATTTCCTATATGTTCACAATTGATTCCTAAGCTGTAAAGTCGATAATAAGCGAGATATTAGCAATTTTGTCCTGTGACCTTGGAAATGAGGTCAGGGTCAAATTCAAGGTCATGAAAATATTCAGCATAAATCATTTCCTATATGTTCACAATTGATTCCTAAACTGTAAAGTCGATAATAAGCGAGATATTAGTCATTTTGTCATGTGACCTTGAAAATGAGGTCAAAGGTCAAATTCAAGGTCACGAGAATATTCAGCATATATCATTTCCTATATGTTCACAATTGATTCCTAAGCTGTAAAGTCGATAATAAGCGAGATATTAGGCATTTTGTCCTGTGACCATGGAAATGAGGTCAGAGGTCAAATTCAAGGTCACGAGAATTTTCAGCATATATCATTTCCTATATGTTCACAATCGATTCCTAAGCTGTAAAGTCGCTAATAAGCAAGATATTGGCCATTTTGTCCTGTGACCTTGAAAATGAGGTCAAAGCTCAAATTCAATGCCACAAGAATATTCAGCATATATCATTTCCTATATGTTCACAATTGATTCCTAAGCTGTAAAGTCGATAATAAGCGAGATATTAGCAATTTTGTCCTGCGACCTTGGAAATGAGGTCAAAGGTCAAATTCAAGGTCACGAAAATATTCAGCATATATCATTTCCTATATGTTCACAATTGATTCCTAAACTGTAAAGTCGATAATAAGCGAGATATTAGCCATTTTGTCATGTGACCTTGAAAATGAGGTCAAAGGTCAAATTCAAGGTCACAAGAATATTCAGCATATATCATTTCCTATATGTTCACAACTGATTCCTAAGCTGTAAAGTCGATAATAAGCGAGATATTAGCCATTTTGTCCTGTGACCTTGAAAATGAGGTCAAAAGTCAAATTCAAGGTCAAGAGAATATTCAGCATATATCATTCCCTATATGTCCACAATTCATTCCTAGTCTCTAATTTCAATATTAAGTGAGATATTAGGCTTAATGTGTCCCATTATAAAGCATAGGAGAATTTAACATGGGAAAGTCCCATTTGGGCTGAGTTAGGGCCCGAAATGGCTCACTTTGAGCGATTCAAGGGCAACGAAATTTATACATGTCACAGGGGTACATAGGAGGAGTGTCATGCATCAATAAGAAAAAAAGTTACTGAACAGATTTTGAGAAAACGACCGTCGAAGTCCAAAATTGGCCATTTTTCGACGAAAACGGCCGCTCTGACCTTGAAACCAAGGTCAGAGGTCAAATTCAAGGTCACGACAATATTCAGCATATATCATTTCCTATATGTCCACAATTGATTCCTAGTCTCTAATCTCAATATTAAGTTAGATATTAGGCTTTAATGTGTCCCATTATAAAGCATAGGAGAATTTAACATGGGAAAGTCCCATTTGGGCCGAGTTTGGGCCAAAATGGCCCACTTCGAGCGATTCAAGCGCAACGAAATTTATAGACATCATAGAAGTACATATGAGGAGTCTTATGTATCAAAGAGAAAAAAAGTTACTTAACAGATTTTGAGAAAATGGCCGCCAAAGTCCAAAATCAGGCCTTTTTCGTCGAAAACGGCCGCCATTTTGAAGAAAAAGCGAAAATCAAAAAACTAAAAAATACCTCCTTCTTGAATTATTTTTAAGTATTTTTCTGCAAAATTTCAGAAAAATTCGCCCGTAAACAAAAAAGATAAAAATGTGGACGACGACGACGGACGACGACGGACGACGGACGACGACGGACGACGGACGACGGACGCAACGCCATGCCAATAGGTTATCGGACCATAGGTCCGGTAACCTAATATTATCACATTAGTTGATAATAGACGGATGGCACAATTGGGAATCGAGGACCAAACAATAGCGTGTGCTGTCTTCCTGTTTGGCCCCTTGTAACGAAAAAGAACATTTATGGAATCGAACACATATTGATAAAATGGATCGAGACGAATACATGGGGAAAAAATGTAAATGCAGACCCATAAACACCGAACATGTGGTATAATATAGCACTTATGTATAGTGAAATCTGATTGTCTAAGATGATAAGCAATCGGGACACATAGGATCATCGCATTTCGTAGTGTCGGTATAAGATGACAATAACTTAATTTCATACGATCGTTTCAGTGTATAACGCGCACGAGCACGGCTTACTAAATCATACCATTTGTTCCAAACTTTAGGGAAATTATAAATAGGAAACCTTCTAGAAAAATTTGAATTACATCGGTCAAGATGTAAAAGATTGGACTGGCGTGTTAGGCGGTTGGTGACTATCTCGTTGTTAAACTTAACAATATTATTGAAAGACACAGGTAAACGTTCAAGACAATAGTCATTCATGAATAGAAGAATCTAACATTCATACAAATCTTGCAACTTCAAAATACCGGATGATTTGAAGAATTTGTTTGTATGGCTATTATAGGGTGCGTTGTGTATTAGTCGCATTGCACGTTTTTGAAAAATATTAGTGCGTTTAAGAGAGGATGAGCCGGCATTACCCCAGACGAGTAGACCATAATTTAAATGGGACTGAACTAGTGCGTGGTACAATGATACCAGACTTTCACGTGGCAAGAATCTTTTTACTTGATTAATGGCAAATATAGATTTAGAGATTTTATTGTTCACATGGTCAATATGATACTTCCATGAAAGAGTATCGTCAATCAATATGCCGAGAAACTTAGTGGCAGGTTCTTCACAATTTGTACCTAGTCTATTTAGTTTTTTCTTTTGTGGGTTAATCACCATACGTTTAGTTTTCTTGGCATTTAATGACAAACGATTGGCACAAAACCAATTGAATAATTCGTTGATGCTCTTGTTAGCCTTGGAGTACAGAAAATTAATATTTGAGTCAGATACGTACATGGTTGTATCATCTGCAAAAGACAAAATTTTACTTGGACATGCCATGTTTATATCATTTACATAAAGCAGATACAGCAAAGGACCTAATATTGACCCCTGGGGAACCCCACATGATATGCTAAGTGATGTAGATTTTCTGTCATCAATAGAGACAAATTGTTTCCTGTTGGTCAGATAGCTGCCCAGCCAGTCATTGACGACTCCCCGAAGCCCTAAATTATTCAACTTGTGAAGCAAAATGTCATGATTGATAACGTCAAAAGCTTTGGAAAGGTCACAGAAGACAGCCAACGTATATTCAGTTTTAATATTAACCTCGGCACAATGATTTGTGAAATGAATGATGGGGTGAATAGTTGAATGTTTTTTTCCGAAAGCCATATTGGTGTTTATATAAAATATCATATTTGTCCAGAAATAGGGTGATTTTATTGAACATTAATTTCTCAAATAATTTAGAAAACGCAAGTAAAAGGCTGATGGTTCTGTAGTTGTTCAACGATTGTTTATTAGCAGCTTTATACACTGGTATAACATTTGCAATTTTTAATTGATCGGGGAATATACCTGTGCTAAACGATCTATTTATAATGTGAGTTAATGGTACGATAATATCATGAACGGATTCTTTAATTAACGTAGTTGATATATCGTCATGACCGCAGCTACGCTTTGATTCTAGACCGAGTGCAGTATTGATGATTGTTAATTCAGAAACGGGTTCAACATACATACTTTGCATTGTGATCGCAGGCAAGTAATCAGTGAATTTTTTTGGACGACTGTGGAACGTTGAGGCTTGTACTCAGTTCGATCTGCGAGAAATATTTGTTGAATTCTTCTGCAATTAAATGTTTATCGGTTTCAAGAACATTATTAATTTGAAAAGAGTCCGCAAGTTTAGAATCCCTTTTACTTTTACCGATTAAGTTGTTAATAATAGCCCAGGAGTTCTTCATATCATTCTTGTTCAGTTCAATCAAATCACGGTAGTACAGCTTCTTTAGTTCGCGCTTGACTTTATTGAGTAAGTTGTTAAATGTTTTATAGGCCGCAATATTAACAGCAGTTGGTTCAAGTAATTTTCTCTTTAACAATCGTGCTTTATTTCTGGATGAAGTCATAAAACCGGAAGTTATCCAGGGCTCACGTTTGATATTCTTACTTTTTACTTTATCTGATTTCAGTGGAAATGACTGTAAAAAGATTGATTTATACAAACGCATAAATTCGTCGTACGCTTTGTTTGGGCATTGAATCCTAGTGATATCTGTGAAATTTTGTTTATTTAACAGTTCTTTGAATTTTTGGATGTTTTTAGCTGTTATTGCGTGTGTTCTCAAGACTTCAGGTTTAGGGGATTTTATTACTTGTTTTTTACGTGTGATAAGGTAAGTTCCAAAATGGTCAGCAACATCATTAATGATGATACCAGGAGACAGTTCATTCGACAAGTTGTTTGTGTAAATATGGTCAATCAGCGTGGCACAAGTTTGACTATTCTAGTTGGTTTAGTGATGACGGGCAAGAAAGCACGAGTGAAAATATTGTCGAGGTAATCATTGGTGGGTTTGTGCATATTATATTTTAACAGATCGATATTTAATCACCCATGATGATACCTACCTTGGATTCAGAATTTATACTATCCATTGTTGTCAATATGTGTTCGGAGAAAATTTCAACATCAGCTTTAGGTGGAGTATTCGGCCTATAAATGACCAATTATTATGGGTCTTTCACATTTGTATTCGATGAAAATGGACTCAAAAACATTTGGGACAAAGATACTGAGATCATCTCTCATTTCATATTGTATAAGATCTTTGATAAATAAACCAATTCTACCTCGGAATCCATCTGGCCGATATTTCGTTATCAAGTCATGGTAACCTGGTAGTGACAGGCGTAAGTCGTGCTCGCAGCGATAAGCTTCACTGACACCAATGAAGTCAAAAGCAAAATCTTCAGTATGTAATTCACATAGTAAAGACTTAAATGATTCCCAATTCTACGATAGACCCCGGACATTAAAATGCAAGTATGAAGACGATTTATAACCAGAGTGAGTTGTTGCGAAAGAATCAGCATTTTGATAATTGGAACACAATGGAACACAATCGATTACGAAAATCGAATCAACACACAGGGATTCAGTAAGAAAGACCTAAATATGTAAAAGGTTTTACCCAACGTGGACATAGTAGATTTCTGGGAGTCGAGACAAGCAATACCAACAATTATCTAAAAAATTAGCCCATAGGCTACGACGGGCTACCGGACAATTTTGGTTTGGCCATGGCAGGTAACAGACTATGAGGTTTACCAATTAACGTTATCAGTCTTACATATGACATTGAGATTTACCAGTCGGGGTCATCCATGTGAACTTCAATGTCACCACTACATGCATGTGTGAAGCATCCGATTTTCTATAATACAAAGATATATCAGTGTGAAGTCGTTTAGGCCGCTCAGGCCAATCCATACATTTCGAGTCAGACATTTGGCACTCAAGGCCATCCGAGGTCAAGTTCAAGGGTATCATTAGTTGTGCCATATATGTCTTCCTATATGTTCATAACGCAACCATAAGCTCTATCTATAAGCATTTCATCTACAGAGGCAAATCCGGTTATTTTGTACCCAAAAATGGCAGTCAAGACATTTGAAGATAATCGAAGGCCAAATTCAAGCTCACCACACAGATTGCCATACATAAATTCCCTATTGAAAATATCTAGGGGCTATCTTCGGGCATTCAATGAGAGCAATTATGGCGGCTGCCATCATAGACGAAAAAAAGTGGCGAAATTTTTGTAAATCCAATTTTTTTTTGTCTAGTAAATGGCCCAAGATGGATAATAACGCGATTTGGTCAGAAAAAAACCGCGACAGAACAAGTACATGTATTGCAAAATGGAACACCATCAATTCCGAAATCGACTTCGAGAGACTTTGGAGTCATAATTCACACATGCGTGAGACACAAGGCATAGTCAGACATATTAACATTGCATTAGTAAACATGCAGTCATTGAATCGAAGACATTTGAATGATAATGAACTCAGATATAAAACACAGGGCATACCACTTTCATAATTAACATTGTATTAAGAATTGTATCTAATTATTGAACCAGGCGGCATTATGATCAGTGATCGTACTTATATGCATAGTTACATCCGTTGTGTCAGAAAACATGACACTCAGTATATGTACATATATACATTGTTCATTCATATTACTGAATCAACTGGTTTGTAATACGGAAACATCAATATTCATATAAGGAATCACAATATAATATTATATCTTCAGTTATAGCAATCGAGACATAACACATGATAAATAATGCACCGTGTAGTAACGAATATCTCATGAGTCATTGTTTCATAATGAGCACATATATGAGACACGAGACACATACCAGTCATATTACCTTGGTACTTGTTTTCACAGATGTATAAATCAATAGCTATTTGAACGATAATGGGCACAATAAAAGGGACACATGGCATAGTCGGGTCATATTACCATTGCATCAGAAGTTATTTCCAGTTATTGGATCAAGATGTATTATGATCAGTTATAATATATATGCAGTCATTTTCATGGTACTTGTATTAGAATACATGATTCTCAGTATTCATACATATATCACAGTGCCGAAACCGACTATGGTAATGCGTATTACCATAGTCAAACATGGCGACAGGCATTGGTGGTTCGAATTTGCTAGTGAATTTATATGCATATAACGTGTATAAATTGAGGGGATCTTCGAAATACAGCGAAATCGATACATGTAAGGTAATACCGAATATGTGCAATGAGTCACTTGGTGATATATTAGTGGAAACGGAGGGTGGACAATTGTGTCCTGACTAGGGTAACGCGAATGTCAGACTATGGTAATGTGATTTGTAGGAAATTTAATGACTATGGTAATGCGATGGGGCTTCCGTACACAAACACAATTCTTTGTCAACATAACAATGATTTGATGGGTAGGATATATGTGTCGAAAACTCTCGAGTCATCTGTTATTTCATCACAAATCAATGTAAAAAAAACATATGCGATTTTATTACTGTACACAGGTCAGCAACTCCATCAATGTTATTATTCCAGACCTATGCTACACATGATGAGAAACCCCAAGTTGTCGATTAAACGCAGGGTCTGGCATAAAGCCGCATTTGAATTTTTACAAATCTGTGCATTTCCCCATCGAATTGTCAGAAATATTGAGGAATTTCAAAAACAGGAGACAATGCAGGTTTGATTTAAGCTGGTCCTCAGACTATGCGAGTCAGTTGCAGCGACTCGGTTGCACGCCAATCGCATGCGATCTGGTTGCGGCGACCGTCACTGGTCAAACTGTGCGTTCGAGTCGCATGTAAATTGACGATATTCGAGTGCGATTTGTAGGCATACGGGTGTTTTCGTCGTGTGAACACGGATCACCATTAATGTAGGCTATGTCGGTGCCTTTTCACAACAACAATCATGTCTAAATACGAAAGAGAAGGCAAAATAGAGGTCACGAAAGGAGTGTGTTGGGCCTGTGGCCTGTGTCATACCTGTGGAACCGTTCATCTTGATTCCTATCTAAGCTTTTTATCCTATCGAGAACAAACCATGTTTGTCTGGGTGAATATTAATACCGGTATGTCGGCACTGACTTTGGGACCATGCTCTTTGGGCCTCTGGGAATTTGCACCCCAATTATACCACTATTACTAAGATTGTACCACACCATGATCCACTAAATGTGAATACCATTTTATCCGTCTGCCACCTTTTATCTCTGATGAATATTAGTAGTAAGAGGAGTAGGGAACATAGTTCGAGGCAACTTTCTTACAACTGATGTGCGAGGGGTAAGAAGTGTGACATTTTGTTCAAATATTTCAATATTTACTAGTCCGACGCTCCCTTGTCCGTGTTCCTGTATTGTGGGCAATGACGGACTGTGTTTTCATAAATTGGAACATCGTCCGCAAACTGTGTTCACTCAGTGGTTCTACATCTCACGATGTCAGCATAGGTTTCAGCACGTTGCTTCACCCAGTATATGCAGTTTTAAAGAAAAAATTGCACTGTAACCTGAAATAGACCTATTCCCTGTAGTAAATATACGAATATCGTATAAATTACAGTTCAATTTTTGTGTTATATATATTATCTGCAGTGAAGTAGTGAATGCATTACCATAGTCCTCACTATGCGTTACCATAGTCAATGTATCCTTGGACTCGGGCGTTACCATAGTCAGCCACGATTTTCAGTCGCCGATATCTCGTAGAAAAAGCCTATTTTTCTGTAACTAGCCTTAGTAAATATGTGCAGCACAATCAACTTTATATCACAGACTTCTGAATGCTTCAAAATAGCCTCTTATTCAAGTTGTTTAGCTCGATCAAATTCGAACCACAAATACCTGCCGCCATTTTTGATTATGGTAATGCGCGTTACCATAGTCGGTTTCGGCACTGTGATATATGCGATGTTTATTTATATCATTGAGTCAGCAAACATATTATCAAGAAGCACTAGACTCAGTAGAAGCACTAGAGTCATACAAGAATTACAATACAAATTTGGATCGTCAGATAATATTCATCCAAGGATAATACCTTTGCACTAGTAATCATAAAATCTTGAATCAATAGACATTTGAAGGATATGGAACAAACACATGAGACACAGGGCATATATGGGTCATACTACCATTGCCAGAAGTAGTTTATATATATATATATACAGTCATTTTCATAGTCCTTGTATCAGAAAATATGATATTCAGTATTCATACATATATACAATGTTCATTATATCATTGTGTCAGCAAACACATTATCAAGAAGCACTAGAATCAATATTCATACAGGAAACACAATAAAATATTGGAACATCACTCATAGCAACATAGACATGAAACCATGATAATAAAAACATTGGGCCTTAATGTAAATATTCCACCCCTGGAGTCATGGGAATTAGTTTGTCATTCATTGAGACAGTGCAGCTCTCACGTCCATCAACACCTTGCCCGTCAGGTTCTCGCCCCTCCAGGTAGAAGTGTCCATGACGCTCTTACTGCGGAGAGATAGGCCGATCCCAAAGGTCTCGTCAGTCGGATTTGCTTCACCGATCTCAGTCGTGCCAGTGGCCAGGAGAGTTTTATGAGATCGTCATTCTGACTAAATTTCGCCACAAGCGCAGTGTGTGGGATTTTCGGAGCTTCATCAATCCACTTCTGCTCATCAAAGTTTTTCGGGCGCCGCATCGCCTGCTTCATTTCCTTGGGATCCGACAATGAGAGGATGTGATCAGCGGCTTCTGGTGTGTCAAACATCATTGCCTTCTGGTGGGTTATGTATTGTTCTGCTTTACAGTAGGACTGGTTGTTTACCGTGAAATGAGCCTCGTGGAAGTTGGAGTGTGCGCTGTCCTTAGAAAAGAACACTGTAACTGTCTCATTTTGTTTTGTGTTGATAGGATTTTTTGCCCTATCTTGGATGTATTGAGGGATCAAGTTAGTAGTGGTATGAGAAAAGGTCTGGTTGTTGATTGTTAGTTTGTCGAGAATCATGTAGGCAGACACTTCAGCTTTTGGATTGTGAGGATCTCCTTCGTGCTCGGCAGTGAGGTAAGGCTTCGGCGTTTGGTGTCGTTTCTCTATCTCAGGAGGGTAGTCCTCAAGTATTCGAATCCCTGTACCTCGAAGTTTACGTCTGTTTTCCCACACCGATTTTCTGTCCTCATATCTCAGAAATTTTACGACGATAGGTCTCGTTTGCTTCGACCACGGATGAGGAGAACCATATCTGTGACAACCAACGACTTCCGCTCCCGGATCATCTCCTATCTTGTGGAACAGCTGACGGATCTCCTGGAGAGTGTTCTCATTCTTCTTTTCGATCATGCCATGAAACTTCAGATCGTTGCGTCTGCCATACGATTCCGAGTGCAAACTTTTTTTGACATCATTGGCAATTTTGTTGGCATCGTTGGCGGTGGAGTTTCATTCATTGGCTATGTGTATAGTTTCACTTGCTAGTTCTCTTGCAGCCTGATAGGTTTCTTTGGCTTCTTTTAGTGCGTCTAGTGCAGAGGTTATGTCAACATTAATGGTCGATATAGTTTTATTTATGGGGGCAATTTCTTCCTTTATTATGTCTCTAATTGCCTGTAGCAGACTTTGATCAACTGAGATTTCTGGGCGAGGCTTCTGGTGGTCATACTAACATCGACCACTTTACCAGCGAGTTTCTGGGCAGTGTTCATCAGTATCACCCAAGCGTGACGAAAATTTCACCAGGAGGTTAGGACACTCGGTCAGGTATGTGATCACTCATGCAGAACAGGCACAACAAAGGTGGGCGATGTTAGAGGGTACTGACATTCACAGCGACTTCAAAGAAGGTAAGTCCATATAATTGGGGTAAAATCACCTTTTACCTTATTTGTGTATAATTACACAATGCAATGTATCAGTTCTGTCACTCACTTTTGATTATAGATTCATTTATGGCAATTTAAAGCTCCTGTGGTCAACTTTATAACTTGTGATCAGCCTGTCATAACGCTCGAACACACAAGTAAGAGCCCCTGGGACGGCCACTCGCAGTGTCCAGTTACCAGACTCCATCCCCCTGTTGTATAAACTACGTGTATGGATTGGTCATTTATTTAACCCCCTGGGCATCTACAATACTGTCAGTCATCAATTGCCTTCTTGTGACCTTACTTGTCCCCATACCAATACCGCACCAAACACTCCCCCATGGCCCTCTTGTCAGTCACATCAGCACATCATTCTGGCCAAAACCTTTGGGCAGTGTAAGTCTGAGTGGCATGGATAGAAACTCAGCAAGCAAGTACCAATAACACATTTTCATATTATTTTTACCTCTCGGCTTTTCGCCTGAGAAGTGTTACTCTTTGAATAATGCCATTTCCATATACAGTTTTGAATCATACAGGCGTTTTGTGTGAGAGAAAGAAATAACTGAAAAGTTTGCCTGTGCTGATAAGTGACACTGCGAAAAAATACTTATTTACTTTTCGGAGTAATCTTGACCTGTTCATAATTGACATAATTTCCGCCTAAGTAATGTTATTTCCGTGTAAATAATATTATTTACGCATAAATAAATTTATTTACGCAGAAATATCGTTTTTTCCGCGTGAATAAAGTTTTTTACGCGAAAAAAACGTTATTTACGTGGAAATAACGTTATTTACCCATCGACCAAGGGAAAGATAAATGCACGGGCAGGCAGTATTTGGTTAGTATATCACACACGGCAGAAGTAAATGATGTTTTTTCCGCATAAATAACGTTATTTCCGCGTAAATAACGTTTTTTCTGCATAAAAAACTTTATTTACGTGAAAAAAACCTTATTTACGTGTAAATAACTTTATTTACGCATGAATAACTTATTAACGCGTAAATAACATTATTTACCCCATCGACCAAGAGAAAGATAAAAGCACGTGTAGGCAGTATTTGGTTAGTATCTCACACACGGCAGAAGTAAATAATGTTTTTTCCGCGTAAATAACGTTATTTCCGCATAAAAATATTTATTCACGTGGAAAAAACGTTACTTATGCGCAAATAACTTCATTTACGTGTAAATAACATTATTTATGCATAGATTATGTTGGTTATGTATCAGTCAGGATTACTTCGAGAAATAAATAACTTTTTTTTCACAATGTCACTTATCAGCCACTGTAGCCTTGTGTAGAAATACTAATTTCACACATGTAGAAATACTAAATATTTTCAAAAGTTCGCCGGGTGACTGGACAGATTACTCTGATGATTGAAAACAATAAGGGCTTGCTGTCTGACGGCTGGTTTCCAATGACCCAGGGCCGGACAGTTCAATTTCACGAGAGTGTCAGTTCTCTTGTTACGTGATCGTTCAAACTGCAGACACAGTCGGACTTCGCGTTGGCCTATCAATCCCTCTCGACTGAACAAGCCACGGGACCGGAGGGAACGAGGTGATAATCACCCTGTCTCTGGGTCTCTGTGGAACGAGGTATGACTTTCTATTATATCATATCCCGCAGATCACACGAGTGTCAGGATACGTCAGGTCTGATGGTAACGTGCGAGTGAAAGTCATTTATCATTTTAAAAATGTGACAGGTGTCATTTCCGCGTCAATGTCTTGATCTCTCATTTGAACGCCAATTTGTACCAGGAAGACTTTACACCATGGAGCCAAACTTCACACGCTGTGAGACAAGGTGCTCGAATTGATATCAAGAATTAGTTTTGGGTCGTATTTCGGAGAACATTCTTTGCACTATAGGTGTGGGTATGATGTGTTTTGACAGACGATTTCAAAATCAAGTTTATCGAGCTGTCAGGTTTTAAGATGACAATTCCACAACACAACAAAAATTTCCCAATATATCATTGGGTGTCGCCGGAACATATAAAATATACATGGTATTTTGATGCCCAAGGCCATCAATCAACATTCGTCAGAACCTGCAGATCTTACAATGTTTGGCAGATAACTGTGTGACATCGGATGTCACGCACTCTTCTAGTGCACCCCAAAGACCAGAGATGAAGGACTTCCAAGAACTTCTGTTTGATTTGATAAACAGACCTCGTGAACAGAGGCCCACTCACGGCTAATTTACAACTCCCTGGAAAATCTTTCGTGCTGACTCGTGCATGCCAATTGCGCATACAATGCCATCGACAACTGCATTATGGCCAGTGTGAGATGACCACCATGGTGTTCTTCTTTCAATTCATCATGCACAAGTTTTTGTCGCCAATGTTTGCGCACTGCTTAATAGGTTTCCATACTGCCGCAACCACCACGTTGAACTTGTGGACAAACGCACAATGATACAGCACGGATTCTTTGTTATTGGCGACATGAAGACATCAATGTGCCGTCAAGTGGTTCATCAGATAGAGAATTATTCTTCACAGATTGCCTCGGTGTGGTCAAGGTCAAATAGCAGTTATAAATATGTGGACGTCTTTTTTCTCAGAGTTCGTAGTTGTTTGGTGTGACTTGGTATTTTCACCACACCACTCAATATGGGAGTCAATAAACTTGTCCTGAACTTGACGGAATAACCTTAATCAAGTTGTCCACCTCAAAGACTCCGCACTTGTAATCCAATTCAATTCAAGTAAAAACTCCATTGATTCAACTGATAATACAAACATTGCCAGCCTGTTGACCGTGTGGACACACACTGCACCATAAAAAGGTAGCCGTATATTGAGTGACCCCTAGTAAGTAAACATAGACGGGTGGCCAACTATTAGTATAATTCTTTTTGTATATCTGGGAATATGTGAATAACCCCTAGCATTTTTCATTTTAGTGTTTTTGTTCTAAAATGGTGCATATTTATTGCTTATAATGAAGAGAGAATTGCTCCATGCTTGCACATTCATCCAATTTATAGCATGGGCTTCAGCTGTTCTAAACAAGTCTTTACAACATTGGTCAAATATTCTTGATTCTACAAAATAGACTCACAAATTGATTTACTTGCTCAAAAGTGAAAAGTAATTATTCTACGATATTTTATTATTAGAAATGTAGTTATGTATAATGGTATATTTGATTGAATAAATCGTGGCCCTGCCCATTATGAGCACGAGATGTTTACAGATGCTGATCACTTCGTCTCCATACGAAAACCTACTAGGGATATTACTGAGCAGCGCAATGCGATGTCCGTGGGATCTATTGTCTGAAGACAGAGGCTAATACCCTCGCCTTGACCCGTGGACATGAACAGCAGTCCGCTAAATACCAACAGCCTATCCTCCGGTTTACCATATTATACCACACCTATTAATATCTGAGTAGTTTTTAGGAGGTGTATCCTTTAACTAGGAAACATGGTCAGTAATTCAAGAGTATAATGTTGGTGGAAAAAGTTTGTTTTCTGTTCAAACAAATGAACAATCTTCAAGATATTTGTTTCTGTGGGAGGCAGGATTGACATAACATGGTCGAACGCATTAGCTCGCCTTTGATGCTTAACTCTAAATAGATGGCATTTTTTCTAGAACTCAAACAAACGTTAGAGCTATATTCCTAAGCAAACAAGACCGGATTCATTTAGAGACAGAACTCTCAGTGTATTCGGTCGATTGTTTGTTGAAGGTGCAGCAACAATTTGAGGTGTAACTGTTAAAATACACCATACAAAAGAGTCTTCCATTTCTCAAGACGTGAAGACGAAGGTAAAACCTTCAACAAAATGTTATGCAAACATAACCATGGAGGGCTACTACTTAAAAACTACGGTTGAATCTTATGCAACCTCCTACAGAAGATGACAAGTGTTTTAAATTCAGCAAAAACACAAACTCGGAATATATCTATTGGAAGTCCTGAAACATTGTTCATGATACAATCAACAATAACTATGTAAGTATGTGTCAAGTTTTAAGCGTCATGATTTACAAGTATCAATGTTTACAACTCATCACAAAATCTGACATGATTCACAGAACTCAAGTACGAATCAATAAAATCTTTTAAGTTTGATAGAATTAGAGCCCATGGATAACGATGTACTGAGAGTTGACATACACCAGTGATTTTTCAGCAGGAGCGGACTTGATATATTTACCATCAGTATCCATACGAAAGTTATCAGGTGCAGATACATGTACAACAATCGACGAGGGACATTCCTCTACTGATCCTCGGCTTGAAGCTAGAGCACACCATAGGCATTGTACATGCTGTGAACGATGCCTGATACTTGTTAGAGACTGCCTCACTCCCCCACCATAGCAATCAACATACAATAAACAAAAGCACAATACCAGTGAATCTAGGACGTTTTGGCCCACGGACGTTTGGCCCGGACGTTTCGCCACGGACGTTTTGGCCAGCAGGTTTTTACAGATAGGACAAATTCGTAAAATTGCTCAACTGAATAATAGCCACACTGGTTTCCATGAACCACTAATAATTTTCCGTTTCTTCACATATTCCTGACATACTTCCTGGTATATTACGGATTAATGCCTTGTCTGGTGAAAGAGATATACGAGAAAGGCACCTGCTCACCAGACCTGGTAACCATCGGATACCCTCTAACAACCACCCACCTGTTCGTATCAACACCCAATACCTGGATACTTCGCCCTCCCACCATCACCGAGAGCGACTTCCCCATTTAATCTTCTCAGGGATCAAAAGGTACTCGCTCCTGACCTATCTGAGGCCCTCTCTATGCAAAGTATGCCAACCGATCGGGTGAGTTATCCGGAAGTTTATCAGCTTCCGTAGATAAGCACAGGTTGTGATTCACGGAATCAAGCCCAGGAAGATTTGGTGAAGTATTTACTGCCTGTACACACTGAATCCATCACCAGAAAATGAATAAAGTAATTTGTAGATTACTATTAGTAATTCAGGACGAGATTTGTTCATCTATGCAATTCTTGACACCAGCATGCACCACTTTCTGAAAATAAATGCAAATGATACTTCACTGGAATCAATTCAATTGTTCTTGTTTTCAATATGAATGTTGAGAACTCCCTACCCTTTCCATTGTGTTCTAACAAATAGATTTTTTGAACATTTCATGAATTTAATATTTATATATAGTTCGTGGAATTGCCTACTTTTCAACACACAAAACAATACAAATTTACCAATGGGTATAATTTCGTTTTTCATTTGAAAATTTGATTTCAAATATAAATATTTTTATTTTTATTATAGTATCGGTAAAATTGAGTGCAGAACGATTACTTTTTTTTAGCTTTACAATGTCTTATTATAACACATTAAACCTAATAAAACACAAATACTATGTATAAAAACAGTATCAATACACAACACAAACAAAACACCTGCTAATAAAACAGTTTCACGATTCTTTACACATGCTTCAACAAGATTGTGTCACTTGAGTATTTACTGGACAATTATTGTTCAGAATTAGTCAAAGGAAATATTTACTTTCACGGTTGACATGCCGAGATTGGGGTTATGCTGGTCCCACCTAACATACCTAATAAGATTGGGTGGTTTTAAGCCTGAGTTCAGTTGAGGTTTTGTGATGCCAATGCTGTAACACGACAGCAAATACAAGTACAGATCTATAGAACCTGTGTTGGATGACCATCATTATATAGGGTCTGTATACAAAGTTCTTGCCAAAATTGAGTGTTATTCAGGACTAGCTGTGTCTCCGTCCCTTTGGAGGTATTGCTGGACGGTGGATGTCATAGATAGGCTTGTTTACTGTCCCCGCGTATGTCCGTCTGTCAGACTGGTTACCTCCCAGACCAGCACAGAGCCGTGAGCTAACAATTGACACCTAGCCACAGAAGGACAGAGCCAGGCGGGCGCTCCTCAACACGGTCACAACCACCGCCAACAGCGGGTCGGACAGGCAGACGGCCCAGTAAAGCATCCAGCGCCACATCGGAAACCCCGGCCCGCACTGACAGGGTGAAGAACACAGCACTCGCTGGCTGCCACTGGCAACGTTACACTGACAATCCTACGTCTGTAAGGAGGACCATCTTCTGGCATGCTGCTGCGAGGATACAGACATAAGAGCCAAGAATATCCCCGTCTTACATCTTCTCTTCTTCTGTGTTCTATCACAACTTGAAAGGAACAGATACGGTGGTTTATTATTCACTGTGAAATTACAGCAACAAGAACCTGTCCAGTGCGATATGTCACCCTATCCAGTTATCGTGAGTGACAAACATTTACCGAGTTTGACAAAGTCAGTACTTTGGATGTGTCCACCTGCCCAGGAAAGGTGTCAAACATCCTATCAGACGTCAGTGTTGACTGATCGTACATCAGAGAGTTGTGGATTGTACAGTATCATGCAATGACACAGGAATAATATACTAGTATTATAAAATATTTTTGAAATACCTTGTTGGATACTGATACTATTGAGGGCAAGACTTTATCGTTATATCCCTATGGACAATCTATCTCTAGTGAATGAAAAATCAACATTTGCATTTGTAATGGATTCATTCTTCGGATTATATCACCGCACTCAATGTAGTCAGTTGGATTTCCCCAATGGGTTTCCCTGGACAGGGTTGGACTTTGCTGCACTTGAGGAATCGCGTAAGTTTATCAGGATCTGAAAGTCAAAGGGTCAGTTATGTCCCTAAGTGAATGTCACATGTAATATTCCACAACATCGACAAAATTCGATGAATCCAAAATATCATTTCTTCCCATATACAAAGCAGAACGTGAAGGTTGCTCTTTGTAGAGGTTCTTCATGGGTCAGTAACTCATTTTAATTGCTGACAAAAGTTTTAATATTGTTACATCTTTGACAGTCCCTATCATATTTACGTAACTATATATCAGGAGAAACTTCATGGACTGTCCCAAAGTGTATTTCCCTTGTGGGCCATTAATCGCTGAAGATGGAATCAAACATTTCCCTGACTTCCACTGCTGACAATGATTACATAGAAAGCCTACAACACCCCCACCCCCATCACAACCCCTCCACTCTACTTCCTCCAGAATAGATGTCATATAAAGTTTTCACAAAATCTGTGGAGAATCAATGGAGTAAATGGTCCATTTAAACATAGTCCACGCATGTACTGCTACAAACGCTGGGAGGTAACGTAGAATATAATTGATCGTACAAACGCCAGATCACAAACACATAACACGCACTGGGGAGAAAACCATGTAGCTTCCAGACGAAACACAAGACAAGGGAACAACTTCGTTACTGCGCTCAGCCCTGCAGGTGGCCGCTTTCTCAATACAAGTCAATACAAACTTCAAGCCTGTAGTGAACATGGTGAATGTTGACATCTACGCTGGCAAGTCAGTTTCAGTGGTGACATTTTTTGCTCAACATGAAACATCTCACACGGTCTAAAACAATCATAATGCACCGGATCCCCTCGCAAATGTACCAAATTGTACGACACAATTTTCACATGTCGTTTACCGTCCCTGGTGGCGAGCCTAGCGATGTTTGAAGTGAGCTAGAGGAGGCACTCTGTTAACACTCACGTATACCGTCCAAACACTCCATTAGCGGACAATACGGATGTGACAATTGGCAGGGAGGCGCTCTTAACTTGCTTTAAAGTTGTCATTCGACTCTCACACGCCCCTTACAGCCTCATGGTGTACGTGTAACAACATAAACAGCACAATCTGAAATTTAATTCTAGTGAAAGTACTGGCGCTTTACCGTAACATGTATCATAGTTGTCGAGCTAGATTCTGATCCTTAAATAATTACCCTCACATCTAGCTCTATCCTTTCTAGCTCTAGCTCTATCCTTGTTATCCTCTTCCGATAATCATGTGTTAATTAGTGGCATAAAATATTGAAAACAATACATTAATGATAAATGTAAATCTCATCTTGCATCATTTACACCACAACAACTGAGATACAGATGTTATACAGATGTGCACAACACCATGAAACATTCCCTAGCCAGCACTGAAGGTATATCATTGTGTTTTTGGTCAGCTTTCAAAACAGTCACATAATACTGCACTAGACACCGACATCCATGCACGGGTGAAACACTGTAATTCGCCATATAAATATTGAATATAACTGATATTTTACAGCCCATAATAAAGCCCATTAATTTACAATCGCCATTCGGATTACACCTAGTGGGATTTTCGGAGTGGTTGCACTAGGTTAGTGAACCAGCAACATATTTGTTACCAATCGAGCCGCCGGATAAGAGCACTCTCAAAAGTCACAATCATTTTTGTAATCTTTTCGTGTCTGTAGGGGGAGAACCGCCCATAAGTACAAGACGGAATTACCGCAGAAAACACAAGAGAAAAGCACTCACCAAGTACTTGGAACCGACAGTTTTTTCTACGGGATTTGAGGAATGTGTGAATTCTGAAATACGATCCACTGTGAATCAAAAGAATTCCCAGCGATTTGTTTATGTCTTGCAGTATTCATGATGAATTGTTATGTAGCTAGAAAGGCAACACAATACTGGAATGCTTTGACATGAAGTGTTAAAAGATATGTTTGTTCTTGGACAATGCATCTTTGAGCAAGTTCACCTTGTTCTCTGTTTGTGACAATTTGAATCAGACAGGAAACCCAGAAAGCCTCAGATCATCATCATTTTCGAGTTTCTCAAAACTCTTGTCACAGAGTGAAATTTGATCTGAAAGTAACCTTTCACCAATGACATTGACATCCTCCGAATTGCTGGCGGCGTTCTTTGGCAATCTCGTAAAAAATTCGTGACACTTTCACCTCCATGTAAAACTCAGCATGGTAAACTAAAGCACCTATTATCAATTTCCCCTCAAAATGTAACACATCGACAAGGAAACATGCTGTCCACAAACCATAAACCTGTCAAAATGGACCTTGTTTCGCCAGAAGTTTGACACATCTCCATACGAGATTTAACGAATTTAATCACCATCAGAGTATCCAAACTTCCCGTATTCAGCTCGTAGTTTCTTTCAGCATGGCCCTACTCGTGGGGTATTATTTGTTGAGGAGCGCCATTCTTGATAACCTCCTTACAAGAGATCTATAGGGACACAAAGGACTGTTAGGTAGCACTATGTTGGCTTCAATGGTTGAGTAAATATTCCCCTGGGCACGGTCGGCAATATTCTCGGTTTGCGTTCTTCTTTTACCAGCCTATGGGTATTCGCAACATATAATTGGGTTGATAACATCTTTTTTTACTTTAATGGACTTTATTTTTATGGTTGACAATTCTTGCAACTTGGCAGCTCAAGAATGTGATGTTACTTATTGACTAAACGAAAACATTTTAGTGAAACCTATAATCATTTGATTTTTAATGATAGAGATTCGAATGGAAGTGGTCATAAAACAATATTGGAATTACACTGGAATTCCCATTATTTTAGTTATGTTTCCATCTCCCAACTCCTGAGAAGACGGCTAGAGAAACTGATAGTTTAAAACAGATAGGAATCGAATTGCTTACAGCACTGTGCTAATCAGTAATTTATTTCATCCTGATCACTGCTCTCCACTGAACGGAAATCAACGAGGCACAGTAGGAAACTCCCACGCTTTCCAGCATCGCGTCAGAACATTCTATCACAGCGATCATTTATCAGCAAGTTTTTAATATACACTTAATTAAGGCCTTTGATCAGTATCAATGAGAATAGAACTTCCGTCATTCAATACAGTGGGTGGGTGGGCGAGTTACAGACCATCAATAGAATACTGTGTTAGTGTACCCAATGAACTCGGAAATTGGTGTTTAAATTACATCAGATGGGAACTAGCATGGAAGAAAAAGAAGGAAAAGTGTGTTTTTCCTATCTTTGACTTTCATTTTTAAATGTATTCTATTTAACAGTCTATTCTAACCTAAAAATTTCATTACTGTTATTACACACACAGCAGTGGTCACTATACCACAGACGTTTCTGTGAATAGCGACGATATTTCTCATGATTTACCATACTAACTCATGACATATTTATTATCAGAGGGCCACACCACATAAAAGTGTGTTGACAGAAGCAACATCCCAAACAAAACATTCGTCTTTCTTCTACATTCTCTCTATTAAAAATTTCAAGGAAATCTTGGTGTTGAAGATAGGACAAGGTGAAATTTGATTGGAGTTGGTCGTTCCTTGCGGTTGGTAAACTCGCCATTCTCCGTCCGGAAACCAAACCCAAGGACGGTTACCGTATTGGTCCTAATAGTAGCACGGCGAGCCAAAGCAAGACCCCCTGCAGCAGTGTGCGCAAAAATGAGGTAAAATTCGAGGTAAAATTCAAGAAAATCACTGAATAATATACCTATTGCCTTCAATCTCCTCAATTATGATTTAAAAAAAAAACATAAATGTGTGGATTGGAACACTCCAAGATCTTATCAGAAAGGTATGAAGTGAATTACAAGGTTACAAAAATCGTACATTTTTCAGGAAAAGAGGGGGGCGCTCTACTATTAGGCCGCGTGCCAAGGACCAATGCGGTATTTCACATATATGATGTCTATACATTATATCATTTTTCTGATCATGAGAATATTTGGATTGCGTTTTCAATGATGACCATTGTGACCATTGTGATCTAATGTCCTTGACAAAACTGAGAGAAGCATCGATTAAATTTATGGCTAGATTATGTTTCACAATCATGTGATCAGCACTTTCATTCTTTTAAAATACTGTATTCATAACATACCGAAGATTCACCTATTGCTATTTCTCAGTTAGTCTGATGATCATAAACCGTGTATTCATTTAAATTGATTCATGATGGTTCCATGTTGGGAAACTGTAACTAAAAGACTGTGCAAAAATGCTCGTTAGTTCAAGATTGGTAATAAAGTGTATTATAAGACAAAACTCACATGATTTCTGGAGCGCAATAATTTTTTCCATAAAACGTAAAAATCCTAGAGTTTCAGGACAGGAAACGAAATAATGGGTTTCCTCTGTCCGTGGGCCATAATTTACTCAACCAATGATTTGGCAGAGTCCTGTAGGAATTGGTAATTATCCCAGACAAATGTCACTGCACTCACATGAATTCCGAACAGGCTGACATCAGCCAAAATATGTATTTTCTGTACTTTCTGTCATTACTGGTATAAAATAGATGACAGTTGCCTTCTTGATTACTCAAGTATCATTGTGTGTGTTGAGAGAAAACTGATCATTTTTCTGGACTTCCATTAACTTTGAAATCACCAGAGAAGTAAGATAGCACTTCAATATTCATAACAGTTGGTTATCTGCATTATATGGCGTCCGGCAAGTGGCAGTTTCAAGTCTGGCGCCGCCATGAAGCAGCATTTGATATTCCATTTCGTCCGTTTATATATCAATCTACATGTTGGTTGCTTCGTCATGTGCCTGTTAAGAAAATAACGCTACGGATTTTCAATGCTTGCATGGTTAAAGATGGAATCAATTTTAAAATCAGCCAAATTTAGCATTTTTGTTTGTCACGCAAAACTGAAAGTACATCTCAAGATAGTCGGAAATATATAGGAAATATGCACAGTTCGACAACAGATACTCCGAAAATTGCCGTTAATCGTGAATGAAAACAGTGGATAGAGAGTGATCGGCCTGTCTACATTGCTGGTTGTCACAGTATCTAGACAAATGTCAATGACGTCATGAGACTGTGTGTAGAACTCGCCCGCAAGGCGGGCCGCTTTGAGGAAAAAAATATTGCGAAATAGACTGGCCCGAACTTGAATCTTGATTTGGCAACTCAATTTAGGCACGTAATACACATTTTCAGACCCGAATTTGTACGATTTCTCATTCTATAGACAATATAAAGCTACCGCACAATGAATAAATTTTGTAAATTCTAAAAGTGATTATAGCTTTAAAATCACTTGATTGAAGCGTCTACGTCAGACTGACACATGCAGGATAGATTCCCTCATTGTCTTACGGAACATTATCACATAAGGTCCGCTAGTGTGAAATAAGAGTTAAATGTGCCAGCGACTCTCCTCGTTATAGAGACGTCTTCATGTAGCAGACCGAGCGATCCATTAAATGACCTCTCAGTGACCTTGGTCGGCACATTTCTGCTCCAGACGTCTTCAACTGTTCATGCTTGGGTAAAGTGCGGAAAAATTTACGGTGGAAAAAGATGTGCGGAAAATGGTTGGAGACGGGATGATCTGAAAAGTGTCAGTTTCGAGAGTCAGACTATTCACAGTTTTATTGGAGTAGTTGATATCGGGTGCAGACACACAGCGACCAGATTATCCCCAGTCTAGGCTCTATATTGAGACAAGAGTTTTCTATTAACATTGAACAATGAGCAAACTAATATTTAATAAATTCATGAAAACCTGGCCCTTATTCATGTTGAAAGCTTCATGAAAGTGGCATGAAACTCCTGGCATGTCACCAGCATTACTTTTTCTTCTCATATTCTCTGAGGGAATCGAAATCAAGGAGTACCTCAATCAGTGTAATCGCTTGATAGAAAACAACGGGCGTCTTTGAAAGATAGAACAAGACCAGTGCATTTTCAAAAACCCATACATTAAATTGGTGTGGATATTGAATGAATATAACGTGGCATTTCAACAAAATATTGACAGCAAATCCCCCGCTAGATTACTGTCAGTCATTACCATGGATTGGACTACATAACCCTTACAATCTTGTATTAGGGTATGTCCTACAAAAACCCTGTTTCCTTCCATGAGACACAAGTGATGAAAATCTGGGACCTTGCCCCACATCCAAGGCACTCAACAATATCCAGACTGACAGGTGTAGTTTACCCCTAGTGACACCTAGTGACACTCGAGTTCCGCTCGAGGACTTGCCCCAGTCCCACGTTGACCACATAATATTATTTATGTATCAAAACAGCTCCTCTTTATGGGCTTGAAAGAAGGGAATTCTAGTATGTGGTGTGGGGCGAGGGAGGTGATCTCAGGGCAGTAACGTGACAGTGTTACAGATCAGATGTCCCTAGTTGGGACTTCACAAACGTGCAGCCTAAATTCAAAGTCGCCATAATCACAAGGAGTTTGGCAGGAGCCATCGTGGTCCAGAATTTAAAACAGGGTGATTTTATGCTGGTAGCTGGAGCCAGTTTCAAATGTGCCCTACTCCCCATATTCATCACTGAATGACCAATAGGGGTTCTAACTCCTCTCCAAAAGAAGTTCGATGTGGAACACCTTGCATTTGAATTTGATGTCAGTAGATATGAAGATTTTTGATCTGGCGGACATGAGTTTCCCAGCAGGGATTCCCGAAAACACGACAATATATTCAAATTTCCTGCATCTCCAGATCAGAAGCAGATCTCGTGTGAATGACCGAAGGTGACCAAAGAAACCCATCTGTCCCGATATACTAGGCTAATTTATAATTTCCTTCAGTAGTGGAAAAATACAAACTTGCCATCTGAGACCCGCATTAGAGCACCACATACAAAACAGTTGGACAGTATCATAATTAAGCTACCAGGAATAGCATGTTAGGAGACGAGTAGGCTAATTACAGTCTACATCGTCCATTAGTAGCGGGATAGTATTACACACCAGAAGATAATACTGTATGAAAAAACAGATGCACGCAATGTCTGTATATAACAGAAACTTGTTTTCACAAGCTGATGTCTAATTCTCATACAGATATATTGAATATATCCTTCGAAGCCTTGATTAACTATGGATCTAATCATAATGTGTGTCATTTTTCATCTCTTCACTCGGTACTTAATGAACTCTATTCTAAAACCAATCACAAATTTCCTCTGATGAATTCAACAGGGACTGTAAACTCTTATGAAGACCTTGTTTTTTCATTCTTCTTCCGCTTGATCTACCGAGCAATGTTTCTTGACCGCTTAGTTTATCTCACTGCGACATCTCACTACAAGAAAGGCGTCCTGTTCAATCCAGTGTAAAAAAAAAAAAACGTTTTACAAGTGAACCTGTAAAACAAGAGTCGAAGCTCTAACACCAGATAGATATCGCTGAGAATCAACACTAAAGTGCTTAGAGGGGTGCTGATATAATGATGACCTCCCTTTCCGGTGTAAACCTTGATCTTTGCAAATCGGATTAGCCCAGTGGGACGCGGAAGCTTTTGTGACTAAAATCGCTATCCTCTTACACGGGTATCAGAAACTGAGAGATTATGGGTAATCGACCAAAGCTTGATATAGCAAGGAAGTGTATCAATGAGAGGTTAATGTTGACATGAGCATCTAGCTATAAATGTTAGAGTTTCAGCTTGTCTTATGCAGGGGTGTTTTGGTAGTATTATTCTAGGAGGAAGGAGTGTCTACCTGTGAATGAATGTATACCCAGTGCTCAAAATGAACGCCCGAGAATGTTTGTTTTTAAAACACTCTGAAGACACGTAACACTCTTACATAACGATGACATGACATAACTAATTCATGTATGAACCAGCTTGAAGAGACCACTGAAGGTACAGTTCACACCCGAAATGGGGTTCACACGCAGCTTTTGTTGTTGTACAAATATAACCATTATTAAATACATCCTAGTTCTAGCAGAGTACAATGCATTTTTTAAAACATGTACCTATTTATCATGTTGATTGTTTATTTATAACATTAGTACCAAAATGTCAACGCAGATCTGCACTGACTATTGACAATGACATTGACCAAGTGATTAATATTCACTTACTGTCCTCAATTAATGACACATTCAATCTCTGCATCACACATGGACAGATTTTCATGACGACATTCATCATAACAGTTGTGAGTTCGGTGTTGTATGGGGAGAAGTGCCATGGTTTGATATTAAATGTGTCTATGCTGTATTGAGTTCGTACCAAAGCAACCCAACATTTAAGTTTATTTTGCTATTGTCAGCTAAGGGAAAGCTGTTATTAAATGCACTTAAATACAAAGTGGTCATAAAAATTGCTTTGCCAATAAACTCGCAATACCAACTATTTACAAAAACATAAATATTACACTATGCTCCTATACTCCAAGAGGTATTCGCTTCTTTTCATTCCGGAGTCAAAGTTTGTGAGTCTTCTGTCACAGATGTAAAATTTCCCAGAGCTTACAGCTTGATCATATTAAAATCTATTAATGGAGTCTATATTGAATGCTAAAGCCATATTTGCTCAACACCACCCAACTGACAACATTTCACATCACAGTAACGACTTGCGTAACACCCAAACAGAGTTAACTCAGCAATTCTCAGGTTCATCCCGTTCCGTAGCCTGGGGATGTATCAGACAATCGCTGGCCCTTGAACGGCTGTGATGACCTCAATTGACACCAGAGGTCTCCACTTGCCCGTGTCGCCCCACAACAGACCGACATCCACCAGTCTGTGTGTTGGGTGATGGGTGTAAGCTCTCGATAGAATACAGACCGTGGCACAGACTCCACTCCCCGGTGGAGCTAGTGAGTCCTCGATCCTGCGATCATCCCGATTTCTGGCCGACTGGAAGTGAGCAGTTCACAGGCGAGGTGAGGAGAGGACACACCAAGCACGAGAGGACACACCAAGCACCAATCCACTATGCGATTGCCAGCAGGCGTGTACGTGTGGATCAGAGCTGGTGGACTCGACACTCTCATGGTGCGAGGATAGACCTAACTCTGGCTCTCAATCACTTGTAAATGACGACAGACGGATAGACGGCTGACGGCTGAACACCTAGCTACAGATGATCAGAACCTCTGAACAACGGCCAGACACAACTACCGTAATAGGATTTATGGAATTTCTTGTTAGCTTGGAATGAAGGGACGAAATAGACTTGCAGCGGATTATGTAATAGGCTGAATCAACTCCCTGTGGAAGGAATGCATGCTCGGAAGACTGCAGAAAGTATGATCAGTGTAAGGGATAACCACATACCCAGAGGGCACCACATACACAGATGATCGGTCGTCTTTGATCTCTAATTAAGAGCTTAGTTGAGGACATTTACAAAACAATTACCAGAAGTCTAAGAGGAATGTCCTTGGGCAGCGAGTCTATAGGATCAGACCACAGAGTGGATTACAGGTTACACAATGGGATTAACTGGAATGTCGTAACTCATGTCTGAAGTTGTGTTGTTCATTTGATTGACCTAAATTGGGTAAGTGGACAAGTGAATTCTTCCTCCTTTCGTCTAGCCGTCATCACCCCCAATACACCCCCTTCCCCACCCTCACTCAACCCCCTGGAACCCTTGCCTGGTGTGGTGCAGTGTCTTGTGCTGTCTTACTTGACCACTAAGTGATTGGATACATATTGACAAAAGGTTCAGTTTCCATGGATATCTTGTGGAACACTTGATCAGGCCACCCTGGAGCTGTGACTGAGATGTACCGGACTACTCCGAATTTTATCATGTTCAACTCAATATGCTCGAAAAGGTATATTACGTAGTGATTTTGTTTTCCTTTTAGCACGTTTCCAAGGGGAGGGTGTAAATGTGCCTTATATAACCATGACGACGTAATCCTGCATGCTGGTGGTGGGGATGGGATCATTCACTATCCTTGCGATGCGGCCGGGAGGGAAACTCTTACAGGAAGTTGACACCGAGAGTTGTCAGGGATTACACATCACGGCCACCGCAGCGAATGACACTGAAACAGGATATCAACTCCGCGTTATACCCCCGATAGCATAGCGCCTTTTGCATGGATGTGCCTAGGTAGCTTCCAGCCAGATCATGTTTTAATATGAATATTGAAACGTCACTGCATGAGAAATTCTTGTTTATTACAATTAGTGTGAAGATCTGATCGTGCACTGACTGAATTCTTGTGAATGCTGAAACCAGCACCTGCAGTAAAATAGAACTTGCTTCGCATATAAAAAAAATGAACATTATAAAATACTATACTACAATGAAAAGTAACCCTATATGTGAGGGGGACAAGGCAACTGAGGGGAGATGGATCAAATTCTGATTATGAAACATTGTCTTAGGCCTACAAAGTCCAGATCAGCAGCAATTCATCTGAAAAATATTTATAGTGTGATTTTACAAAGCAAGAGTTGTACATAATGAGGCACTCAATCTCGGATAGACATTGTGCTCGAAAAACACAGAGCTGGTGTGGGATGACAGCTCATTAGCAAAAAGTAAATTGAAACATGCATGTTATATCTGTGTGTTTTACGAAAATTGTTCATACATGGTACCTCATACTGGTGTATTTGACAATGAACTCATTTCTCTACTCATTTCTTGGAGTAATTACGCGGGATTCCATCCTAAAGTTCAAGTGTAGCAGGAGAAACATTGGGTGTCAACAAGTCGTCGACAGGAGATCTGCTTCTGACTCCAGGGGGAGCCATCCATCCTGCCACGGAATAGACTTGTGAAATTATCCGCCACTACGGAACTGCAGGGATTATAGGAAACTCATTTATTGTGATGAAAAGAATGATAGCTCTTCAAATGATATAGTTTTATAGCAGAGGTTTAGTGTCAGATGGTTATAACGACTTTTTTGGTGGCTGATATTTATTCATCGACCTAAACATTCTAACGTTCACTGAATACTCATGAATACTAAATTTTTCCCTTCATGAAGATGTTCCAACAGTGTCAAGAATGAGTGAAAGCCGCCCACATGATTGATGCTGTATTACTTTGTCGCCTCATCCTTCCTTTGCAACCATCTTTTTGAGAAACCTAAGACACACCGCTTTCAATAGCACTGGAAAAAAAACCTTTTTACTACAAAGTGCTCGCCTCATGTGTGTAGACAAGCTCTCGTCCTTCATCTTATATCACGCTGTTGAATCAGCCAACGACTGGCAACCTGATCGCCAATCAAGGAGAAGATACGATAACACAGGTTCAATTCCCGGTGACGTTTTATTTCCCTAGCAATAAGCAGAGGCCCAGTGACACTGAATTCTTCCGACTTGTTGACATCTTTCGCTCTGCAGACAACATGCAAAACGTTATCTCTCGTTACAATAACTTACACACGGACAAATGAAACTCCATTATCTTATTATGCCTGGGTCACCTGCGCTTTAATTATGTTTACAACAGAGATATTGTTTTTATTGTTTTTGCACATGTAACACAATTGATTTAATTATTGACTTCTGTCTGCACCTTTTATAATTTTCTTCCAGCGATTGCGATTCCCGTAACTGCCCTGGAACCTAGCTTGTTTCCATGGTGATAAAAACTATGCTAGAAACATGCTTGGTGGAATGAGGCTCAGCATAGGCAGGATAACTGCTGACAGATGCATGTCCTTAATGATGATTACCGGCAGCAGATAAACGTACAAATACATCGTTATCTACAACACAAAACATCAAGCAATCGGTCCAGGCAGCTCAGAAATTAGGATAACACGCATCGTAATCGTCAGAATAGTGAGCGAGGAAGGAGGGAATTTGTTGATGGATAGCGCTCAAATAGAGACAAGTGATAGTTTTCCTGATCAGCGGCAGTTCCAGGTGTTGAGGCATGACTTTGGACGGGGTCAATCGCAAGTGAGGCAGACAACAAAATTCATAAACAAAGCATGACTCGATCCTGATAAATTAGATGCAGACTTGGAGAATTGGGAACATGCATGGGGAAAAATTACTGTAAGTGGAGAAATATAAATATTGACACATTGAATGATGAACAACAGGCCCGGTATATCGTGAGAGCCGGAAGTGAAATGTGATACCGAGGGAGCAAGTCGGGAGCTGTGCTGTATATCTCCGGTAAATCCGCACCATGGGAAAAACTGATAGAAGATATCAATATATAAGGATGGGTCAGGCGGATTCCAGCAACAAATAAACAACGGGAAATCTTGCCCTTTTTTGTTCCTAAACCAGATTGACCCCTTTGATGTGTTGTTGCCAAGGTGATGCAGAGAAAGCCAGGGCCGATTCTGATCATGTTCTAAAGGTGTCGCACGGCCCCAGGTGCTCAGTTTGATTAAGCTTGCTTCACTTCCGAGATCCTGCTCACAACTAGATTGGAAATTTCAAGGTAAATTGTTTTAAAGACGAACATGATCAACATTTCCATACAAAGTGTCAAATTTAACAAAGTCATATCAGGTAAGTGGCAACCCTCAATATGCCGAATTTCATCTCACGAAGGCCACGATGTAGCAGTTTGTGACGGAGGACAATGTATCAAGCACCTCGATTAGTATTCATCCTGGTGAGATTCCATAACAAAAACGGCTATTGGTTTTCACACAATTCCCTGATAGTTCCTGTTAGTCATACTTTTGGTGATGATCATTAGCAGGTAACACTTGGAAGCCATTAACTGAACAAAGACTCACGGCAAGCTTTAAACAATGGCCGCCACCAAACGCTCCAAGTAACACCCGTGGAGGAGGTCAAAGGATACAGCACGCGACTCGTGCTCCATGCAACAGGAGACATGTCAATTGTGTGACTTCTTTTAGTGCAGTGGCTTATTATGTTGGTAACATGGGAAGCGAATTATGGAGTAAGATCGTCTGGGAGTGGGCACAGTGTAATGGGTGGAGATACCTCATAACCGATGTAACTGATATCCTTTCTTCCCCCGTTCTCTTCATCAGATGGACTTTTTCAGCCTCTCCCCCGGCCCCAATTGCCTTCGTGCTTGTGAGCAACAGTTGTTTGTCCAAACTAGGTGTGGGATTTTTGATTACTTATCTATGGTCAGCCGCTGGAACTTAAGTTTCAGGCCTTTGTTCATCAACACGGTGGCAGCCTGACTGCACAGAAAGATGATGGACCGTCCACTCAATCGCGGCTTCCGATACATTCCCACCAGCCTCTTCTTAGCGCTTCCTCTTCCGACTTTCCCATCTTGGGACAACAACACAATACATCACATGGGACTCTCCCCTCCACTCCTGCCTGCTAATGATAGGCCAGGTCCACTGTTTTATTGTCAGATTTCATTCATCATACTGGGCGAAGGGTCAATTCATGGTCAAATACAGTTCATTCATCTGCACGGTCTCCCCTGCAATTTTATGTGAATAAATTCATCAGACATTAATATATTATTATAAACTTAACAAAAACATGTCATGAATTACCCCCCCCCCCCTAAACATATGATGGTGTTCAGCCAGTAATAAACCTGAACTGTCCCAATCCATATGATTTTTTTTTTACTTCAGCCTGGCCAAGTAACCACAAAACATTCAAGTAAACATGAAATAATCAATTTCTGCTGAACACGTAAGACAAATCTGCTTGGTTGAGTTCCTCTTGTCCCCCAAAGAGCGCTGTCGATATTAAAAACACGCATGAGACAATGCGATGCTCATGGCATGAAATGTCTGTCTAATACCGCTTGAGCGCCATGAAAATGTAACAAAAATATGCTCCATGACCACAGGCCACATAGGGGAGGGTCTACGTTTTGGCGTCTCTTGGGTGCGATCAGGCTCAGAGAAACTACGGCACTCGTAGAGCAAGTCCTCACAAAATCAACGGGCCAACTTCTTGGAAATTATCTCACTTCTTTTTATGACTTTTCTTTATTCTCTATTTGTCAGAGCTCTTTCCTTTCACTGAGAAAAAAATTGTTCCCTCGATGTTGATCTGCTGAATATTCCAATACAATAACAATTTGCCTGTTTTCGTAAATTGACATTGGCCACTGCATAATACCAGTTACTTTTGCTTGCAAGCTTTGAGTACCTCTCATGACTTTTACAGCGGTCTGTGGTCAGAGCCCAGTGGTGGCCAAGATGCTGGAAAACGCCAAGCAACGTAATGACCCTACTTCCTTCTGAAGAACCACGTTAAATTTGACCGTGGGTCGGCTCACTTGACATTCTCTAGTGAAGAGCAAGGATATTACAAGTGGACTTTGCCATTTCCTAGGTGCGAAGTCATTCTCGCCATTATTCACTGGGACGTGGAGAAAATCACTTCCATTGCTACAGTGGTCAGCACGTCGACAACAGTATTATAGTGTTTGATCAGGCGAAATGGACAGTGATTTAACCAAATGGACAGCTCACCACAGAATGCATGGTGGCCATGAACGACTGTGCACCAGATTTAATTCCCCTCGCGGAGTTTTGTTAATCCTAAAAGAAATAAAGCAGCATACTTTGTCAGGCAGTGTCCTTTGGAATGGGCACTCCTAAAACTACGTCCCCATGTCTGTTACCATGGTTACATTCACTACGGATCGTGACAGTCTGGGAACCTGCGTCAAGTCATCAGAGAAGATTCTCAAGACCATATGATGCAATCTCCTGTGTTCCCAAGCGATACTTCTCCTTGGTACTTCCCAACAATTCCTTTCTTCCTCTCTCAAAGGCACATAACTATGAAATGAAGCCATGGATATCCCAGAGTATACATCCCTCCCCATCCCCACACCAAAGAAACCCCCCCCCCCAAAAAGCTACCCACTCGACCCCAATACGTTCCACTGAACCCCCTGACATTAACCATTATCACCTATCAACCCTTCCATTACGCCCATTACGATCATCCTGCCCCTTTGAACCTTACCTCCACTCCGCCTCATTGCATGCTATTTACTGACTATATCCCCTAAATCTGCCCGCACTCCCGAAGTCACGCCCTAGTTGACTGATAGCCATCGACCCCGGACGGCAGAACGTACTTCGACCTGCGACCGGCAACTTCCGCAAGTGAACACTCGCTGCAGAAACCGTGGCAACCATCGACATATCACCCCCTGGGGAGGACTGAGACCTTCGCTGGCTTGATTTCTACCGTCAGGTCATGATCAGGCTATCGCCACCGTTACGACACTCATTGTTCATAGGGGCTAATCGCTTGGCAAACTGGACAGGAACAAACACAAGCAACTGGACCAGTGTTTTCTCTTCTTCATGGGTCAACCCTTGGAAAGTCCAACTTGCCCAGAACTGGACGCGAGCAGGATTCACGCACAAGGTCATGTGACGAGAGCGGTTGGAGTTTTGGGGGACAGGGGATCAGTCAGTTACTGAAGGAACCACTCAACTGAGGGATCAGTCGGTCATTGAATTAAATGTCGGAGAGATTCTGTTACTCGATTCCAGGGCAGTTCACAGCTATATCCTGCTAGGGAGGAAAAGATTACCCTTGACGAAGTTACCTACATTGTCTGTGAGACGCCTGACCTACGAAATAATGTGGAAGACTATCAGGCATTGCTACACAGTTCGCGAGTTGAAATAATATTTTTTCACAATGTCATAATGCTGAAAGAGTGAGTGTCTGTGATGGAATGCACAGTGTCAGTAACAATGTAATTTCTAGTACTCCCGTCAGTACATGGGACACAAATTGTGCCTATTCCATTCCATTTCATCAGGCTACTAGTCGTGTTTTTGTACTGTCTGTGACCAGAGCCGTGCACAGATACAACATGCTCGCTTCTCTGCACCGTTCTGTTGTTGTTTGCCTGACGATGCGACTAGCGACAGGGCGGGATGAGAGAAGCATCTCCCCTCCGTGACTGTCATCTGCAAACAGTCAGAGTAATTTGACGCCGATTGATTGAATACCTCCACCGTCCTCACGACATATCACACCAAAAAGTTGTACAAGCGCTGGGGTGACATCCGCGATAATAAACCTCTCTGTTATTGTGGGTACTTCATGTTATCGTAGGGGGGGGGGGTTCGAGGTGCTCAGGTAAATTGGGAAAGTTTACATAGAGTGTCACCAAAATCACATACATGTACTGCCCAAATCACGCTGTCGGTACATTTTCCCTAATGCTCGACATTTTTACCCATCAATATTTCAGTGCGTGGGATCCACAGAAACCATTCACCCGCAATGTCACACCGTGTTAGTGTCTTTTTTTATCCAACTTACAGAGCCCACATCTACGGAAGCCCGTAGAGGCCAGAAAATGAAAGGTGTGAAAATATATTTATCTGGCGGCCGCCACTTAATTATCTGGCGGCCGCCACATAATTATCTGGCGGCCGCCACATAATTATCTGGCGTCCGCCACTTAATTATCTGGCGGCTGCCACTTAATTATCTGGCGGCCGCCACTTACTTATTTGGCGGCCGCCACATAATCATCTGTAGGACATGGCTTGAAATATGAGGAGATTCTTGTAAAGCAATATACATATAGCTAATTAGGCCCTAGTATCCAAATAAAAGTCGTGACATACTGTATTAATGAGAATACTGTTTTTAATGAGACAATGATATATTGGGTATTGTGGGGAGGGGGGTTGTTGACATGCAAATTATTCAACAAAACTTAACTTTCACACTTAGCATTATATAGGGATCATCAATGAATTCATGTTATTTGTTGTGGCCATGGCAACTGGGCCCTATGCAATTATGGTTGCTACCATCGATATATAGGTTAAAGGAAACAAATAAAAACAGTGCATATTCGATGGTGGTGACAAATATTCGTCATATTATCTGATTAATATTGTGTGTTCCTTTTTTTCTTAGTTTTTTTCCCCTATGGATTATGTATTGAAAGTTGCCCTATGGTCCATAATACCAATCAATGACATGAAAATATGACCATTTCATCCCCAAACAAATATTCGTTAATTTTATTGAGGCATTCTTGGGCCATATATGTTACAATATAAATCAGCATTGACCGATCAGAGTCACTTTGCATGTGACTAACGCGCACCACTCCTATGGGATGCTGGTATTCGAAGAGAGAGGGGGTTGGCGGAGATTTTTTTTTAAAATCCCGGGTTAGTAACTTTATAATATCGACTTAGTATATCGATAATGTATCTCAAATAAAATGCAAATTTTATTTCATTTTAAAATGAATTTCTATGGATAGACCAAAATGCTGTGTCAAAGCACTAAATAAGTGGCGGCCGCCAGATAATTATGTGGCGGCCGCCAGATAATTAAGTGGCGGCCGCCAGATAATTAAGTGGCGGCCGCCAGATAATTAAGTGGCGGCCGCCACTTAAATATATTTTCACACCTGGCACTAACGGTCTTCCGTACACATCAGAGTATGGACGGGTATAGTAGATATATGCTCGGATCGTGTGAACTGAGCACATGGCAACCTTACTTTTTTCATGCTCTGACGCTGAAGTGTCAATTTAGGCAAGTCTTCTTGGACGATCTGATTCAATTTTCACCGAATTAAAACAGCATCTGTCATGTTTGGAACACGTTAACAAAAGGTACATGGACCTTGGAATACGACAGGGCGACTATATTCTACTCAAGGGGGGTTGGGCAAACAGACGCCCTTTATTTAATGGCATGATTGGCAAGAAATTACTTTATAATTGGCCCCTCAAAAATTGACCACATAAAAGTACACTACTGTATTCGGATTTAGTTGGAGTAGGAGTTACAGGTGCCTCTTAGGAAGTAATTAGGGGCAGGACTGATTGTTTGGTGGTTGAGCTGCTATGGACATTACGAGGCTGTTTATGAAGTCTGATCGTCTGTGCCATAAAATTCCCACAGACTTGTCCAAACGTTACACGAGGATATCTGTCGTGTGTGTCCCTGATCTACCAACACTCAGGCATACACATTTGGAGTGTACGTGATGCACGTGACAATCACAGGTTTATACGTGGAAATATTTGCGTTTTTGATACCGGTAAGTCTCTGGGACAATAGATGCTTGAAATGTTGTCAATTGAACCATTGACATGTCACTCAGGACCTCTTCAATGGAGTGCCTAAACCACACGCAGTTTATAACTTTTTTCACAAACAATAACGGTAAACATTCGCGGTCAAACAGAAATGGCACGCACGAAAAATTATTCAAACAAATTCAGCACACGTCTTTGCTGATTAGAATAGAAAGACCGACTTGATTTAGTCGGTATGGAATTAATCATCGGCCGAACAAGGATAAAATATGGAACAGAGTCTATCATCCACTCGAACATGTTCGGGTCACAAATCACGCATGCCACAGTGCAATGTATAATTTATGCCTTGAACTCAGGGGGACTGTATGGGTAGTGGCCGGGAGGAATGCTGGTGTCAATACGTCAGTCGATATCGTCTAGTTCACCACACCTGGTCTTTAACTGGCTCGGACTGGTCACCTTGTAATTGAGTGGTAAGGGAACTTTTGACAATGCTATAATCACTTCATTAATTGGTCAAACATGAGGATAGCATCGAACACAGTGGACAAGGATGTGAACTTGTTTGGACACAATCATTGGCTTGAAATTGCCTTCAACAATGTTCAAGCCACCAGTAATGTGCTCACACAGTGGACGGTGTGATCTGAAAAGCAATAAAACTAATGGCAGATTTAAAATCATTATTTCTGGTGGTACAGCATGAAGTCACTTGGCGTGAATCATTTTCTAGCTATTTCTATAAAAAATGTTCTTTTTATTGGCTAGTGCTTCCCCAGTAACCATGGCAATAGCCAGTATAATCCATTTATTTAGGAATTAATGAAGATCTAACTCAGACGTGTCTGCCAACCGTCCATACTTATTACCTAATTTATGTATGTCATTATCTATTTCATACACTTGATATTCCTCATTTATTCCATATATTCATTCTTCTTTTCTTTCTTCCCCAGGTCACCAGTCGATGGAATGATATCCCACCGGAGCGAGACAGTTCCCAGGCACAGACAATCAAGGGACAACATTGTCGATCTCCATGGTGACAAGACCTCTTGATCCATTCGCACTGAATCTTGGACATAGATGGGCTCCTTAAGTGTTCCTCGGCTGGACGTCTCCGCTGGAAACTTGGATTAAAACAGGTGTTTCTGCAAATGTGATTAACACAATACAGTTCCTTCTGCGTGGGATAAAAGTTCAAGTGTTCAGTGACTACAGCGATGGCTAACAAACACGTCATGGGGTACATTGAATAACTACACAAAAGATGTCAAGTTGTCGTCGTGCGAGGGCCACACACCGCTCCTATTACACTTGTGGGACATGGACAGGGAAATGTTGGTCCTACATCAATCCTGCCCATGTCATTTACATCTTCATGATATACTTCGTACACACCTTGGCAGCGTGCCCGGAGCTCTGCACGTGTCCGGATCAGTCCAGTCAGGTCAGCTGCCTCGAGGCGGGACTCACAGAGATCCCGAGATCCCTGCCTCCGTCGCTGATAACCCTCGACTTAAGCAAGAACCAAATACACACTCTGACAGAATCCAGTCTCTCGTCACTACGTGGTGTCGTCAATCTCAAACTGAAGGATAACGAGATTGAGTCAATACACAATGGCGTGTTCCGATTTGTTGCATCACTTCAAACCCTGGACCTTGGTGGTAACAAGTTGACGGAATTGACAGAGTTCACGTTCCAAGGTGCGTCTGGATTACTACACCTGGACCTGACGTCCAATCAGCTAACAACTGTCGATGGTGCCTTCGCAGGGATGTCAGAACTCTCCCGTCTAGAGCTACATAACAACGAGCTGACGGAAATCTCACAGGATATGTTTGCTAACCAGAAAAACCTGCGCTACCTTCTCCTCGCAGAGAATAAAATACGTAAAATAGACAAAAAAGCGTTCAAGAATCTGGAGAAATTAACATACTTGGTTCTCAAAGGGAACCCAATTTCACATGTGATGCGTTTCAAGTTCTACTCGGATTTTCTCTCTTACGTTGACTTATCGGAATGTGGATTAACTCATGTTCCACGTGGTTTACCGCACTCAATACGCTACCTTCAGCTACGTCGGAATAACATCACGATCATCAGACGTCACACCTTTCAAGATTGCCCGTTTGTCAGCATTCTTGTGCTTGACGAAAACGGAATAGCAGACATAAGTGATCAAACCTTCGAGCATATGACATACTTACAACAACTGTGGCTGAATAACAACAACCTGCGGAGGATCCCAAGTCACCTTCCGGTCAGTTTACAGCGACTGCTGATGGATTCAAACAACGTAGAGATCATCAGCGACGTTTTCCCGCAAGGTTCACAACTGAACACGTTATCGCTGATGGGTAACAACGTGAGTTACCTCTCGTACAATGCTCTACACAACATGCCTCTGCTACAGAATGCTGACTTCAGCAACAACCAAATTGTGCACATCTACGGAAACACGTTCAAGAACTCATCGCGGTTGGAAACCCTGCAACTGTCCAAAAACTCACTTCAGTACTTTCACAGCCATAGTTTTCATGGCTTGGCGATGCTACAAACTCTCTCCTTGGCTTACGTCCCGACTGTGATCTCAATACATGCAGATAGTTTCAAAGATCTGAGCTTACTTACCAAGCTGGATTTAGATAGTAGTCATTGGATTATACAAACCATCCTCGCAGGTTCAGAACTGTTGACTTCACTTGAGTCTGTTGAGGATCTCAGCATGCAGAGTTCAGATCTAACGACTTTCAGTGTAGAATTCTTGGACTATTTTCCAAAGCTGGAGACGTTGCACATTTCCAGCACTAGATGGCACTGTGATAAGTCTCTGATCTGGTTTAGAAACTGGCTTTTAGTGACGGAAATCCGTGTTGAGAACAAAGACGACATTACTTGTTTCTCTCCACACAATTTAAATGGCCGCTCGATCACCTCCCTCAGCGACCACGAGTTCGCGTCTACAACCACCTTGAAGATTTCCACATCAATACCCACACCGCCCGGTAGATTGATTACATTTCCCATCGTTGTGCCTTCTAGTCCCACACCTAAAACCTCCAACGTACCTACAGTGGCTCCCCCTGGTGAGCAGGAAACCTCCACAGAGGGCAGCACCAGCTCAGAGGATTACTACGATTATTACAATAAGTTCGGTGAATCTGAGGAGGACGCTGACAATGTCAGACCTGACAGACCAGACAACCCTTATGATGTCGAGAGTTTGTATCATGACATCTACCCTGATGGGGAAGGTGGTGACACTAAATCCTCTCGGTATCCAACGTGGGAAGAAATTTTTAAGTCATCCACTCAGTCACCAGGTGGAGCCACCAGTAAATACTCCAATGGGGTTATAGACGGTAACCTTCAGATCCAACCAGTCTCAAAGAATGAGTTAGGTGGTGCAACCGACTTTCCGCCTTCTGCGAGAGAGGATGAGGCCGGGTCTGGTCCAGCGAAATCCACGATTGTTATCATTGTAGCGACGAGCATTGTCACAATCATTGTAGCTGTGGTTCTCATTGTTGTCATTGTTTACTTGTCTCGGAAAAGTCGAGGAAAGAAAAACGGTGCTGGTAAGGCAAAACAGAGAGCATCCAAGAAAAAGAAACGTGAAGGATTTCAAAATGGAATCAAGTATAAATATAGGAACGATGTCTTATATTTCATGCCTAAGAACCAAGATGGCAGTACCAGTGAATCTTTACAGACACAGAACAGTAAGGAAGGAATGACTTTGATACCAGGTCGGGATATCAACCACGAAGGTCCTCTACGAGTCTATAAATGGGAAGACTTCTAACCGTGGTCAGCCAGATGTATGTATACGTATATTTGACATTTTATTAGCTAGTATAATCATATATTATACCTCATGTGAGAATCACGCTCTGTGATTGGTCAATACACCTGAAGTAATACGCTCTGCTGCAGCCGACCGCAATAAACGATATACTAACTGGTTGGTAATTTGATATACTAGCCGGCAGCATCATTTGTCAATGACGTTTTATCAAAGCAAACATTCAGTATAATATAATAAATACAACCCTGTATGTTAATTGGTACTGCGAATTATTCCCCTCGTGAGACATTACCACCCTCGGCTAACGCCTCTCTCCACTCACCAGATCACAAGATCCAGGTGAAGATGACGCCAGACTATCCCTAGGAAGCAACAGTGGACATGTTGGAAGGCAGCACTGAGCCAGCATGGAGCGTGGCATTTCTGGTATGACTGGCTAGTAGATGTTGAGAGACTTGTGTGTTGCTGGTAAATTTGAGCAAGACAAATTGTGTATCGTACATTTGAGGTCGAGGATAACACATGAATCAACTAACTGGTTTCAATGGTGTTTTCACGAAGTACTGTCGATACTATGTATTATAATGTATCTATATCTATTTTGGTGCTTCAGGGAGGAAACACGTTGATCAACCCGACATAAAAACTGTCCTCTGCTGCCTGAGAAAGACGTCCCATGCATTTGCATATAATCCATTTCTGCTTAGTACTATTATGCCATTGGTTTTGGAGGATCAAATGAAGTCATATTGCCAAAATTTAATCTCGGTTTTGTTTTTCAAATAATTAACTATGAATTCGCGCTTCTCAGTATTGATTATCAAGATAATCAGGCTATGTATGTAACTGATGTTTGATATTTATTAAACACTCCTGCAAAGAATTATTTTACTCATTTACTGTTGGATTTTCTGTTTCCACCTAAACATGTGCTAGAACTTGGTGCAATCAATATAATTGTATGTGTTACAGCTGTGATAAAATAAACTCCACTGGTCAAGGCAGTGTCAATTGATTGACTCCAGTAATCAACATGCTTTGTAGAAGCTTTATCGACTCCAAAAACTAACAGATTTCATCATGCATGCTAGTATAGGGTGTGGACCTTTACTGTGGTCTGAAAATTTCCCTTCATGAAAGTCAACAGAAGTTCTACTCTACGGGCTATTGAATTTAGCCTTTGCATAACATAAAATTAGCCCAAGAGCTAAGTTAGTTTACAAGACAATTTTGGTTTTAAACATTGCATGTGACATATGACTTGATATTTACCAAAGTCGATTTTTATGGCACCATTAGGTGTGAATGCGTAATGTTCATATGACTATATATGTTCTTAAAACATTATGATGACGTCACACTATTGTGTGAAGTGTGGATTATTTTCGAGGAATCAACTAGAAGCTTTGGATTCTTAACGCACAATTTCCATCACTTTGAAAAGAATCAACGGTTAGTCATGGCACATGTTTATTTGCAGAGCTCACACATATTGGATAATTTCATGTACATAACCAGTACATGTGATATTACATATTACATAACGGAATTATTTCAAATTCAAGTTCAGAGTTATGTTGATTGGCAACAGGTCTTTGTTTCTGATGGGACATTCAGAGCTAGGATCTTGTACGAGCGGACAGCCAGAGAACGGTGACCAGTAGTTTCACATATCAGCTGCTCATCCATATCTTGTTCAAACATACGTGAAGCGGCTGTGGCGTTCAGGCGTTCATGCAAAGACGTGAGACAGTTTTCATCAACTCGTTCTCTCCAATTGGTTGGCAGCTGAACCACACGTCGTCAACGGGTCGCACAAGTGGACGGAGGTAAAATGCCGGACTGCATGTAGTGGATGTTGGCCGATGACTGATGTATTTCTCATACACAGCAACGATACATCGCTGTGGGTTGGCCTTGTTTTCATACGCATGCACTGTTTTCGGCTCGACTTTACGGTGTTTCAAGCCTTCTTGGCGATTCTTAGATGTGTCCTCTACATATCGTAGATATCGGTCACCTTTACTGTCGACTTGGATAGACAGCTGAGAGTCAACAACACGTAGCTGACGATGCTCTTTGCCTGCACGGAACGCGAAGTGCAATCCGATGAGATACAGAAGCGTATCAGCTAGCTTCCTCGGGGTATCCGTGGCAAGAACACCTTTGGACCACAGAAGCTCTTCTTCATCGGGTGTGATAATTTCAGCCTTCCTGCGAGGAGCACGTGTCCCACTGGCAGACAGTTCCTTCATGCGGGCATCCAATGTGTTCTTGAGAGGAGTGAATGTGTCATCATGGAGGAATTTGAACTCACGACCATTACTTTCCAGATAAAGTTGGAGCGACACGATGAGTTCATAAAGAGTTTCTGCTGGGTAGTTTTCTCCAGACGTCTTCTTCACTTCGATAACGAATCGGGACAAGGCGTAGCATAGCTCACCCTTTGTCATTTCAAGTAGTTCTGTACGTATTGGGCTCACGTCATCAGTTGCAGACTGTATGATACGGGTGTTACGTTCCGTCTTCCAGTCATTGAACAATCGTGCTGCCCACTTGAACTTTTCGGTTGTTATTTTAGAGAAACTGAAACAGAAAAAGAATTGAGTATATTTGCGAAAAACCCAAACAGAAGAAAATATTTAAAGAGTATATAGTGATTCATGATAATTTGATATAGGTTTTCGTTAAGAATGTGAAAGCTTTTGTGAACTGAACAAACAGCCTTTACAGCTTGTTGATATCATGAATGTGATATTTGCAGACCTTTACACATGTTACAGGAGAACCGCACATCTAATTTGAATAAAAGACATGCGTAACATCATTGAGGTGCTGCTTTTCAATGAGGGATTTTACGAAGGAATAATTGAGCCATATTACTTTACCATATTATTAGAGCATACCTTTTACGACTCTTTGTTGCTACGAGGCTGTCTGGAACGGGAACTGCAAATCTTGGTTTCACTGGTATGTCATCGCTGGAATTCGTCTGTGGCACAGGTGATGTCGTAAAATCTTCATAAGTGTTGTGGCACGATTCCGGCTCCAGGCAGCTAAGTTCTTCTTGATAGCTGCACAACGAACAGGCTATCATTATAACTTTACCAGATATGGTGATTTTTCAAAATTTTACAACAAAAATTTGACAACATTGTCGTTTATATCCATTATGCAAAGTGATCTTACCTGTTCTGTTTAAATGTCGGCATTCCACCCTGAGATGCGTTATCCAACGAAGCCTCGATTTTCTGGCATGTTTTCATGAGTTCGTCGTCTGAGATGTCAGAATATACAGGCCGATAGGCCGGACGACTGGGCCTAAAAGCATGAATCATAATTACTGTTAGTTTGATATATCAAGAGTGTCATCATAGAAACATTTAAACAGATATACAGCAACTTCGAATAGTCAATACATACTGTTTCGCCACTCGTAGTCCAATATCCAATTCGGAGAGTGTTTTGTCACCAATATTTTCGAGCATTTGTGCCGCATCGAACGCTTGATCGCTATCTACAGATGCATTCAAATCAAAACTGATTTTGCTCTGTGTGATGAAGATATCGTCATCGTCGCTTACTTGCGCCTGCATTTTGTCAGTGTGAAGTTGAGTGATTTTTGTGGGCTTCACGCAATTGTATTTATATCATGTCATTCGCAATGGTTCAGTGATATAAAGAATCCACGCTTTTTGTTGCGCGCATGCAGATTAGCAACGATTCAGTGATTTAAAGAACACATATTCTGTTTGCGCGCATGCAGAATTGTACGTTGGCTGAAAAGTGACATTGTAAGAAAAAACTCCTTTTTTTCGGAGTAATCCTGACTTGTTCATGATTGACATAATTTGTGGAGAAATAACATTATTTACGTTGAAAAAAGCTTTATGTACGCAGAAAAAAACGCTATTGATGCAGAAAAAACTTTATTTACATGTATATAACATTATTGCGTGGAAATAACGTTATTTGCCCACAGCGACCAATGGAAAGATAAAAGCACGTATAAGCAGGATTTGGTTATTATATCACACACGGCGGGAGTGAATAATGTTATTTTTGGGTAAATAATGCTGTTTCCAAGTAAATAATGTTATTTATGCCTAAATAATATTATTTCTCCATAAATAACTTTTTTCCCGCATAAATACATTTTTTATATGGGAATAAAGTCATTCACGCGTAAATTATGTTATTCGTATATCATGTATATCAGCCAGGATTACTTCGAGGAATACATTTTTTTGTTGCAATGTCATTTATAAGCCACCGTAGATTTGCAATGATTCAGTGAGTTAAATCCGCGGCCTCGAGCATTCAAATCAAAGAATCCACACTTTTTCGTCCTTTCTCCTAGACAGAGTAAATTGACATTTTGCGCAGGCAATGATTTCATCTGGCCACTACTTACTGATAGTTCTGAGGGAGACGTGTTCTGTTAGTCTTCGATGCCGTCTTTATGGGAATGAGTGTCGTGGAAATAATCGGAAATTGCTGGCCATTGAAACACGGCGGTAGAAATGACGGAGTTATGCGGCGGCATGTGTCAGAAATGCGTATTAATTTGATGCCACTGATGGATTTTCGCACATTGATGAGTCGGAGAAAAGTTGCGCAAAAAATACAATGTTTGAGGAAGGTAATATTGCCTTAATGTGGTCACCCACAGAGCTAGTTCCGTCAGTTACTGCAAAACACTTTTTGTTTTCTCCCAGTTCTGAATATAGGCAGCGACTTTTTGGCGTGGTTTGTTCGATATTGTTCATGCATTCTGCAATTTGTATGAGATTCGTGGAGGCCATCACTTATTACTGCATTTCTGGTTTTTGCTCTTGAGACATCATTTGATTTTCATAGGTAGTGGAAAGCTACATAAAGGTAATAAACATTTATACAGGAAATCAATTTGCTATTTTATTGTTGTTTGTGATTCAGTAGAATAACACATTAAATTGACAAAACAATTCTTTCCTCAGTGGTTCTATAAAGTGTTGCTCTCAATTTCACATTATGGAATTCCAGGGTCAATACCACTAGAATGTTGTCATTGGCTCTCGATGTATTTTCCACTCAGAACTGCGTAGAGGTATTTTGGAGTTCAAGTATCTGATATCTCCCTGAATCTTTTGCCTGTCATAGTGAACGACACTCCTGAAATCTCTTGCATGTTTTATGGATCTGTCATGGTTTGCATACGAAAAAGTGGTCAGGTTCAAACACGTGACACTTTCCCACATTTCCGAATCCTTGATAACGTTTGATATAAACTGTCATCCTGCAGTTCACTGGTAATTGGGCTTCTCTCAAAGTGGTCCCAATCAATGGTTATTAGGTATATATATTATAGCAGGGCAGATATCTGCACAAAGTTGTGTTTTGTTTTAGCAATGACCATTTGATTGTCCTTGAGAGGTCGTTAGTATTTTGCAGGGGGTGGCGATCTAATCTCATCTGCTGATAGGTCTGGCGATATGGGAAAACCGACAGATTGTCATGTGGATGGGATTGGAGAGATGGGGGGGGGGGGGGGTGTCCTCCAGATATCCACAGACAAATGGCAAATAAATAGCAGTAGCGGAATTATGTGCGTTTTCTGGAGTCGCACGTTGAGTGTCTATTCTCGCTGGGTGGGATATTTGTGTTAAGATCAATGACTTGTAGACACAAATATCAAGCCCAGATGGATTTCAAACCCATTATCGTTGGTCAATACGACGTCTGCCATCATATTGTGGGACTATTTCCCTTGTGGATCAATACCATGATCCAGATAGGGACGTGTATCTGACGCTGGTGAAGGCAATGAATTCTCGTTGGAAATGACACATTGGTATATCGGAAGTTGATTATTTCATGATGTCTACATGTAGTTTTGGAATTTACGTATTCCTGAGTGAGTTGCTAGAAGAGGTTAACATAACAGCAACAAAATTAGTTAAATGTGTATTATTGGGGAAAATGATGATAATCGACCCTATTCCATACTTTGTGCTGATGTATTTGTGGAATTGGGTGGCCAGAAATATTCAATTAAATGAGGTGTTTACATTCTCAACACAATTCATTCACATTGACAATAATTCGTGATTGCTAAAACCTTTATTAGTGAAACATATTTGCTACTTCAATCACACGTAGTGTGGAGTACAAATACCATGAGAACAGGCGTAAGCTGGCGTATGAATACATAAGTGCTGTGACCCGTTCACGTTTATTGTTTTTCCGGAAGTGAAGTGTTTCGTATGATAGCCCATAGGTGACAGGTGCGGGAAATTTTTTTTGATGTTTTTCCTATTAAAAACCTTGCACGTTCGAACGTAGAAAGTTCAAAACTACCACGTTCGCACGTGGAAGCATTTAGCGCTATCACGTTCGCACGTGGTAACTTTAAAACTTATCGCGTTCACACGTAGAAATATTTTAGGCTTCCACGTTCACACTTAGAATGTCCAAAGCTACCACGTTCACACGTGGAAACATTATATGCTTTCAGGTTCGCACGTAGAAACTTTAAAACTTATCACGTTCGAACGTAGAAAGATGTAGGTTTCCACGTTCACACGTAGAAAGTTTCAAAGCTACCACGTTCACACGTGGAAGCATTTATACCTTTCCACGTTCGCACGTAGAAAGATTTAGGTTTCTACGTTCACACGTAGAAAGTTTCAAAGCTACCACGTTCACACGTGGAAGCATTTATACCTTTCTACGTTCGCACGTAGAAAGATTTAGGTTTCTACGTTCACACGTAGAAAGATTCAAAGCTACCACGTTCACACGTGAAAGCATTTGATGCTACCACACCCAAATCTTTGCACGTGCGAACGTGGTAGCTCCTGAAGTTTCCACGTGCGAACGTGGAAGCGTTAAATACTTCCACGTGTGAACGTGGTAACTTCGGACTTTCCACGTGTGAACGCAACGTGAAAGTGTTAAATGCTTACACGTTCGAACGTGCTAGCTTTTTGCTGGAAAAGACATAGAAAATTTTTACGCGCATGTCCCCTATGGGCTTCCGTAGTTTCGTGTGTCCATGTGCCTGAAATGTCCCTAATTGCGAGCGTTGTTTGATGGAACATTACTGGTATTCTTTTCATCAAATCTGGCCTTATGTTTGCTTGGTCGACTCAACAATGGCTTTTTGTCAACGAAGTGAAGTCGACGCTACCATTTGATTAGCGTTCAGCTTCAGAAACGATTATTTCATGAAAGTTACTGAGTCTTCTTTGAGACGCCCTCGACTTCATCAGTGGCAGTCATGTTCTATTAGCTAAGATAGTTGCAACACACTATATTTTCTATAGTCAGAACCCAGACATCCTTGATACTGACATTTCCCACTTCTTGTACTTCACCGGAAAACAGGCCAGGTTTGACACTTTGCGAGTGTAAAACTTTGGGGCAACTTTTGGAGTGATCGTTTTGGATCAGTGATATGACATGTTATTTTAGCTATGAAAGGCTCCACTCATTTAGATGGAGTAGTCCTGAGTTGGCACTGGACAGAGAGCATCAGCCTGTAATACTTTGTACATATGTACACTCATGTATTCATTAGGCCCCGCATGCTTGTTTTACATTTGGTTTTGAATACATGTTACATGTCATATTAGTTAAAACTGACTTTGGTTACATTTAAGATACATTCAAACTTGATATGCTAAATAAAATATCTAATTGTCTATCTGCCAATTTTAGAAATCTTGGAATTACCCTGAGTAGCATGAAACGTTTAGACATTTGCTACTTTATAGTTTGTCTAAGGGTATTGATGAACGTTGACATTGACCTGAAAAATTCTTGCCCAGTCGTCATTTTTCATTCTCGACGATATCTCGGAAATGGTGCATCGTAGAGCGAAATGGACGTTATTTTCGGACCCGTGGCTGTAGATGAACATGTCTATTGGTGATGAGGGATGTACTTTGACCTTGACTTGAATTTTTTGTCCTGTCGGCATTTATCACTTTCGTTGATATCTTGGAAAGGGTGCTTAGTAGAGAGTCCGGACATGTTGCCCTAGAGATATGTCTTCAGGGTGTCAAGTTTGTCCTTCGCTTACATGTAATTGCATAAATGTCCTATAGGTCTCAAGGCCTAATGAGTCATGTCTCTCTTGAGGCAGCATTTTCTTTTTCTCGTGCTTCACACTGAAATGCGTCTAGTTTGGTTTCATTTTTAAGATTTCAGGAGCACCTAGTTCAGATCAATCATGGTACATGATGGAACAATATAATATACCATTAGATTTACTTTCTTTCAGGTGATTATGTTGTGAGATACCTTGACCTTGACCAAATGCCCAGATGATTCTTTCCATATAAAGATTTATGGTCGGAAATGATGCTTATAGATTAATTGACTGAATAACTAAACTCTACACTTAGATATGAATTCAATGTTTTGATAAACATTATTGATCAATAATGATTGCTGATAAAAAAAAAACAATTAATCAGATTTTCATTACGCCATTGAAGACCTTTCCTGCGGATATTGCCACCGAACGATCTGAAGTGGCGTGGACTGTATATTGCCTCATTAGCATACGACCTTCAGCTAATTTGCATACGCCCTTGTGTCCACTGCTATGTGGGCGTGTTAACTTATGATTGCTAATGACGTGACCTCGAAGGGGAAACAACCTAGGGGAAACAACTTCTTTTTTTTCGTGATCTGGGATCTTTCAATTATATTTTGATATTAATTACATGTACTGGTATAACCTTCCCTATTGATGTGGTTTCTCTCGTGTTTGTTAACAATCGGTAGATCACCCAAACTACATGCTTGGCTCAAGTTGATATTTCAGTATCTTCGAATTCCACCTCCATGTGTGTAGAATGTTTCATGGAAAATGTCGGTAGGGTATTATATCAATGTGATGCATATGAACTGCATATGGGTACATAAAATATTGTTATTGTACAATAAAAATGTTTCTGATGACACCATCGTATCTTTGGATTATAATGTTTGGCCGGGCTTTCTTTCTATTCCAAAATGTTTCTTATTGTCATCATCAAAATCTAGTGGTGTTCGTGGTAACAGATTGATACTTACATTCATACCACCAAGCTGGTGTCACTGCTGGTGACTTATAATAAATACATATTTTCTTATCGTTTGGTTTGTGTCAGATTTCTATATTGTTTTAATTTGTTGCTGGGCAGTTGTGCACAAGTTCCATCAAAATTTACCAGGGACACATCTACATTCTACACACTGTTTGTCCCTCATGACGCTGGCGTGACTTTTGATTAAATGTTTGGTCTGGCGTTGTTTATATTCCAAAATGTTTCATTCTAGGTTTTTATCGGCATTATCACAATCTTTTGGAGTTGGTGGTAATGGGTACATCTCACTTAGATGTCAATGTACAAGTATCGATGCACCAATATTTCCTCCTCAGAGTTTGGGAAGAAGGGGAAGCCAGGCCCCCTGGTGAAGAGGAATTCAACCTCCAAGACTTCTTCTTGTGGTGTGTAAATGAAATTCATATTGTCTGTGGAAGTGTTGTTGTGTTCGTCTACTTGTTTACATTACGATGCCATCATAATGCTCAGTGGATGTCATCATAATGCATGCATGAATCAATATATCTTTCTTGACAGAGGAGTTGCTGGCAGAAATTTCTGATGGACATGTCACCAATCAAGAAATGTTAAGATAGATCATACATAGATAATCTATTCAAATCGTTAATTCAATATCAACTTTTCTTCCTTCGAATTTCATAATATGAATACAGGTAGACTCAGCAGAACGTCGTGAGAACCTACACAAGTTTGAGGTTCTTGAAATTGTTTCTTGGTGTGCTTATTATGACATGGTATATTCCACACAGATAAAGCAAATACTGCTTTTATCCTTAAAATAAATACAGCTTCATCAGGCAAAGTACAGATGCAGCAACACAAGTTCTCCCCTCTTCAGTTTGTTTTAAGTTGTTCTTGCAATGGTAATGTTTAATGTATTTCTCTCTAGTTTCAGTTTAACTCCATTTTGATATCAAGTTAGTTGTCCCAAAATCGTCAATCAGTCCAGTCAAAGTAGGGGTTAACTTTGAACAAATTGCAACAGAATTTATTTTTGCATAAATGTTAACCCAGAGGTATTGTTAAAACCCTGTTAAAAAATACAAGAAAATCGAAGAGGGGGAAATACTGTTTTTCAGGGCTTTTTGAAAATGGCCACCGACCTGTCTCGAAAATCATATTTTTAGCTCAACTTTGCTTCTATGACAGATACAGTTATGATTTTTGTGTGTATACCCATGTTTTAAGGTACCAGTCATCTAATGCACTCACTTGCGATACTCTATAAACCTTTTCTGCGCCTTAAAAAATTGATAATTTTTGGATACAATTTGGACATATTTCCATTGTTTCAGGAACCACTAACATCATGAACATATCAATCAATAATCACGTTCTTTTACACAAAATATATAACTCCGAAAGCACCTCATTGTTGGCGGGATAACAAGTAGGCCTACATGTCACCAATGTCTTCATCTTCTGTCGTCGGCGTGAGGGAGTTTGAACAGCTCACACCACGACACTCCCCACAAGCCACAGAACACTCTAATCAATGTTTATGACACTTGCAACGCATGGAGGCACAGTCCGATTTACACTTGCAATGAATTGCTTCCAACAAAGACGTCGGCGCTGCATCCATAGCAGTCTCCTTCGGAACCAATTCTTCATTAGTGTGTGCCCATCCCCACTGTTCAGGATTCATTGTGTTTCCATCATTGGAGCTGGTGAGGTGTTTCCATTCTTGGACCTGGTAATACACGCGCATGCTGTGGTACGCCATAGATAAGCAGGATGGGGGCAGATATTTCAGTTGTACGCTGCTGGTGTTCTTTGATACCTTTTCACAGAATTTCTGATACATCAGCTGGTCCAACGTGCCTTGGAATTTTCCATTGTAGAATGAATGTGATAAGTCCAGTTTCTCAAGCAGCAACAACATCCGTCACAGAAGACCCATTTCGGTAGAATACCTCTGCAGCTTTGGAGCTTCTTCAGGTTGGTTCCTTTTCCGATTCCATAGATCCTTGATTTCGTGTCACAACCAAGAAACGCATGAGCAAACAATAAATGTTTGCTGACGGTATCTCCAAGGACTGCTTTAGTCCTGAATGCTCCACATCCGGCACTTTTTGCCAGATATTGTTCGCTCTCCAAAGGAGGTGAAGAAGATTTTCTGATGTGACTCAGTATGGTGACAAAACATCACAAGCAGGTCCGTGTCCTCGCCCAACACGACAGTGGTGTTATCTTCGGCAGACTGCAATGCCTTCTGGACGATCAGAGTGTCAGCATCCCCGGTAGCTTGTGTCACCTGGTGTCCATGTCCAAGTAGAGTTGCCTTCAAAATGCCTATAAGCTTATGTTTATTCGACTTTTTCGCCAGGAACTCCTCATTCTCCATGGTCAACTTCATGTCTGCTGTGACTTTCACGTCAGCACAATGGGATTGTTTGCCGCTTCTGCGAAGATGGGTGTTGTCTTTTGTCGTTGGACCTGCCACATATCCATCAAATACGATGATCTTCTCTCCATATTCCCTCAAGAACGCAACATATTGGCTGCAGATCTCGGCATAGGTATTTCCTTTCATTCACGGAACATGATGCAGGAGTGCACCACCATCCAACACATACTTGACATTTCGGCTTATCTTGAGAAGGATTGGTCCAAATTGCATCTGCTAGTTGAGACTTTGCAGCTGGTGGAATTAATCCCTTGCCCTCAAATAAGGCTGGTGGATAGCTGCAGAGTTCATACGTGAACAGCAATTCCAATTCCCCACATCTTTCACCAGCTGTGATCAATCTTTGGAAGAGTAGCTGTGGATCAACCTGCACGGAATCCTGACCGACTTTCACATGATTTCGGACTGCAAAGGTTATGGCCTGGTCCTTCTTTCCATACATTCTTCCCATTCATATTCTGAAGAACTTGTAGCCCAAGTTGCTTGGCAGAATCTACGTTCACTTCTTCACTAGCTACTACTCCACTAGTAATATTGTGGAGTGATGGTTCTTCCTTGAATGGATCATGTTGTTGAACGAAATCCAACACCAGCAGTGCATCTTGAGAGTCACGATGTTGTCGTGATGCAGAACAATCCTTGTGCTGCTCGGAAGTGATATAGAAGTTCCTGTGAATTCTTGCATGGTTTCATTCACCTTCGCGCATGCTGGAAGTGATAGAAGCCACACTGCTCTTTGTGCCTCTGTCATCCCTCTTCCACGTGTTAGACCTCCTGTGGACTTGATACTTCTCATCAAAACCTGCTCAATGACCAAGTCAGTGGACAGACCTGACCAAACCTTCTCAGTTCGTCTGACGACATGAAGTCCGGACGAAAACTATCTGAACACATCTGGATGACTCTCCGCCAGTTTCGACATCTGATCAAGGTTAATAGCAGCTGATTTTGCATGATGGTTATGTCCAGACGCTGCAAAGTGAGGTAGCATTTGTGACACAGCTTTCAACTGTAGCTCCCAGTTCCCCGTTCGTTCAGCTTTGATGAAAAGGCACATGGTTCGAACAGTATCCAGGTACTGCAGCCACAACTGTGAAGTACGTTTTCCAGTGAGCATAGACATGTGGTCATCTATTTTGCCAGCTACTTTCCCCATGACGTCATGGTATTTTTCTTCGCCAAGGCTGGAAGGACTATTCATTAGTTCATCAAGCAGTTGGCCCATCTCCTCAAAATCTTTACAATGAGTGCCATTTGCTGACAGCGGTTTCTATAGCTGCGCGTGCTGTATAGTACACGTGACCTCGTATGGCGCGCCACCAGGGTAAAATATCATGGTATGACGCTGCTGAGTTCCTTGCATCAAGGCTTGTTGCCCAAAAATCACATTTTCCCCACTACTATTTCCTTCTATATTTCACAGGGTGGTATCTAGATATTAATGATGCCAATAGTGGAGAAAAAGTTTCTGTTGCAATTTGTTCAAGGTCTGGCAGGATTTCAACTTAATTTGACTGGACTAATTGTTGTTGTTTCATTGTGACAGTACATTCTGTGTTCCAGTAATTATTATCTCTAAATGATGAACTGTTGTCATCATTTTAACATGAGTTCTCATTGCTCAAGCTTGGTATTCATGAAGTCGATTGGCCGACTGATTAGGCCAGCAACAAATTGTACTTTCTCTGGACATCAATATTAAACAAAGCCACACAGCGCTGGGCACAAGGACGTATGTAAATTAGCCAACGGTCGTGTGGTGATGAGGCTTCAGATAGTTCTGCCACATCGGAAACTCAGTGGTAGTGTTTACAAGGAATGTGCGAGATTTAGGGATGAATATATGTATCACGGTGGTCAACCTTCAGGGAGAAGGTCAGATAAAATCAGCAACCACTAAAATACATAAGTGGCGTATATATATATATTTATATATCATTTCGATTTTATTTTCGTGTGCAGGAAGTACACACCAAATCACACTCATACTTGCATCAGTTACTATTCAACAAAAAGTATTCTTCTTACACAGTAAGAAGCATCAGTCATCAGTGCACGTGGTCAAGGTACCCGATAACATAATATGACTTCACTACGTGCTTTTTGTTATTATGAGATAATGAGAAACAAAATGAGTAAATGTCAAAATGTCAGGGTATCTTATTACTCCAGGTAACAGATAATTCTAAGATCGTCAGACAATCGGATTTTTGAGGATCTGACATGTTTCACAGGGAATTACAAGAACTATCAGTAGGGAGAATGTATGAGTTCCAACAAAAACACGTTGTCTGCTGAGACTATCCTAGCTAATAGGACATAACCGCAACCCTGTTCATTAGATGACGCGGTCTATGCTGGGATCATTTCCAAAGGTGACCGGTCACGTTTTGGCTGGCGCGGGATCAATTATTATACGCCATTATTACCTTAGTTATTATGGTATTAACCCGACAACCAGCAGACCGAGTTGCTATGATTTCCGATGGCAATGATATCGATGTAATGATAACTGTGACATGTTTTCCACTAACTAGTTTTGTATTGAGCTTCATAAATATGACAAGCATCTTCATTGAATATTGACGCCCACTACAGCATAGACAGTACTCCTCCAACACGCAGACAAAGTCGAGCCCGCCTCAAGAAAGACTAGTGTAACTTTCTGGGAACGATCGAGTCTGACACTAGACGCCAATCGAATATTAGTGTCGACTCCACTTTGTTGCCAAAAAGGTTGGTCATTGTGGGGTCGACTAAGTCAACATGAGAGCATATGTGATAGAAAAGAAACTATTAATGTTGCACAAAGGATGAGTTAGTACATTCCATTAATCATCACTTGCAATCATCGACGTTTTTGCAGGCCAGTGGACACATGAGTGTAAAACACTCCACATTCCTAATAACAAATAAAATACACTAGTCATAGCACTTACGTATTCATACGCCTGTACTCATGGTCTATATACTTCGCACTGCATGTGATTGAAATAGCAAATTTACTTCACTAATAACCATTTTGACAGCAATGAATCATTTTCAATGAGACAATGACTTGTGTTGATAATGTAAACACTACATTTGATTGGATATTTTTGGCCACACGATTCCACAAATACACCAACAAAAATTATGCATTAGGGTGGCAGACCTTTGTCCTTTAATGATATTGATGTTTGGCAAATTATCTCAACACTGTGCGTTTTATGGGCAAACACTCAACGTTTTCCTCCTGTTGTTCCCCTCTTGTGTTAAGTCATGAGGCACAAATTCATTCCAAAATTAGAAATTATCAAGATTAAAACTGAATGGCACTTCGATATATCACTGCGTCATTTCCGAAAATAATTCCTGGTCTTTACCAGCGTTCTCTAAGTCACCAGACACTGTCCTATCTGGATCATGGTATTGATCCGCAAAGGAAATAGTCCCGCCACAGGACGGCAGACGTCATATTGACAAACGATAATGATGGGTTTTAACTCCATCTAGACTTCATATTTGTGTCTTCAAACCATTGATCATAACACAAATATCAGCCCACCCAGCAGGAATAAATACCCGACGTGCTTCATCAAAAAATACATACAATTCTGCTACTATTATGTTTTTATCTTTTGTTTTGTTTCTGCATATCTGTTTTGTTTCCGCAGAAGTTTGCCCCCATTTCTCCAGCCCTACTCACATGACAATTTTGCCATTATCCGATATCTCTGGTCACATCAATGGATGAGATAAGGTTGCCACCCCTTGCGAAATACTAAACACCCACCAGGTACAATTAAATACTCATTGTTCCAACAGGAGGACAGATCTGCATTACCACTGTTCACAAACTGAGACCTCTGATCAGAGAACACCTTTGAAGAGAGACCAGTTCACTGTTGCGTTGTTCCAATTTAAAAACCAGAATGTTTGGAAGGATCCACGAATACAAGGTACATTGCCTGGTATGTTTACCCAAGATGAAAATTGTTGTATTAGTAAACCGTTATCTTGTAAAAAAAAGACGACTTCTGAAAAATTTGGGACAACTTCTGAATTGTTGTGTTTGAAACCCGTTATCAACAATCACTCCAAACTTTTACTCCAAGCAATAACTCCTAAATCTCGAATGAAACTATACTTACATCCAATTTAGTTTTCCTGGGCGATATACCTTCACAATTTTTGTTTTGAACTGCTGTAAAAATGTTTTGATCGAATACATCATGCATTGCCTGCATACCTCAGCAAACATCACACTATCTGTCCTATACTTAAAACCATAACATGCCGTTGCCCACATATGATCCTGAATAGACCAGTGAAAATGGCCATACCTCAATCAATCGTTTGATAGCAGTTATTGACGAATTGGGAGTGAGAGAGATTATCTAGACGTCTGGAATTTTGTGAGGAAGGGGGTTGGGGGGTTGGGGGTGAGATGCTCGACAATCCGCCCTACTCTGTATCCATGGGTAACCCAGGCACACAGTGTGACTGGTTCATCTTAATTACTTGAGCATTAGGGTCCTCAAGTCCCAAAGGGGCGGGTTCTGCTGAAATGACCACCTTGCGAAGGATATAGTGATTAGATGGGAAGCAGGCTCTGTCGGATAAAGTTAGAATGCTGTACAGTAATGCAGGATCTATTTGCTGATTTTGGTATTTATCTATTTTCGTATTTCAATTTTTTTCGCATATATCAGTTAATTATGCAATGCATTATTTTCATATGGTCCCTTGAGTGTTTTTGTTCAATACACAGCTCCAATATGAAACACCTTTCACAAGACGTTATTCGCAAAATACCTGAGACCTATCTGAAATAACTCACGTCTTGAAACACCACATATGTTTCGCGTTTTTGTCCCACCATCTTTGAGCGCTGCACCCCTACTCTTGAGCCTTCCCACAACCATCTTCCACGCAATAACCTAGTTATTGCTTCCCAACCCTCCAATGTTATTACACGGCGGGCATGCAGCACGTAGGTAGCTAGCATTTTGTTATTTCAGGAAACAAGTGCATGTGGGTGTGTTTGTTTTTAAGCGGGTATTCTTCCCGTACAAAGTCAACAGCATAAGTCACGACTCTTGCTCGGAATGTTTTCAGAAGTATAATATCCACTTATTCCAGCATGATAACAGATTACGAATGATGCAGGATGTTTTCGTAAGTTTAAGTAGCAGATTTGATTACAGCTTGAGTAGCAGATTATCAGCAGAGTTAGACATATATGATATATCTCTGTCTGTTGTTTAGACATGCTGGTAATTGGCTATTTGCGTCTATAGCTTTGGAAAACGCTCCTCGCAGGTACTAAATCACATTTCCAAGACAAACAAACTGTTGTAGTGTGTATTCATAATATAACCAGAATATTCATCATCAATCCAACAACTGATGTGCTCAATCAACATTCATATAAGAGCAGTATTATAGATAACAAATAAATTTTCATCAAAATGAAGTATTCCAATGACAATACAAACATAGTTGGATTTGAACACCACTCTCTCGCTAGATATAACTTCACTGAGATGTTTTTATGCAAGAAAACCCAACGTTACCATCCAATCCATCGCGCATATAAGGATGACCTTTACCGTTCAGACATTTTTTTTTAGATTTTTTACTTCCTGGGAGACTACTGCTTGTTAAAACATGCCACTCGATCTTGCATGCAAACCGCGACATAGTGTTAATCTGTACAGGATGCAAGAGATTTCATGAGTGCCCTTCACCACGACAGGCAGGGAATTGTGGGAGATATCAGATCCTCGACCTCCAAAATAGTCTCAGTTCTGAGTGGACAGGTCATCGAGAGCTAAAAGCAACATTCTAGGGGTAATGGTACTGGAATTATCATGATGTGAAAATAATTCCAGCACTTTTGAGAACCACTGAGCAATGCATAATGTTTTTGTTAGTCACAATTTTATCACAAAACTTGATGTATGACAATGTTTTGTTTTTCTTCATTCGCATACAATTTTCTATTTTCTATGAATGAAAAATTGATTTGTGCAAAGAATCATGCACCCACAAATCGCATAAACACCCTGCAACATATCTTAAGGCGGTGACTGACCTAGTTCTTTTGTCTAGGGGTCAGGTCATGTTATTGTCACCGACTTGTGCTCAGATTTTTTGGAAGGAAGATAAACACAAGGTAAGAAAAATGCAATTTCTGCAACATAACGCATATATATAATAACTGAGGTGGATGATACGATGCCCGAGATACTACTACAAATTTATGTACTTCACAAATATTTGTAGGGGCTGAAATTCCCCAGAAATAAGGTTTCTTCCATCAATGTTTACCCCAATTTTGACACGATGATCACGTTCAGGGTCATTTTCAATAAATTCTGCACACTGTATTTCGATAATCTGTACATGGGAGTCAAGATAATCATCTCATGTTTCATACATCCTGCGCATATGCACTAATATCTTGTAATTTTTCAGTTATTCCTAAATTATTCCACATGCTTGTCGTGTCACCGATTTGAGTCGAGCGTCACCGACTTAAGATGTTAGTTGCCCAGAAAAGGACTGGTATCTATCCACGAAAAACGCAAAAAGTATTAGCCACCGCCGATGTTCAATAAACGGTATGCATTGCAACATCATAATGCAAATGTTTATATTATTTTCTGTCCATATTCTTGTCTTCATATTTGGAAAATGAGCAAAATTAATATGTACACTATACACACTCATAATACGTGGACATGCCTAAATTATTTGCATAGTCCCATCATTTGTTCATTCAGGAATCATGGCAGGAAAAGAAAGCTGTAGGCCTACCTGTCCAATCAGGTGTGCACGTACAAACTGCGAAGATAGCAATGCGACATTGACGCACCGACGGGGTCCGACTCGGCTACAGACTTGGGGACCCTTTGCCCGTGTCTCTGAAACCACCCTTGTCCCAAACTCACTGTCCCCTACTGCTGGTGTTAGGAAACAATGTAATATACACGATAAACAGTAGAATATCTTTTCATAGAATATCGGGCTGCTGATGACTTTTCATACCTAAACAAATAAAAAAGTGTTTTACCAGTATAGGTGGCCCGATTCACGGTTTGTAATTAAAGCAAGGCTACATAAAGGATCTAAAATACATTTTGATATATTTCTTATAGATCTTCAATGGCATGCTGGAAAATGTTAAAGACACTACAGACAGTAGCTACATACTTTTTTCTTACTTCAGTACGACGGAAAGTTGATTGGAACTGCATTGACACAGAACTACTGAGACGCAGATTACATTGGTGTGGAGGTGAATATACTGTGCACCAACACATCAATAACGCGGTCTTAGGAAATGTTGGGATGTATACTGCACAATATATTTCTGCGTACGGTCCACGATGCCACGAATATGTTATCGCTATAACCGTACACAAGAACACCTTTCCTGAGAACTCATTTTGAAGTTCAACTCATTCAACCAGTGGGTATGTTATACCCAAAATGTAAACCTAAGTCAGTGACGCTTGACTCAAATCGGTGACACGACAAGCATGTGGAATAATTTAGGAATAACTGAAAAATTACAAGATATTAGTGCATATGCGCAGGATGTATGAAACATGAGATGATTATCTTGACTCCCATGTACAGATTATCGAAATACAGTGTGCAGAATTTATTGAAAATGACCCTGAACGTGATCATCGTATCAAAAGTGGGGTAAACATTGATGGAAGAAACCTTATTTCTGGGGAATTTCAGCCCCTACAAATATTTGTGAAGTACATAAATTTGTAGTAGTATCTCGGACATCGTATCATCCACCTCAGTTATTATATATATGCGTTATGTTGCAGAAATTGCATTTTTCTTACCTTGTGTTTATCTTCCTTCCAAAAAATCTGAGCACAAGTCGGTGACAATAACATGACCCGACCCCTAGACAAAAGAACTAGGTCAGTCACCACCTTAAGATATGTTGCAGGGTGTAAACCTCAAAATTGCAGAATGTATGAACCCCATCCAATCAACCATGGCAAATGTCGATGCATAAGTTCGAAGCTGGGAGAAAACGTCGATTGTGTTCAAGTAACTGACGGAACTGGCTCTGTGGGTGACCACATTCTCTTCCCTCAAACATTGTGTTTTTTTCGCAACTTTTTTTCTGCCTCCTCAATTTTCGAAAATCCATCAGCCGCGTAAAATCAATACCCATTGTCGTGTGTAAGCGACATTTCTGACACATGCCGCCGCATAATTCCGTCATTTCTGTGGCCGTGTTTCAATGGCCGGCAATTTCCGATCATTCCCACGACACTTTTTCCCATAGAGACGAACCTGAAGACCAACAGAGTACGTCTCCCTCGAACTATCAGTAAACAGTGGCCAAATGAAATCATTGCCCATGCAAAATGTGCTGAAGGATATTGAATAACCAGATAGTTCAGGAGACAAGGAACGTATTGATTTACCACCGTGCTGGGCGAGGACCCGATTATCTGTTTCCAGTCAGCTTCTGGGTTCAGGAGTCTGGTGGAGTTCTGGAGAAAGACATGTATGATCCACGAAAAAGTAGTATGAGTATGTTTTATCAACTTCCAATAAAGGTATCAAACTTGCTCCATTCCCAAGATTCAAACGAAAACGAATTCCATACCAATTTTACGTATTCAATTCTCCAATTTCCTGAGAGGGTTCATTTCTACTCAATCCCTAACCATTAGGATGGCCCTGTTACTCTTCTACTTCTTTCATCCCAACTATTGTCCGCACACAAACATGACAGCGTGGAGAGATAGGACACCATGTCAATAAGCGCACAGATTACTCACAATTCACCACTTTGTCATGTCTGAGGGGAAACCCGACAAACATATCCGACTGCCGTCTTGGATGACGAGTGTACCCTAACGGGGAGATCATACACTACAACTAGCCTAGTTTTACGCCTTTCCCTTCCAAACTCTAACTACTCAGCTAACCCGTGCAGCATGCGTGCGCAGGTCAAGTGTCTTTAGGAAGCTAGCCACTCCCCAGTGACACCACGCCCAGTCCGTCACCCCGACCCTGAGAAACACCCCAAACGTCCACTATCTTCTCCTATAGATGTTGGACAGATCAATCAAATCTCATCCCCATGTGCAAATTTCCCCTAATTCAAACATGTTCGCTCCTTCTCTAGGCCCCATTTAACGTGAAAGGACTTCTTTATCTAGAGCTGACCGCCCAACAGCAATTATTGATTCTCTGATGTCTTGAATCTTGATGTGTCATTTAGACCCTTGACTTCCATCCGACTTTCAACCAATTTTCACAATAGTTAGTCCAATGAGAATAGAGAATAGCATGAGAAAAGCAATTTTATTTTGTCAAACTGGAGTTGATCTGCATCGATTGATTTTGTGACGATAGTAGGAAAATGTATCTATATTGTGCTGAATAGAGGTTGCAATACTAAAATGATATGGAAATTATACTGGTTGGTAATTACATACTGGTAATTATGTTGTTAATCCAACCAGATGTGTGGAATCACCATGTCTGAGTACTCCACTTGGCGGAGTCACAGATAATAACAATTTCTGGCTTTCCTTTCCTCAAGAGATTCATCAATTTCCATCACATTGAAATCTTCAATAAAATACAGCTATCCAAGGAGGCACTGCTGCATGTGTTACACTGTCAATTACAATTCAGAAAAAAAATTGGTCATGAATATTTTGATCGCTGGACAACTGTGAATGATAAATCACTGTGCCCACAGCTCATCAATTATGGGCAGAGCATTCATATCAAAACAGGAATTCAGCATTACATTTCAAGGCCTATGATTGTAATTATTCATGAGGATTTCAAGGTATTTTTGAAGGTCTCTAATCCAGACATACTACTACAATCTTTTCATATAAAGCTCTATTTAGGACATCTGATAGTGGACTCCCGAGTCGTCAAGGCAACGCGATTAGGGCCATTATTAGGACTGTGGGACCAGATCACGAGATTTTACACCACCTGCGACCCAAGTCTGTGAATACATCATCACCATTGGGGAGCCAGTGTCGGGCGATATCACGGAACTAGAGTGTATTATCACACGAGATATATCATCCGCCACCCTAAACCAATAAAAGATATCAGGATAAAGCCCTTGTCTTATCATCGGAGGTGACATTTATGACACCTTACCCACATGTATCCCACCAACAGAAATAGACTCCAATGACTGACCAGCTACTAGATATAGATGTAATGGCCCCCAAATCGCTGCTTGAATATGACGCTGAACTGTTCGAGCCTGATATCTGATAACGAAATCTGGGCGAGGCATGACTGATGGGAGGTGATATGTTGGGATCACTCAGTCCCCAGCACCACCTGGGGTCCTGGTGAAGTTGGACAATTCAGAGGATGTACAGGGTACAGCACTCCGTTCAACATGTACGCCCACTCGAATAGGGTGATAATGAATTATTTACTGGATCTTTGCCAGGTAAGGAGACACTTTGCAACACAAGATAAAATAGGTGGCTTAGTTCATTAATTCAACTCCACTCAGAAATCTATGTCTTACGACAGACCTTATGTGAACAGAGATGAGCATGTGTTGAAATCCTAGCTGATCAGAAGTCTGTCCGTAATTGCTCTATAACACCAGCTCCCCCAAAACACAAAAGTAAGAGCCCCTTGTGACAGCCACTCGTGGTGTCCAGTTACCGGCCTCCAGCCTCTCTGTTGTATGTATGAAATGGTCATTTATTTAACCCCCTGGGCATCGACAATACTGTCAGTCATCAATTGCTTCCTGTGACCTTACTTTTTCCGATACCAATACCGTACCAAACGCCCCACCCTCCTTAGGCCCTTTTTGCCAGGCACATCGACATCGACACATTCCTTTTCGCCAGAACCTGTTTGGGCAGTTTGAGTCTGAGTTGCGTGGATTCAAACTAAGTGAGCAGTTACCATATTACATTGTCATATCATAATTAAAATGAATAATGTCATTTTAAATATACAGTTTTGGGTTAAACAGGCGTTTTGTGTGTGATAAAAAATAATTGAAAAGCCTGTCTTGTCTTCACATGTGTAGAAATATTAAATATTTTCAAAGGTGATTAACACTTCCGATTACTCTGGTGAAAGGAAACAAGGAGAATTTGCTTTTGATGTCAAACGGTTTTGATGTCCAGGGCTGTACTTTTCGAATTCACGAGAGTGTCAGTTCTCTTGTTACGTGATCGTTCAAGCTGCAGACACAATCGGACTTCTCGTTGGCTTATCACTCTCTCTCTCTCGACTGAACAACCCACGGGACCGCAGGGAACGAGCTGATAATCATTCGGTCTGGGTCTCTATGGAACGAGGTATGACTCCCTGTTACATCATCTCCCAAAAGTGTCAGGATATGTCGGGTCTGAGGGTAACGTGCCAGTGAAAGTCATTTATCATTTTCAAAGTGTGGCAGGTGTCTTTTCCGCGTCAATGTTTTGATATCTCATTCGTGTACCATGGAGACTTCACGCCTTGGAGGCAAATTTCACATGTTGTGAGACAAGGTGCTCAGTTGATAATTAATATTGGAAAATTCATTGATATGTGATTAGAAGTCGCCGAAACATATAAAATATACATGATGTTTTGATGCCCGAGGCCATCAATCTATATTTGCCAGTGCGGGTCTTACAATGTGCGGCAGATAACTTTGGGATATCGGATGTCACGCACTCTTCCAGTGCACCCCAAAGACCAGGGACGAAGTACTTTGTGGACCCTGTGTTCGATTGAACATACCTCAAGAACACAGGGCCAGTCACAGCTACCAGTAATTCACAACTGACTGGAAAATATTTCGTGCCGTCTCGTGCATGTCAATTCCGAATGCATTGACTTCGCCACTATGGTTTTGTATGAGATGGTCATCTTTGTATGAGATGGTCTTTCGATTCATCGCACACAATGTTTTGTCGCCAATGTTTGCCCACTGCTTAGTAGGTTTCCTTCTGCGGCCACATCCAACATTGGAATTGTGCACAAACGCAGAAAATGATACAGCACGGATTCTTCGTTCATTCGCGAGATGAACACATCAATGTAACGTCAAATGGTTCATCAGATAGAGAATTATTCTTCACAGATTGCCTCGGTGTGGTCAAGGTCAAATGACCATCTTTGAATACACGGAAGTCACTTTTCTCAAACAGTTTGCCGTTGTTTGGTATGATTTTGTATTTCGCTACACCACACAATATTGGAATCAATAAACTTGTCCTAAACTGGACGGAATAACCTTAGTCAGGAGGTGCACTTTGGTAAATCCACACTTGCAATCCATTTCATCGAATGCGCGTGAAATTCAGGTGAAAACTTCATAATTCATGTAAAACACTGACAATTCTCAGATGAAAGATGGATCAATTGATAATACAAATACTGCTATCAGGTTGACCATGTTGACACACACACAACACGCCATGTAATCCTGCACAATCACGTGTTTTCATGGTAATGTTGCCGTCAGCTTGGAGTGAAATTTGATAAAAGCCGGAAATTGTTTCACTGTGACCCCTTGAAGGTTAACACAGACGAGTGACCAAAAATAAATTGGTCCTCCGATACCGTCTTCATGATCAAGTGATCTCTAGTAATTTCTCAAATGCAACACCACACCATCGATCAACCACAACAATCCTTTTCACCCATTTTTTTAATTTAATTTTAACAAGAAGCATGTAATTTTATTAACAATTTATTTGTTTGAGAAAATTATTTCACATCATCATGGGGACACTCAGTCAATATTCTGAAACTTTTTATTTCCGGAATGCTGCCTACAAGGCATTTATATTATCAAATATCTATGGCATCTGTAATATCTGAAAGACGTATTTAGTTGCTTGTGTGGCCGGGAATTGTCTCCATTTTTCATAAAATCGTCAATCTCGTCACTCGCATGCACAGAGAGCGCAGTCAATAGCTCTTAGTGGGTTTAACTCAACAGATATCACAAGCTTGCCGGAAATTAAGTCAGCATGGGCGATATTGATCTAGAGAACATTAAGGTTTAGCATGTTCCTTGTACACGGCAGGAACGTGCTAAACCACGCTTTGACAAAACAGATGATCCTAACGGATTCCACTCAATAAGTAAACTGTTTTTTTTTATTCTCTTCACTTGATCTGAATAGTGTCTTCATGTGGAAGAGTAGATGCTCAAAATTTTTTTTTTGATCTTTTGAGTAGGAAAGAAAATAGAAAACTAACAATGTCTGGATGCTACTTTCATAGGTTGTTGGGCAGTTTTATACTCATTCCACCAGTAGAAACTACTTCACTCCACACACTGTCTGCCCCTGATGACGCCAGTGTATCTTTGGATGAACTATTTGGTGGGCTTTGTTTCTTCTCCGAAATGTTGTATTTTACGTTTGCTTTTGTCATCATTGAAATCTAGTTGTGGTGGTAAAATATGTTGAGACATAGCATTGATGCTCATAATTTAAAACACCATTATCTGTCTTCTTTTCACTCTTATGTCCTACTTACCACATTTTCTTGTCTTGAGTGCACCAACACCAACATTGACGTTCGAATTGGAAATATTTTAGGTTGATTAAAAGAAAAGAAGTAATGACTGTTAGGGATATGCATGTAATGCATATTTTATATCTGAAAATATGTGACTTACCCACAGCATTGCTCATTCTAGTGTTTTTTTCTAACATGGTGCATATTTTATCGGCAATTAAATGCTAATGGCCACGGAGCAATAGCTCTGTGTTTGCATAGCTAGCCAAGTTATAATATGACCTTAGGTGACCTTTAAATGTGACCTTCTAACTGACTAGCTGTTCTGGTAAAATCGATACCACCTCGTTCATTCCTTTGTGTCGTTTTACAGGATATTTCTACAAGTTGGTTTACTTAACCATGGTTACAAATGTTTTTTTTTTTTCAGGATATATAACGAACCGTTTGATCGACAATATGGACTTATATTAATAGTGCATATGACAACGAAAAGCATAAATTAGAAACTATTGAAAACCGTTTCAAATTAACACCATGAATGCGTGCACCATACGTGCAAAGTCTAAGTATCTGCAATGATAAAACCTCTGATATTGCACGTTGTGATAATAGCTCATTTCCTTTCGAACCAGGAGTCCAAAGCCTAATAGTCACATATCCATGCAGCTTGTCCAATGTGTCTACTCATCTCAACATGGGAGTAAAAGATAGTCCACCTGCCCCAGGGACATGGGATATTTACATATGCTGCTAATTTCACCATTAACTACTACGTATGTTACTGAGAGTCAGTCCTGTTGTCTCAGGAATAACATGTATGGGGACAGAGGCTAATACCCTCGCCTTGACCCGTGAACATGGACAGCAGGCCGTTAAATATCAGCAGCTAATCCACCGGCTTCTCATATCATAATGACCACACCTATGAATCACCTATGAGAATATTTTATGAGGTACCCAATTTCCAAACAATTGAGCGATCCTTATGCGGCAGGCAGAATGAACATATTATGGTCGAATGCATTAATTCGCATTCGAGGTTAAATTGTAAGTGAATGGCATTTTTCGAGAATTCAACCAAACATTAGAGCTACACTCCCAAGTAATCAAGACCAGATCCATTTAGAGGACGACGTTCGGTGTATTTTGTTGATGGTGCAACATTTGAATTTTAGCCGTCAAAGACTCCATAGTATACAAAACAGTCTTCAATTCCTCAAGACGAAGGTAAAATTTCAACAACAAAAATATTGTAGAAGGGGCTACTGCTAAAAACTAAAAACGGACATCGAGCAAGTTCCCACACACAGTGACAATTGTTACTGAGCGAAAACACATACATTCGCGAATGCAAATACAGGAAAATATTTAATGATTCAACAGTAACTAGGCAAATATCTCTCAAGCTATTTGATTCCTTGTGATTTACACGCATCATTGTTTACAACTCATCACAAATCTGAAAAGGTTCAGAGAAATATGGTACAGATCATTGAAACCTTTTAAATTTAACAGAATAGAGCCCACGTGTTACGATGTACCGACATTTGACACGTACCAGTGATGTCCCGGTATTGGGGGATCAGTCAGTTACTGAAGGAACCACTCAACTGAGGGATCAGTCGGTCATTGAATTAAATGTCGGAGAGATTCTGTTACTCGATTCCAGGGCAGTTCACAGCTATATCCTGCTAGGGAGGAAAAGATTACCCTTGACGAAGTTACCTACATTGTCTGTGAGACGCCTGACCTACGAAATAATGTGGAAGACTATCAGGCATTGCTACACAGTTCGCGAGTTGAAATAATATTTTTTCACAGTGTCATAATGCTGAAAGAGTTAATGTCTGTGATGGAATTCACAGTGTCAGAAACAAAGTAATTTCTAGTACTCCCGTCAGTACATGGGACACAAATTGTGCCTATTCCATTCCATTTCATCAGGCTACTAGTCGTGTTTTTGTACTGTCTGTGACCAGGGCCGTGCACAGATACAACATGCTCGCTTCTCTGCACCGGTCTGTTGTTGTTTGCCTGACGATGCGACTAGCTACTGGGCGGGATTATAAAAGCATCTCCCCTCCGTGACTGTCATCCGCAAACAGTCAGAGTAATTTGACGCCGATTGATTGAATACCTCCACCGTCCTCACGACATATCACACCAAAAAGTTGTACAAGCGCTGGGGTGACATCCGCGATAATAAACCTCTCTGTTATTGTGGGTACTTCATGTTATCGTAGTGGGGGCGGTTTCGAGGTGCTCAGGTAAATTGGGAAAGTTTACATAGAGCGTCACCAAAATCAGATACATGTACTGCCCAAATTACGCTGTCGGTACATTTTCCCTAATGCTCGACATTTTTACCCATGAATATTTCAGTGCGTGGGATCCACAGAAACCATTCACCCGCAATGTCACACCGTGTTAGTGTCTTTTTTTATCCAACTTACAGAGCCCACATCTACGGAAGCCCGTAGAGGCCAGAAAATGAAAGGTGTGAAAATATATTTATCTGGCGGCCGCCACATAATTATCTGGCGGCCGCCACTTAATTATCTGGCAGCTGCCACTTAATTATCTGGCGGCCGCCACATAATTATCTGGCGGCCGCCACTTAATTATCTGGCGGCCGCCACTTACTTATCTGGCGGCCACCACTTAATTATCTGGCGGCCGCCACTTACTTATTTGGCAGCCGCCACATAATTATCTGGCGGCCGCCACATAATTATCTGGCGGCCGCCACATAATCATCTGTAGGACGTGGCTTGAAATATGAGGAGATTCTTGTAAAGCAATATACATATAGCTAATTAGGCCCTAGTATCCAAATAAAAGTCGTGACATACTGTAATAATGACAATACTGTTTTTAATGAGACAATAATATATTGGGTATTGTGGGGAGGGGGGTTGTTGACATGCAAATTATTCAACAAAACTTAACTTTCACACTTAGCATTATATAGGGATCATCAATGAATTCATGTTATTTGTTGTGGCCATGGCAACTGGGCCTTATGCAATTATGGTTGCTACCATCGATATATAGGTTAAAGGAAACAAATAAAAACAGTGCATATTCGATGGTGGTGACAAATATTCGTCATATTATCTGATTAATATTGTGTGTTCCTTTTTTTCTTAGTTTTTTTCCCCTATGGATTATGTATTGAAAGTTGCCCTATGGTCCATAATACCAATCAATGACATGAAAATATGACCATTTCATCCCCCAAACAAATATTCGTTAATTTTATTGAGGCATTCTTGGGCCATATATGTTACAATATAAATCAGCATTGACCGATCAGAGTCACTTTGCATGTGACTAACGCGCACCACTCCTAGGGGATGCTGGTATTCGAAGAGGGGGGGGGGGGGGGGGGGGCGGAGATTTTTCTTCAAAATCCCGGGTTAGTAACTTTATAATATCGACTTAGTATATCGATAATGTATCTCAAATTAAATGCAAATTTTATTTTATTTTAAAATGAATTTCTATGGATAGACCAAAATGCTGTGTCAAAGCACTAAATAAGTGGCGGCCGCCAGATAATGTTTGGAACACGTTAACAAAAGGTACATGGACCTTGGAATACGACAGGGCGACTATTCTACTCAAGGGAGGTTGGGCAAACAGACGCCCTTTATTTAATGGCATGATTGGCAAGAAATTACTTTATAATTGGCCCCTCAAAAATTGACCACATAAAAGTACACTACTGTATTCGGATTTAGTTGGAGTAGGAGTTACAGGTGCCTCTTAGGAAGTAATTAGGGGCAGGACTGATTGTTTGGTGGTTAAGCTGCTATGGACATTACGAGGCTGTTTATGAATCTCTGATCGTCTGTGCCATAAAATTCCCACAGACTTGTCCAAACGTTACACGAGGATATCTGTCGTGTGTGTCCCTGATCTACCAACACTCAGGCATACACATTTGGAGTGTACGTGATTCACGTGTCAATCACAGGTTTATACGTGGAAATATTTGCGTTTTTGATACCGGTAAGTCTCTGGGACAATAGATGCTTGAAATGTTGTCAATTGAACCATTGACATGTTACTCAGGACCTCTTCAATGGAGTGCCTAAACCACACGCAGTTTATTTAACTTTTTTCACAAACAATAACGGTAAACATTCGCGGTCAAACAGAAATGGCACGCACGAAAAATTATTCAAACAAATTCAGCACACGTCTTTGCTGATTAGAATAGAAAGACCGACTTGATTTAGTCGGTACGGAATTAATCATCGGCCGAACAAGGATAAAATATGGAACAGAGTCTATCGTCCACTCGCACATGTTCGGGTCACAAATCACGCACGCCATAATTCAATGTATAGTTTATGCCTTGAAATCAGGGGGACTGTATGGGTAGTGGCCGGGAGGAACCATGGTGTCAATACGTCAGTCGATATCGTCTAGTTCACCACACCTGGTCTTTAATGGCTCAGACTGGTCACCTTGTAATTGAGTGGTAAGGGAACTTTTGACAATGCTATAATCACTTCATTAATTGGTCAAACATGAGGATAGCATCGAACACAGTGGAGACAAGGATGTGAACTTGTTTGGACACAATCATTGGCTTGAAATTGCCTTCAACAATGTTCAAGCCACCAGTACTGTGCTCACACAGTGGACGGTGTGCTCTGAAAAGCAATCAAACTAATGACAGATTTAAAATCATTATTTCTGGTGGTACAGCATGAAGTCACTTGGCGTGAATCATTTTCTAGCTATTTCTATAAGAAATGTTCTTTTTATTGGCTAGTGCTTCCCCAGTAACGATGGCAACAGCCAGTACAATCCATTTATTTAGGAATTAATGAAGATCTAACTCAGACGTGTCTGCCAACCGTCCATACTTATTACCTAATTTATGTATGTCATTATCTATTTCATGCACTTGATATTCCTCATTTATTCCATACATTCATTCTTCTTTTCTTTCTTCCCCAGGTCACCAGTCGATGGAATGATCTCCCACCGGAGTGAGTCAGTTCCCAGGCACAGACAATCAAGGGACAACATTGTCGATCTCCATGGTGACAAGACCTCTTGATCCATTCGCACTGAATCTTGGACATAGATGGGCTCTTTAAGTGTTCCTCGGCTGGACGTCTCCGCTGGAAACTTGGATTAAAACAGGTGTTTCTGCCAATGTGATTAACACAATACAGTTCCTTCTGCGTGGGATAAAAGTCCAAGTGTTCAGTGACAATAGCGATGGATAACAAACACGCCATGGGGTACATTGGATAACTACACAAAAGATGTCAAGCTGTCGTCGTGTGAGGGCCACACACCGCTCCTATTACACTTGTGGGACATGGACAGGGAAATGTTGGTCCTACATCAATCCTGCCCATGTCATTTACATCTTCATGATATACTTCGTACACACCTTGGCAGCGTGCCCGGAGCTCTGCACGTGTCCGGATCAGTCCAGTCAGGTCAGCTGCCTCGAAGCGGGACTCACAGAGATCCCGAGATCCCTGCCTCCGTCACTGATAACCCTCGACTTAAGCAAGAACCAAATACACACTCTGACAGAGTCCAGTCTCTCGTCACTACGTGGTGTCGTCAACCTCAAACTGAAGGATAACGAGATTGAGTCAATACACAATGGCGTGTTCCGATCTGTTGCATCAATTCAAACCCTGGACCTTGGTGGTAACAAGTTGACGGAATTGACAGAGTTCACGTTCCAAGGTGCGTCTGGATTACTACACCTGGACCTGACGTCCAATCAGCTAACAACTGTCGATGGTGCCTTCGCAGGGATGTCAGAACTCTCCCGTCTAGAGCTACATAACAACGAGCTGACGGAAATCTCACAGGATATGTTTGCTAACCAGAAAAACCTGCGCTACCTTCTCCTCGCAGAGAATAAAATAAGTAAAATAGACAAAAAAGCCTTCAAGAATCTGGAGAAATTAACATACTTGGTTCTCAAAGGGAACCCAATTTCACATGTGATGCGTTTCAAGTTCTACTCGGATTTTCTCTCTTACGTTGACTTATCGGAATGTGGATTAAGTCATGTTCCACGTGGTTTACCACACTCAATACGCTACCTTCAGCTACGTCGGAATAACATCTCGATCATCAGACGTCACACCTTTCAAGATTGCCCGTTTGTCAGCATTCTTGTGCTTGACGAAAACGGAATAACAGACATAAGTGATCAAACCTTCGAGCATATGACATACTTACAACAACTGTGGCTGAATAACAACAACCTGCGGAGGATCCCAAGTCACCTTCCGGTCAGTTTACAGCGACTGCTGATGGATTCAAACAACGTAGAGATCGTCAGCGACGTTTTCCCGCAAGGTTCACAACTGAACACGTTATCGCTGATGGGTAACAACGTGAGTTACCTCTCGTACAACGCTCTACACAATATGCCTCTGCTACAGAATGCTGACTTCAGCAACAACCAAATTGTGCACATCTACGGAAACACGTTCAAGAACTCATCGCGGCTGGAAACCCTGCAACTGTCCAAAAACTCACTTCAGTACTTTCACAGCCATAGTTTTCATGGTTTGGCGATGCTACAAACTCTCTCCTTGGCTTACGTCCCGACTGTGATCTCAATACATGCAGATAGTTTCAAAGATCTGAGCTTACTTACCAAGCTGGATTTAGATAGTAGTCATTGGATTATACAAACCATCCTCGCAGGTTCAGAACTGTTGACTTCTCTTGAGTCTGTTGAGGATCTCAGCATGCAGAGTTCAGATCTAACGACTTTCAGTGAAGAATTCTTGGACTATTTCCCAAAGCTGGAGACGTTGCACATATCCAGCACTAGATGGCATTGTGATAAGTCACTGATCTGGTTTAGAAACTGGCTTTTAGTGACGGAAATCCGTGTTGAGAACAAAGACGACATTACTTGTTTCTCTCCACACAATTTAAATGGCCGCTCGATCACCTCCCTCAGCGACCACGAGTTCACGTCTACAACCACCTTGAAGATTTCCACATCAATACCCACACCGCCCGGTAGATTGAGTACATTTCCCAGCGTTGTGCCTTCTAATCCCACACCTAAAACCTCCAACGTACCTACAGTGGCTCCCCCTGGTGAGCAGGAAACCTCCACAGAGGGCAGCACCAGCTCAGAGGATTACTACGATTATTACAATAAGTTCGGTGAATCTGAGGAGAACGCTGACAATGTCAGACCTGACAGACCAGACAACCCTTATGATGTCGAGAGTTTGTATCATGACATCTACCCTGATGGGGATGGTGGTGACACTAAATCCTCTCGGTATCCAACGTGGGAAGAAATTTTTAAGTCATCCACTCAGTCACCAGGTGAAGCCACCAGTAAATACTCCAATTGGGTTATAGACGGTAACCTTCAAATCCAACCAGTCTCAAAGAATGAGTTAGGTGGTGCAACCGACTTTCCGCCTTCTGCGAGAGAGGATGAGGCCGGGTCTGGTCCAGCGAAATCCACGATTGTTATCATTGTAGCGACGAGCATTGTCACAATCATTGTAGCTGTGGTTCTCATTGTTGTCATTGTTTACTTGTCTCGGAAAAGTCGAGGAAAGAAAAACGGTGCCGGTAAGGCAAAACAGAGAGCACCCAAGAAAAAGAAACGTGAAGGATTTCAAAATGGAATCAAGTATGAAAGTAGGAACGATGTCTTATATTTCATGCCTAAGAACCAAGATGGCAGTACCAGTGAATCTTTACAGACACAGAACAGTAAGGAAGGAATGACTTTGATACCAGGTCGGGATATCAACCACGAAGGCCCTCTACGCGTCTATAAATGGGAAGACTTCTAACCATGGTCAGCCACATGTATGTATACGTATATTTGACATTTTATTAGCTAGTATAATCCTATATTATACCTCATGTAAGAATCACGCTCTGTGATTGGTCAATACACCTGAAGTAATACGCTCTGCTGCAACCGACCGCAATAAACGATATACTAACTGGTTGGTAATTTGATATACTAGCCGGCAGCGTCATTTGTCAATGACGTTTTATCAAAGCAAACATTCGGTATGATATAATAAATACAACCCTGTATGTATATTGGTACTGCGAATTATTCCCCTCGTGAGACATTACCACCCTCGGCTAACGCCTCTCTCCACTCACCAGATCACAAGATCCAGGTGAAGATGACGCCAGACTATCCCTAGGAAGCAACAGTGGACATGTTGGAAGGCAGCACCGAGCCAGCACGGAGCGTGGCATTTCTGGTATGACTGGCTAGTAGATGTTGAAAGACTTGTGTGTTGCTGGTAAATTTGAGCAAGACAAATTGTGTATCGTACATTTGAGGTCGAGGATAACACATGAATCAACTAACTGGTTTCAATGGTGTTTTCACGAAGTACTGTCGATGTTATGTATTATAATGTATCTATATCTATTTTGGTGCTCCAGGGAGGAAACACGTTGATCAACCCGGCATAAAAACTGTCCCCTGCTGCCTGAGAAAGACGTCCCATGCATTTGCATATAATCCATTTCTGCTTAGTACTATTCTGCCATTGTTTTTTGGAGGATCAAATGAAGTCATATTGCCATAATTTAATCTCGGTTTTGTTTTTCAAATAATTAACTAGGAATTCGCGCTTCTCAGTATTAATTATCGAGATAATCAGGCTATGTATATAACTGATGTTTGATATTTATTAAACACTCCTGCAAAGAATTATTTTACTCATTTACTGTTGGATTTTCTGTTTCCACCTAAACATGTGCTAGAACTTGGTGCAATCAATATAATTGTATGTGTTACAGCTGTGATAAAATAAACTGCACTGGTCAAGGCAGTGTCAATTGATTGACTCCAGTAATCAACATGCTTTGTAGAAGCTTTATCGACTCCAAAAACTAACAGATTTCATCATGCATACTAGTATAGGGTGTGGACCTTTGCTGTGGTCTGAAAATTTCATTTCATGAAAGTCAACAGAAGTTCTACTCTACGGGATATTGAACTTAGCCTTTGCATAACATAAAATTAGCCCAAGAGCTAAGTTAGTTTACAAGACAATTTTGGTTTTAAACATTGCATGTGACATATGACCTTGAGATTTACCAAAGTCGATTTTTATGGCACCATTAGGTGTGAATACGTAATGTGCATATGACTATATATGTTCTTAAAACATTATGATGACATCACACTATTGTGTGAAGTGTGGATTATTTTCGAGGAATCAACTAGAAGCTGTGGATTCTTAACGCACAATTTCCAACACTTTGAAAAGAATCAACGGTTAGTCATGGTACATGTTTATTTGCAGAGCTCACACATATTGGATTATTTCATGTCCATAACCAGTACATGTGATATTACATATTACATAACGGAATTATTTCAAATTCAAGTTCAGAGTTATGTTGACTGGCAACTGGTCTTTGTTTCTGATGGGACATTCAGAGCTAGGATCTTCCGAAACGCTACTTGTGCTTGAGATTGCTGCACTGATCTTCTTGCGCTTGGCGCCAGACACGCGCTTGTACGAGCGGACAGCCAGAGAACGGTGACCAGTAGTTTCACATATCAGCTGCTCATCCATATCTTGTTCAAACATACGTGAAGCGGCTGTGGCCCGTAAGGAATGATTTGTTCGAAATCCATCTAATCCAGCGTTCTTGCAAAGACGTGAGACAGTTTTCATTAACTCATTCTCTCCAATTGGTTGGCAGCTGAACCACACGTCGTCAACGGGTCGCACAAGTGGACGGAGGTAAAATGCCGGACTGCATGTAGTGGATGTTGGCCGATGACTGATGTATTGCTCATACACAGCAACGATAGATCGCTGTGGGTTGGCCTTGTTTTCATACGCATGCACTGTTTTAGGCTCGACTTTACGGTGTTTCGAACCTCCTTGGCGATTCTTAGATGTGTCCTCTACATATCGTAGATATCGGTCACCTTTACTGTCGACTTGGATAGACAGCTGAGAGTCAACAAAACGTAGCTGACGATGCTCTTTGCCTGCACGGAACACGAAGTGCAATCCGATGAGATACAGAAGCGTATCAGCTAGCTTCCTCGGGGTATCCGTGCCAAGAACACCTTTGGACCACAGAAGCTCTTCTTCATCGGGTGTGATAATTTCAGCCTTCCTGCGAGGAGCACGTGTCCCACTGGCAGACAGTTCCTTCATGCGGGCATCCAATGTGTTCTTGAGAGGAGTGAATGTGTCATCATGGAGGAATTTGAACTCATGACCATTACTTTCCAGATAAAGTTGGAGCGACACGATGAGTTCATAAAGTGTTTCTGCTGGGTAGTTTTCTCAAGACGTCTTCTTCACTTCGAGAACGAATCGGGACGAGGCATAGCATAGCTCGTCCTTTGTCATTTCAAGTAGTTCTGTACGTATTGGGCTCACGTCATCAGTTGCAGACTGTATGATACGGGTGTTACGTTCCGTCTTCCAGTCATTGAACAACCGTGCTGCCCACTTGAACTTTTCGGTTGTTGCTTTAGAGAAACTGAAACAGAAAAAGAATTGAGTATATTTGCGAAAAACCCAAACAGAAGAAAATATTTAAAGAGTATATAGCGATTCATGATAATTTGATATAGGTTTTCGTTAAGAATGTGAAAGCTTTTGTGAACTGAACAAACAGCCTTTACAGCTTGTTGATATCATGAATGTGATATTTGCAGACCTTTACACATGTTACAGGAGAACCGCACATCAATTTGAATAAAAGAGATGTGTAACATCATTGAGGTGCTGCTTTTCAATGAGGGATTTTACGAAGGAATAATTGAGCCATATTACTTTACCATATTACTAAATATAGTGTATGTGTTAGATAACTGGACAGAGCATACCTTTTACAACTCTTTGTTGCTACGAGGCTGTCTGGAACGGGAACTGCAAATCTTGGTTTCACTGGTATGTCATCGCTGGAATTCGTCTGTGGCACAGGTGATGTCATAAAATCTTCATAAGTGTTGTGGCACGATTCCGGCTCCAGGGAGCTAAGTTCTTCTTGATAGCTGCACAACGAACAGGCTATCATTATAACTTTACCAGATATGGTGATTTTTCAAAATTTTACAACAAAAATTTGCCAACATTGTCGTTTATATCCATTATGCAAAGTGATCTTACCTGTTCTGTTTAAATGTCGGCATTCCACTCTGAGATGCGCTATCCAACGAAGCCTCGATTTTCTGGCATGTTGACATGAGTTCGTCGTCTGATACGCCGGACGACTGGGCCTAAAAGCATGAATCATAATTACTGTTAGTTTGATATATCAATTACCACAAAGTGTCATCATAGAAACATTTAAACAGATATACAGCAACTTCGAATAGTCAATACATACTGTTTCGGCACTCGTAGTCCAATATCCAATTCGGAGAGTGTTTTGTCACCAATATTTTCGAGCATTTGTGCCGTATCGAACGCTTGATCGCTATCTACAGATGCATTCAAATCAAAATTGATTTTGCTCTGTGTGATGAAGATATCGTCATCATCGCTTACTTGCGCCTGCATTTTGTCAGTGTGAAGTCGAGTGATTTTTGTGGGCTTCACGCAATTGTATTTATATCATGTCACTCGCAATGGTTCAGTGATTTAAAGAATCCACACGTTTTGTTGCGCGCATGCAGATTTGCAACGACTCAGTATTCTGAACACATATTCTGTTTGCGCGCATGCAGAATTGTACGTTGGCTGAAAAGTGACATTGTAAGAAAAAACTCCTTTTTTCCGAGTAATCCTGACGTGTTCATGATTGACATCATTTGTGGAGAAATAACATTATTTACGTTGAAAAAAGCTTTATGTACGCAGAAAAAAACGCTATTGATGCAGAAAAAACTTTATTTACGTGTATATAACATTATTGCGTGGAAATAACGCTATTTGCCCACAGCGACCAATGGAAAGATAAAAGCATATGTAAGCAGTATTTGGTTATTATATCACACACGGCGGGAGTGAATAATGTTGTTTTTGGGTAAATAATGCTGTTTCCAAGTAAATAATGTTATTTATGCCTAAATAAAGTTATTTCTCCATAAATAACTTTTTTCCCCGCATAAATACATTTTTTTACGGGAATAAAGTCATTCAAGCGTAAATTATGTTATTCATATAGCATGTATATCAGCCAGGATTACTTCGAGGAATACATTTTTTGTTGCAATGTCATTTATAACCACCGTAGATTTGCAATGATTCAGTGAGTTAAAGAATCCACACTTTCAGTTTGTATGCATGACGCGCAAAGCGTACATGACGCAACTCACATTTGTAGTACTATTATTTTGTATCTACACATGACTAGGCCTACACATGTTTTAAGTCGGAGAAAAGACTCAAAAGATGTGGATTCTTTGATTCTGCGCAAGCAATGATTTCATCTGGCCACTACTTACTGATAGTTCTGAGGGAGCCGTGTTCTGTTGCCGTGTTCTGTCTTCGATGCCGTCTTTATGGGAATGAGTATCGTGGAAATAATCGGAAATTGCTGGCCATTGAAACACGGCGGTAGAAATGACGAAGTTATGCGGCGGCATGTGTCAGAAATGCGTATTGATTTGATGCCACTGATGGATTTTCGCACATTGATGAGTCGGAGAAAAGTTGCGCAAAAAATACAATGTTTGAGGAAGGTAATATTGCCTTAATGTGGTCACCCACAGAGCTAGTTCCGTCAGTTACTGAAAAACACTCGAATGTTTTCTTCCGGTTCTGAATATAGGCAGCGACTTTTTGGCGTGGTTTGTTCGATATTGTTCATGCATTCTGCAATTTGTATGAGATTCGTGGAGGCCATCACTTAATTGCATTTCTGGTTTTTGCTCTTGAGACATCATTTAATTTTCATAGGTAGTGGAAAGCTACATAAAGGTAATAAACATTCATACATCAAATATTGTTTTGTCTTTCATACATGAAATTAATTTGCTATTTTATTGTCGTTCGTGATTCAGTAGAATAACACATTAAATTGACAAAACAATGCTTTCCTCAGTGGTTCTATAAAGTGTTGCACTCAATTTCACATTATGGAATTCCAGTGTCAATACCACTAGAATGTTGTCATTGGTTCTCGATGTATTTTCCACTCAGAACTGCGTAGAGGTATTTCGGAGTTCAAGTATCTGATATCTCCCTGAATCTTTTGCCTGTCATAGTGAACGACACTCCTGAAATCTCTTGCATGTTGTATGGATCTGTCATGGTTTGCATACGAAAAAGTGGTCAGGTTCAAACACGTGACACTTTCCCACATTTCCGAATCCTTGATAACGTTTGATATAAACTGTCATCCTGCAGTTCATTGGTAATTGGGCTTCTCTCAAAGTGGTCTCAATCAATGGTTATTAGGTATATATATTATAGCAGGGCAGATATCTGCACAAAGTTGTGTTTTGTTTTAGCAATGACCATTTGATTGTCCTTGAGAGGTCGTTAGTATTTTGCAGGGGGTGGCGATCTAATCTCATCTGCTGATAGGTCTGGCGATATGGGAAAACCGACAGATTGTCATGTGGATGGGATTGGAGAGATGGGGGGGGGGTGTCCTCCAGATATCCACAGACAAATGGCAAATAAGAAATAGCAGTAGTGGAATTATGTGCGTTTTCTGGAGTCGCATGTTGAGTGTCTATTCTCGCTGGGTGGGATATTTGTGTTAAGATCAATGACTTGTAGACACAAATATCAAGCCCAGATGGATTTCAAACCCATTATCGTTGGTCAATACGACGTCTGCCATCATATTGTGGGACTATTTCCCTTGTGGATCAATACCATGATCCAGATAGGGACGTGTATCTGACGCTGGTGAAGGCAATGAATTCTCGTTGGAAATGACACATTGGTATATCGGAAGTTGATTATTTCATGATGTCTACATGTAGTTTTGGAATTTACGTATTCCTGAGTGAGTTGCTAGAAGAGGTTAACATAACAGCAACAAAATTAGTTAAATGTGTATTATTGGGGAAAATGATGATAATCGACCCTATTCCATACTTTGTGCTGATGTATTTGTGGAATTGGGTGGCCAGAAGTATTCAATTAAATGAGGTGTTTACATTCTCAACACAATTCATTCACATTGACAATAATTCGTGATTGCTAAAACCTTTATTAGTGAAACATATTTGCTACTTCAATCACACGTAGTGTGGAGTACAAATACCACGAGTACAGGCGTAAGCTGGCATATGAATACATAAGTGCTGTGACCCGTGCACGTTTATTGTTCTTCGGGAAGTGAAGTGTTTCGTGTGTCCACGTGCCTGAAATGTCCCTTATTGCGAGCGTTGTTTCATGGAATATTACTGGTATTCTTTTCATCACATCTGGCCTTATGTTTGCTTGGTCGACTCAACAATGGCTTTTTGTCAACGAAGTGAAGTCGACGCTACCATTTGATTGGCGTTCAGCTTCAGAAACGATTATTTCATGAAAGTTACTCGAGTCTTTTTTTAGAAGCCCTCGACTTCATCAGTGGCCGTCATGTTCTTTCTATAGTTAGAACCCACACATCCTTGATACTGACATTTCCCACTTCTTGTACTTTACCGGGAAACAGGCCAGGTTTGACACTTTGCAAGTGTTAAATTTCGGGGCAACTTTTGGAGTAATAGTTTTAGATCAGTGATGTGACATGTGATTTTTGCTATGAAAGGCTCCACTCATATAGATAGATGGAGTAGTTGACACTGGACAGAGAGCATCAGCCTGTATTACTTTGTACGGATGTACAATCATGTATTTATTAGACCCCGGATGCTTGTTTTACATTTGGTTTTGAATACATGCCACATATTAGTTAACTGACTTTGGTTACATTTAAGATACTTGTGAATCCTGCGAATAAACAGACAAATACAACAATGACTTGTGTGAGCATACATTTAGGTCCTATTCAAACTTGATATGCTACACATTACACAATATATCTAATTGTCTACCTCTCAATCATAGAAATCTTAGAATTATCCTGAGTAGCATGTTACGTGTAGACATTTGCTACTTTAGATTGTATTACCATGAGATGTACATTATTTTTCATTAATATGGTTTCAACTGTGATATTTTAGGAGCACCTAGTTCAGGCCAATCATGGTTTCATGATGGAACAATATAATATACCATCAGATTTACTTTCTTTCAGGTGATTAGGTGATCAAGATACCTTGACCGAATACAGGGTAATTTGTTTTGTATAAAGATTTATGGTTGGAACTGATGTTTGTAGATTAATTGACTGGATGACTAAGCTCTACATAATATTTATATGAATTCAACGTTTAGATAGACAATATTGATCAATAACGATTGCCGATAAAACAATTGATCAGATTTTTGCTACCCCATTGAATGCCTTTCCAGCGAGCATTGCCGCCAAAAGTTCGGAAGTGACGTGGACTATATATTATCGCATTAGCATACGACCTATGGCTAATTTGAATACGCCCTTGTGTCCACTGCTATGAGCCCTCACTTATGATATACAGGGATGATGCAGTTGTTACTGGTATCGTCAGTTGATCAATTGATATCATAAATGCTAAGCTTGTATGAGAAGAACTTTTTGTGAGAGGGTGACCAGTGCTTTTCATTTGAAGAATGATGGTGTTCAGAGCTAATGCACAAGAAGTAATAAATTCATACACAACTTTGAAACCTCTTGAAGATGGTATGTGTTATTATGTGTTGAGTTGAATGCTAAATATTCTACAAATTATAAATAAAAGTACTATGTCACAATTATGTAGATTGCATGTAACTTCAAGAGGGAATATATAGAGTTGTGAGCGGTTGTTAATGACGTGACCTTGAAGGGGAAACAGCCTAGGGTAAAACAACTCACTTCTCGTGATCTGGGATCTTTCAATTATATCTTGATATTAATTACATGTACTGGTATAACCTTCCCTATTGATGTGGTTTCTCTCGTGTTTGTTAACAATTGGTAGATCACCCAAACTACATGGTTGGCTCAAGTTGATATTTCAGTATCTTCGAAATTCACCTCCATGTGTGTACACTGTTTCATGGAGAATGTCAGTAGGGTATTATATCATTGTGATGCATATGAACTGCATATGGGTACATAAAAGTATTGTTATTAGACAATAAGAATGTTTGCGATGACACCATTATATCTTTGGATTATAATATTTGGCCGGGCTTTCTTTCTGTTCCAAAATGTTTCTTGCTAGGTTTTTATTGTCATCATCAAAATCTAGTGGTGTGTTGATGGTAATAGATTGATACTTACATTCATACCACTAAGCTGGTGTCACTGCTGGTGACTCGTGAATGAGTACATATTTTCTTGTCGTACACCTAATGGTTTGTATCGGATTTCTATATATTTTAATTTGTTGCTGGGCAGTTGCGCACAAATTCCATCAAAATGTACCAGGGACACATCTACATTCTACTCACTGTTTGTCCCTCATGACGCTGGCGTGACCTTTGATTAAATGTTTGGTCTGGCTTCGTTTCTTTTCCAAATTGTGTCATTCTATGTTTTTATCGGCATTATCAAATTTTTGTGGAGTTGATGGAGTTGATGGTAATGACTACATCTCAGTTAGATGTCAATGTACAGGTATCGATGCACCAATATGTCCTCCTCAGAGCTTGGAGAGAAGGGGGAAGTCAGGCCGCCTGGTGAAGAGGAATTCAACCTCCAAGACTTCTTCTTGTGATGTGTAAAGTTCATATTGTCTGTGGAGGTGTTGTTGTGTTCGTCTACTTGTCTACATTAGGATGCTATCATGATGTTCAGTGGATGTCATCATAATGCATGCATGAATCAATATATCTTTCTTGACAGAGGAGGTGCTGGCAGAAATTTCTGATGGACATGTCACCAATCAAGAAATGTTAAGATATATGTAAGTATCAATCTATAACCGCCAATACAGCCAAATTTTGATGATCCCAATAACAAACATAAAATACAATTTTGCAATAGAAACAAAGCCCGACCAATTACTTTATCAAAAGACACACTGGCGTCATCAGGGGCAGACAGTGTGGTAAATGTAGTTGTTTCTACTGTACACCTGATGGAATTAGTATACAACTGCCCAACAACCTATGAAAATAATTTAGAAATCCGAAACAAACCCCATGGAGTAGATATATGACAAGTACATAAGTACCTAATCACAAGCCAAAAGGCTTCTGAGTTGATGGTATCCCCGGGGACAGACTTAATGTGCACCAGCAGTGACACCGGCTCAGTGGTATGAATGTAAGTATCAATCTATAATCTATTCAAATCGTTGATTCAATATCAACTTGTCTTCCTCCGTATTTTATAATATGAATACAGATAGACTCAACAGAACGTCGTGAGAACCTACACAAGGTTGAGGTTTTTAAAATTGTTCTTGATGTGCTTATTATGACATTATATATTCCACACAGATAAAGCAAATACTGCTTTTATCCTTATAATAAATACAGCTTTATCAGGTAATGTGCAGATACCGCAACAGAAGGAAGTTCTCCCCTCTTCAGTTTGTTTGACGTTATTCTTGCAAAGGTAATATTTAATATATTTCTCTCTAGTTTTCAGTTTAACTCCATTTTAATATCAAGTTAATTGTCACAAAATCGCCATTGTTGTTGCTTCATTGTGACAGTACATTTTATGCTCCAGTAATTATTAGCTCTCAAAGGATGAACTGTTGTCATCATTTTAACATTAGTTCTCGTTGCTCAAGCTTGGTATTCATGAAGTCGATTGGCCGACTGATTAGGCCAGTAACAAACTGTACCTTCTCTGGACATCAAAATTGAACTAAGCCACACAGCGCTGGATACAAGGACGTATGTAAATTAGCCAATGGCCGTGTGGTGGTGATGCTTCAGATAGTTCTGCCACATCGGAAACTTTAGTGGCAATGTTTACAAGGAATGTGCGAGATTCAGGAAGGGATATATGTATCACAGTGGTCAACCTTCAGTGAGAAGGTCTGATAAAATCAGCAACCACTAAAATACATAATTGGCGTATATATCTTTATATATTATTTCGATTTCATATTCATGTGCAAGAAGTACACACCCAATCACACTCATACTTGCATCAGTTACTATTAAACTACAAGTATTTTTCTTACACAGTAAGACCCACCAGTCATCAGTCCACGTGGTCAAGGTACCCGATAACATAATTTGACTTCACTACGTGCTTCTTGTTATCATGAGATAATAAGAAACAAAATGAGCAAATGTCAAAATGTCAGGGTATCATGTTACCATCGTCAGACAATAGGATTTTTGCGGATCTGACATGTTTCACAGGGAATAACAAGAACTATCAGTAGGGAGAATGTCTGAGTTCTAACAAAAACACATTGTCTACTGAGACTATCCTAGCTAATAGGACATAACCGCGACCCTGTTCATTAGATGACCCGGTCCATGCTGGGATCATTTCCAATGGTGACCGGTCACGTTTTGGCAGGCGCGGGATCAATTGACGCCATTATTACCTTAGTTATTATGGTATTAACCGGACAACCAGCAGACCGAGTTGCTATGAGTTCCGATGGCAATGATATCGATGTAATGATAACTGTGACATGTTTTCCACTAACTAGTTTGGTATTGAGCTTCATAAATATGACGAGCATCTTCATTGACTATTGACGCCTACTCCAGCATTATAGACAGTACTCCTCCAACACGCAGACAAAGGCTCAATTAATTTTCTGGGAACGATCGAGTCTGACACTAGACGCCAATCGAATAGTAGCGTCGACTCCACTTTGTTGCCAAAAAGCTTGGTCATTGTGGGGTCGACTAAGTCAATATGAGAGCATATGTGATAGAAAAGAAACTATTAATATTGCACAAAGGATGAGTTAGTACATTCCATTAATCATCACTTGCAATCATCGACGTTTTTGCAGGCCAGTGGACACATTAGTGTAAAACACTCCACTTTCCTAATAACAAATAAAATACACTAGTCATAGCACTTACGTATTCATACGCCTGTACTCATGGTCTATATACTTCGCACTGCATGTGATTGAAATAGCAAATTTACTTCACTAATAACCATTTTGACAGCAATGAATCATTTTCAATGAGACAATGACTTGTGTTGATAATGTAAACACTACATTTGATTGGATATTTTTTGCCACACTATTCCACAAATACACCAACAAAAATTATGCATTAGGGTGGCAGGCCTATGTCCTTTAATGATATTGATGTTTGGCAAATTATCTCAACACTGTGCGTTTTATGGGCAAACAATCAACGTTTTCCTCCTGTTTTTCCCCTCTTGTATTAAGTCATGAGGCACAAATTCATTCCAAAATTAGAAATTATCAAGATTAAAACTGAATGGCACTTCGATATATCACTGCGTCATTTCCGAAAATAATTCCTGGTCTTTACCAGCGTTCTCTAAGTCACCAGACACTGTCCTATCTGGATCATGGTATTGATCCGCAAAGGAAATAGTCCCGCCACAGGACGGCAGACGTCATATTGACAAACGATAATGATGGGTTTTAACTCCATCTAGACTTCATATTTGTGTCTTCAAACCATTGATCATAACACAAATATCAGCCCACCCAGCGGGAATAAATACCCGACGTGCTTCATCAAAAAATACATACAATTCTGCTACTATTATGTTTTTATCTTTTGTTTTGTTTCTGCATATCTGTTTCGTAACCGCAGAAATTTGCCCCCATTTCTCCAGCCCTACTCACATGACAATTCTGCCATTATCCGATATCTCTGGTCATATCAATGGATGAGATAAGGTTGCCACCCCTTGCGAAATACTAAACACCCACCAGGGACAATTAAATAATCATTGTTCCAACAGGAGGACAGATCTGCATTACCACTGTTCACAAACTGAGACCTCTGATCAGAGAACACCTTTGAAGAGAGACCAGTTCACTGTTGCGTTGTTCCAATTTAAAAACCAGAATGTTTGGAAGGATCCACGAATACAAGGTACATTGCCTGGTATGATTACCCAAGATGAAAATTGTTGTATTAGTAAACCGTTATCTTGTAAAAAAAAGACGAAATTTGGGACAACTTCTGAATTGTTGTGTTTGAAACCCGTTATCAACAATCACTCCAAACTTTTACTTCAAGCAATAACTCCTAAATCTAGGGGTAATGGTACTGGATTTATCATGATGTGAAAATAATTGCGGCACTTTTGAGAATCACTGAGCAATACATAATGTTTTTGTTAGTATCAATCTTATCACAAAATTTGTTGTATGGCAGTTCACGGAGTTTCAATGTTTTTCGCATACATGTTTCTATTTTCTATGAATAAAAAAATGATTTGTGCAAAGAATCATGCACCCACAAATCACATAAACCTCCAAATCGCAGAATGTATGAACCCCATCCAATCAACCATGGCAAATGTCGATGCATAAATTCGAAGCTGGGAGAAAACGTCGAATGTGTTCAAGTAACTGACGGAACTGGTTCTGTGTGTGACCACATTCTCCTTCCTCAAACATTTTTTTTTTCGCAACTTTTTTCCGCCTCCTCAATTTTCGAAAATCCATCAGCCGCGTAAAATCAATACCCATCGTCGTGTGTAAGCGACATTTCTGACACATGCCGTCGCATAATTCCGTCATTTCTGCCGCCGTGTTTCAATGGCCGGCAATTTCCGATTATTCCCACGACACTTATTCCCATAAAGACGAACCTGAAGACCAACAGAATACGTCTCCCTCGAAACTATCAGTAAAAAGTGGCCAAATGAAATCATTGCCCATGCAAAATGTGCTGAAGGATATTGAATAACCAGATAGTTCAGGAGACAAGGAACGTATTGGTTTACCACCGTGCTGGGCAAGGAGCCGATTATCTGTTTCCAGTCAGCTTCTGGGTTCAGGAGTGAGGTGGAGTTCTGGAGAAAGACATGGATGATCCACGAAAAAGTAGTATGAGTATGTTTTATCAACTTTCAATAAAGGTATCAAACTTGCTCCATTCCCAAGATTCAAACGAAAACAAATTCCAGACCATTTTTACGTATTCCATTCTTCAATTTCCTAAGAGGGTTCATTTCTACTCAATCCCTAATCATTAGGACGGCCCTGTCACGCTTCTACTTCTTTCATCCCAACTATTGTCCGCACACAAACATGACAGCGTGGAGAGATAGGACACCATGTCAATAAGCTCACAGATTACTCACAATTCACCACTTTGTCATGTCTGAGGGGAAACCCGACAAACATATCCGACTGCCGTCTTGGATGACGAGTGTACCCTAACAGGGAGATCATACGCTACAACTAGCCTAGTTTTACGCCTTTACCTTCCAAACTCTAACTACTCAGCTAACCCGTGCAGCATGCGTGCGCAGGTCAAGTGTCTTTAGGAAGCTAGCCACTCCCCAGTGACACCACGCCCAGTCCGTCACCCCGACCCTGAGAAACACCCCAAACGTCCACTATCTTCTCCTATAAATGTTGGACAGATCAATCGAATCTCATCCCCATGCGCAGATTTCCCCTAATTCAAACATGTTCGCTCCTACTCTAGGTCCCATTTAACGTGAAAGGACTTTTCTTTATCTACAGCTGACCGCCCAACAGCAATTATTGATTCTCTGATGTCTTGAATCTTGATGTGTGATTTAGGCCCTCGACTTTCATCCAATGTTCACAATAGTTAGTTCAATGAGAATAGAGAATATCATGAGAATAGCAATTTTTTTTGTCAAACTGGAGTTGATCTGCATCGATTGATTTTGTGACGATAGTAGGAAAATGTATCTATATTGTGCTGAATAGAGGTTGCAATACTAAAATGATATGGTAATTATACTGGTTGGTAATTACATACTGGTAATTATGTTGTTAATCCAACCAGATGTGTGGAATCACAGTGTCTGAGTACTCCACTTGGCGGAGTCACAGATAATAACAATTTCTGGCTTTCCTTTCCTCAAGAGATTCATCAATTTCCATCACATTGAAATCTTCAATAAAATACAGCTATCCAAGGAGGCACTGCTGCATGTGTTACACTGTCAATTTCAATTCAGAAAAAAAATTGGTCATGAATATTTTGATCGCTGGACAACTGTGAATGATAAATCACTGTGCCCACAGCTCATCAATTATGGGCAGAGCATTCATATCAAAACAGGAATTCAGCATTACATTTCAAGGCCTATGATTGTAATTATTCATGAGGATTTCAAGGTATTTTTGATGGTCTCTAATCCAGACATACTACTACAATCTTTTCATATAAAGCGCTATTTAGGACATCTGATAGTCGACTCCCGAGTTGTCAAGGCAACGCGATTAGGGCCATTATCAGGACTGTGGGACCAGATCACGAGATTTTACACCACCTGCGACTCAAGTCTGTGAATACATCATCACCATTGGGGAGCCAGTGTTGGGCGATATCACGGAACTAGAGTGTATTATCAAACGAGGTATATCATCCGCCACCCTAAACCAATAAAAGATATCAGGATAAAGCCCTTGTCTTATCATCGGAGGTGACATTTATGGCATCTTACCCACATGTATCCCACCAACAAAAATACACTCCAATGACTGACCAGCTACTAGATATAGATATAATGGCCCCCAAATCGCTGCTTGAATATGACGCTGAACTGTTCGAGCCTGATATTTGATAACGAAAGCTGGGCGAGGCATGACTGATGGGAGGTGATATGTTGGGATCAGTCAGTCCCTCGCACCACCCGGGGTCCGGGTGAAGTTGGACGATTCAGAGGATGTGCAGGATACACCACTCCGTTCAATATGCACGCCCACTCGAATAGGGTGCAAATGAATTATTTACTGGATCTTTGTAAGGTAAGGAGACACTTTGAAACACAAGATAAAATAGGTGGCTCAGTTCATTATTTCAACTCCACTCAGAAATCTGTGTCTTACCATAGGCCTTATCTGAACAGAGATGAGCAAGTGTTGAAATTCTAGCTGATCAGAAGTCTGTCTGTAATTGCTTTATAATGCCAGCCCCCCCCCCCCCCCCCCAGAACACAAACGTAGGAGTCCCTTGTGACAGCCACTCATGGTGTCCAGTTACCGGCCTCCAGCCCCTCTGTTGTATGTATGGATTGGTCATTTATTTAACCCCTTGGGCATCGGCTTACAGTCAGTCATCAATTGCCTCTTTGTGACCTTACTTGTCCCGATACCAATACCGTACCAAACGCCCCCATCCCCTTCCTAAGCCCCTTTTGCCTGGCACATCGACACATTCGTTCTCGCCAGAACCTTTGGGCAGTTTCAGTCTGAGTTGCATGGATTCAAACTAAGTGAGCAGTTACCATATTGCGTTGCCATATCATAATTAAAATGGATAATGCCATGTTAAACATACAGTTTTGAGTTTAACAGGCGTTTTGTGTGTGATAAAAAATAATTGAAAATCGTGCATTGTCTTCACATGTGTAGAAATATTAAATATTTCCAAAGGTTGACCAGGTGACTGACACTTCCGATTACTCTGATGAAAGGAAACAAGGAGAACTTGCTTTTGATGTCCAACGGTTTGATGTCCAGCGTTGTACTGTTCGAATTCACGTGAGTGTCAGGTCTCTTGTTACGTGATCGTTCAAACTTCAGACTCGTTGGACGTCTCGTTGGTATATCTCACCTTCTCGACTGAACAAACCATGGGATCGTAGGGAAAGAGGTGATAATCATTCTGTCTGGGTCTCTGTGGAACGAGGTACGACTCTCTTGCATCATCTCACACAACTGTCAGGATATGTCGGGTCTGAGGGTCACGTGCCAGTGGAAGTCATTTATCACTTTCAAAGTCTGGTAGGTGTCTTTTCCGCGTCAATGTTTTGATATCTCATTCGTGTACCACGGAGACTTTACACCTTGGAGGCAAATTACACATGATGTGAGACAAGGTGCTCATTTGATAATTAATATTGGAAAATTCCTTGATATGTGATTAGAAGTCGCCGAAACATATAAAACATACATATTGTTTTGATGCCTGAGGCCATCAATCTATATTTGCCAGTGCGGGTCTTACAATGTGCGGCAGATAACTTTGTGACATCGGATGTCACGCACTCTTCCAGTGCACCCCAAAGACCAGAGACGAAGTACTTTGTGGACCCTGTGTTCGATTGAACATACCTCAAGAACACAGGGCCAGTCACAGCTACCAGTAATTCACAGCTAACTGGAAAATATTTCGTGCCGTCTCGTGCATGCCAATTCCGAATGCATTGACTTCGCCACTATGGTTTTGTATGAGATGGTCTTTCGATTCATCGCACACAATGTTTTGTCGCCAATGTTTGCGCACTGCGTGGTAGGTTTCCATACTGCGGTCACATCCAACATTGCAATTGTGGACAAACGCACAATGATACAGCGCGGATTCTTTGTTCATTCGCGAGATGAACACATCAATGTGCCGTCAAATGGTTCATCAGATAGAGAATTATTCTCACAGATTGCCTCGGTGTGGTCAAGGTCAAATGACCATCTTTGAATACACGGAAGTCACTTTTCTCAAACAGTTTGCCGTTGTTTGGTGTGATTTTGTATTTCACTACACCACACAATATTGGAGCCAATAAACTTGTCCTAAGCTGGATGGAATAACCTTAGTCAGGAGGTGCACTTTGGAAAATCCACACTTGCAATCCATTCCATCGAATGCGCGTGAAATTCAGGTGAAAACTTCATAATTCATGTAAAACACTGAGAATTCTCAGATGAAAGATGGATCAATTGATAATACCAACACTGCATGTTGACACACATAAAACACGCCATGTAATCCTGCCCCTTCACGTATTTTCATGGTAATGTTGCCGCTAGCATATAGTGAAATTTAATAAAAGCCGGAAATTGTTTCACTGTGACCCCTTGAAGGTAAACACAGACGAGTGACCAAAAATAAATTGGTCCTCCGATACCGTCTTCATGAACAAGTGATCTTTGGTAATTTTCAAAAGCAACACCACACCATCGATCAACCACAACAAGGCTTTTCACCCATTTTGTTTTTAAAAGTTAAACAAGAAGCATGTAATTTTATCAACAAATTATTGTTTGAGAGAATTATTTCACATCATCATGGGGACACTCAGTCAATATTCTGATTTTTTTAATATTCCGGAACGCTGCCTACAAGGCATTTATATCATCAAATATCTATGGCATCTGTAATATCTGAAAGACATACTTCGTTGGTTGTGTGGCCGGGCATTTTCTTCCTTTTCCCCATGAAATCGTCAATCTCGTCACTCGCACGCACAGAGAGCGCAGTCAAGAGCTCTTAGTGGGTTTAACCCCACAGATATCACAAGCTTTCCGGAAATGAAGTCAGCACGGGCGATATTGATCTAAAGAACAATGTGGTTTAGCACGTTCCTTGTACACGGCAGGAACGTGCTAAACCACGCTTTGATAAAACAGATGATCCTAACGGATTCCACTCAATGAGTAAACTGTTTTTTTTTTATTCTCTTCACTTGATCTGAATAGTGTCTTCATGTGGAAGAGTAGATGCTCAAAATTTCTTTGATCTTTTGAGTAGGAAAGAAAATAGAAAACTAACAATGTCTGGATGCTACTTTCATAGGTTGTTGGGCAGTTTTATACTCATTCCACCAGTAGAAACTACTTCACTCCACACACTGTCTGCCCCTGATGACGCCAGTGTATCTTTGGATGAACTATTTGGTGGGCTTTGTTTCTTTTCCGAAATGTTGTATTTTACGTTTGCTTTTGTCATCATTGAAATCTAGTTGTGGTGGTAAAATATGTTGATACATAGCATTGATGCTCATAATTAAAAACACCATTATCTGTCTTCTTTTCACTCTTATGTCCTACTTACCACATTTTCTTGTCTTGAATGCACCAACACCAGCATTGATGTTTGAATTGGAAACATATTTTAGGTTGATTAAAAGAGAAGTAATGAATGTTAGGGATATGAATGTAATGCATATGTTATATCTGAAAATATGTGACTTGCCCACAGCATTGCTCATTCTAGAGTTTTTTTCTAACATGGTGCATATTTTATCGGCAATTAAATGCTAATGACCACGGAGCAATAGTTCTGTGTTTGCATAGCTAGCCAAATTATGATGTGATGTGACCTTTTAACCGAATAGATGTTCTGGTAAAATCGATACCACCTCGTTCATTCCTTTGTGTCGTTTTACAGGATATTTCCACAAATTGGTTTACTTAACCATGGTTACAATATTTTTCAGGATATATGACGAACCGTTTGATCGACAATGTGTACTTATACTAATAGTGCATATGACCTCAAACGAAAAGCTTCAATAAATTATTGAAAACCATTTGAAATTAATACCATGAATGCGTGCACCATACTTGCAAAGTCTGCGAAGTCTAATTTATGTATATACAATGATAAAACCTTTGATATTGCACGTTATGATAATAGCTCATTTCTTACCAAACTAGAAGTGCAAAGCCTAATAGTGACATATCCATGCAGCTTAGTCCACCTGCCCCAGGGACATGGGATGTTTACATATGCTGCTAATTTCACCATTAACTACTACGTATAGGAATAAAAAAAAATTGTCTCAGGAATAAAATGTATGGTGACAGATGCTAATACCTTCGCCTTGACCAGTGAACATGGACAGGAAGCCGGTAAATACCAGCAGTTTATCCACCGGCTTCTCATATCATAATTACCACATCTATGAATAACCTATGAGAATATTTTATGAGTTAATAACTTTCCAAACAATTGAGCGATCTTTTATGCAGCAGGCACAATGAACATATTATGGTCGAATGCATTAATTCACATTCGAGGTTAAATTGTAAGCATGGTAAGTGAATGACATTTTTCGAGAATTCAACCATATATTAGAGCTACACTGCCAAGTAATCAAGACCAGATCGATTCAGAGAACGACGTTCCGTGTATTTTGTTGATTGTATGTTGAAGGTGCAGCATTTGATTTTTAGCCGTCAAAGACTCCATAATATACAAAACAGTCTTCAATTTTTCAAGACGAAGGTGAAAAAATTTCAAGAAAAAAGTATTGCAGAAGGGGCTAGATCTACTGCTAAAAACTAAAAACGAATATCAAGCAAGTTCCCAAACAGAATGACAATTGTTACTGAGCAAAAGCACATACATTCGAAAAAATACAGGAAATACATGAAATATGTAATGATTCAACAATAACTAGGCAATTATCTCTCAAGCTATTTGATTCCCTATGATTTACATGCATCCTTGTTTACAACTCATCACAAATCTGAAATGGTTCAGAGAAATATGGTACAGATCATTGAAACCTTTCAAATTTAACTGATTAGAGCCAACGTATAACAATGTACCAACATTTGACTTGCACCAGTGATGTCCCGGTGTTGGGGTACCCGACTTACATTCATACCACTAAGCTGGTGTCACAGCTGGTGACTTGTGAATGAGTACATCACAAGTCACCAGTCATTTGTGTCGGATTTCAATATTGTTTTAATTTGTTGCTGGGCAGTTGTGCACAAATTCCATCAAAATTTATCAGGGACACATCTACATTCTATACACTGTTTGTCCCTCATGACACTGGTCTGATTAAATGTTTGCTCTGGCGGTGTTTCTTTTCCAAAATGTTTCATTATGTTTTTATCGGCATTATCAAAATCTGGTGGGGTTGGTGGTAATGGATACATCTCAGATATCAATGAACAAGTATCGATGCACCAATATTTCCTCCTCAGAGCTTGGAGAGAAGGAGGAAGCCAGGCCGCCTGTTAAAGAGGAATTCAACCTCCAAGACTTCTTCTTGTGGTGTGTAAATGAAATTCATATTGTCTGTGGAAGTGTTGTTGTGTTCGTCTACTTGTCTACATTAGCATGCTATCATAATGCTCAGCGGATGTCATCATAATACATGCATGATTCAATATATCTTTCTTGACAGAGGAGTTGCTGGCAGAAATTTCTGATGGACATGTCACCAATCAAGAAATGTTAAGATAGATCATACATAGATAATCTATTCAAATCGTTAATTCAATATCAACTTTTCTTCCTTCGTATTTCATAACATGAATACAGATAGACTCAGCAGAATGTCGTGAGAACCTACACAAGGTTGAGGTTCTTGAAATCGTTCTTGATGTGCTTATTATGACATGATATATCCCACAGAGATAAAGCAAATACTGCTTTTATCCTTATAATAAATACAGCTTTATCAGGCAATGTACAGATACAGCAACACAAGTTCTCCCCTCTCCAGTTTGTTTGAAGTTGTTCTTGCAATGGTAATGTTTAATATATTCCTCTCTAGTTTTCAGTTTAACTCCATTTTAATATCAAGTTAGTTGTCCCAAAATCACCATTGTTGTTGTTTCATTGTGACAGTACATTTTGTGTTCCAGTGATTATTAGCTCTCAAAGGATGAACTGTTGTCATCATTTTAACATTAGTTCTCGTTGCTCAAGCTTGGTATTCATGAAGTCGATTGGTCGACTGATTAGGCCAGTAACAAACTGTAACTTCTCTGGACATCAATATTGAACTAAGCCACACAGCGCTGGATACAAGGACGTATGTAAATTAGCCTATGGCCGTGTGGTGATGATGCTTCAGATAGTTCTGCCACATCGGAATCTTTAGTGGCAATGTTTACAAGGAATGTGCGAGATTTAGGAGGGGATATATGTATCACAGTCGTCAACCTTCAGGGAGAAGGTCAGATAAAATCAACAAAAACACTAAAATACATAATTGGCGTATATTTATATATCATTTCCATTTTATATTCATGTGCAGGAAGCACACACCCAATCACACTCATACTCGAATCAGTTACTATTTAACTACAAGTATTCTTCTTACACAGTAAGACCCATCAGTCATCATTCCACGTGGTCAAGGTACCGGATAACATAATATGACTTCACTACGTGCTTCTTGTTATCATGAGATAATAAGAAACAAAATGAGTAAATGTCAAAATGTCAGGGTATCATGTTAATCTAGGTAACAGATAATTCTAAGATCGTCAGACAATCAGATGTTTGTGGATGTAAGTATCAATCTATTACCAACAATGGTCAGATTTTGATGATACCGAAAACAAACGTAAAATAGAACATTTTGGATCTGACATGTTTCACAGGAAATAACAAAAACTATCAGTAGGGAGAATGTCTGAGTTCTAACAAAAACACATTGTCTACTGAGACTATCCTAGCTAATAGGACATAACCGCAACCCTGATCATTAGATGACGCGGTCTATGCTGGGATCATTTCCAAAGGTGATCGGTCACGTTTTGGCTGGCGTGGGATCAATTGACGCCATTATTACCTTAGTTATTATGGTATTAACCCGACAACCAGCAGACCGAGTTGCTATGATTTCCGATGGCAATGATATCGATGTAATGATAACTGTGACATGTTTTCCACTAACTAGTTTTGTAATGAGCTTCATAAATATGACGAGCATCTTCATTGAATATTGACGCCTACTACAGCATAGACAGTCCTCCTCCAACACGCAGACAAAGTCGAGCCCGCCTCAACAAAGGCTCAATTAATTTTCTGGGAACGATCGAGTCTGACACTAGACGCCAATCGAATAGTAGCGTCGACTCCACTTCGTTGCCAAAAAGGTTGGTCATGGTGGGGTCGACTAAGTCAACATGAGAGCATATGTGATAGAAAAGAAACTATTAATGTTGCACAAAGGATGAGTTAGTACATTCCATTAATCATCACTTGCAATCATCGACGTTTTTTGCAGGCCAGTGGACACATCAGTGTAAAACACTCCACTTTCCCAAGAACAAATAAAATGCACGGGTCACAGCATTTACGTTTTCATACGCCTGTACTCATGGCCTATATACTTCGCACTGCATGTGACTGAAATAGCAAATTTACTTCACTAATAACCATTTTGACAGCAATGAATCATTTTCAATGAGACTGTGACTTGTGTTGATGATGTAAACACTACATTTGATTGGATATTTTCGGCCACAGGATTCCACAAATACACCAACAAAAAATATGCATTAGGGTGGCAGACCTTTGTCCTTTAATGATATTGGTGTTTGGCAAATTATCTCAACACTGTGCGTTTTATGGGCAAACACTCAACGTTTTCCTCCTGTTGTTCCCCTCTTGTATTAAGTCATGAGGCACAAATTCATTCCAATATTAGAAATTATCAAGATTAAAACTGAATGGCACTTCGATATATCACTGCGTCATTTCCGAAAATAATTCCTGGTCTTTACCAGCGTTCTCTAAGTCACCAGACACTGTCCTATCTGGATCATGGTATTGATCCGCAAAGGAAATAGTCCCGCCACAGGACGGCAGACGTGATATTGACAAACGATAATGACGGGTTTTAACTCCATCTAGACTTCATATTTGTGTATTCAAACCATTGATCATAAAACAAATATCAGCCCACCCAGCAGAAATAAATACCCCACGTGCTTCATCAAAAAATACATACAATTCTGCTACTGTTATGTTTTTATGTGTTGTTTTGTTTATGCATATCTGCTTTGTTTCTGCAGAAGTTTGCCCCCATTTGCCCCCAGCCCTACCCACATGACAATCTTTCCATTATCCGATATCTCTGGTCATATCAATATCAATGGATGAGATAAGGTTGCCACCCCTTTCGAAATACTAAACACCCATCAGGGACAATTAAATACTCATTGTTCCAACAGGAGGACAGATCTGTTTTACTACCGTCCCTTCCAGGAAATGGCAAACTGTAGGGTGACAATTGCATGAACATAACATTATGTATTGTCATGTTTCACATATGTTTACTCAAGATGAAAATTGTTGTATACCCGTTATCTTGTAAAAACAGAGACGACTTCTGAAAAATTTGGGACAACTTCTGAATTGTTGTGTTTGAAACCCTTTCTTAACAATAACTCCAAGAATTGTTTATTAACAACTTTTACTCCAAGGAATAACTCCTAAATCTCAAATGAAATTATACTCACATCAATTTAGTTTTCCTGGGTGATGTACCTGCACAAATGTTTCTTTATAACTGCTGTAAAAATATTTTGATCAAGTACATCATGCATTGCCTGCATACACTCAGCGAACATAACAATATATCTCCTATACTTAAAATCATAACATTCCATGATCCTGAATAGACCAGCGAAAACAAACTAGGGGTTAGAGAGATGATCCAGCCTTCTGGAATTTTGTGAGGAAGGGGGAGGGGGGGGGGGGGGCGACAATCGGCACTATTCCGTATCCTTGGGTCACCCAGGCACATAGTGTGACTGGTTCATTTTAATTACATGAGCATTAGGGTCCTAAGTCCCAAAGGGGTGGGTTCTGCTGGAATGACCACCTTGCGAAGGATATAGTTATTAAATGGGAAGCAGGCTCCGTTGGATAAAGTTAGAATGCTGTACAGTAATGCAGGATCTATTTGCTGAATTTCGTACTTATCTATTTTCGTATTTCGATTTTTTTCGCATCTCAGTTAATTATGCAATGCATTATTTTCATGTGGTCCCTTCAGTTCTTTTGTTCAATACACAGCTCCAATATGAAACACCTTTCACAAGGCGTTATCCTCAAAATACCTGAGACCTATCTGAAATAACTCACGTCTGAAACACCACATATATTTTGCGTTTTTGTCCCACCATCTTCGGGCGCTGCACCCCTACTCTTGAGCCTTCCCACGACCATCTTCCACGCAATAACCTAGTTATTGCTTCCCAACTCCCCAATGTCATTATACAGCGAGCATGCAGCATGTAGGGAGCTAGCCTTTTGCTATTTCTGAAAACAAGTGCATGTGGTTGTGTTTGTTTTTAAGCGAGTATTGTTCCAGTACAAAGTCAACAGCATAAGTCACGACATGCCCATTCACGACTTGCCCGGAATGTTTTCAGAAGTATACTATCCACTAATTCCAGCATGATAACAGATTACACATGAGGCAGGATGTTTTTGTAAGTTTGAGTAGCAGATTTGAGTACAACTTGAGTAGCAGATTATCAGCAGAGTTAGACAACTTCGGAAATGTGAGCAAAAACAATGAAGGTAGACATGCATTCAACTTAAGGATTCTTACTTCCATCTTCACAAAAGAACAGCAAACACTGCTCTTGCATGCAAACCACGACATAGTGTAATCTGTACAAGATGCAAGAGATTTCATAAGTGCCCTTCACCACGACCGACAGGGGATTGTGGGAGATATGAGTTCCTTGACCTCCAAAATAATCTCAGTTCTGAGTTCACAGGTCATCGAGAGCTAAAAGCAACATTCTAGTGGTAAGGGTACTGGAATTATCATGATGTGAAAATAATTGCAGCACTTTTGAGAACCGATGAGCAAAACATAATGTTTTTGTTAGTCTCATTTTTATCATAAAATTTGTTGTATGGCAGTTCACGTAGTTTCAATGTTTTTTTCTTCATTCGCATACAAGTTTCTATTTTCTATGAATAAAAAAAAATGATTTGTGCAAAGATTCATGCACCCACGAATCACATAAAAACCCAAATTGCAGAATTGTATGAACCTCATCCAATCAACCATGGCAAATGTCGATGCATAAATTCGAAGCTGGGAGTGTGTTCAAGTAACTGACGGAACTGGCTCTGTGTGTGACCACATTCTCCTTCCTCAAACATTGTGTTTTTTCGCAACTTTTTCCCGCCTCCTCAATTTTCGAAAATCCATCAGCCGCATAAAATCAATACCCATCGTCGTGTGTAAGCGACATTTCTGACACATGCCGCCGCATAATTCCGTCATTTCTGCCGCCGTGTTTCAATGGCCGGCAATTTCCGATTATTCCCACGACACTTATTCCCATAAAGACGAACCTGAAGACCAACGGAATACGTCTCCAAATGAAATAGTGGCCAAATGAAATCATTGCCCATGCAAAATGTGCTGAAGGATATTGAATAACCAGATAGTTCAGCAGACTAGGGGCGTATTGATTTATCACCGTGCAGGGCTAGGACGCGATTATCTGTTTCCAGTCAGCTCTGGAGTCAGGAGTCTGGTGGAGTTCTGGAGAAAGATGGAGAAAGATTGATCCACGAAAAAGTAGTGTGAGTATGTTTTATCAACTTTCAATAAAGGTATCAAACTTGCTCCATTCCCAAGATTCAAACGAAAACAAATTCCATACCATTTTTACGTATTCAATTCTCCAATTTCCTAAGAGGGTTCATTTCTACTCAATCCCTAATCATTAGGACGGCCCTGTTACGCTTCTACTTCTTTCATCCCAACTATTGTCCGCACACAAACATGACAGCGTGGAGAGATAGGACACCATGTCAATAAGCTCACAGATTACTCACAATTCACCAATTTGTCATGTCTGAGGGGAAACCCGACAAACATATCTGACTGCCGTCTTGGATGACGAGTGTACTCTAACGGGGAGATCCTACGCTACAACTAGCCTACTTATACGCCTTTCCCGTACAAACTCTAATCACTCTGCTAACCCGTGCAGGATGCGTACGCAGGTCAAGTGTCTTTAGAAAGCTAGCCATACTCCAGTGCCGCCACGCCCAGTCCGTCACCCCGACCCTGAGAAACACCCCAAACGTCCACTATCTTCTCCTATAGATGTTGGACAGATCAATCAAATCTCATCCCTATGTGCAGGTTTCCCCTAATTCAAACATGTTCGCTCCTTCTCTAGGCCCCATTTAACGTGAAAGGACTTTTCTTTATCTACAGCTGACCGCCCAACAGCAATTATTGACATTAGAGCGTTGGGGGCGAAGCCCCCAACTCTCTACATGTCTATGTGCTGACTTTTTCATGGAGGTTTCATGCCAACCTATCGACGCCCGTTTTCGCATGTAAACCTTTGTACACCTACTTCAAATGAGTATTTTCTTCGTCCTTGACATAAAATCTCTCGATTTGATGGCAAGCTTTGAATATTCCACAGATATATAATGCATAAATCGATGTGTTAGGTTTGAGAAAATTACGCAAAATGGTCAGCTCGTCTGGAAAACGTCAAAATGGCGGAGCCGATGGAAATTCACGTTCCCAGAATGCAAAGCAAATTTTACCGCAATGACGCGTACTTTGGAACGTACAATTTTCTGTGCAGCATTTTGTGCATGCATGTACATGTAACCTTGCGTGCTGCCTTCTTTGGCGTAATGAAGTAAACACAACGTTTCGTCTACGGTACCACGACTACATTCACCGTAATTGGACATATTTTATCACATGACAAGGTGTTCCATGCTCGGTTGCGAAACCTTTTTATTTTAAACTGGTCTTTTAATTTGCTCAGTATGCATGTGTTATCTATATCATGATATCAGATGCAGATATTCCTCATAGTTTCCAATATTTTAAGGATATTTTATTGAGGTTCAATATCATTTTATCAGGCGTATCTGTTTCATTGAGTTCAAAATAAATGTTTACTCATTAGGAATATGATTGAAGTAGGCCTATGTGTTTCATCATAATATACGGGAATGAATTGGAATCATGTGGGACATGATATGTTTCAATTTCCTTTTTTTTTTAAAGGGGGGGGGGGGGGGGAGGGGTGTGTGTGTGTAAGATATATTCAGGTCTCGTGGTGCTGATGATGTGCTCGAGCTCTAATGTCGTCTCCCGCAGTTAGCTGCATTTTCTTGTTGATTCTCTGATGTCTTGAATCTTGATGTGTTATTTAGACCCTCGACTTCCATCCGACTTTCAACCAATTTCACAATAGTTAGTCCAATGAGAATAGAAAATAGCATGAGAAAAACAATTTTGTTTTGCTAAACTGGAGTTGATCTGCATCGATTGATTTTGTGACGATAGTAGGAAAATGTATCTATATTGTGCCGACTAGAGGTTGCAATACTAAAATGATATGGTAATTATACTGGTTGGTAATTACATACTGGTAATTATGTTGTTAATCCAACCAGATGTGTGGAATCACCATGTCTGAGTACTCCACTTGGCGGAGTCACAGATAATAACAATTTCTGGCTTTCCTTTCCTCAAGAGATTCATCAATTTCCATCACATTGAAATCTTCAATAAAAAACAGCTATCCAAGGAGGCACTGCTGCATGTGCTACACTGTCAATTTCAATTCAGAAAAAAAATTGGTCATGAATATTTTGATCGCTGGACAACTGTGAATGATAAATCACTGTGCCCACAGCTCATCAATTATGGGCAGAGCATTCATATCAAAACAGGAATTCAGCATTACATTTCAAGGCCTATGATTGTAATTATTCATGAGGATTTCAAGGTATTTTTGATGGTCTCTAATCCAGACATACTACTACAATCTTTTCATATAAAGCTCTATTTAGGACATCTGATAGTGGACTCCCGAGTTGTCAAGGCAACACGATTAGGGCCATTATCAGGACTGTGGGACCAGATCACGAGATTTTACACCACCTGCGACCCAAGTCTGTGAATACATCATCACCATTGGGGAGCCAGTGTCGGGCGATATCACGGAACTAGAGTGTAATATCACACGAGATATATCATCCGCCACCCTAATCCAATAAAAGATATCAGGATAAAGCCCTTGTCTTATCATCGGAGGTGACATTCATGGCACCCTACCCACATGTATCCCACCAACAAAAATACACTCCAATGACTGACCAGCTACTAGATATAGATGTAATGGCCCCCAAATCGCTGCTTGAATATGACGCTGAACTGTTCGTGCCTGATATCTGATAACGAAAGCTGGGCGAGGCATGACTGATGGGAGGTGATATGTTGGGATTACTCAGTCCCCAGCACCACCTGAGGTCCTGGTGAAGTTGGACAATTCAGAGGATATACAGGGTACAGCACTCCGTTCAACATGTAGGCCCACTCGAATAGGGTGATAATGAATTATTTACTGGATCTTTGCCAGGTAAGGAGACACTTTGAAACACAAGATAAAATAGGTGGCTTAGTTCATTAATTCAACTCCACTCAGAAATCTATGTCTTACGACAGACCTTATGTGAACAGAGATGAGCATGTGTTGAAATTCTAGCTGATCAGAAGTCTGTCCGTAATTGCTCTATAATGCCAGCTCCCCCAAAACACAAAAGTAAGAGCCCCTTGTGACAGCCACTCGTGGTGTCCAGTTACCGGCATCCAGCCCCTCTGTGGTATGTATGGATTGGTCATTTATTTAACCCCCTGGGCATCGACAATACTGTCAGTCATCAATTGCTTCCTGTGACCTTACTTGTCCCGATACCAATACCGTACCAAACGCCCCACCCTCCTCAGGCTCCTTTTGCCAGGCACATCGACTTCGACGCATTCGTTCTCGCCAGAACCTTTGGGCAGTTTGAGTCTGCGTTGCATGGATTCAAACTAAGTGAGCAGTTACCATATTACTTTGTCATATCATAATTAAAATGAATAATGTCATTTTAAATATACAGTTTTGGGTTAAACAGGCGTTTTGTGTGTGATAAAAAATAATTGAAAAGCCTGCCTTGTCTTCACATGTGTAGAAATATTAAATATTTTCGAAGGTGATTAACACTTCCGATTACTCTGGTGAAAGGAAACAAGGAGAACTTGCTTTTGATGTCCAACGGTTTTGATGTCCAGGGCTGTACTTTTCGAATTCACGAGAGTGTCAGTTCTCTTGTTACGTGATCGTTCAAACTGCAGACACAATCGGACTTCTCGTTGGCTTATCACTCTCTCCGACTGAACAACCCAAGGGACCGCAGGGAACGAGGTGATAATCATTCTGTCTGGGTCTCTATGGAACGAGGTATGACTCCCTGTTACATCATCTCCCAAAAGTGTCAGGATATGTCGGGTCCGAGGGTCACGTGCCAGTGGAAGTCATTTATCATTTTCAAAGTCTGGTAGGTGTCTTTTCCGCGTCAATGTTTTGATATCTCATTCGTGTATCACGGAGACTTTACACCTTGGAGGCAAATTACACATGATGTGAGACAAGGTGCTCAGTTGATAATTAATATTGGAAAATTCCTTGATGTGTGATTAGAAGTCGCTGAAACATATAAAATATACATATTGTTTTGATGCCCGAGGCCATCAATCTATATTTGCCAGTGCGGGTCTTACAATGTGCGGCAGATAACTTTGTGACATCGGATGTCACGCACTCTTCCAGTGCACCCCAAAGACCAGAGACGAAGTACTGTGTGGACCCTGTGTTCGATTGAACATACCTCAAGAACACAGGGCCAGTCACAGCTACCAGTAATTCACAACTGACTGGAAAATATTTCGTGCCGTCTCGTGCATGTCAATTCCGAATGCATTGACTTCGCCACTATGGTTTTGTATGAGATGGTCATCTTTGTATGAGATGGTCTTTCGATTCATTGCACACAATGTTTTGTCGCCAATGTTTGCGCACTGCTTGGTAGGTTTCCATACTGCGGTCACATCCAACATTGGAATTGTGCACAAACGCAGAAAATGATACAGCACGGATTATTCGTTCATTCGCGAGATGAACACATCAATGTAACGTCAAATGGTTCATCAGATAGAGAATTATTCTTCACAGATTGCCTCGGTGTGGTCAAGGTCAAATGACCATCTTTGAATACACGGAAGTCACTTTTCTCAAACAGTTTGCCGTTGTTTGGTATGATTTTGTATTTCGCTACACCACACAATATTGGAATCAATAAACTTGTCCTAAACTGGACGGAATAACCTTAGTCAGGAGGTGCACTTTGGTAAATCCACACTTGCAATCCATTTCATCGAATGCGCGTGAAATTCAGGTGAAAACTTCATAATTCATGTAAAACACTGACAATTCTCAGATGAAAGATGGATCAATTGATAATACAAATACTGCTATCAGGTTGACCATGTTGACACACACACAACACGCCATGTAATCCTGCACATTCACGTGTTTTCATGGTAATGTTGCCGTCAGCTTGGAGTGAAATTTGATAAAAGCCGGAAATTGTTTCACTGTGACCCCTTGAAGGTAAACACAGACGAGTGACCAAAAATAAATTGGTCCTCCGATACCGTCTTCATGATCAAGTGATCTCTAGTAATTTCTCAAATGCAACACCACACCATCGATCAACCACAACAATCGTTTTCACCCATTTTTTTTATTTAATTTTAACAAGAAGCATGTAATTTTATTAACAATTTATTTGTTTGAGAAAATTATTCCACATCATCATGGGGACACTCAGTCAATATTCTGAAACTTTTTATTTCCGGAACGCTGCCTAAAAGGCATTTATATTATCAAATATCTATGGCATCTGTAATATCTGAAAGACGTATTTAGTTGGTTGTGTGGCCGGGAATTGTCTCCATTTTTCATAAAATCGTCAATCTCGTCACTCGCACGCACAGAGAGCGCAGTCAATAGCTCTTAGTGGGTTTAACTCAACAGATATCACAAGCTTGCCGGAAATTAAGTCAGCATGGGCGATATTGATCTAGAGAACATTAAGGTTTAGCACGTTCCTTGTACACGGCAGGAACGTGCTAAATCACGCTTTGACAAAACAGATGATCCTAACGGATTCCACTCAATAAGTAAACTGTTTTTTTTATTCTCTTCACTTGATCTGAATAGTGTCTTCATGTGGAAGAGTAGATGCTCAAAATTTCTTTGATCTTTTGAGTAGGAAAGAAAACTAACAATGTCTGGATGCTACTTTCATAGGTTGTTGGGCAGTTTTATACTCATTCCACCAGTAGAAACTACTTCACTCCACACACTGTCTGCCCCTGATGACGCCAGTGTATCTTTGGATGAACTATTTGGTGGGCTTTGTTTCTTCTCCGAAATGTTGTATTTTACGTTTGCTTTTGTCATCATTGAAATCTAGTTGTGGTGGTAAAATATGTTGATACATAGCATTGATGCTCATAATTTAAAACACCATTATCTGTCTTCTTTTCACTCTTATGTCCTACTTACCACATTTTCTTGTCTTGAGTGCACCAACACCAACATTGACGTTCGAATTGGAAATATTTTAGGTTGATTAAAAGAAAAGAAGTAACGACTGTTAGGGATATGCATGTAATGCATATTTTATATCTGAAAATATGTGACTTACCCACAGCATTGCTCATTCTAGTGTTTTTTTCTAACATGGTGCATATTTTATCGGCAATTAAATGCTAATGGCCACGGAGCAATAGCTCTGTGTTTGCATAGCTAGCCAAGTTATAATGTGACCTTAGGTGACCGTTAAATGTGACCTTCTAACTGACTAGCTGTTCTGGTAAAATCGATACCACCTCGTTCATTCCTTTGTGTCGTTTTACAGGATATTTCTACAAGTTGGTTTACTTAACCATGGTTACAAATGTTTTTTTCAGGATATATAACGAACCGTTTGATCGACAATATGGACTTATACTAATAGTGCATATGACAACGAAAAGCATAAATTAGAAACTATTGAAAACCGTTTCAAATTAACACCATGAATGCGTGCACCATACGTGCAAAGTCTAAGTATCTGCAATGATAAAACCTCTGATATTGCACGTTATGATAATAGCTCATTTCTTTTCGAACCAGGAGTCCAAAGCCTAATAGTCACATATCCATGCAGCTTGTCCAATGTGTCTACTTATCTCAACATGGGAGTAAAAGATAGTCCACCTGCCCCAGGGACATGGGATGTTTACATATGCTGCTAATTTCACCATTAACTACTACGTATGTTACTGAGAGTCAGTCCTGTTGTCTCAGGAATAACATGTATGGGGACAGAGGCTAATACCCTCGCCTTGACCCGTGAACATGGACAGCAGGCCGTTAAATATCAGCAGCTAATCCACCGGCTTCTCATATCATAATGACCACACCTATGAATCACCTATGAGAATATTTTATGAGGTACCCAATTTCCAAACAATTAAGCGATCCTTATGCGGCAGGCAGAATGAACATATTATGGTCGAATACATTAATTCGCATTCGAGGTTAAATTGTAAGTGAATGGCATTTTTCGAGAATTCAACCAAACATTAGAGTCACACTCCCAAGTAATCAAGACCAGATTCATTTAGAGGACGACGTTCGGTGTATTTTGTTGATGGTGCAACATCTGAATTTTAGCCATCAAAAACTCCAAAGTATACAAAACAGTCTTCAATTCCTCAAGACGAAGGTAAAATTTCAACAAAAAATATTGCAGAAGGGGCTACTGCTAAAAACTAAAAACGAACATCAAGCAAGTTCCCACACACAGTGACAATATTGAGCGAAAACACATACATTCGCGAAAGCAAACACAGGAAAATATTTAATGATTTAACAGTAACTAGGCAAATATCTCTCAAGCTATTTGATTCCTTGTGATTTACACGCATCATTGTTTACAACTCATCACAAATCTGAAAAGGTTCAGAGAAATATGGTACAGATCATTGAAACCTTTTAAATTTAACAGATTAGAGCCCACGTGTTACGATGTACCGACATTTGACACGTACCAGTGATGTCCCGGTATTGGGGGACCCCTTTTTCCACTTTTTTGTGTCATAAGAAGGTTTATGACACACTTTTCACTGGAAAAGTGTCATAAAAGGGAAAATGTGTCATAAGTGTGGAAAACGTGTCATAAATGTTTTCCTTACCGTGTGTCATAAGAAAAATTTATTTTCCATCAGTGTGTCATAAATGTCATGTCAAAAGGTATATGGAAAACGTGTCATAAGGTTACTTGTCTTTTTCAGAGAAATGTTTCATAAGGTTAACATTGAATATTATGATGGAAAACGTGTCATAAGGAAAGTTGTCTTTTTCAACGATATTGTGTCATAACATTAGCAGTGAAAATGTGTCATAAGGTATTTTCCACGATATTGTGTCATAGCATTAGCAGTGAAAATGTGTCATAAAGTATTTGCAACGAAATTGTGTCATAACTGCTCTCGTCAAATAAATAATAATAATAATAATAATAATCAGATTTATTTTACAACGGTCCATTATGATAGGCAATTCTGCCTGTCTTCTCCATCCCCCGTCGGGTGACAATTTAGAATTTGGGAAGCACATTCGAATGGAGAAACCTTTGCGTTGCCAGGATGAAAACTCCACCTACTTTGTGCCGGTGACGGGGATCGAACCCGCGTCACCTACCGCCTCTGAGCTTCGTTGCTTCAAGAGCCACCGGTCCCATCCACTCGGCCACAGAGGCGGTTATAAAGGTGAAAAATGTTTCATAAGGTATTTGCAATGAAGTAATATCACAAGTATGTGATGGAAAATGTGTCATAAAGGTACAGCGTAATTGCTTCATAAGTCCTTTCATCAAAGCAAACTGAAAATGTGTCATAAGAGTTTTCCAGCTAAATGTGTCATAAGTATCCATTTGGAAATGTGCCATAAATGTTTTTCACCTTCATTGTGTCATAAGAGTTGAATCAAAGCAAACTGAAAATGTGTCATAAGAGTTTTCCAGCTAAATGTGTCATAAGTATCCATTTGGAAATGTGTCATAAATGTTTTTCACCGTCAAGGTGTCATAAGAGTAGAATCATGAATTATTTGCAAATGTGTCATAAGTTTTTCAGAACTTGTGTGTCATAAGAGAATATGTGAAAATGTGTCATAAGGTGAATATACACTATAGGTATGTGCACATGTCTAAATAAGATTTTTGCATGAAAGTTGATGTACTAAGGAATAATTGTTTAAAATATTCCTAATAAGTTCGACAACAATAAAGAATTATCTTGCAACCATACTAACATGAAACACACAATGCCCCATCCATTTTATTCACATTTTTCCAGCAAGGAATGTATAAATGATCGCCATTTCACAAGATGTCAATGTCTCTATCTTCATCCAAAAATGTGAACGCAATTTTTTCAACGATGCTAAAAATAGTTTATGACTCTATTGTTCTCAGAGGGCCATATTCTGAATATATCCCGCTTAGGAGGGCCATATTTGTGATATTGCCCCGCAATTTTTAAAAGAGCAAAAAATGAAGAGATACGTTAGGCACATATTTATTGTGGTCACAGGTTTTATTTACCAAAGTTCATTATTTCCACTCGGTCATTATGGTTCTCACCATGTTTGACAGGACGTTATGTCCTAATACTTGCTTGCCAAACCAGAGTGAATCGGATGGTTTTTCGAGAGGCTTCAGATATAGTGCTTTCTGCAGCGTGTCGGGGTCGCAAACAGACATGTACTTCCTCAAAATGGCGACGGGACATCGGTTAGGGGTCGATGGCTGTTTTATCTTACGGTGCTTGATTCCGCCTTGGTTTGTTTTGGTAGTTATCTCGGTATACTGTACAAATTCGCGTCCATCCATGTCCCGATGAAAGGAAAAATTAGCTGCTGTAAGGTTCCGATGCTCACGGCCACCTCGAATTCCAAAGTGTACACCGATAACGTAAAACGCTGATCATAGTAGCTGTTTTCCCGACTCCGTACCGAGAATTCCGCGTTCGTACAGCAATAGTTCTTGTTGTAGAGTGATAGAATCCGTAGACTTGGTTTCTGTACTTGCTTGACATTTAGACGAGTCTTTCATAGCGAGGTCCAGAGCGTAATATAGTTGTGGAAAATGATCAACGTCAATGAGCCTTACTTTTGTGCAATGTAGTTCCATATACTTTTGAATGGACGTTATGATTTGTCTGTGTTTCGAGCCTCGGTTATGAAGCTAGCCAAGACGACATCCATGTCAGCCGGGGTCATAGTTTGCAGAGAAGAGTTGTCTGCAAGGTAGTCACTACATCGTGATTCACGTGGCTTTGAGCCAACCAGTCCTCGTAAACACGGTAAGCCCACTCAGCTTTTTGCCTCGTTGTAGCCGGATTGGACTCCCTTACACGATCCTGTAGACTGACATCAGCTTTAGCCTTGAATCGCTCAGATGGACCTTGAAATTTTTTAACACGGGAATGTAGTTGCCATATATGCCATTATTAATATATTATTGGAATGTCATTGGGGTCATATATTCTTGCATTTTATATAGTGGTATGGACTACACCGAGAAGTTAATAAAAATAGCATACCATTATTTTTCATTGTCACAGGAAACACGGTATCAGTGGCAACCCTCGGCGGTGTCTTATCTGTTGGTCACAACAACAACAGATATGAAAGCAACAGGGATATTGCAAGATTCCCAGTCAAACTTATCACTAATAATATTCAGAGCGATACAATAATACCACTACTATTACTACTACTGATACTTTTACTATTATCAGGAGAATAATAATTTACCCCGTGTGGTCCTGTTTCTGTGCGCAATTAAAATCCCAGGTCCTCCCAACAACGGCATGTCCAAACAGTCTATAACGATCTCGCCTATAGCCTCGTGTAACTCGTCGATGTCAATCAGTAGGTCTTCTGCGCATTGCAACTGTTCGTCGCAACAAACAACAGCATTTTCAATTCTCTGCTCTGCCCGACTTGCACAAGAATCGTCCACGGCTTGACTCAGTTCTTCATCGGATACAGTGATATCTTCTACTCTTGGTGGATAAGGACTTTGATTAACATATTGCAAAACGTCCGGTTCATCATCTGCCGAAGGTGATAGATCCCTGAAGCTACTTTGCGTTAGGAAAATTTCATTGTCTGAATCCATGTTTACATATAGGCCTAATTGTCGATATGCACGTGTGCATCAATGGGACCTCCCGTTATATAAGTAGCTGAGCATAGAATAATACTCAAACATTGTTCACGAATCATACACAGGTATAGAGACAAACGCAGGAAATGTTGGGCGGACAAAAACAACACAGTCCGAGCTGTCGGCGGACAACAACGAGAATTGAGAAAAACAAAATACATATGAGTTGAGTGTTGGTCAAGGGAAGTCAATCATGCGAAATGGCCAATGAATGCAATGCGGCTTATACATGTATACGGTATTCTGAGCAACGGTGTGGGGAGCCGCGTACTGAGCGAGACAATGTTGTGCTGAGTTTATTCAAGCGCGACTACATGTATGCCTAGCTATGGAATTCACATCACCGCTCGGCTAATCTCGTGGGGGCTTCGCGTTCGAGCAATATCGGAGGGCAGCCCTCAATCTAGGGGCCTATCCTACACTGATGCAAATGTGGCAAAACAAGTATTAATGGGAGTTATGGAAAATATGTCATAAGACTTCTCCTTATGATAACACCATCATGACACACTTTTCATAGCTAGCACAAGTATTTCTCATGCCACATTTGCATCCTTACTAATATGGAATGGTAAGTGTCCTAATATATTTCTGTTCATCAAGAGAAAGAAGCAGCCCAGTTGTGTAAATACAAAGCCTGGTTCTACTGAGACATGTACGATCAAACTTATACTATTCAAGGTTTTAGTTTTATATGAAAGATACGTGGAAGATGGTAATGTTTTCCAGACAAGTATGCCATAAGGAAATATAGATGGTAATGATTTCAGTTTCCCTGTCACTTTTATTTTTGGTTTCTCTCACTTCGTATGTCTGATATGACTGTCTGTCCCCAGACTATGAGATTGGATAACGGACCCTGTTTTGTTTGCTTGGAATACTTAATACTGGGTATTGATTCCACGTCTATTCAAAAATAAGTTTCCTTATGACACGTTTTGCACCACTACCCCCATTCTCTTATATGATTCATTTGCCACTTATATGACACACTGTGTGCAAACACTACCACCTGTCGCTCATGTGGCCAAGCCACTTATATGAAAGATAGGTGGCAATGTTTTGCAGCCAAGTGTGTCATAAGGAAGGTGGTAATGTTTTCCAGACAAGTGTGTCATAAGGAAATATAGATGGTAATAATTTGCAGGAAAGTGTGTCATAAGGAAAAATAGGTGGTAGTGTTTTGCAGGAAAGTGTGTCATAAGACCGTTGTCCAATCTTAAAGCCCACGGCCAAGCTAACAGCCTAGAATTGGGTTTTTAAAAGATAGGTGGTAATGTTTTCCAGACAAGTGTGTCATAAGGAAATATAGATGGCAATGATTTGCACACAAGTGTGTCAGAAGGAAAGATAGGGGGTAGTGCTTTGCACGAAAGTGTGTCATAAAGCGGGATCGGACGTAATGATTTGCACACAAGTGTGTCATAAGAAAGTGTACCTTTCTTAACACTATATTTCCCATAAGGAAAGATAGGTGGTAATGTTTTGCAAAAATATGTGTGTCACAAGGAAAGATTGGTGATTATGTTTTGCATGAAGATGTGTCATAAGGAAAGATCGGTGGTAATAATTTGCAGGAAAGTGTGTCATAAGAAGTTGTACATATTTTAACACAGTATTCTTGTATCACCAAATCATGTGCATCTTGGAATTAACATATGAGATTAAGACACATGTGATGTAACTGAAAAAAATAAAGAGACAATCGTAAGCATCATAAGCGTCTATTTCAGCATACCATCATCACCTCGATTTTCACAGAAAACTAAGCCAGAAACAATTGGTTTTTAAGACATCGGGTTGGAAAGTCTGAGGACAAAAAACAAGTGCCTGTTGTGAAACAAGTAACTTTATGACAGATTTTCCATATACCAATTGCTCTGAATTTATGACGCACTCGCTGGAAATTTTTTTTCTTACGTAACACGGTAATGGAAATAGTTATGACACATTTTCCACGCTTATGACACATTTTCCTTCTTATGACACTTTTCCAGTGAAAAGTGTATCATGAGCGTTTTTATGACACATAGGGTCTGAAAATAGAATACACTACCACCTGTCGCTCATGTGGCCAAGCCACGTCAATGACACACTGCGTGCAAACACTACCACCATTCTCTTATATGACCCATTTGCCACTAAGAGTTTGCCAAGAACTCGGTCAAGTAGTCGGGAAGACAGGAACCAGAGTGATAAAACCAACTCTCCTTATGACACGTTTTGCACCACTACCGTCATGCTGTGAAAAGCCTTGGCTTACGACACATCTTGCACGCTTTCGTAAGGTCAAACAGCTCGCATCCACTGGATCACTGACAGGTGACATATACAAATACTCTATCGAGGCAGCGTCCTACTCTTCACCCAGAACATGTTCACCTCAAGCACACCAGGAGACCTTTCGCCGGCTCGTCGGCCGAAAGCATTTTTTTAACAAAATATAAGGAAAGCCGGGTGTTTGCGACCTCACAATCTGTGAGTTCGGAAGCATTCGGCTTTTCTTTTTAATAGTCAGGATTGGTCTGCGAAGCGACTTGCCACTCTTCCCTGATGAATGACCAGAGCTAAGCCAATAGGCGGAGAGCCCGATGAAGGCCAAGCGTCAACAACCCGGAGCTTCATTCAGTGGGCAGTTACAGGCACTCGGCATTTTCTCTTTTAGTCAAAAAGCTCGCGTCCACTAGGACGTCGACACGAAACAGATATAAGTACCCTCTCGAGGAAATGTCCTACTCATGGCCCACTGAACTAAGCTCAACCGGAACATGTTCCGGGTAACTGACAGTTGCCCTTCGTCGGGATCTCTCCTCCTGTCAGCTTAGCTCGGGTCATCAACGGTCACTAAAAAGACCCAAGCACTCGGTCTATGTCAAGTAGACGGAAACCAGAGCGATAAAACCAGCTCTCCTTATGACACGTTTTGCACCACTACCATCATGCTATGTAAAGAGTTGGCTCATGACACAAACAGCTCGAGTCCACTATAACACTGACGGGTGACAGATACAAGTGTCCTCTCGAGGCAGCGTCCTTCTTTTCACCAGGAACATGTTCACCTCAAGCACACCTTGAGACCTTTCGCCGGCTCGTTGGCCGAAAGCATCTTTTTAACAATATATAGGAAGAGCCGAGTGTTTGTGACAGTGCAGTCACACTCACTCGGCTTTTTCTTTTTAGTCAAACAGATCGCGTCCACTTGGACGTCGACGGGTAACTGATACAAGTACCCTCTCGAGGAAGGGTCCTACTCATGGCCCACTGGATGAAGCTCACCCAGAACATATTCCGGGTCATCGACGGTTGCCCTTCGTCGGGCTCTCTCCACCTGTCAGGTTAGCTCGGGTCATCTATGGTCACGTAAAAGACCCAAGCACTCAGTCTAGCTCAAGAAGACGGAAACCAGAGCGATAAAACCAACTCTCTGTATGACACGTTTTGCACCACTACCATCATGCTATGAAAAGCCTTGGCTGATGACATATTTTGCATGCTTTCGTGTGGTCAAACAGCTCGCATAGACTATAACACTGACGGGTGACAGATACAAGTGTCCTGTCGAGGCAGCGTCCTACTCTTCACCAGGAACATGTTCACCTCAAGCACACCACGAGACCTTTCGCTGGCTCGTCGGCCGAAAGCATTTTTTTAAGATATAGGAGATGCCGGGTGTTTGTGACAATGCAGTCACAGGCACTCGGGATTCTCTCTTTTAGTCAAACAGCTCGCGTCCACTAGGACGTCGACGGGTAACAGATACAAGTACCCTCTCGAGGAAGTGTCCTACTCATGGTCCACTGAACGAAGCTCACGTGGAACATGTTCCGGGTCACTGACGGTTGCCCTTCATCGGGATCTCTCCACCTGTCAGCTTAGCTCGGGTCAACGGTCAGGTAAAAGAAACAAGCTCTCATCTAGGTCAAGTAGACGGAAACCAGAGCGATGAAACCAACTCTCCTTATGACACCTTTTGCACCACTACCATCATGACATGAAAAGCACTAGGGTTACGACACATTTTGCACGACCACCATCAGTGTTGCTTATGACACGTTATGCAGCACTACCATCATGGTCGATTTTCCCTTCGACTATCCAAGTTAGCCCAAGCATTCACTGTTTATCACTAGTGGTTGCTTGGGCTTTTTTTGTCCCTCAACTATCCACTTCTATGACACACGGTAGACGAATATGACACACCCTAAACTATCCACTTATATGACACTGTGTGCAAAAACTACCACCTTTCTCTAATATGACTTCTTTGCCACTAATGAAACACTGACTGCAAGAGCTTCCTTCTGAAAACTTAGACAATGTTCTTGAGCGTATATCAAACACTGCATGAAAAATAAAGAAAGGCAGTATTTTCCACATTAGTGTGTCATAAGAAAAGTAGATGACGGTGTTTTCAATAAAAGAGGTCTTAAGAGGACTTTCCATAGCTACCACAAGTATTTCTCATGCCACATTTGCATCATTACTAATATGGACCGGTGAACATCAATGAATAAGTAAGTATCGATCTGTTACCACCAAGACAGTCAAATTTTGATGATGCCAATAACAAAAACGTAAAATACATTTTGCAATAGAAACAAAGCCCGACCAAGTAGTTTATCCAAAGACACACTGGCGTCATCAGGGGCAGACAGTGTGTTGAATGTAGTTGTTTCTACTGTACACCTGATGGAATTAGTAAACAACTGCCCAACAACCTATGAAAAAATTTTAGAAATCCGAAAATAACCCCATGGAATAGATACATGACAAGTAAAAAAGTACCCAATCACAAGCCAGAAGGCTACTGAGTTGATGGTATCCTCGGGGACAGATTTAACGTCCACCAGCAGTGACACCGACTCAGTGGTATGAATGTAAGAATCAATCTATTACACTATGACACGTTTTGCACCACTACTGCCATTCTCTTGTATGACCCATATGCCACTTAAATGACACACTGTGTGCAAACACTACCACCTGTCCCTCATCTTTCCAAGCCACTTTTGTGAAAGATAGGTGGCAATGTTTTGCAGCCAAGTGTGTCATAAGGAAGATGCTAATGTTTTCCAGACAAGTGTGTCATACGGAAATACAGATGGTCATAATTCGCAGGAAAGTGTGTCATAAGGAAAAATAGGTGGTGGTGTTTTGCAGAAAAGTGTGTCATAAGATTCCCATATCAGCAAATATTAAAGATGAAACCAGTATCCGTGTACAAAGTATTCCAACCAAACAAAACCAAGTCCTTTATCCAATCTTGAAGCCCGCGGCCAAGCCAACAGCCTAGAATTGGGTTTTTAGGAGATAGGTGGTAATGTTTTCCAGACAAGTGTGTCATAAGGAAATATAGATGATAATGATTCGCACACAAGTGTGTCATAAGGAAAGATAGGTGGTAGTGCTTTGCAGGAAACTGTGTCATAAAGGGAGATCGGTGGTAATGTTTTGCACACAAGTGTGTCATAAGAAACTGTACATTTCTTAACACTATATTCCCCATAAGGAAAGATAGGTGGTAATGTTTTGCAGGAAAGTGTGTCATAAGGAAAGATCAGTGGTAATGTTTTGCAAAAAATATATGTGTGTCATCAGGAAAGATCGGTGATTATGTTTTGCAACAAAGTGTGTCATAAGGAAAGATCGGTGGTAATGTTTTGCAGGAAAGTGTGTCATAAGTAGCTGTACATAGTTTAACACAGTGTTCTTGTATCACCAAATCATGTGCATCCTGTAATTAACTTATGAGATTAAGACACATGTGATGTAACTGGAAAAAATAAAAAATGAGACAATCGTAAGCATCAGAAGGTTCTACTTCAGCATACCATCATCACCTCGATTTTCACAAAAAACTGAGCCAGAAACGATTGCAATTGGTTTTTAAGACATCATGTTGAAAAAGTTTGAGGACAAAAAACAAGTGCCTGTTGGAAACAAGTAACCTTATTACACATTCTCCATATACCATTTGCTCTGAATTTATGACACACTGGCTGGAATTTTTTTTAACGTAACACGGTAATGGACACAGTTATGACACATTTTCCACACTTAAGACACATTTTCCTTCTTATGACACTTTTCCAGTGAAAAGTGTGTCATAAGCGTTTTTAATGACACATATGGTCTGAAAATCGAATACACTACCACCTGTCGCTCATGTTGCCAAGCCACCTATATGACACACTGCGTGCAAACACTACCACCATTCTCTTATATGACCCATTTGCCACTAATGAAACCCTGACTGCAAGAGCTTCCTTCTGAAACTTAGACAATGTTCTTGATTTTATATCAAACACTGCATGTAAAATAAAGTAAGGTAGTATTTTCCACATTAGTGTGTCATAAGAAAAGTAGGAGATGATGGTGTTATCAAAAGAGGTCTTATGACACACTTTTCACAGGTATCACGAGTATTTCTCCTGCCACATTTGCATCATTACTAATATGGCCTGGTGAACATCAATGAATAAGTGTCCCAATATATTTCTGCTCATCAAGAGAAAGAAGCAGCTCAGTTGTGTAAACACAAAGCCTGGCTCTACTGAGACATGTACGATCAAACTTATACTATTCAAGGCTAAGTTTCCTTATGACATGTTTTGCACCACTACTACCATTCTCTTATATGATCCATTTGCCACTTATATGAAACACTGTGTGCAAACACTACCACCTGTCGCTCATGTGGCCAAGCCACTTTTATGAAAGATATGTGGCAATGTTTTGCAGCCAAGTGTGTCATAAGGAAGATGGTAATGTTTTTCAGACAAGTGTGTCATAAGGAAAATAGGTGGTAGTGTTTTGCAGGAAAGTGTGTCATAAGGAAAAATAGGTGGTAGTGTTGTGCAGGAAAGTGTGTCATAAGATTCCCATATCAGCAAATATTAAAGATGAAACCAGTAACCGTGTACAAAGTATTCCAAGCAAATAAAGCCAAGCCCATTATCCAATCTTAAAGCACGCGGCCAAGCAAACAGCCTAGAATTGGGTTTTTAGGAGAGAGGTGGTAATGCTTTCCAGACAAGTGTGTCATAAAGAAATATAGATGGTAATGATTTGCACACAAGTGTGTCATAAGGAAAGATAGGTGGTAGTGCTTTTTTCAGGAAAGTGTGTCATAAAGAGAGATCGGTGGTAACGTTTTGCACACAAGTGTGTCATAAGAAACTGTACATATCTTAACACTATATTCCCCATAAGGAAAGAAAGGTGGTAATGTTTTCCAGGAAAGTGTGTCATAAGTAGCTGTACATATTTCAACACAGTATTCTTGTATCACCAAATCATGTGCGTCCTGGAATTAACTTATGAGATTAAGGCACATGTGATGTAACTGAAAAAAATAAAGAGACAATCGTAAGCATCATAAGCATCTACTTCAGCATACCATCATCACCTCGATTTTCACAGAAAAGAAAGCCAGAAACGATTGCAATTGGTTTTTTAAGACATCGTGTTGGAAAGTCTGAGGACAAAAAACAAGTGCCTGTTGTGAAACAAGTAATCTTATGACACATTTTCCATATACCATTTGCTCTGAATTTATGACACACTGGCTGGAATTTTTTTAACGTAACACGGTAATGGACACAGTTATGACACATTTTCCACACTTATGACACATTTTCTTTCTTATGACACTTTTCTAGTGAAAAGTGTGTCATAAGCGTTTTTAATGACACATATGGTCTGAAAATCGAATACACTACCACCTGTCGCTCATGTTGCCAAGCCACCTATATGACACACTGCGTGCAAACACTACCACCATTCTCTTATGTGACCCATTTGCCACTAATGAAACCCTGACTGCAAGAGCTTCCTTCTGAAACTTAGACAATGTTCTTGATTTTATATCAAACGCTGCATGTAAAGTAAAGTAAGGTAGTATTTTCCACATTAGTGTGTCATAAGAAAAGTAGGAGATGATGGTGTTATCAAAAGGGGTCTTATGACACACTTCTCACAGGTATCACGAGTATTTCTCCTGCCACATTTGCATCATTACTAATATGGCCTGGTGAACATCAATGAATAAGTGTCAAAATATATTTCTGCTCATCAAGAGAAAGAAGCAGCTCAGTTGTGTAAACACAAAGCCTGGCTCTACTGAGACATGTACGATCAAACTTATAAAATTCAAGGCTAAGTTTCCTTATGACACGTTTTGCACCACTACTACTATTCTCTTATATGATCCATTTGCCACTTATATGACACACTGTGTGCAAACACTACCACCTGTCGCTCATGTGGCCAAGCCACTTTTATGAAAAATAGGTGGCAATGTTTTGCAGCCAAGTGTGTCATAAGGAAGATGGTAATGTTTTTAAGACAAGTGTGTCATAAGGAAAATAGGTGGTAGTGTTTTGCAGGAAAGTGTGTCATAAGGAAAAATAGGTGGTAGTGTTGTGCAGGAAAGTGTGTCATAAGATTCCCATATCCGCAAATATTAAAGATGAAACCAGTAACCGTGTACAAAGTATTCCAAGCAAATAAAGCCAAGCCCATTATCCAATCTTAAAGCACGCGGCCAAGCAAACAGCCTAGATTTGGGTTTTTAGGAGAGAGGTGGTAATGCTTTCCAGACAAGTGTGTCATAAAGAAATATAGATGGTAATGATTTGCACACAAGTGTGTCATAAGGAAAGATAGGTGGTAGTGCTTTTTTCAGGAAAGTGTGTCATAAAGAGAGATCGGTGGTAACGTTTTGCACACAAGTGTGTCATAAGAAACTGTACATTTCTTAACACCATATTCCCCATAAGGAAAGATCGGTGGTAATGTTTTGCAGGAAAGTGTGTCATAAGTAGCTGTACATATTTTAACACAGTATTCTTGTATCACCAAATCATGTGCATCCTGTAATTAACTTATGAGATTAAGGCACATGTGATGTAACTGAAATAAATTGAAAGTGAGACATTCGTAAGCATCAGAAGCTTCTACTTCAGCATACCATCATCACCTCGATTTTCACAAAAAACTGAGCCAGAAACGATTGCAATTGGTTTTTAAGACATCGTGTTGAAAAAGTTTGAGGACAAAAAACAAGTGCCTGTTGGAAACAAGTAACCTTATGACACATTTTCCATATACCATTTGCTCTGAATTTATGACACACTGGCTGGAATTTTTTTTAACGTAACACGGTAATGGAAACAGTTATGACACATTTTCCACACTTATGACTCTGAATTTATGACACACTGGCTGGAATTTTTTTTAACGTAACACGGTAATGGAAACAGTTATGACACATTTTCCACACTTATGACACATTTTCCTTCTTATGACACTTTTCCAGTGAACAGTGTGTCATAAGCGTTTTTAATGACACAGATGGTCTGAAAATCGAATACACTACCACCTGTCGCTCATGTTGCCAAGCCACCTATATGACACACTGCGTGCAAACACTACCACCATTCTCTTATATGACCCATTTGCCACTAATGAAACCCTGACTGCAAGAGCTTCCTTCTGAAACTTAGACAATGTTCTTGATTTTATATCAAACACTGCATGTAAAATAAAGTAAGGTAGTATTTTCCACATTAGTGTGTCATAAGAAAAGTAGGAGATGATGGTGTTATCAAAAGAGGTCTTATGACACACTTCTCACAGGTATCACGAGTATTTCTCATGCCACATTTGGATCTTTACTAATATGGCCTGGTGAACATCAATGAATAAGTGTCCTAATATATTTCTGCTCATCAAGAGAAAGAAGCAGCTCAGTTGTGTAAACACAAAGCCTGGCTCTACTGAGACATGTACGATCAAACTTATACTATTCAAGGCTAAGTTTCCTTATGACACGTTTTGCACCACTACTACCATTCTCTTATATGATCCATTTGCCACTTATATGACACACTGTGTGCAAACACTACCACCTGTCGCTCATGTGGCCAAGCCACTTTTATGAAAGATAGGTGGCAATGTTTTGCAGCCAAGTGTGTCATAAGGAAGATGGTAATGTTTTTCAGACAAGTGTGCCATAAGGAAAATAGGTGGTATTGCTGAGCAGGAAAGTGTGTCATAAGATTCCCATATCAGCAAATATTAAAGATGAAACCAGTAACCGTGTACAAAGTGTTCCAAGCAAACAAAGCCAAGTCCATTATCCAATCTTAAAGTCCACGGCCGAACAGCCTAGAATTGGGTTTTTAAGAGATAGGTGGTAATGTTTTCCAGACAAGTGTGTCATAAGGAAATATAGATGGTAATGATTTGCACACACGTGTGTCATAAGGAAAGATAGGTGGTAGTGCTTTGCAGGAAACTGTGTCATAAAGGGAGATCGGTGGTAATGTTTTGCACACAAGTGTGTCATAAGAAACTGTACATTTCTTAACACTATATTCCCCATAAGGAAAGATAGGTGGTAATGTTTTGCAGGAAAGTGTGTCATAAGGAAAGATCAGTGGTAATGTTTTGCAAAAAATATATGCGTGTCACGAGGAAAGATCGGTGATTATGTTTTGCAAGAAAGTGTGTCATAAGGAAAGATCGGTGGTAATGTCTTGCAGGAAAGTGTGTCATAAGTAGCTGTACATATTTCAACACAGTATTCTTGTATCACCAAATCATGTGCGTCCTGGAATTAACTTATGAGATTAAGGCACATGTGATGTAACTGAAAAAAAAATAAAGAGACAATCGTAAGCATCATAAGCATCTACTTCAGCATACCATCATCACCTCGATTTTCACAAAAAACTGAGCCAGAAACGATTGCAATTGGCTTTTAAGACATCGTGTTGGAAAGTCTGAGGACAAAAAACAAGTGCCTGATGTGAAACAAGTAACCTTATGACACATTTTCCATATACCATTTGCTCTGAATTTATGACACACTGGCTGGAATTTTTTTTAACGTAACACGGCAATGGACACAGTTATGACACATTTTCCACACTTATGACACATTTTCCTTCTTATGACACTTTTCCAGTGAAAAGTGTGTCATAAGCGTTTTTAATGACACATATGGTCTGAAAATCGAATACACTACCACCTGTCGCTCATGTTGCCAAACCACCTATATGACACACTGCGTGCAAACACTACCACCATTCTCTTATATGACCCATTTGCCACTAATGAAACCCTGACTGCAAGAGCTTCCTTCTGAAACTTAGACAATGTTCTTGATTTTATATCAAACGCTGCATGTAAAGTAAAGTAAGGTAGTATTTTCCACATTAGTGTGTCATAAGAAAAGTAGGAGATGATGGTGTTATCAAAAGGGGTCTTATGACACACTTCTCACAGGTATCACGAGTATTTCTCCTGCCACATTTGCATCATTACTAATATGGCCTGGTGAACATCAATGAATAAGTGTCAAAATATATTTCTGCTCATCAAGAGAAAGAAGCAGCTCAGTTGTGTAAACACAAAGCCTGGCTCTACTGAGACATGTACGATCAAACTTATACTATTCAAGGCTAAGTTTTCTTATGACACGTTTTGCACCACTACTACCATTCTCTTATATGATCCATTTGCCACTTATATGACACACTGTGTGCAAACACTACCACCTGTCGCTCATGTGGCCAAGCCACTTTTATGAAAGATAGGTGGCAATGTTTTGCAGCCAAGTGTGTCATAAGGAAGATGGTAATGTTTTTCAGACAAGTGTGTCATAAGGAAAATAGGTGGTAGTGTTTTGCAGGAAAGTGTGTCATAAGGAAAAATAGGTGGTAGTGTTGTGCAGGAAAGTGTGTCATAAGATTCCCATATCAGCAAATATTAAAGATGAAACCAGTAACCGTGTACAAAGTATTCCAAGCAAATAAGGCCAAGCCCATTATCCAATTTTAAAGCACGCGGCCAAGCAAACAGCCTAGAATTGGGTTTTTAGGAGAGAGGTGGTAATGCTTTCCAGACAAGTGTGTCATAAAGAAATATAGATGGTAATGATTTGCACACAAGTGTGTCATAAGGAAAGATAGGTGGTAGTGCTTTTTTCAGGAAAGTGTGTCATAAAGAGAGATCGGTGGTAACGTTTTGCACACAAGTGTGTCATAAGAAACTGTACATTTCTTAACACTATATTCCCCATAAGGAAAAATAGGTGGTAATGTTTTGCAGAAAAGTGTGTCATAAGTAGCTGTACATATTTCAACACAGTATTCTTGTATCACCAAATCATGTGCGTCCTGGAATTAACTTATGAGATTAAGGCACATGTGATGTAACTGAAAAAAATAAAGAGACAATCGTAAGCATCATAAGCATCTACTTCAGCATACCATCATCACCTCGATTTTCACAGAAAACAAAGCCAGAAACGATTGCAATTGGTTTTTAAGACATCGTGTTGGAAAAGTTTGAGGACAAAAAGCAAGTGCCTGTTGTGAAACAAGTAACCTTATGACACATTCTCCATAAACCATTTGCTCTGATTTTATGACACACTCGCTGGAAATTGTTTTTTTTTCTTACGTAATGCAGTAATGGAAACAGTTATGACACATTTTTCCACACTTATGACACATTTTCCTTCTTATGACACTTTTCAAGTGAAAAGTGTGTCATAAGCAGTTTTTATGACACATATGGTCTGAAAATCGAATACACTACCACCTGTCGCTCATGTGGCCAAGCCACATATATGACACACTGTGTGCAAACACTACCACCTGTCGCTCATGTGGCCAAGCCACTAATATGACACACTGTGGCAAACACTAACACCTGTCGCTCATGTAGCTAAGCCACCTATATGACACACTGCTTGCAAACACTACCACCATTCTCTTCTATGACCCATTTGCCACTAATGAAACCCTGACTGCAAGAGCTTCCTTCTGAAACATAGACAATGTTCTTGATTGTACATCAAACACTGCATGTAAAATAAAGTAAGGTAGTATTTTCCACATTAGTGTGTCATAAGAAAAGTAGAAGATGATGGTGTTATCAAAAGAGGTCTTATGACACACTTTTCACAGCTACCACAAGTATTTCTCATGCCACATTTGCATCATTACTAATATGGCCTGGTGAACATCAATGAATAAGTGTCCTAATATATTTCTGCTCATCAAGAGAATGAAGTAGCTCAGTCGTGTAAATTCAATGCCTGACTCTACTGAGACATGTACGATCAAACTTATACTAATCAAGGATAAGTTTCAAGGTTTTAATTTTATATGGAAAATAGGTGGCAATGTTTTGCAGCCAAGTGTGTCATAAGGAAGATGGTAATGTTTTCCAGACAAGTTTGTCATAAGGAAATATAGATGGTAATGATTTTAGTTTCCTTGTCATTTTTACTTTTGTTCTCTCTCACTTCGTATGCCTGATATGACTTTCTGTCCCCAGACTATGAGATTGGATAACGGACCCTGTTTTGTTTGCTCAGAATACTTAATACTGGATATTGATTCCACGTCTGTTCAAGGATAAGTTTCCTTATGACACGTTTTGCACCACTACCCCATTCTCTTATATGACCCATTTGCCACTTATATGACACACTGTGTGCAAACACTACCACGGATTCTCTTATATGACTCATTTGCCACTTATATGACACACTGTGTACAAACACTACCACCAATTCTCTTGCATGACTCATTTTCCACTTATATGACACACTGCTTGCAAACACTACCACCATTCTCTTATATGACACATTTGACACTTATACGACACACTGTGTGTAAACACTACCACCTGCCGCTCATGTGGCCAAGCCACTTATATGAAAGATAGGTGGCAATGTTTCGCAGCCAAGTGTGTCATAAGGAAGGTGGTGATGTTTTCCAGACAAGTGTGTCATAAGGAAATATAGATGGTAATGATTTGCAGGAAAGTGTGTCATAAGGAAAAACAGATGGTAGTGTTTTGCAGGAAAGTGTGTCATAAGATTCCCATATCAGCAAATAATAAAGATGAAACCAGTAACCGAGTACAAAGTATTCCAAGCAAACAAAGCCAAGTCCGTTGTCCAATCTAAAAGCCCAGGGCAGAGCAAACAGACTAGAATTGGGTTTTTAAGAGATAGGTGGTAATGTTTTCCAGACAAGTGTGTCATAAGAAATATAGATGGTAATGATTTGCACACAAGTGTGTCATAAGGAAATATAGATGGTAATGATTTGCAGGAAAGTGTGTCATGGTCATGGACCATGGTCATCCTCATTGTCATCTTCATGATTGGCATCAGCTTCGAGCTCTTGATGGTTAAATTGTAAACATCGCAGAACCCAAAGATATTTCTGTTTTATATCCGCTTATCCATCAGCAAAACGAACAATGAAGTATGAAGAAGAACGACGCGAGTTCAAGACCATTCTCGAGGAAACAATCTCTCTGGTCTGCAAGAATGGTCAGACTTTCCGTTCCAAGTTCAACGTTGAGGGGCTGATCCGTATCACCTTGGACGACGAGGATGTCATCCTGATGTCCCTCAATGACCTCGTACGAAAACCAGCACCGAGTGGCGGAGAATCCGGGGACTCTGAGGAGGAGTCAATCAGTTCTCCCTTTGACCTGAAGCAGCAAAGAGAGGTCGCGGGCGTCTTTGGGGTAGTACTAATAAATGAAAAATCAAATCAGAGCCTGTGGACATCGAGGACGATTGTGATGGTGACAATAACTGGAACACAATCGTACAAGTGGAGACTACAGCTACAAGCCAGGACTATTCATTGGGTGAATGGGATGGTGCTTATGAGAAAAACGAACTGGAGCATATGGAAAAAGGTGATAGCCCAGACGACTCCTGGACGCAAACAGATCCGAGACAGCTCCAACAGAAATGCTGGAAGTCTGATCAGAACATGAGTAGGCAGCAACCTACCTACCAACAAGTCCCCTGTGCGGAATCAGCCACCATCTCGACTTCCCACCAACAAGAAACTGGAGATCGTCAAATATTATGAGGAAAATGCTGCCTTGTAACAGTGTCAAAACAAATCCCACTTCGAAAACCTTTGGGATATTTCCATTCCGCAGTCGACATTCAACGACATCATCAGAAAGCACACAGACCGAATTGTCTTGAGGGAAAGGGAGGTGTCATTGAGAACGGGAGTGCTTGAGGGTAGACTTCAGAAATGGTACTTATTGTCTGGAGGTTACTCAATAAGCGCAGATATGAGGTTTAAGAAAGCCAAGGAGATATGCGAAGTACTCAATATTGACAAAAGTTACATATATTATGAATCCTGGCTAAAATCGTGGTTGGAAGAATTCAAGAAACGTCATGAAAGTAAGTTTTCAGGCGGTTCGGTGAAAGAAAACTAAGCAAGAAACGATTGCAATTGGTTTTTAAGACATCGTGTTGAAAAGTCTGAAGACAAAAAACAAGTGCCTGCTGTGAAACAAGTAACCTTATGACACATTTTCCATATACCATTTGCTCTGAATTTATGACACACAGTGAAAAGTGTGTCATAAGCGATTTTAATGACACATATGGTCTGAAAATCGAAGACACTACCACCTGTCGTTCATGTCACCAAGCCACTTATATGACACACTGTGTGCAAACACTACCACCTGTCGCTCATGTAGCCAAGCCACCTATATGACACACCGCGTGCAAACACTAGCACCATTCTCTTATATGACCCATTTGCCACTAATGAAACACTGACTGCAAGAGCTTCCTTTTGAAACTTAGAAAATGTTCTTGAGTGTATATCAAACACTGCATGAAAAATGAAGAAAGGTAGTATTTTCCACATTAGTGTGTCATAAAGAAAGTAGAAGATGACGGTGTTATCAAAAGAAGAGGTCTTATGACATACTTTTCATAGCTAGCACAAGTATTTCTCATGCCACATTTGCATCATTACTAATATGGCCTGGTGAACATCAATGAATAAGTGTCCTAATATATTTCTGCTCATCAAGAGAAAGGAGCAGCTCAGTTGTGTAAATATAAAGCCTGGTTCTCCTGAGACATGTATGATCAAACTTATACTATTCAAGGCTAAGTTTCCTTATGACATGTTTTGCACCACTACTACCATTCTCTTATATGATCCATTTGCCACTTATATGACACACTGTGTGCAAACACTACCACCTGTCGCTCATGTGGCCAAGCCACTTTTATGAAAGATAGGTGGCAATGTTTTGCAGCCAAGTGTGTCATAAGGAAGATGGTAATGTTTTTCAGACAAGTGTGCCATAAGGAAAATAGGTGGTATTGTTTTGCAGGAAAGTGTGTCATAAGGAAAAATAGGTGGTAGTGTTGTGCAGGAAAGTGTGTCATAAGATTCCCATATCAGCAAATATTAAAGATGAAACCAGTAACCGTGTACAAAGTGTTCCAAGCAAACAAAGCCAAGTCCATTATCCAATCTTAAAGTCCACGGCCGCGCAAACAGCCTAGAATTGTTTTTTTAAGAGATAGGTGGTAATGTTTTCCAGACAAGTGTGTCATAAGGAAACATAGATGGTAATGATTTGCATACACGTGTGTCATAAGGAAAGATAGGTGGTAGTGCTTTGCAGGAAACTGTGTCATAAAAGGAGATCGGTGGTAATGTTTTGCACACAAGTGTGTCATAAGAAACTGTACATTTCTTAACACTATATTCCCCATAAGGAAAGATAGGTGGTAATGTTTTGCAGGAAAGTGTGTCATAAGGAAAGATCAGTGGTAATGTTTTGCAAAAAATATATGCGTGTTACGAGGAAAGATCGGTGATTATGTTTTGCAAGAAAGTGTGTCATAAGGAAAGATCGGTGGTAATGTCTTGCAGGAAAGTGTGTCATAAGTAGCTGTACATATTTCAACACAGTATTCTTGTATCAACAAATCATGTGCGTCCTGGAATTAACTTATGAGATTAAGGCACATGTGATGTAACTGAAAAAAATCGTAGGACAATCGTAAGCATCATAAGCATCTACTTCAGCATACCATCATCACCTCGATTTTCACAAAAAACAAAGCCAGAAACGATTGCAATTGGTTTTTAAGACATCGTGTTGGAAAGTCTGAGGACAAAAAACAAGTGCGTGTTGTGAAACAAGTAACCTTATGACACATTTTCCATATACCATTTGCTCTGAATTTATGACACACTGGCTGGAATTTTTTTAACGTAACACGGTAATGGACACAATTATGACACATTTTCCACACTTATGACACATTTTCCTTCTTATGACACTTTTCTAGTGAAAAGTGTGTCATAAGCGTTTTTAATGACACATATGGTCTGAAAATCGAATACACTAGCACCTGTCGCTCATGTTGCCAAGCCACCTATATGACACACTGCGTGCAAACACTACCACCATTCTCTTATATGACCCATTTGCCACTAATGAAACCCTGACTGCAAGAGCTTCCTTCTGAAACTTAGACAATGTTCTTGATTTTATATCAAACACTGCATGTAAAATAAAGTAAGGTAGTATTTTCCACATTAGTGTGTCATAAGAAAAGTAGATGATGGTGTTATCAAAAGAGGTCTTATGACACACTTTTCACAGGTATCACGAGTATTTCTCCTGCCACATTTGCATCATTACTAATATGGCCTGGTGAACATCAATGAATAAGTGTCCTAATATATTTCTGCTCATCAAGAGAAAGAAGCAGCTCAGTTGTGTAAACACAAAGCCTGGCTCTACTGAGACATGTACGATCAAACTTATACTATTCAAGGATAAGTTTCCTTATATCACGTTGTGCACCACTACTACCATTCTCTTATATGATCCATTTGCCACTTATATGACACACTGTGTGCAAACACTACCACCTGTCGCTCATGTGGCCAAGCCACTTTTATGAAAGATAGGTGGCAATGTTTTGCAGCCAAGTGTGTCATAAGGAAGATGGTAATGTTTTTCAGACAAGTGTGCCATAAGGAAAATAGGTGGTATTGTTGTGCAAGAAAGTGTGTCATAAGATTCCCATATCAGCAAATATTAAAGATGAAACCAGTAACCGTGTACAAAGTGTTCCAAGCAAACAAAGCCAAGTCCATTATCCAATCTTAAAGTCCACGGCCGAGCAAACAGCCTAGAATTGGGTTTTTAAGAGATAGGTGGTAATGTTTTCCAGACAAGTGTGTCATAAGGAAATATAGATGGTAATGATTTGCACACACGTGTGTCATAAGGAAAGATAGGTGGTAGTGCTTTGCAGGAAACTGTGTCATAAAGGGAGATCGGTGGTAATGTTTTGCACACAAGTGTGTCATAAGAAACTGTACATTTCTTAACACTATATTCCCCATAAGGAAAGATAGGTGGTAATGTTTTGCAGGAAAGTGTGTCATAAGGAAAGATCAGTGGTAATGTTTTGCAAAAAATATATGCGTGTCACGAGGAAAGATCGGTGATTATGTTTTGCAAGAAAGTGTGTCATAAGGAAAGATCGGTGGTAATGTCTTGCAGGAAAGTGTGTCATAAGTAGCTGTACATATTTCAACACAGTATTCTTGTATCACCAAATCATGTGCGTCCTGGAATTAACTTATGAGATTAAGGCACATGTGATGTAACTGAAAAAAAATAAAGAGACAATCGTAAGCATCATAAGCATCTACTTCAGCATACCATCATCACCTCGATTTTCACAAAAAACTGAGCCAGAAACGATTGCAATTGGCTTTTAAGACATCGTGTTGGAAAGTCTGAGGACAAAAAACAAGTGCCTGATGTGAAACAAGTAACCTTATGACACATTTTCCATATACCATTTGCTCTGAATTTATGACACACTGGCTGGAATTTTTTTTAACGTAACACGGCAATGGACACAGTTATGACACATTTTCCACACTTATGACACATTTTCCTTCTTATGACACTTTTCCAGTGAAAAGTGTGTCATAAGCGTTTTTAATGACACATATGGTCTGAAAATCGAATACACTACCACCTGTCGCTCATGTTGCCAAACCACCTATATGACACACTGCGTGCAAACACTACCACCATTCTCTTATATGACCCATTTGCCACTAATGAAACCCTGACTGCAAGAGCTTCCTTCTGAAACTTAGACAATGTTCTTGATTTTATATCAAACGCTGCATGTAAAGTAAAGTAAGGTAGTATTTTCCACATTAGTGTGTCATAAGAAAAGTAGGAGATGATGGTGTTATCAAAAGGGGTCTTATGACACACTTCTCACAGGTATCACGAGTATTTCTCCTGCCACATTTGCATCATTACTAATATGGCCTGGTGAACATCAATGAATAAGTGTCAAACTATTAGCCACAAACACTCGCTGAATAAATTAACTTAAAATTTACGATATGCCCATTATAAACTACGATGATCGCCTATGCTATAACATGGGGTTAAAAAAATAACTCTCAGAAACGGCCCCATTTTATGTCACAATGTACTATGTCCCTAGACTAACTATTAGCTACAAACACTCGCTGAATAAATTAACTTAAAATTTACGATATGTCCATTATAAACTACGATGATCGCCTATGCTATAACATGGGGTTAAAAAAATAACTCAGAAACGGCCCCATTTTATGTCACAATGTACTATGTCCCTAGTGGCTATTAGCCACAAACACTCGCTGAATAAATTAACTTAAAATTTACGATATGCCCATTATAAACTACGATGATCGCCTATGCTATAACATGGGGTTAAAAAAATAACTCTCAGAAACGGCTCCATTTTATGTCACAATGTACTATGTCCTTAGACTAACTATTAGCCACAAGCACTCGCTGAATAAATTAACTTAAAATTTACGATATGCCCATTATAAACTACGATGATCGCCTATGCTATAACATGGGGTTAAAAAAATAACTCTCAGAAACGGCCCCATTTTATGTCACAATGTACTATGTCCCTAGACTAACTATTAGCCATAAACACTCGCTGAATAAATTAACTTAAAATTTACGATATGCCCATTATAAACTACGATGATCGCCTATGCTATAACATGGGGTTAAAAAAATAACTCTCAGAAACGGCCCCATTTTATGTCACAATGTACTATGTCCCTAGACTAACTATTAGCCACAAACACTCGCTGAATAAATTAGCTTAAAATTTACGATATGCCCATTATAAACTACGATGATCGCCTATGCTATAACATGGGGTTAAAAAAATAACTCTCAGAAACGGCCCCATTTTATGTGACAATGTACTATGTCCCTAGACTAACTATTAGCCACAAACACTCGCTGAATAAATTAACTTAAAATTTACGATATGCCCATTATAAAATACGATGATCGCCTATGCTATAACATGGGGTTAAAAAAATAACTCTCAGAAACGGCCCCATTTTATGTCACAATGTACTATGTCCCTAGACTAACTATTAGCCACAAAGACTCGCTGAATAAATTAACTTAAAATTTACGATATGCCCATTATAAACTACGATGATCGCCTATGCTATAACATGGGGTTAAAAAAATAACTCTCAGAAACGGCCCCATTTTATGTCACAATGTACTATGTCCCTAGACTAACTATTAGCCACAAACACTCGCTGAATAAATTAACTTAAAATTTACGATATGCCCATTATAAACTACGATGATCGCCTATGCTATAACATGGGGTTAAAAAAATAACTCTCAGAAACGGCCCCATTTTATGTCACTATGTACTATGTCCCTAGACTAACTATTAGCCACAAACACTCGCTGAATAAATTAACTTAAAATGTACGATATGCCCATTATAAACTACGATGATCGCCTATGCTATAACATGGGGTTAAAACAATAACTCTCAGAAACGGCCCCATTTTATGTCACAATGTACTATGTCCCTAGATTAACTATTAGCCACAAACACTCGCTGAATAAATTAACTTAAAATTTACGATATGCCCATTATAAACTACGATGATCGCCTATGCTATAACATGGGGTTAAAAAAATAACTCTCAGAAACGGCCCCATTTTATGTCACAATGTACTATGTCCCTAGACTAACTATTAGCCACAAACACTCGCTGAATAAATTCACTTAAAATTTACGATATGCCCATTATAAACTACGATGATCGCCTATGCTATAACATGGGGTTAAAAAAATAACTCTCAGAAACGGCCCCATTTTATGTCACAATGTACTATGTCCCTAGACTAACTATTAGCCACAAACACTCGCTGGGGCCGTTTCTGAGAGTTATTTTTTTAACCCCATGTTATAACATAGGCGATCATCGTAGTTTATAATGGGCATATCGTAAATTTTAAGTTAATTTATTCAGCAAGTGTTTGTGGCTAATAGCCACTAGGGATATAGTACATTGTGAGATAAATTGGGGCCGTTTCTGAGAGTTATTTTTTTAACCCCATGTTATAGCATAGGCGATCATCGTAGCTTATAATGGGCATATCGTAAATTTTAAGTTAATTTATTCAGCGAGTGTTTGTGGCTAATAGTTAGTCTAGGGACATAGTACATTGTGACATAAAATGGGGCCGTTCCTGAGAGTTATTTTTTTAACCCCATGTTATAGCATAGGCGATCATCGTAGTTTATAATGGGCATATCGTAAATTTTAAGTTAATTTATTCAGCGAGTGTTTGTGGCTAAGTCTAGGGACATAGTACTTTGTTAGTCTAGGGACATAGTACATTGTGACATAAAATGGGGCCGTTTCTGAGAGTTATTTTTTTAACCCCATGTTGTAGCATAGGCGATCATCGTAGTTTATAATGGGCATATCGTAAATTTTAAGTTAATTTATTCAGCGAGTGTTTGTGGCTAATAGTTAGTCTAGGGACATAGTACATTGTGACATAAAATGGGGCCGTTTCTGAGAGTTATTTTTTTAACCCCATGTTATAGCATAGGCGATCATCGTAGTTTATAATGGGCATATCGTAAATTTTAAGTTAATTTATTCAGCGAGTGTTTGTGGCTAATAGTTAGTCTAGGGACATAGTACATTGTGACATAAAATGGGGCGGTTTCTGAGAGTTATTTTTTTAACCCCATGTTATAGCATAGGCGATCATCGTAGTTTATAATGGGCATATCGTAAATTTTAAGTTAATTTATTCAGCGAGCGTTTGTGGCTAATAGTTAGTCGAGGGACATAGTACATTGTGACATAAAATGGGGCCGTTTCTGAGAGTTATTTTTTTAACCCCATGTTATAGCATAGGCGATCATCGTAGTTTATAATGGGCATATCGTAAATTTTAAGTTAATTTATTCAGCGAGTGTTTGTGGCTAATAGTTAGTCTAGGGACATAGTACATTGTGACATAAAATGGGGCCGTTTCTGAGAGTTATTTTTTTAACCCCATGTTATAGCATAGGCGATCATCGTAGTTTATAATGGGCATATCGTAAATTTTAAGTTAATTTATTCAGCGAGTGTTTGTGGCTAATAGTTAGTCTAGGGACATAGTACATTGTGACATAAAATGGGGCCGTTTCTGAGAGTTATTTTTTTAACCCCATGTTATAGCATAGGCGATCATCGTAGTTTATAATGGGCATATCGTAAATTTTAAGTTAATTTATTCAGCGAGTGTTTGTGGCTAATAGTTAGTCTAGGGACATAGTACATTGTGACATAAAATGGGGCCGTTTCTGAGAGTTATTTTTTTAACCCCATGTTATAGCATAGGCGATCATCGTAGTTTATAATGGGCATATCGTAAATTTTAAGTTAATTTATTCAGCGAGTGTTTGTGGCTAATAGTTAGTCTAGGGACATAGTACATTGTGACATAAAATGGGGCCGTTTCTGAGAGTTATTTTTTTAACCCCATGTTATAGCATAGGCGATCATCGTATTTTATAATGGGCATATCGTAAATTTTAAGTTAATTAATTCAGCGAGTGTTTGTGGCTAATAGTTAGTCTAGGGACATAGTACATTGTGACATAAAATGGGGCCGTTTCTGAGAGTTATTTTTTTAACCCCATGTTATAGCATAGGCGATCATCGTAGTTTATAATGGGCATATCGTAAATTTTAAGTTAATTTATTCAGCGAGTGTTTGTGGCTAATAGTTAGTCTATTGACATAGTACATTGTGACATAAAATGGGGCCGTTTCTGAGAGTTATTTTTTTAACCCCATGTTATAGCATAGGCGATCATCGTAGTTTATAATGGGCATATCGTAAATTTTAAGTTAATTTATTCAGCGAGTGTTTGTGGCTAATAGTTAGTCTAGGGACTTATTACATTGTGACATAAAATGGGGCCGTTTCTGAGAGTTATTTTTTTAACCCCATGTTATAGCATAGGCGATCATCGTAGTTTATAATGGGCATATCATAAATTTTAAGTTAATTTATTCAGCGAGTGTTTGTGGCTAATAGTTAGTCTAGGGACATAGTACATTGTGACATAAGTAGGGCCGTTTCTGAGAGTTATTTTTTTAACCTCATGTTATAGCATAGGCGATCATCGTAGTTTATAATGGGCATATCGTAAATTTTAAGTTAATTTATTCAGCGAGTGTTTGTGGCTAATAGCCACTAGGGACATAGTACATTGTGACATAAAATGGGGCCGTTTCTGAGAGTTATTTTTTTAACCCCATGTTATAGCATAGGCGATCATCGTAGCTTATAATGGGCATATCGTAAATTTTAAGTTAATTTATTCAGCGAGTGTTTGTGGCTAATAGTTAGTCTAGGGACATAGTACATTGTGACATAAAATGGGGCGGTTTCTGAGAGTTATTTTTTTAACCCCATGTTATAGCATAGGCGATCATCGTAGTTTATAATGGGCATATCGTAAATTTTAAGTTAATTTATTCAGCGAGTGTTTGTGGCTAATAGTTAGTCGAGGGACATAGTACATTGTGACATAAAATGGGGCCGTTTCTGAGAGTTATTTTTTTAACCCCATGTTATAGCATAGGCGATCATCGTAGTTTATAATGGGCATATCGTAAATTTTAAGTTAACTTATTCAGCGAGTGTTTGTGGCTAATAGTTAGTCTAGGGACATAGTACATTGTGACATAAAATGGGGCCGTTTCTGAGAGTTATTTTTTTAACCCCATGTTATAGCATAGGCGATCATCGTAGTTTATAATGGGCATATCGTAAATTTTAAGTTAATTTATTCAGCGAGTGTTTGTGGCTAATAGTTAGTCTAGGGACATAGTACATTGTGACATAAAATGGGGCCGTTTCTGAGAGTTATTTTTTTAACCCCATGTTATAGCATAGGCGATCATCGTAGTTTATAATGGGCATATCGTAAATTTTAAGTTAATTTATTCAGCGAGTGTTTGTGGCTAATAGTTAGTCTAGGGACATAGTACATTGTGACATAAAATGGGGCCGTTTCTGAGAGTTATTTTTTTAACCCCATGTTATAGCATAGGCGATCATCGTAGTTTATAATGGGCATATCGTAAATTTTAAGTTAATTTATTCAGCGAGTGTTTGTGGCTAATAGTTAGTCTAGGGACATAGTACATTGTGACATAAAATGGGGCCGTTTCTGAGAGTTATTTTTTTAACCCCATGTTATAGCATAGGCGATCATCGTATTTTATAATGGGCATATCGTAAATTTTAAGTTAATTAATTCAGCGAGTGTTTGTGGCTAACAGTTAGTCTAGGGACATAGTACATTGTGACATAAAATGGGGCCGTTTCTGAGAGTTATTTTTTTAACCCCATGTTATAGCATAGGCGATCATCGTAGTTTATAATGGGCATATCGTAAATTTTAAGTTAATTTATTCAGCGAGTGTTTGTGGCTAATAGTTAGTCTAGGGACATAGTACATTGTGACATAAAATGGGGCCGTTTCTGAGAGTTATTTTTTTAACCCCATGTTATAGCATAGGCGATCATCGTAGTTTATAATGGGCATATCGTAAATTTTAAGTTAATTTATTCAGCGAGTGTTTGTGGCTAATAGTTAGTTTAGGGACATAGTACATTGTGACATAAAATGGGGCCGTTTCTGAGAGTTATTTTTTTAACCCCATGTTATAGCATAGGCGATCATCGTAGTTTATAATGGGCATATCGTAAATTTTAAGTTAATTTATTCAGCGAGTGTTTGTGGCTAATAGTTAGTCTAGGGACATAGTACATTGTGACATAAAATGGGGCCGTTTCTGAGAGTTATTTTTTTAACCCCATGTTATAGCATAGGCGATCATCGTAGTTTATAATGGGCATATCGTAAATTTTAAGTTAATTTATTCAGCGAGTGTTTGTGGCTAATAGCCACTAGGGACATAGTACATTGTGACATAAAATGGGGCCGTTTCTGAGAGTTATTTTTTTAACCCCATGTTATAGCATAGGCGATCATCGTAGCTTATAATGGGCATATCGTAAATTTTAAGTTAATTTATTCAGCGAGTGTTTGTGGCTAATAGTTAGTCTAGGGACATAGTACATTGTGACATAAAATGGGGCCGTTTCTGAGAGTTATTTTTTTAACCCCATGTTATAGCATAGGCGATCATCGTAGTTTATAATGGGCATATCGTAAATTTTAAGTTAATTTATTCAGCGAGTGTTTGTGGCTAATAGTTAGTCTAGGGACATAGTACATTGTGACATAAAATGGGGCCGTTTCTGAGAGTTATTTTTTTAACCCCATGTTATAGCATAGGCGATCATCGTAGTTTATAATGGGCATATCGTAAATTTTAAGTTAATTTATTCAGCGAGTGTTTGTGGCTAATAGTTAGTCTAGGGACATAGTACATTTTGACATAAAATGGGGCCGTTTCTGAGAGTTATTTTTTTAACCCCATGTTATAGCATAGGCGATCATCGTAGTTTATAATGGGCATATTGTAAATTTTAAGTTAATTTATTCAGCGAGTGTTTGTGGCTAATAGTTAGTCTAGGGACATAGTACATTGTGACATAAAATGGGGCCGTTTCTGAGAGTTATTTTTTTAACCCCATGTTATAGCATAGGCGATCATCGTAGTTTATAATGGGCATATCGTAAATTTTAAGTTAATTTATTCAGCGAGTGTTTGTGGCTAATAGTTAGTCTAGGGACATAGTACATTGTGACATAAAATGGGGCCGTTTCTGAGAGTTATTTTTTTAACCCCATGTTATAGCATAGGCGATCATCGTAGTTTATAATGGGCATATCGTAAATTTTAAGTTAATTTATTCAGCGAGTGTTTGTGGCTAATAGTTAGTCTAGGGACATAGTACATTGTGACATAAAATGGGGCCGTTTCTGAGAGTTATTTTTTTAACCCCATGTTATAGCATAGGCGATCATCGTAGTTTATAATGGGCATATCGTAAATTTTAAGTTAATTTATTCAGCGAGTGTTTGTGGCTAATAGTTAGTCTAGGGACATAGTACATTGTGACATAAAATGGGGCCGTTTCTGAGAGTTATTTTTTTAACCCCATGTTATAGCATAGGCGATCATCGTAGTTTATAATGGGCATATCGCACATTTTAAGTTAATTTATTCAGCGAGTGTTTGTGGCTAATAGTTAGTCTAGGGACATAGTACATTGTGACATAAAATGGGGCCGTTTCTAAGAGTTATTTTTTTAACCCCATGTTATAGCATAGGCGATCATCGTAGTTTATAATGGGCATATCGTAAATTTTAAGTTAATTTATTCAGCGAGTGTTTGTGGCTAATAGTTAGTCTAGGGACATAGTACATTGTGAAATAAAATGGGGCCGTTTCTGAGAGTTATTTTTTTAACCCCATGTTATAGCATAGGCGATCATCGTAGTTTATAATGGGCATATCGTAAATTTTAAGTTAATTTATTCAGCGAGTGTTTGTGGCTAATAGTTAGTCTAGGGACATAGTACATTGTGACATAAAATGGGGCCGTTTCTGAGAGTTATTTTTTTAACCCCATGTTATAGCATAGGCGATCATCGTAGTTTATAATGGGCATATCGTAAATTTTAAGTTAATTTATTCAGCGAGTGTTTGTGGCTAATAGCCACTAGGGACATAGTACATTGTGACATAAAATGGGGCCGTTTCTGAGAGTTATTTTTTTAACCCCATGTTATAGCATAGGCGATCATCGTAGTTTATAATGGGCATATCGTAAATTTTAAGTTAATTTATTCAGCGAGTGTTTGTGGCTAATAGTTAGTCTAGGGACATAGTACATTGTGACATAAAATGGGGCCGTTTCTGAGAGTTATTTTTTTAACCCCATGTTATATCATAGGCGATCATCGTAGTTTATAATGGGCATATCGTAAATTTTAAGTTAATTTATTCAGCGAGTGTTTGTGGCTAATAGCCACTAGGGACATAGTACATTGTGACATAAAATGGGGCCGTTTCTGAGAGTTATTTTTTTAACCCCATGTTATAGCATAGGCGATCATCGTAGTTTATAATGGACATATCGTAAATTTTAAGTTAATTTATTCAGCGAGTGTTTGTGCCTAATAGTTAGTCTAGGGACATAGTACATTGTGACATAAAATGGGGCCGTTTATGAGAGTTATTTTTTTAACCCCATGTTATAGCATAGGCGATCATCGTAGTTTATAATGGGCATATCGTAAATTTTAAGTTAATTTATTCAGCGAGTGTTTGTGGCTAATAGTTAGTCTAGGGACATAGTACATTGTGACATAAAATGGGGCCGTTTCTGAGAGTTATTTTTTTAACCCCATGTTATAGCATAGGCGATCATCGTAGTTTATAATGGGCATATCGTAAATTTTAAGTTAATTTATTCAGCGAGTGTTTGTGGCTAATAGTTAGTCTAGGGACATAGTACATTGTGACATAAAATGGGGCCGTTTCTGAGAGTTATTTTTTTAACCCCATGTTATAGCATAGGCGATCATCGTAGTTTATAATGGGCATATCGTAAATTTTAAGTTAATTTATTCAGCGAGTGTTTGTGGCTAATAGTTAGTCTAGGGACATAGTACATTGTGACATAAAATGGGGCCGTTTCTGAGAGTTATTTTTTTAACCCCATGTTATAGCATAGGCGATCATCGTAGTTTATAATGGGCATATCGTAAATTTTAAGTTAATTTATTCAGCGAGTGTTTGTGGCTAATAGTTAGTCTAGGGACATAGTACATTGTGACATAAAATGGGGCCGTTTCTGAGAGTTATTTTTTTAACCCCATGTTATAGCATAGGCGATCATCGTAGTTTATAATGGGCATATCGTAAATTTTAAGTTAATTTATTCAGCGAGTGTTTGTGGCTAATAGTTAGTCTAGGGACATAGTACATTGTGACATAAAATGGGGCCGTTTCTGAGAGTTATTTTTTTAACCCCATGTTATAGCATAGGCGATCATCGTAGTTTATAATGGGCATATCGTAAATTTTAAGTTAATTTATTCAGCTGAGTGGTTTGTGGCTAATAGTTAGTCTAGGGACATAGTACATTGTGACATAAAATGGGGCCGTTTCTGAGAGTTATTTTTTTAACCCCATGTTATAGCATAGGCGATCATCGTAGTTTATGATGGGCATATCGTAAATTTTAAGTTAATTTATTCA